>JBBDGP010000411.1:65000-665000 GCA_037952835.1 Lithobates septentrionalis | reverse complement strand
GGAAAGCCTGACGGTGCTACTTGAATCTTGGGCCTCTGTGTAAAAGTCTCACACATGTGGTATCGCCATACTCAGGAGGAGTAGCAGAATGTATTTTGGCGTGTAATTCTTGCTATGTACATGCTATGTGTTGGAAATATCTTAAAAATGGACAACTTTGTGTAAAAAGAAATGCATTTCCATTTTTTTCCAAAAACTTCTGGAAAAAAATTAACCATTCAAAAGACTCATCATGCCTCATAGATTATACTGTCTTGTGTTTTAATTCGTGAAATGTGCAAATTTTTTATATCCTTTAATTATGTTTTTTAATTTTTTATCCAGTCTCCAAATATTTTCCCTTTTTCCAGTGTAAAGTACTGTATTTATTGTTTGATTTACAAAATGGGGTCATTTTGTGGGCAATTCCATTGTCCTGGTGCTCCAGGGCCTTCAAAAATGTGATAGGTTGTCATGACATTAGATGTGTAATTTATGTCCCTAGAATACCTGATGGTGCTCCCTGTATGTTGGGCCTCTGTATATGGCCTGGCTGTGAAAAAGTCTCACACATGTGGTATCGCCATACTCAGGAGGAGTAGCAGAATGTATTTTGTGGTGTAATTTGTTGTATGCATATGCTCTGTGAGAGAAATAACCTGTTAATATGACAATTTTGTAAAAAAAAAAAAAAAACACCTTCATTTTGCAAAGAATTGTGGGAAAAAATTACAACTTCAAAAAAACTTTCCATGCCTCTTACTAAATACCTTGGAATGTCTACTTTCCAAAAAAGGGTAATTTGGGGGGTATTTGTACTCTCCTGGCTTGTTAGGGTCTCAAAAGTGAGTACACCCCTCACATTTTTGTAAATATTTTATTATATCTTTTCATGTGACAACACTGAAGAAATAACACTTTGCTACAATGTAAAGTAGTGATTGTACAGCTTATATAACAGTGTAAATTTGCTGTCCACTCAAAATAACTCAACACACAGCCATTAATGTCTAAACCACTGGCAACAAAAGTGAATACACCCCTAAATGAAAATGTCCAAATTGGGCCCAAAGTGTCAATATTTCGTGTGGCCACCATTATTTTCCAGCACTGCCTTAACCCTCTTGGGCATGGAGTTCACCAGAGCTTCACAGCTTGCCACTGGAGTCCTCTTCCATTCCTCCATGACAACATCACGGAGCTGGTGGATGTTATGCCGCGTACACACGAGCGGACTTTACGGCAGACTTTGCCCGGCAGACTTTTCGATGGACTTTACGACGGACTTTCTGAATGAACCGACTTGCCTACACACAATCCACCAAAGTCCGTCGAATTCGTACGTGATGACGTACGACCGGACTAAAACAAGGAAGTTCATAGCCAGTAGCCAATAGCTGCCCTAACGTGGCTTTTTGTCCGTCGAACTAGCATACAGACGAGCGGACTTTTCGACCGGACTCGATTTCGACGGATTGATTTAAAACATGTTTCAAATCTAAGTCCGTCCAACTTTTGAGAAAACAAAGTCCGCTGGAGCCCACACACGATCGAATTGTCTGCCGGGCAAAGCCTGCCGTAAAGTCCACTCGTGTGTACGCGGCATTAGAGACCTTTCCCTACTCCACCTTCTGTTTGAGGATGCCCCACAGATGCTTAATAGGGTTTAGGTCTGGAGACATGCTTGGCCAGTCCACCACCTTTACCCTCAGCTTCTTTAGCAAGGCAGTGGTCATCTTGGAGGTGTGTTTGGGGTCGTTATCATGTTGGAATACTGCCCTGCGGCCCAGTCTCTGAAGGGAAGGGATCGTGCTCTGCTTTAGTATGTCACAGTACATGTTGGCATTCATGGTTCCCTCAATGAACTGTAGCTCCTCAGTGCCGGCAGCACTCATGCAGCCCCAGACCATGACACTTCCACCACCATGCTTGACTGTAGGCAAGACACACTTGTCTTTGTACTCCTCATCTGGTTGCCGCCACACACGCTTGACACCATCTGAACCAAATAAGTTTATCTTGGTCTCATCAGACCACAGGACATGGTTCCAGTAATCCATGTCCTTAGTCTGCTTGACTTCAGCAAACTGTTTGCGGGCCTTCTTGTGCATCGTCTTTAGAAGAGGCTTCCTTCTGGGACAACAGCCATGCAGACCAATTTGATACAGTGTGCGGCGTATGGTCTGAGCACTGACAGGCTGATCCCCCACCCCTTCAACGTCTGCAGAAATGCTGGCAGCACTCATATGTCTATTTCCCAAAGACAACCTCTGGATATGATGCTGAGCACGCGCACTCAACTTCTTTGGTCGACCATGGCGAGGCCTGTTCTGAGTGGAACCTGTCCTGTTAAACCGCTGTATGGTCTTGGCCATCGTGCTGCAGCTCAGTTTCAGGGTCTTGGCAATCTTCTTATAGTAACATCTTAACATTCTTAATACATCTTTTTGTAGAGCAACAATTCTTTTTTTTCAGATCCTCAGAGAGTTCTTTGCCATGAGGTGCCATGCTGAACTTCCAGTGACCAGTATGAGAGAGTGAAAGCGATAACACCAAATTTAACACACCTGCTCCCCATTCACACCTGAGACCTTGTAACACTAACGAGTCACATGACACTGGGGAGGGAAAATGGCTAATTGGGCCCAATTTGGACATTTTCACTTAGGGGTGTACTCACTTTTGTTGCCAGTGATTTAGATATTAATGGCTGTGTGTTGAGTTATTTTGAGGGGACAGCAAATTGACACTGTTATACAAGCTGTACACTCACTACTTTACGCTGTAGCAAAGTGTCATTTCTTCAGTGTTGTCACATGAAAAGATATAATAAAATATTTACAAAAATGTGGGGTCTACTCACTTTTGAGAGATAATGTATATATATATCTATATATATAGATATATATCTATATATCTATATATATATTTTTAGCAGAGGTCCTAGATAATAAAATGGCGATTGTTGCAATATTTTATGTCACACTGTATTTGCACAGCGGTCTTTCAAATGCAATTTATTGTGAAAAATATACTTTAATGAATTTAAAAAACACAATAATTACGCCAATTTCTTTGTATAATGTAAAAGATGATGTTATGCCGAGTAAATAAATACCTAACATGTCATGCTTTAAAATTGCGCAGGCTCGTTGAATGGCGACAAACTACATAAAAATCTCCATAGGTGACGCTTTAAATTTTTTACAGGTTACCTGTTTAGAGTTACAGAGGAGATCTAGTGCTAGAATTATTGCTCTCGCTCTAAGGATCCCAGAGATAACTCACATGTGAGGTTTGAACACCGTTTACATATGCAGACGTGACTTACCTATGCGTATGGAAGGGTGGGGCGCTTTAAATTTTTTAAAAAAAAAATCTTATTTATTTTACTTTTTATTTTTTATTTTTACACTGTTCCTTTATTTTTATTTTGTTATCACTTTTATTCCTATTACAAGGAATGTAAACCACCCTTGTAATAGAAATGAGCATGACAGGTCCTTTTTATTTACCCTTAAAAACAAAAGAAAAAAAAGTTGACACTTTGACTTAAAAAAAATAAAAAAATAAAATATTTCTTTAGGCTCAACAACCGGAAGTGATGTCGGAGGTCGCTCTGGTCCTTCAAGACCATAGAGCCCAGTGCAGGCTATCTTGCCCTCGCTTGACTTCCTGCCTAGCCATGGGCCATATCAGATCGATTCCAGGCTTATCGACGGCTCCGGTAAGCTCGGAAAGGACCAGGAAGCGATGGGAGGAGGGGGGCTCCTCTCCCGACGCCTCTAAAAGTGAAAGCTCACACAGTAGTAAACAATGACAGCATTGTTTACTACTGTTCATGTACTCGCTGTGATTGGTCACAGCGATCACATGGTACCAGGGTCACGCATGGGGGTCTGGTACAACGAACGGGGAATAGCTGTGTCTGGTGAACACAGTAGGAGACCGATCCCACTGCTGCTCGCTCTAGAGAGCGCGCATGAGTGGGTGACATTGGAGGATGTACGGGTACGTCCACCCACATTGGCTCTGCCGGTTTAGGTACTACGGCTGGACGAAAAGTGGTTAAATTGCTGAGTTCATGCTGCAGTGCTTTGGTGGGTCCCCGGCAGGAGGTCTGGCTCTACCCCCCTTATTGGTGGCCCCGACTACAGTGATTGGGCCAGGGCTCACCACAAAATTGGGTGTGTGTAAAGACATATTACCCCTCTTAGCATGTCTGTACACACATGGGGAAATCTCCAAGGGTCGATTCCAGAAACTGACAATTATTTTTAAAGATGGTGGCTCAGAAGAGTTGTGGGAGGAGGAAAATGAAGTTCCTCTAAATGGGGGCCTCCAAACTATGGCCCGAGGGCCACATTTGGCCTGCTACAAGATTTTACCTTGCCAGAGCTATTGTGCTTGTTTAAAGTTTTCCTTTCTCTGACTACACATGCAAGTTCCCAGCGCTTCTCTGAGTATGCTGTTCTGAAGTTTGATTACATTAGTCTCATGGCCTGCTTTATAGGGATTGCAAGAGGCTGGTACATACAATGCTTGTGTTTAAAGAATTTCAGGTATGGTCTAGAGCAGTGGTTCTCAACCTCAGTACTCAAGTACCCCCAACATTCCATGTTTGCAGGTTTTCCTTTATCTTGCACAGTTGCTTTAAATGCAATAACTTTTGCGCAAACCAATCAATATACGCTTTTTGCAATTTTTTTTTTTTTTACCAAAAATATGTAGAAGAATACATATCGGCCTAAACGGAGGAAAAAACATTTTATTTTTTTTTAAAATTGGGATATTTATTATAGCAAAAAGTACAAAATATTGTGATTTTTTTTCAAAATTGTCGCTTTTTTTTGTTTATAGCGCAAAAAATAAAAACCGCAGAGGTGATCAAATACCACCAAAAGAAAGCTCTATTTGTGGGGAAAAAGGGACATCAATTTTGTATGGGTACAACGTGGCACGACCGCGCAATTGTCAGTTTAAGTGACGCAGTGCCGTATCGCAAAAAACTTGACTGGCCTGCACAGAGTCCTGAACTCAACCCAATGGAATACCTTTGGGATGAATTAGAGCGGAGACTGTGAGCCAGGCCTTCTCATCCAACATCAGTCAATAAATCGTAAATTCCGATCGTGGGTACACAATTCCGATGCACAAAATTCCACGCATGCTCGGAATCAAGCAGAAGAGCCGCACTGGCTATTGAACTTCATTTTTATCGGTTCGTCGTACGTGTTGTACGTCACCGCGTTCTTGGCGATTGGAATTTCCGACAACATTTGTGTGACCGTGTGTATGCAAGACAAGTTTGAGCCAACATCTGTCGGAAATAAATCCAGGGTTTTGTTGTCGGAATGTCTGATCGTGTGTACGCGGCATAAGACTGGGATGCCTTTAAAATGTATGTGCGTGTAAAGGCAGGCATCCCGATACTTTTGATGTGTGTGTATATATATATATATATATATATATATATATATATATATATATATATATATATACACACACACAGTGCCTTGAAAAAGTATTCATACCCTTTGAAATTTTCCACATTTTGTCATGTTACAACCAAAAACGTAAATGTATTTTATTGTTATTTTATGTGATAGACCAACACAAAGTGGCACATAATTGTGAAGTGGAAGGAAAATGATAAATGGTTTCCATTTTTTTTTTTTACAAATATCTGAAAAGTGTGGGGTGCATTTGTAAGGCGCCCCCCCCCCCCCCCCCGAGTCAATACTTTGTAGAACCACCTTTCACTGCAATTACAGCTGCAAGTCTTTTTGGGGATGTCTCTACCAGCTTTGCACATCTAGAGAGTGACATTTTTGCCCATTCTTCTTTGTAAAATATCTCAAGCTCTGTCAGATTGGATGGAGAGCGTCTGTGAATAGCAATTCTCAAGTCTTGCCACAGATTCTCACAATTCTTGGTGTATTGATTATGGAGCTGCATTAATTTGTGTCTTTTATATTTGCCCAGAGTTCTGCATGAATAGTTGTGTGTTGGGTGTGTGGTATCACCCAGCACTTGCTGTACTCTGCATAAGGATGACAATATTTTCTCAACAGTTAACCCTTACCACTCTTCGTGACATACAGACAGACAGTTTATATGAACTTTTGCATTTTTCTTGGAGAATGACTCTGTTCAGTAGATGTCACCTGTGTAACATTGGAAGCTCACAGACTCTTGACAACCTGCCTATTCATCCATTGTGCATGTTTTACACCACAATCCTTCAAATAACATACAAACACTGCTCCATGTCAACTCACCTTGTATTCTAGCCACCTAACGATACCATCAGGTGCAGGTCCGGTTCGCAGCCGCAGATACTTTAAGGCCTCATGCACACAGGCTGTTAAAATAAAGTTATGAAAACGCCAGTATCTTTGCAGTGATTTTTTTAAACTTTTTTCAGCTTTTTTCAACGTTTTTGCAATAGCGTTTTTTTAGCGTTTTTTAGCGTTTTTCCGCGTTAGCGTTTTTTAGCTTTTTTTTTCAATGGATCAAAAACGTTAAAAAACGTTGGTGAACGACGTTTTTGAGCGTTTATCAGCGTTAGAGCGTTTTTACAGCTGAAAAACGTCTCTCAGAACCCACTGGTCCTGGGTTTTTTTTACAGCTTAAAAACGCCTATGCCATTTGCAGCTCAAAAACGCCTAGGTGGGCATGAAGCTATAAACTAACATAGACAGGCCTTTTTAAGCTGCAAAAAAAGCTCAAAAAAGCAGCTGTAAAAACGTCTGTGTGCATGAGGCCTGATACACGAAGGGAGGTTGATCACACTCCAATAGATGGAAAATCCAGTAAAATTTAGACCCCTTTCACACTGAAGGCGCTTTTTGGGCGTTTTAGCGCTAAAAATAGTGCCTGAAAAGCGCCTCTCAAGCCACCCCAGTGTGAAAGCCCCAGTGCTTTCCCATTGGGGCAGTGCGCTTGCAGGACGGGAAAAAAAGTCCTGCAAGCAGAATCTTTAGGGCGGTTTAGGAGCGGTGTATACACTGCTCCCAAAACGCCCTGCCCTTTGAAATATAGTTACATAGTTACATAGTAGGTGAGGTTGAAAAAAGACACAAGTCCATCAAGTCCAACCTATGTGTGTGATTATGTGTCAGTATTACATTACATATCCCTGTATATTGCGGTCATTCAGGTGATTATCTAATAGTTTCTTAAAGCTATCAATGCTCCCCGCTGAGACCACCGCCTGTGGAAGGGAATTCCACATCCTTGCCGCTCTTACAGTAAAGAACCCTCTACGTAGTTTAAGGTTAAACCTCTTTTCTTCTAATTGTAATGAGTGGCCACGAGTCTTATTAAACTCTCTTCTGCGAAAAAGTTTTATCCCTATTGTGGGGTCACCAGTACAGTATTTGTAAATTGAAATCATATCCCCTCCCAAGCGTCTCTTCTTCTCTAAGTTCAGTGCTCGCAACCTTTCCTCATAACTAAGATCCTCCAGACCCTTTATTAGCTTTGTTGCCCTTCTTTGTATTCGCTCCATTTCCAGTACGTCCCTCCTGAGGACTGGTGCCCAGAACTGGACAGCATACTCCAGGTGCGGCCGGACCAGAGTCTTGTAGAGCGGGAGAATTATCGTTTTATCTCTGCATTTGATCCCCCTTTTAATGCATGCCAATATTCTGTTTGCTTTATTAGCAGCAGCTTGGCATTGCATGCCATTGCTGAGCCTATCATCTACTAGGACCCCCAGGTCCTTTTCCATCCTAGATTCCCCCAGAGGTTCTCCCCCCAGTGTACAGATTGCATTCATATTTTTGCCACCCAAATGCATTATTTTACATTTTTCTACATTGAACCTCATTTGCCATGTAGTCGCCCACCCCATTAATTTGTTCAGGTCTTTTTGCAAGATTTCCACATCCTGCGGAGAAGTTATTGCCCTGCTTAGCTTAGTATCGTCTGCAAATACAGAGATTGAACTGTTTATCCCATCCTCCAGGTCGTTTATGAACAAATTAAATAGGATTGGTCCCAGCACAGAACCCTGGGGAACCCCACTACCCACCCCTGACCATTCTGAGTACTCCCCATTTATCACCACCCTCTGAACACGCCGTTGTAGCCAGTTTTCAATCCATGTACTCACCCTATGGTCCATGCCAACGCACCTTATTTTGTACAGTAAACGTTTATGGGGAACTGTGTCAAATGCTTTTGCAAAATCCAGATACACCACGTCTACGGGCCTTCCTTTATCTAGATGGCAACTCACCTCCTCATAGAAGGTTAATAGATTGGTTTGGCAAGAACGATTCTTCATGAATCCATGCTGATTACTGCTAATGATATCATTCTTATTACTAAAATCTTGCATATAGTCCCTTATCATCCCCTCCAAGAGTTTACATACTATTGATGTTAGGCTAACTGGTCTGTAATTCCCAGGGATGTTTTTTGGGCCCTTTTTAAATATTGGTGCTACATTGGCTTTTCTCCAATCAGCTGGTACCATTCCAGTCAATAGACTGGCAATCACCTGACTGAGTTCCCTAAGTACCCTCGGATGCAAGCCATCTGGTCCCGGTGATTTATTAATGTTAAGTTTCTCAAGTCTAATTTTAATTCCGTCCTCTGTTAACCATGTAGGTGCTTCCTGTGTTGTGTCATGAGGATAAACACTGCAGTTTTGGTTACTGAAGCCTCCCGATTCACTCGTGAAGACTGAGGAGAAGAAAAAAATCAATACCTTTGCCATCTCCCCATCCTTTGTAACCAGATGTCCTTCCTCATTCTTTATGGGGCCAATATGGTCTGTCCTCCCTTTTTTACTGTTTACATACTTAAAGAATTTCTTGGGATTTTTTTTGCTCTCCTCCGTTATGTGTCTTTCATGTTCTATCTTAGCCATCCTAATTGCACCCTTACATTTCTTATTGCATTCTTTATAAATTCTGAATGCTGAGGATGATCCCTCAACCTTGTATTTTTTGAAGGCCTTCTCCTTTGCTTTTATATGCATTTTTACATTGGAGTTAAGCCATCCAGGATGTTTGTTCGCTCTTTTAAATTTATTACCCAATGGAATACATTGGCTAATGCCCTTATTTAATATGCTCTTAAAGCAAACCCATCTCTCCTCCGTATTCTTTGTTCCTAATATTTTATCCCAATTTATGCCTTTTAGCAAGGTTTGTAGTTTAGGGAAGTTGGCTCTTTTGAAATTCAGTGTCTTTGTGTTCCCTTCATGTTTCCTATTTGTGTGATTTATACTGAAAATGAATGGGCAGAGCTGCCAAAGCGCCTGCAAAGTGCTTCAGCAGTGCCGAAACACGGGCGCTATTACATACCTCCCAACATTTTGAGATGGGAATGAGGGACACCTACTAGCAAATGTATGTAAGCATAGGACACGCCCCCTACCACACCACCTTAAAGGAGAATTAACCAAAAAATAAAAGGTTAATTAAATCCACAAAGAATTTTTTTTTTTACCACTACTATTCCTTTATACTGGCTTTTAATATTTACAAATGCAGCAATTTAGAATTTGAATGAAAGGTTTAGCGTTGGGAAACACTTTTTGAAAGATAAAAAGTGCAATTTATATACAACTACAGTGGAACCTCTGATTACGAGCATAATCCGTTCCAGGAGTATGCTCGTAATCCAAAGTACTCGCGTATCAAAGCGAGTTTTCTCATTGAAGTCAATGGAAACTAAAATAATTAGTTCTGCATTGACTTCAATGGGATGCAATACCACATGCGGCCAGAGGCGGGGGGGGGGTGCTGGAGAGCCTCGGAAACAGACGAAAAGGCCCGAGGACACTTCGGCTGACCTCGGAAAGACTTCCTACCCGAGATTTGCCGAGGTCAGCCGTGCTGCACTCCGGCCTTTCCGTGCGCCCCCCCCCCCACCTCAGGCCAAAAGCGGTACTGCACACTGCTTTGGCCTGAATCGTGCTCGTTTTGCGAGACAATACTCGCAAACCGAGTTAGGATTTTTAAAAATACAATGCTCGTATTGCGAAACGCTCGTTAACCGCGTTACTCGCAATCCGAGGTTCCACTGTATATAGATCTGACCAAAATGAGGGACAAATGAAGAGGAATGAGTGACAGAGGGAAATCATAGAGAAATGCTCCAAATCAGGGACAGTCCCTTGAAATCAGCGACAGTTGGGAGCTATGCTATTAACCCTTTCTTCGGCCGCCGCTGGGGGTTAAAAGCGCCCTGCTAGTGGCCAAAAAGCGCCGCTGTAGCAGTGGTAAAGCGCCACTAAAACTAGCGGAGCTTTACCGCTAACGCCGGCACCACCCCAATGTGAAAGAGATCCAATTGAAGAAAATCCATAATAAAAATCATCACAGCTCAAAGCAGGCAGGAAACACAGATGTTAACGTTAAAAAGAAAAAAAGAGAAAAGTGGGACTTTAAATGAAGCACACAGCAGCACAACGCAGGTCAAGTGACCAAAATTCATTTATTTGGTATAATCCATGGTATGTAAAAAAATATTTTGGGCATCCAACCTCTAAAATGCTGTGGGCATCAAGCCTCTATATAATAAACCATGGATTGATTATACATAAAATACACATAAATTACACAATAAGTCATGATCCATTGTCACACACAGAGCAAAGATAACAATCAATATGCATGTGTACATTTGTTACTATGATTAGACCCAAAAAGAGCCATGAAAATTAGGACAAATAATTAAAATAATAAAAGAGATTTAATGCCATGACAGATACTTATGGAGGTAAGTGGAATCATTGAAATCTTGGTATTCCATGATATGTGAAGATTGGTAATAATCAAAGCTCTATGTGTTTCGCGGTATAGCAACCGCTCATCAGGAGCATACGTCATGGAATGATTCTAAAAAATATTTTTATTTAAAAAAAAAATATATATATATATTTTCAGTAAATAAGCAGGAAATGAAAAAAGTTTTGTATACAAATATTTTACTTGTATAGAATGAATTAAAGGTTGTGCGTCCAAACTCACGTCTGCATCAGCGATCCAGTGAAACAGCATCCAGAATCGCAGAGAGCTGCAAAAATAAAAATATTTTTTAGAATCATCCCATGACGTATGCTCCTGATGAGCGGTTGCTATACCGCGAAACGCGTAGAGCTTTGATTATTACCAATCTTCCCATATCATGGAATACCAAGATTTCAATGATTCCATTTACCTCCATAAGTATCTGTCATGGCATTAAATCTCTTTTATTATTTTAATTATTTGTCCTAATTTTCATGGCTCTTTTTGGGTCTAATCATAGTAACAAATGTACACATGCATATTGATTGTTATCTTTGCTCTCTGTGTGACAATAGATTAGGCATGTGCAATTCGTTTCGTTCCGAATCAGTTTTTTAACAAATTTTGACAAATTCGGTAATTCGGAAATATCCGAATTAAAGAAAACCCGTTTAACGAATTTTTCCGAATATTCGTAAATTCAAAAAATTTGCACATTCGTAAATTCCTACATTCATAATTTACGAATGTACATTCGTACATTCATAAATTCGTACATTAGTAAATTAGTGAATTAGTAAATTTGTAAATTCGGAAATCTGAAATAATAATTAACTAATAATAACTTAACTATTACTAGTAACTATTAAATTATAGGTATTGTAATTTCCTTTCAAATTTGGCTGTTAGTGAACGTAACACATACAAATTTATCCGAAGTTATGAATGATCCGAAATAACGAATGCCGTATCCAACCGAATGGAACGTAATGAATTAATAATAATAAATAACAATAATAATAATAAAAACGTTTTATTATTATTATTTGTTATTAATTTGTTCTGTTCCATTTGTTTAGATGCAGCATTCGTTTTGGATAATTCGTAACTTCGGATAAATTCGTATTTGTTACGTTCACTGACAGTCAAATTTGAAAGGAAATTACAATACCTATAATTTAATAGTTAGTTACAATTTCAGATTTTCGAATTTTCGGGTTTTTGGATTTTCAAATTTCGAATTTACAAATTTCCGAATTTTCTAATTTAATAATGTACGATTTTACGAATTTATGAATGTACGAATGTACAAATTCACGAATGTACGAATGAACGATTGTACGAATTTACGAATGTACGAATGAACGAATTTAAGAATGTACGAATGTACGAATTTACGAATGTACGAATGAACGAATGTACGAATGAACGATTGTACGAATTTACGAATGTACGAATTTACGAATGTACGAATGTACAAATTTACGAATGTAAGAATGTACGAATTCACGAATGTACAAATGAGCGATTGTACGAATTTACGAATGTACGAATGTACGAATTGCGATCATAACGAATGACCTGAAAAACAAAAAAAATAAATAAACGAATGAAACGAAAACGAAAATGAACACATTTTTTGGCTGTGCACATGTCTACAATAGATCATGACTTATTGTGTAATTTATGTGTATTTTATGTATAATCAATCCATGGTTTATTATATAGAGGCTTGATGCCCACAGCATTTTAGAGGTTGGATGCCCAAAATGTTTTTTACATACCATGGATTATACCAAATAAATGAATTTTGGTCACTTGACCTGCGTTGTACTCCTGTGTGCTTCATGTAAAGTCCCACTTTTCTCTTTTTTTCTTTTTAACCAATGACCGGGATGGAGGCGAGCATCCCTTTGGTGCTAGCCTCATTTAAAGTCCCAAAATTTTTCTTTTTTGAATACAGATGTTAACGTGTTTCACGCAATATATTCTTGATCAAATAAGCGCATATTGTATGAAACATCCGTGTTCCCTGATTGCTTTGAGCTGTGATGTTTAGTATTATGGATTGTCTTCAATATATTTCACTGGATTTTCCATCTTATGGAGAGGGGTGAACACACCACAATACGTTTCTACGTTCTGTAGTTTCAGGTTTCGTTTTCCCAGTAATATCATTTCCAGTGAAAGAACACACTGGACTTAATGCTCAAGTAGGTGATGTTATATTTGCACATTTACATGATCTTACTCGTTTATACACACCCATGTATGGAATGTCAGAAGGAAAGGCCATGATTTCTATTACTGATTATCAGCTATGTGCATAGCTGTCTTATTAAAGATGAACTCCAGGTATGATCTGGATTCTATGCTTACACTGGTCCAGCTTTGTAAAATGCAAACATAATTATCTCATACCCGAGGGGCCACTTGGGAAGCTAACAATCGATGTAGCAGTTGGCGCTACTCCATTGATCGCCACAATCTTATGTGAGTGGCATCGCTTCTATAGGCAAGAAGCTGCTTGCTCAGGACCAACATCATTCATAGAATGCCACCATTTTTTTTTTCAATGGACACAAGGCATTCGTTCTCCGAATGGATGAGGTGGAGATCGCAATGTCACCACTTCATCCAATTGGCAAACTCCTTGTATTCAATGAAAAAAATACAAGGCATTCTGTGAATTGCGACGTTATGAGCAACCCCCAGGATTAATGCACAGGAGGAAAAGCTGGTCAGCACTGGAACTAGGAGATTACGGTGATCTCTCTAGTAGCACCAACTACTACAGTCATGACCACCTTTAGAAATCCATATCGGTTGATCGTTTACTGAGGATCGGACGAATGTTCGTTTTGAAAGCGATCGTAGCCACCCCACATATACTATGAGGCTTTGATTGATCTTTTTTTTCGTGAGTGCAATTCTTAGAGGGAGCATAAGCACTAGATGTATCGATGGTCGAACGTTTAAAACAGCTGATGGATCACTTATGAAGTGTTATATGCAAAAGACTGTGTTTGAATTTCCGTTTCAGCTGGATTTACAGACTATCAAGCTTTTATGAAAAACTTTTAGCACTGCTGAAGTTTGAAAGACTACTTTTTGATTTAATTTTATTTTAAATTTTAGTTTTGATTGCTTCTTTTTTTAGAAATGTTTAATGTACATAGTGCAGGGGTCAGCAATGTTTAATGTACATAGTTGAAGGGTCAGCAATGTTTAACCCCTTCCCGCCGAGCGTACGCAGATGTGCCTACTCGGCTTTCAGGGGTTATACCGGGATGATGCCCACAGCTGCAGGCATCATCCCGGTACTGTTTTTTAGAGGCGGCGTTCAGCTTTCCAGGTATAACAACCAATGCGGCTAAAAGCTGCTCAGTTGTTATAGCGGTGGAGGGGGAGGGGACGCCCCCCCTCCCGCCACTTCCCCCCACTCTGAACAGGCCTCCCGTTCCACCGGGAAGCCCGATCGCCAATCCGTCGCCTCCGGGGGCTAGGGACACACTGGAACAAAGCCGTAAGCGGCTTCGCTCCAGCCTCCTAATTCTAAACACGGAAGCAGCATCATGACGTCACTTCCCGTTTACTCGGCTGCCAATGGCGCCAGTTTAAAAAAAATATACAGTATTTGAATCACCGAAAACGGCGATCTAAATACTTTGAAGTGCAATCGGGGGTCTTTTAGACCCCCGATCCCTCCTTAAAGAGTACCTGTCACCACCTATTACTGTCACAAGGGATGTTTACATTCCTTGTGACAGCAATAAAAGTGATCAAATTTTTTTTTTTAAACACAATTTATAAATATAAAAATAAATAAAATAAACAAGAAAAAAAAATGTAAAGCGCCCCCGTCCCCTCGAGCTCGCGCAGCAAAGAAAACGCATACGGAAGTTCACGCCCTCATATGTAAACGGTGTTTAAATCACACATGTGAGGTATCGCCGCGATTGTCAGAGCGAGAGCAATAATTCTAGCACTAGACCTCCTCTGTAACTCTAACCTGGTAACCTTAAAAAAAAAATTTAAAGCGTCGCCTATGGAGATTTTTAGGTACCGTAGTTTGTTGCCATTCCATGAGTGGGTGCAATTATAAAGCGTGACATGTTTGGTATCTATTTACTCAGCGTAACATCATCTTTCACATTATACCAAAAAATTGGCTAACTTTACTGTTTGTTTTTTTTTTTAAATTCATGAAAGTGTCCCTTTTCCCAAAAAGTTGCGTTTAAAACACCGCTGCACAAATACCGTGTGATATAAAATATTGCAACAATCGCCATTTTATTCTCTGGATTCTCTGCTAAAAAATATATATATATATATATATATATATATATATATATATATATATATATATATATATATATATATAATGTTTGGGGGCTCTAAGTCATTTTCTAGCAAAAAATAAGGATTTTTAACTTGTAAACACCAAATGTCAAAAATAGGCTTAGTCATGAAAGGGTTAATGTACATAGTTCAACGGTCATCAATGTATAATGTACATAGTTCAGGGGTCATCAGTGTATAATGTACATAGTTCAAGGGTCATCAATGTATAATGTAATGTACATAGTTCAGGGGTCATCAGTGTATAATGTACATAGTTCAGGGGTCATAAATGTATAATGTACATAGCTCAGGGGTCAGCAATGTTTAACCACTTCAATACCAGGCACTTAGACACCTTCCCGCCCAGCCCAATTTTCACCTTTCAGCGCTGTTGCAATTTGAATGACAATTGCGCGGTCATGCTACACTGTACCCAAACAATTTTTTTATCATTTTGTTCCCACAAATAGAGCTTTCTTTTGGTGGTATTTGATCACCTCTGCGGTTTTTATTTTTTGCGCAACAAATAAAAAAAGATCGAAAATTTCGAAAAAAAAACAAGTTTTTCTTTGTTTCTGTTAAATTTTTTTGTAAATAAGTACGCTTTCTCCTTCAATAATGGGCACTGATATAGCTGCACTGATGGCCACTGATACGGCGGCACTGATGGGCACCGATGAGGTGGCACCAATGAGGTGGCACCGATGAGGTGGCACTAACGGGCACTGATGATGGGCACTGATAGGCGGCACTGATGGGCACTGATAGGTGGCACTGATGGGCACTGATAGGTGGCACTGGTATGCGGCACTGATGGGCACTCATAGGTGGCACCGATGGGGACACATAGGCGGCACTGATGGGCACTCGTAGGTGGCATTGATTGGTATATATGGGTGGCACTGATGGGTACTTATGTGTGGCACTGATGTGTGGCACTGATGGGCACTGATAGGTGGGCACTGATGGGCACAGATGGGCACCGATGGGCAGTGACAGGTGGCACCGATGGGCAGTGACAGGTGGCACAGATAGGCAATGACAGGTGGCACTGATATAGCATTGCTGGGCATATCATTGGCATAATAGTGCCAATCAGTGCCCATTTGTGGGCACTGATTGGCACAGATTGGGCACATGTGGATGGCCATGGGGTACATACCTGGCCATCCACGTTGCCCCTTCCCTGGTGGTCCTAGTGGCAATCCTGGTAGTCCAGTGGGGTGATCTGCGGGGGGGCTGCGCTGATAAACAATCAGCGCAGACCCCCCCTGCCAGGAGAGCCGCCGATCGGCTCTCCTCTACTTGCGTCTGTCAGACGCGAGTGAGGAAGAGCCGATCAACGGCTCTTCCTATTGACAGCGTGATCAGCCGTGATTGGACACGGCTGATCACGTGGTAAAGAGACTCCGCCGGAGGCTTTTTACCAAGATCAGTGTAGCGGTGTGTCAGACTGACACACCGCTCCACCGATCGCCGCGATGCGCGCCCCCGGGGGCGCGCTGCGGCATGTTATCCTGAAGGACGTCATATGACGCCCAGTCAGGATAACAGAACCACTTCCCGGACGTCAATCCGCTATAGGGCGGGCGGGAAGTGGTTAATGTACATTGTTCAGGGGTCAGCAATGTATAATGTACATAGTTCAGGGGTCAGCAATGTTTAATGTATATAGTTCAGGGGTCAGCAATGTATAATGTACATAGTTCAGGGGTCAGCAATGTATAATGTACATAGTGCAGGAGTCAGCAATGTTTAATGTACATAGTTCAAGGGTCAGCAATGTTTAATGTACATAGTTCAGAGGTCAGCAATGTATAATGTTCAGAGGTCAGCAATGTATAATGTACATAGTTCAGAGGTCAGCAATGTATAATGTTCATAGTTCAGAGCTCAGCAATGTATAATGTACATAGTTCAAGGGTCAGCAATGTTTAATGTACATAGTTCAGGGGTCAGCAATGTTTAATGTACATAGTTCAAGGGTTAGCAATGTTTAATGTACATAATTCAGGGGTTAGCAATGTTTAATGTACATATTTCAGGGGTCAGAAGTGGGTAATGTATAGAGTGCAGGGGTCAGGAGTGTGTAACATACAGAATGCAGGGTTCAGGAATGGGTAAAGTACATAGTTCATGGGTCAGGAAAATGTCATGTACTTAGCACAGCTTGCTGAGTGGTTGCTATGGGTTACAGCATACTGCACATTATCATTTGCATTGCCACATTCCATAAGGCCATGTTTACATTTGTAGTTGGATAAAGACGTGCGGTTGAGCTGCGTTTTTAACCCCCCCCCCCCAAACACACTCAATTAAGCAAGCTACAACGACAGTGATCAAGAGTATACATATGCTTTGCATCACAGTGCAGCAAAAATGATCCCCCCTGCTTGATGGATGATACTTTGCTTCACAGCTGCGGCAGGAATTATATTCTTTGTTTGGCGTCAGCAGGCACTACCATCCACGAAGAGTGACCCATTCGTGTTAATGGGGCTGCGCTGAAACTGCTCCTAAGCTGAGCGCAATACATGCAGTTACAGTACAGTAGTGCGGCATTTATGGGGTTAAACCTATCAAGTGTTCTCTGAAGAGCGTTCCATTTCTGCCCCACTCCTCTGCTGAACAAATGGAGTCTGGGGAAGGTTTCTTTAAATTGCTGCAGACGCTGCAGAGATTACACCGCTGTGCTCTGAAATAAAGAGCCCCGGGCCCCCTGCTGAATTGGTGGGGCCCGGTACAGGAGGGTTGGCTGCATCCCCTGATCGGCGGCCCTAACTACAGTTCGTATACTCACATTGTGCCAAGCTGTACCAATGTACTGTAACTACACAACACAGATCATACCTGGAGATCGGTTCAGAGGGTGGACCGCGAGATTTAGTACAGACACATCGCTCTTCATAGCATGTCTGTGCACACAGAGAAGGCAAACATATTAAAGGATAATATAGGAAACCTGAATACAACAAGGCCCAAATATTGTACTCAACAACAAGCGCTTAGGAAAAATGAGTTGCAGGCAGAATCAATATAAATGACCCAAAATTAATGGAAACAGCAGCCGCCTAAAATGATACCTCTAAAACTAGAAATAACACTGCTGAAATATAAATAAAAATAAAAGCCTAAACAGGCTAATGGCAGCGCTAATGTAATGATTGATCATACACAGAGCAATCTAAAGAAATATAATATGTAACTTATAATTGATAAAGTCCGTGTACACTTTATGTTGCTAACGTGGATGATTCTGAATGAGTCCTTTAAACGTCCTATGAAGTGTGGTCATCAAGGATAGCTGCATTCATTCTATGCTGTATTTCACATCACACGTGCTCAGAAGTAAGAGGGGGGGTGTGCAAGAAAGCCCCCTCTTGTAGAAACTCTTACCAGATCCAAACTTGATTTTGGCATGTAATCATAGAACATGGGAATCAATGTTCTCCCTTAGTGGACGATCAGCTTACAAATGGTTCAGTGTTTTAAACCAAAAATAGAAAAGAGGGGCAAACATAGCGTAATCCCGTTTCTAAAATTTTATTAAATGATAAAAAAGGAAGGGAATACCCCCCTTCAGGGTGTACACTTACAAGATTAAAAAATTAGACAAGCGGTGTTCACAGTATACATCAGTCTAACAGCGTCTCCTGCTACTTACGATAGGAGCTTTCAGACTCTCCTTGGATAACCTGGTGTGTGTACGTCGTTTAGCTCCACCCTGATGCGTTTTGTCACTCATGACATCATCAGAGGGCGGGGCTACACGGCATCCCCACTCTATTTAAACGCCTGGGAATGAAACTCAATTTGCATATTAACAGATTCAGTGAATCGCAGGATAAGCGTACAGGCAGAGTGCCAATGGCTATAGCCAAACCAACAGGTTAGATTTTATCAGCAACTCCGCCATACACATTCAAGCGAGCCGATCATCTGTGCAATCTAAGATGTAAAGAGTGCGCATCAATACAGCGCAACTTCCCATTGCTCGTACACTAGACAAGCGGCCGGCTTACCGGGAACAAGTTCAATCGCATAGCGATGACCGGTCTCGTCATGAATATATGTACAACTGGTATACAATACAAATCCAAAAATATACCTGAAACTGGCAACCTATTTGAAGTGGATCTGAGGCTGTGTTAGCTATAAATGTTTTAGCGGGTTACTAAACTACAATTATCTTTCCATTTTTTGAATTGCCAGTTTCAGATATATTTTTGCATATTGTATTGTATATCAGTTGTACATATATTCATGACGAGACCAGTCATCACTATGCGATTGAACTGGTTCCCGGTAAGCCGGCCGCTTGTCTAGTGTACGAGCAATGGGAAGTTGCGCTGTATTGACGTTGCTGATAAAAGAAGAGCCCCAGCTCTCTGTCTCAACAGGGGATTGGGGGGTTCGGGAGCTGCTGCAACAGAAACATGGTACATGTTATACCTTGAATATGGGTGTAACATGTTACGAATGGTGAACTTAGACATCTTCTTCAGCTCTGTGTATACAAAGGAGTATGGAGGAGCTCATGTCCATAATGGGGATGATATTGACACAGCCCCAAATGATCCACAATGGCTCAAAAGTGATATGGTCCAAAAATATTTAGAGAGAATAAAGGTGGATAAAGCACCTGGACCAGATGGTATCCACCCAATGATCCTAAAAGAATTAAGCTCTGCCATTTCAAAGCCATTGTTTCTAATATTTAGGGCCTCTTTAATGACTGGAATGCTACCACTGGATTGGCGTAGGGCCAATGAGGTGCCTATATTTAAAAAAGTATCAAAGTCTTTAACAAGGAACTATAGACCTGTTAGTTTTAAGTGGTTGTAAAGGCAGAAGGTTCTATGCATTCTATGTATTAAGATAAAAAACCTTCTGTGTGCAGCAGACCCCCTCATACTTACCATCTCGATCCATCGATGTTGCACGAGAGACTCTCCCTCCTCATTACTGAGACAGCAATGTCAATCAAAGTCAGTGAGCCAATGAGGCGAGAGAGAGGGTGGGGCCGGGTCATGGCAATGTGACACATGGAGATGCGGCTTGGCTCAGGTGCCCCCATAGCAAGCTACTTACTGTGGGGGCACTCGGCAGGAGGAGGGGGCCAGGAGCACCAGCGAGGGACCCAAGAAGAGGAGGATCTGAGCTGCTCTGTGCAAAACCACTGCACAGAGCAGGTAGGTATAACATGTTTGTTATTTTTAACAAAAAAAAATAACTTTAGTATCACTTTAACTTCTATAGTCGGGAGGATAATGAAAAGACAGAAGTTGTTAGACAAATCTGATTTAATTTTATGAGGAGGTAACTAAAACATTGGACAGAGGGGTGGCTGTGGACGTGGTATACTTGGATTTTGCCAAATTGTTTGACAGTTCCCCACACACAAGTCATGTGTAAGGTAAAGTCTACAGGCTTGGAAAGATCAGTTTTGTAAATGGATGGAAAACTGGCTAAAAGACAGAATTCAGAGAGTAGTGGTTAATGACTCTTATGCCCCGTACACACGGTCGGATTTTCCGATGGAAAGTGTCCGATTGGAGCGTGTTGTCGGAAATTCCGACCGTGTGTGGGCTCCATCGGACATTTTCCATCGGATTTTCCGACACACAAAGTTTGAGAGCAGGATATAAAATTTTTCAACAACAAAATCCGTTGTCGGAAATTCCGATCGTGTGTACACAAATCCGTGTGTATGCAAGACAAGTTTGAGCCAACATCCGTCGGAAAAAATCCTAGGATTTTGTTGTCGGAATGTCCGAACAAAGTCCGACCGTGTGTACGGGGCATTACTCTGAATGGTCTAGGGTTATCAGTGGTGTACCCCAAGGTTCAGTGCTGGGACCCTTACTTCTTAATATCTTTGTAAATGATTTAGCCTCTGGGATTAAATGTAACATTTCTGCCTTTGCAGGTGACACCAAGCTATGTAGTGGATTTTTTTTTTTTACCACTTCAGCGAAAGTTTTCTGAGAGACGATATTTCAACTTCACAGTTCAATTTTGTCCCATCTCATTCTTCACATCATCGTGGTTTTATTCAAATTATCTTTATTAATTCTTCAAAATATTTACTTTATTTTAATTTTAAAGACTTAAAATATATATAACTACCCCTATTATGCCCCGTACACACGGTCGGACTTTGTTCGGACATTCCGACAACAAAATCCTAGGATTTTTTCCGACGGATGTTGGCTCAAACTTGTCTTGCATACACACGGTCACACAAAGTTGTCGGAAAATCCGATCATTCTGAACGCGGTGACGTAAAACACGTACGTCGGGACTATAAACGGGGCAGTGGCCAATAGCTTTTATCTCTTTATTTATTCTGACCATGCGTGGCACTTTGTCCGTCGGATTTGTGTACACACGATCGGAATTTCCGACAACGGATTTTGTTGTCGGAAAATTTTATATCCTGCTCTCAAACTTTGTGTGTCGGAAAATCCGATGGAAAATGTCCGATGGAGCCCACACACGGTCAGAATTTCTGACAACACGCTCCGATCGGACATTTTCCATCGGAAAATCCGACCGTGTGTACGGGGCATTACTCTATCCATTCCTTGTCTCTCTATCTGTCGTCCCCTTCATCCCACCCTCCCCCCCTCTTCTATCTGGTTTGTTTTCCCTCAAGTCCCTTAACATTTCGACTCAATACCTACTCCTTCCTTCATCTTGTCTAAATATATGTCTAAGGTTTTAAATCTTTTCCAACCCTCCCAGAAGCTGATACACTTATTATAATGTCCTCTCTCCCTACTTCTCAACAAATCCATTTTACAATAATCTATTTTTTCATACCACTCTCTTATATCTGGTTTTTCACTTTTTAACAATTTTTTTGGGATCACACCCTTTGCGGCATTCAGGAGTTTTGGGACCGTTGATCTAATATATTGTTTCTTTGGGATTTTATGATCGTGGAACAAGCAGGTCGATATATTTTGTTCCATTCTCTCGCCAGTTATCCTCCTTATATTCTTTACTACTTCTTGCCAGTAGTCCTTTATTATTGGACACTCCCACCATATATGTGTCATCGTTGCTCTCTGATTGCAGTTTCTCCAGCACAAAGATGTTTTCTCTTGTTGATATCTATGAATTCTCACTGGTGTCAAGTACCACCTTGCTAAGAATTTATACTTCATTTCGATGGTATTCATATCCCAGGCATTATTATATCCCATTTCTAAATCGAAATTCTCTTTCCCATTGTTTGATGTAATCGGGTCTTTCTTGTCCATCTAGGTCTGTCAATATTCCGTAGATTTTTGATATTCCATTTTTCAGTGGCGTTTGGGTGAAAAGTTTTTCCAAGGGGCTTAATTTCTCTTCCTCTCTTAGTCGATGTGGTAATGTATTTACTAAATGTCTTAGTTGACAAAAATTCCATTCACTTATCTTCCACGTGTTGATTTCTTCCAATTCTGATCGTGTCTTTATCCTGCCTTTTGTGATAATATCTTTCAATTGTGGATTTCTTATTTCTTGTTCAGCAAATATCTCCTTCCCTGGTGTAAAGAAATTTGTTCCCGTGAGTGCTAGTAACGGTGAATTGTATGTCCACTCATTCTTCATGTGTATTGTGTCCCAAATTTTAAAGACGTTTTTAGTTATTTCGTTAGTTTCCGGATCTATTAATCTGAACTTTCGTGGTATCCATATGTTTTTGTGCAATGTGGTCTTACTTATTGTGTTTTCCATCTCCACCCACTTTTTTTCACTATTTCCATTTGTCCACTCAATCATTCGTGACAGAACTATTGCTTTATAGTATCGGTTTATGTCTGGAGTTGCTAATCCTCCATGCTCCCTTTTCCTTGTGATTTGTGCAAATTTAATTCTAGTTTTTTTTTATGCCAGATATATTTTAACAATATTGTTTTTATTATCTTGAAAAAACTCTGTGGAATCCTTACTGGCAACATCTGAAATTTGTATATTAATTTAGGTAGTATCGTCATTTTAAACATATTTATTCTTCCAATCCACGACATTGGCTGTATACTTAATTTTTTTATTTCTTCTTTAACCTCGTTAATTAATGGAATATAATTTGCCGTGTAGATTTTTTCAACCATTGATGTTAATTTAATTCCAAGGCATTTTAGTTCTTCTTTTACCCATGTAAATGGAAATTCTTTTTGGAGGGACAGGACTTCCCTTTTCCCTAAGCTAATATTTAATATCTCTGTTTTTATCAGATTTATTTTAAAATTTGATAGTTCTCCATATTCTTTTATTTCTTTCATTATATTTGGCAGAGTTACTCTTGGGTTAGTTACAAACATCAGGATGTCATCCGCTTATGCCGCGATTTTGTGCTCTTTTTCTCCGACTCTCACTCCTCTCACGTCTTGATTGTTTCGGAGTGCTGCCAAAAATGGTTCCAATGCCAATACATATAATAGTGGGGAAAGTGGACATCCTTGCCGTGTTCCATTTTGCATCTCAATCAAAGGTGAGAGTCTACCATTAACCTTTACCATTGCTGTTGGACCATTATATAAATTTTATATCCACTTCATCATTTTTGGTCCCAATCCCAAATGCTGCAACATGTCCATCATAAATCCCCAGTCTACCCTGTGAAATGCTTTCTCTGCATCTATTGACAGGAACAGAACGGGAGCTTGGTTTAACCCTACATAACATCAAGTTTGTTTTTAAACTATTATCCATTCCTTCTCTCCCCGGTACAAATCCAGTCCGGTCAGGATTTATCCATAGTGGTATTAATTTTGTTAGTTTAGTAGCTAAAATTTTAGCGTAGAGTTTTGTATCAGCATTTAATAGAGCGATAGGTCTATAGCTTGAACAATTGGTTCTGTCTTTTCCTTCTTTAGGTATAATTGTAATGTAGGCTAATAATGATTCTCGTCTTACTTCTTCTTTGTCTCCTATATTATTCAGGTATTCTTGCATTTTAGGGATCAGTTGTTCTTAAAATCTCTTATAATATTTCATCGTGAACCCATCTGGTCCTGGGCTTTTTCCTACAGGGGTTTCTTTTAGTGGAATAACGTCCTTACAGGATGTCTCAAACTTACAAGCCAATGGATGCATCATCATACATACTAGGGGGAGTACAACTGGGGGAATCAATGGTGGAGAAGGATCTGGATGTTATGGTAGTTCAGTGGTCTACAGCCCTTTGCCTGCCTTTATCTGGCCCTTGGGGGACTATTCTTCACTTTGATATGATGCACTATTCCTCTTCCGCTTCCCCCTAATGGATGAGCCGCCACTGATTCCTACTGTAGCGCTTACCCCCGCAGGAGCCGCTGCGATTGGTTGCACTTGATTACACTCCTACTGACACCAATGATGGGGCACTATTCCTTAATAATGGCATACAATGCCAAGATGCAGTTTCCAAAGCGAGCAAAATCCTTTCTTGTATTAAGAGAGGTATGGACTCCAGAGAGAGAGATATAATTTTCCCCTGTACAAATTATTAGTAAGACCTCATCTGGAATATGCAGTTTAGTTTTGGGCACCAGTTCACAAAAAGGATATCGGGGAACTGGAGAAAGTGCAGAGAAGGGCAACCAAACTGATAAGAGGCATGGAGGAGCTCAGCTATGAGGAAAGATTAGATGAACTGAATTTATTCTCTCTTGAGAAGAGGAGATTAAGGGAAGATATGATCAACATGTACAAATACATAAGTGGTCCATATAGTGAGCTTGGCGTTGAATTATTCACTTTAAGGCCATTTCAGATGACATGGGGGGTACTTTTAACGTCTGGAGGAAAAGAGATTTAACCTCCAAATATAAAAAGGCTTCTTCACAGTAAGAGCTGTGAAAATGTGAAATAGAGTCCCTCAAGAGCTTATGGCACAGTCATTAAAGCATATGGCCCTTTAAGCCCCTCTCACTGTTGATGCAATCTGACCACACCCACAGTTTTGTAGTGTGGTGCCGCTATATTGTCACATACCATTTATCTTGGGGGGGGGGGGGCAAAAAAATGTCCAGCCCCGGGTGCCAGATGTGCTAGGTACGACACTGCTGTCACCAGTCAGTGTCCAAAAAAAAAATAGAATTTTTAATTTTTTTTTCCATTTTCCAAATAATTGTGACAAAAAAATTACAACTTCAAAAAAAACTCCTCATGCCTCTTACTAAATACCTTGGACTGTCTACTTTCCAAAAAAGGGGTCATTTGGGGGGTATTTGTACTGTCCTGGCATTTTTGGGTCTCAAGAAATGAGATGAGGATTGATCGATTTTCAGATATATACCATAGTTTGTGGACTCTCTAACTTTCCTACAGACAAAATAATATACACTGATTTGAGTTGTTTTCACCAAAGAAGTGCAGCAGAATACATTTTGGCCTAAATTTATGAGGAAAGATTGTTTACTTGCAAAATAGAAAATAAAACAATAATAATAAAAATAATAACGAAGAAAAATGTGTTTTTTTTCAAACTTTTCCGCTGTTTTTCGTTTATTTAGCAAAAAAATAAAAACCGCAGCGGTGATTAAATACCACCGCGTTACATGACCGCGCAATTGTCATTTAATGTTGGACAGCACTGAAAGCTGAAAATTGGCCTGAGCAAGAAGGGGAGAAAGTTTTTCTGTATTGAAGTGGTTAAAGATGGTGGTGTTGAAGGAGGTGAGGGGACTGATGAACTTTCTTTAAATTAGAAGTCTCCAAGCTATGGCCCAGTAGACCGCATTTAGCCCACTACATGATTTCACCCATGCCTACATAATTTCACCCATGCCGCATCTGATGTGATGGGGGCATTCTCATATGGGTGGCTCTAATTTGATGAGGAGGTCTTCTGATGTGAAAGGGGGAGAATGATGTGAAGAGTAGAGTTGGGCCGAACACCCTCCGGTTCGGTTTGCACCAGAACTCTCGAACATTGCAAAAGTTTGGACCTGAACCGCAAACCCTATCGAAGTCTATGGGACCCAAACCTGAAAAATCAAAAACACCCATTTTGAAGGCTTATGTGTAAGTTATTGGCCATAAAAAGGGTATGGGGTGCCCGGGTACTGCCCTGGGGGACATGTATCAATGCAATTTAAAAAAAAAATAAGATTGTTTATACAGAAGCAGTGATTTATTGATGCTTAAAGTGAAACAATAAAAATGAAAAATTCCTTTAAATATAGTGCCTGAGGGTCCCCTTAGTCTGCCTGTAGAGTGGCGCATCTGTACCGTGTATAGAACCTACTGCGGCAAAACTGACATTTATAAAGAAAAAAATGCCATTTAAATTTCTGACAGTGGCGGCTGCTCATAAGGCACACAGGGGCGCTGCCTCCCTAACCTCCATGCGCATGTCCCCTATTCTCCATGCAGGGCACCGAACGCATGGATTTCTATGTTGTTGTTTTTTGCAGCACATGATTAGAGCCTGAGGCTCTAATTGGCTTCAAAAAGAGTGGGCTCGGGGCACAGAGCACTGCGCCCAGAGCCCACCCACTTGTGTGACATTAGCAAATTAATATTCGCTATTGTCTTCCTGCTTCTCCTCTCCAATCACGAAGCGGGTCTTAAGACCTGATTGGCTGGGAGGAGAAGTGACCAGATTGGACGGTAGGAGAAGAAGGGGGGAAGCCGCCGGGGGGGAAGCTGCCCGTGACCTAGATGGGGTAAGTAGTGCGGGACGATCGACTGAGCGGCTGGGAGGTTTGTTTCAAGCCCCCCCCAAAAAATAGAGCACCAGCTGCCACCAATTGTTGGCACTACAAAACCATTGCTGGCAATACAAAAATGTTGAAAAAAATTATGTGGCCTAGTATGGTTCAGTGGGGGAGTGGGCGGAGAAGGCGCTCGCTCGTCTCCCCCCCCCCTTTTCTGACCTACCAGGCTGCATGCTCAGATAAGGGTCCAGTACAAATTCTGGTGGTGACCCCACACAGTTTTTTTTTCTTTTTTCATTTTGGCATGGGGTTCCCCTTAAAACCTATACCAGACCTGAAGAGCCTGCTATAGATCAGGGAGGGGGACCTTACACTTTTTTCTATTGCCAGCCATAGGTGTGCGCAGCCTATTGTATTAGGGTGTGCACCTCAAAGCTCCAACACATATGCCTTTGTGACAAAATAACCAGCCTCTTTCCCACTCGACATCCGAAAACAATGGGGGGGGGAGCAGGTGAGCACACAGGGGGACCTGGGCAGCAGACGGAAAAGGAACTGGGAAAAAAGGGGTGGCATACATTGGTATGAATCCCCTGTATTTTCCTCCCGTGGCAGCTGAATATCGGCGAGAGGAAGAGGAGGAGAAGCCTACTTTCAGCTGCTGCAGAAGAAAATACAGATCGGTCCCTTAATTTCCACTCCAGCCGCCTATCCTGTCCAGGTTCTGGGGGTCGGCAAGTAAGGATCGCGGCTTACCTGTCACCTGCCCACAATTGATGGGTTGCCAAATCCAGGATAAGGGTGTGCCCAGGCACACCTGGCACACCCCTTGCGCACGCCTATGTTGCCAGCAATGTTTTTTTGTTCATCCAGCTGTCAGCGGGGAAAGCCTGTTGACAGCTGATAACTTATCCATTGTTAAGGAGGCAGCAGCCGGCCTCCTGTCCCACTCCTTAATATCCAGGTATGCACTGTGTAGCGTGCAGTGCATTGTGGGGCACTTGGTGGGCCAACATCCCACTGAGCGCCCTGAAAGTTCGGGTGTTCGCTGAATGGGTGAACAGGCAATATTCTGGTGAACAGGCAATGTTTGGATGAACAGGCAATGAATGGGTGAACATGCAATGAACGGGTGAACAGGCAATGTTCGGGTGAACAGGCAATGAACGGGTGAACAGGCAATGTTCTGGTGAACAGGCAATGAACAGGTGAACAGGCAATGGACGGGTGAACAGGCAATGAACGGGTGAACAGGTGAACAGGCAATGTTCGGGTGAACAGGCAATGAACGGGTGAACAGGCAATGAACGGGTGAACAGGCAATGTTCGGGTGAACAGGCAATGAACGAGTGAACAGGCATTGAACGGGTGTTCACGGAACAGGTGAACAGGCAATGTTCGGGTGAACAGGCAATGAACGGGTGAACAGGCAATGACCGGGTGAACAGGCAATGTTCTGGTGAACAGGCATTGAATGGGTGAACAGGCAATGTTCTGGTGAACAGGCAATGTTCTTCTGGTGAACAGGCAATGAACGCGTGAACAGGCAATGAACGGGTGTTCGCTGAACGGGCGAATAGGCAATGTTCGGGTGAACAGACAATGTTCTGGTGAACAGGCAATGTTCTTCTGGTGAACAGGCAATGACCGGGTGAACAGGCAATGATCGGGTGAACAGGCATTGAACGGGTGAACAGGCAATGTTCTTCTGGTGAACAGGCAATGTTCGGGTGAACAGGCAATGTTCGGGTGAACAGGCAATGAACGGTTAAACAGGCAATGAACGGGTGAACAGGCAATGAACGGGTGTTCGCTGAACGGGTGAACAGGCAATGTTCGGGTGAACGTGCAATGTTCTGGTGAACGGGCAATGTTCTGGTGAACGGGCAATGAATGGGTGAACGGGCAATGAATGGGTGAACGGGCAATGAACAGGTGAACAGGCAATGTTCTGGTGAACAGGCAATGAACGGGTGAACAGGCAATGAACGGGTGAACAGGCAATGAACGGGTGAACAGGCAATGTTCTTCTGGTGAAGAGGCAATGAACAGGCAATGAACGGGTGAACAGGCAATGAACGGGTGAACAGGCAATGTTCTTCTGGTGAAGAGGCAATGAACGGGTGAACAGGCAATGTTCGGGCGAACAGGCAATGAACGGTCCTTTGATAACGTCCAATGATGAAACGCGTAAGGCGGGGCTACGCTCTTACGTCATTCCTGTCACGGAAGTAGGGGGCTGGAACGCAGTTGGCACGCTCGCTGTAAACTGGCGGACCCTATACACTACTATAAAAGATTATATCTTTTTGGATGGAAAAACTTTTTACTTTTGGTTTTAAACTTTATTTTAAATAAAAGCAATTTATACTACACTATGGGAACCTTATCTTTCTCTATAAGGACCAATCCCTGACAAGTTGTCTGGAACTAGTGACCGGTGAAACCCCTCTGGATGCCCTGACGGGGTGGACAGATCTGCAGAGGCCGTACAGATCATCATAAGCTGAAGATGGACCACGAGCGGAGCTACCAAGGGACACCATCCAAAACTACCCTATATGCCTATTACCCCTGTAGGGGTACAAGGAGCCGGTGAGTGGGGACCCATTAGGGGGAGCACACGAGTCACTCGGTTTTTTGCTGAACACAAGAGTCACTTGGATGCTTTTGGACAGTTGGCCATTCTGAAGCTTCACTATAAACTTTTTTGCACTCATATATTTCTTTTTCTTTTTATTTATTACCATGGCTTTTTATGTTTTTTTTACATGATCTTGGGACTTTGTCACATCTGTGATTTGTATATATATATATTTGTATACACAATTTTTTGTATGTTTTTCTGAGATTATTTATATGTCAGTTTTTTTGATATTGTGGATATATCACTTTGAATATATTTCACCAATTTACCTATACCTCATTTCGTATACGTATAGGTTCAATAGGTATTATCACTGATTTCCCTTATGCCACTTACACTGACATGATTGCATGGTGTTTGCACTAATAGGGTTCATTTCTTTTTCCTTCTTTTCCTTTTTCTTTGCCTACAGGGGGGTATATCTATTCATAAACACTTGTTTTATTCACCCCCATGAGACAGCTAGGAAGGTAGCGCCAATTACCCCAACTTATCTGGTTTTATTCTTTGTAAGTTCTTGCGGGAACTGAATAGGGGAGCCTGCAACCTTACACTATCCTGAGCGCGGAGCTTACCTCTGTTGGGTGAACGGACAATGTTCTGGTGAACGGGCAATGTTCTGGTGAACGGGCAATGAATGGGTGAAGGGGCAATGTTCTGGTGAATGGGCAATGTTCGGGTGAACGGGCAATGAATGGGCGAACGGGCAATAAATGGTTGAACGGGCACAGAATGGGTGAACGGGCAATGTTCGGGTGAACGGGCAATGTTCTGGTGAATGGGCAGTGAATGGGTGAATGGGCAATGTTCTGGTGAACGAGCAATGAATGGGTGAACGGGCAATGTTCGTGTTCGGCTCGAACTGTTCACCCAACTCTAGTGGAAAGCAGGGCCATTTTTAAGGCAGGGCAAAAGGGGCAGCTGCCCTGGACCCTGTCATTGTTGCGGGGCCCAAAGCAGCTGCCTCATACTTGGCAACTATCCTGGTTTAAATTCCCTTGTTCCTTGAAGTTTTAATCTTGTGCTGTGTCCCAATATCTCAGTGTGAAGTGCTGCTACTAATGATGCCCAGCTCTGCCCTATTGTTGTGTACGGATGACTCACCTGCAGACCCTGTGTTTACATGTAAATAACTGGCATTAATATGTAAATAGTGGTGGCATTCATATGTATATCATGCCCCCCCCCCCCCCCGGTCAAATCCACCATCACTTCTGCTGAATACCCACTGGGGAGGTAAAGGGGCATGCTTGAAAATCCTGCCTACAACTGTGGTCATTAAGCTTAACATCTGCCTGTTCTGCAAAGGCAAGGAAATGGGTGGGGGAAAGTAGTATGGGGTGTGCAGAGGTAGGCAGAGAAGGAATTACAGTTAGGGTGCACAGGTGAGCAAGGAGGGGTTGTATGGAGGTAAGGAAGGTGGGTCGAAAGATGAGCAGAGCAGGCAGGTAGCGTTAAAGGGGTGGGGGGTTGGAGTGGAGAAGATGGGGGAGGTTTGCTGTGCAGAGGTTAGCAGGGGTTTTAGTATGCAAAGGTGTACTGACAGAGTGGATAAAGATGCAGGTTGCGTGTAGGGCAGCCCATTCATTTCAATGGGCTGTTCTATGAGCTATAAATGCGGAAGAAAGTCCCAAACCCTTTTCCAAAATCACATGGTGCCAAGGCACATTTCAGCAGATGTGTGAGGGTGTCATTAACAATTAAAGTGGGGTTCCACCCAAAAAACAAAAATACCTGGAAAAATTGTAAAAAAAAAAAAACAAAAAAACATTTGGATATTTTTTTTTTCACTTACCTCTAAATGCCTGTTGCTAGGTGGTCCCTCGTAGTCTGCCTGTTCCTTAGCCTGGGCTGGTGACATCACTTCCCCCTCGGCACAGGAAGGGCTCCGCTCTGCTCCCTCCCTCCTGTCAATCATCTGGGACCCATTACAGGCCCCAGGTGATTGAGCGGCCAATCACGGCGCGCGGCGCCGCTCGCGCATGCGCAGTGGGTGCCAGGCTGTGAAGCCACAGCCCGGCGCCCACAGTTGAAATGCCGGCGCCGACAAGCGGAGGGGGGGGACGAGCGGGGCTTCGATCCCCCGCATCGCTGGACCCAGGGACAGGTAAGTGTCCAATTAAAAGTCAGCAGCTGCAGTATTTGTAGCTGCTGACTTTTAAGTTTTTATTTTTTGTTGACGGCCCCCCTGGGTGGAACTCCTCTTTAATGGCATTGCTGTGTATCTGCTAAAGGGCAGCACGTTTCTGTGGTGTCAGAAAAGTGATTTTGCATGTGTTGCTGACACACACAAATGTGAACGCAGGATAAATGTCTCAGTTACATTGGTGGTCACTGGTCAGTGTAAATCTCTTCATTACATTGGGGCTTGGTGTAGAATCCTTTCATTCACACTAGTGGCCAGTGTAAATGTTCCCCTTACATTGGTGACAAGTGTAAGTCCGTACTTACATTGGTGGTTACTGTGAATGCTTCTATTACATTAGTGGTCAGTGTAAACCCCTATTACATTGGTGGCCAGTGTAAACCCCTATTACATTGGTGGCCAGTGTAAACCCCTATTACATTGGTGGCCAGTGTAAACCCATATTACATTGGTGGCCAGTGTAAACCCCTATTACATTGGTGGCCAGTGTAAACCCATATTACATTGGTGGCCAGTGTAAACCCCTATTACATTGGTGGCCAGTGTAAACCCCTATTACATTGGTTGCCAGTGTTGAAACTCCTCTTTATATTGGTAGTCTGTAAAAAAAAATCAGCATTGCCATTGATCACACCCTCCCCTCCCCCCAGCACTGCCAGACTCTAGACTCCCTAGGAGTTTTCTGTCTATTGATGGGTCCACTTACCTCCCCAGTTCATGATGTGCAGGCAGTGAGGAGATGATGTGCTGTAACCTCTAGCAACCAATCAGTGAGCAGTATTACTGTACAGTAATCTCTAGCAACCGATCAACAAGCAGAAATCATGTGCTGCAACCTCTAGCATCTAATTAGTGAGCCGTAATGTGTGCTGGAACCTCTAGCAACCAGTGAGTGGTAATGGTATGCTGTAACCTCTGGCAACCAATTGCAATCGCTGCCTGATCTGATACTGTAAACTGATTTTAAGTCTGGCTGCTATTTATTGTATGTCTCAGAGCAGGTGGAGAGTGAAATTGCATGGGGGGGGGCCCAAGAAAATTTTTGCCCAGGGTCCAATCAATACTAACCACTTGCCGCCCGCCCTATTACAAAATGACGGCGGCAAAGTGGTTTGATATCCCTGACCGGACGTCATATGACGTGATCAGGATATTGAGCCGCTGCGCGCCCCCGGGCGATCGTTGTTGCGGGGTGTCAGTCTGACACCCTGCAACACTGATCTAGGTAAAGAGTCTCTGATGGAGACTCTTTACCACGTAATCAGCCGTGTCCAATCACGGCTAATCACGATGTAAATAGGAAGAGCCGGTAATCGGCTTTTCCTCACTCGCGTCTGACAGACGCGAGTAGAGGAGAGCCGATCGGCTGCTCTCCTGACAGGGGGGGTCTGTGCTGATTGTTTATCAGCGCAGCCCCCCCTCGGATCCTACCCAGGACCACCAGGGAAGCCGCCCAGGACCACCAGGATGGCCACCACACCAGGTATGCCCCCTAGACCACCAGGGAAATACCAATCTGTGCGCCGGCAGCTGCCAATCTGTGCCCAGGCAGCTGCCAATCAGTGCCCACTCCAATGCCTACCACTGCCAGTGCCACCAGGAATGCCTATCAGTGCCGCATATCAGTGCTGCATATCAGTGCCTATCAGTGCGACGTATCAGTGCCCAGCAGTGCCGCCTATCAGTGCCCATCAGTGACGCCTATCAATGCCACCCTATCAGTGTCCATCAGTGCCCAGCAGTGCTGCCTTTCAGTGCCCATCAGTGTCGCCTATCAGTGCCAACCAGTGCCACCCATGAGTGCCCATCAGTACCGCCTATCAATGCCAATCAGTGCTGCATATCAGTGCCACCCATTAGTGCTGCCTACCAGTGCCCATCAGTGCCGCATATCAGTGCCCATCGTCAGTGCCCGCTCATTGGTGCCACCTTATCGGTGCCGCCGTATCAGTGCCCATCAGTGAAAGAGAAAACTTACTTATTTACAATTTTTTTTTAACAGAAACAAAAGCAAAACTTTTATTTTTTTCAAAATTTTCGGTCTTTTTTTATTTGTTTAGCAAAAAATAAAAATCCGCAGAGGTGATCAAATACCACCAAAAGAAAGCTCTATTTGTGGGAACAAAATGATAAAAATTTATTTTGGGTACAGTGTAACATGACCGCGCAATTGTCATTCAAACTGCGACAGCACTAAAAGCTGAAAATTGGTGTGGGCAGGAAGGTGTATAAGTGCTCGGTATTGAAGTGGTTATAGACGACCCTGGTGGAGAGGGACACGGATATGAAGGGGGCTTCTAGAGTGACAGGAGGGATTCTGATGGGTCATTATAGGGCTACAGACAGCTGGCTGCTTTCCCTCACATTGCTCCTCATACAATGACTTGTCCATAATTGGCAGGAAATCGTAGAACACTGGTCACTCCGGCTCTTCTGCATTTCTGCTCAGACATGTTTATCCTGCCCGGCTAATCCCTGCATTCCATCCCCAGCTCTGCAATACCCTCTGAGGACACCTGTGTGCAGAGGGCGGGGCGGACAGGTAGGCTCAGCCCCTCCTACTAGAACTTCCCAATAGGACGGCCTCCTGCTGCACCCTTGTCACTCTACCCCTCTCACTCACCCCTCCTACTAGGGCGGCCTTCAATTATTCGCCGCTCCCAATAGGGCTACCTTCCACTCCACCCCTCCCACTAGGGAGGGGTTTCTAGTCTGGTCCGAGGGCTTACCTCGTCCGCTCCGCCCTTCCTGCAAGGATATCCTCCTCCCCTGCTCCTCGTCCACTAAGACAGCTTCCTATGTTGCGCCCCTCCCTCTAGGCGGTCCTCTGGTCTCCGCCCCCTGCTCCGGGAAGTTAGCTGTCAGTGAGCGGCGGCTGGCAGTTCAGTTCGGTGATCGGAGTACTGTCGCTGGTTATCATTGTGTCAGTGTAGTGTGGTGTAGTGTAGTGTGGTGTAGGATGACCGCAGCCATGACCGAATCAAACACCGCAGAGATGTCCCGGGCGGAGAGGCTGGCCAGTACCCGCTCCACCCTGAGTATGTCCTCCATCAGCTCCGATATAATGGCCACAATGACCACCGCCAACTGCGAGATGGCCGTCCTACCGCTCCGACTTCTCCTGGATCTCCAACACAACTACCTGAACCTGGAGAGCGGAGTCTTCACCTCCCACAACGAGAGGGGGGGCTTCAATGTCTTCAGTGATGGGACTGCGATCATAGATGGGCAGCAGTGCAGAGTCATCAACTATATCCACAGGTGAGAGCAATGGGGGGGCTGACAGGTGAGAGGAATGGGGGGGGGCTGACAGGTGAGAGCAATGGGGGGGCTGACAGGTGAGAGCAATGGGGTGGGCTGACAGGTGAGAGGAATGGGGGGGGGCTGACAGGTGAGAGGAATGGGGGGGCTGACAGGTGAGAGGAATGGGGGGGCTGACAGGTGAGAGCAATGGGGGGGGGGCTGACAGGTGAGAGGAATGGGGGGGCTGACAGGTGAGAGGAATGGGGGGAGGGGGCTGACAGGTGAGAGGAATGGGGGGAGGGGGCTGACAGCTGAGAGGAATGGGGGGAGGGGGCTGACAGCTGAGAGGAATGGGGGGGCTGACAGGTGAGAGCAATGGGGGGGCTGACAGGTGAGAGCAATGGGGGGGGCTGACAGGTGAGAGCAATGGGGGGGGCTGACAGGTGAGAGCAATGGGGGGGGCTGACAGGTGAGAGCAATGGGGGGGGGGCTGACAGGTGAGAGGAATGGGGGGGGCTGACAGGTGAGAGGAATGGGGGGGGGCTGACAGGTGAGAGGAATGGGGGGGGGCTGACAGGTGAGAGGAATGGGGGGGTGTGACAGGTGAGAGGAATGGGGGGAGGGGGCTGACAGCTGAGAGGAATGGGGGGGCTGACAGGTGAGAGGAATGGGGGGGCTGACAGGTGAGAGGAATGGGGGGGCTGACAGGTGAGAGCAATGGGGGGGGGCTGACAGGTGAGAGCAATGGGGGGGGGCTGACAGGTGAGAGCAATGGGGGGGGGCTGACAGGTGAGAGGAATGGGGGGGGCTGACAGGTGAGAGGAATGGGGGGGGCTGACAGGTGAGAGGAATGGGGGGGTGAGAGGAATGGGGGGCTGACAGGCGAGAGGAATGGGGGGGCTGACAGGCGAGAGGAATGGGGGGGGCTGACAGGTGAGAGCAATGGGGGGGCTGACAGGTGAGAGCAATGGGGTGGGCTGACAGGTGAGAGGAATGGGGGGGGGCTGACAGGTGAGAGGAATGGGGGGGCTGACAGGTGAGAGCAATGGGGGGGCTGACAGGTGAGAGGAATGGGGGGGCTGACAGGTGAGAGGAATGGGGGGAGGGGGCTGACAGCTGAGAGGAATGGGGGGGCTGACAGGTGAGAGGAATGGGGGGGCTGACAGGTGAGAGCAATGGGGGGGCTGACAGGTGAGAGCAATGGGGGGGGCTGACAGGTGAGAGGAATGGGGGGGGGCTGACAGGTGAGAGGAATGGGGGGAGCTGACAGGTGAGAGGAATGGGGGGAGCTGACAGGTGAGAGGAATGGGGGGGTGTGACAGGTGAGAGGAATGGGGGGGGGGCTGACAGGTGAGAGGAATGGGGGGGTGTGACAGGTGAGAGGAATGGGGGGGTGTGACAGGTGAGAGGAATGGGGGGGCTGACAGGTGAGAGGAATGGGGGGGTGTGACAGGTGAGAGGAATGGGGGGGCTGACAGGTGAGAGGAATGGGGGGGCTGACAGGTGAGAGGAATGGGGGGGGTGAGAGGAATGGGGGGGCTGACAGGCGAGAGGAATGGGGGGGCTGACAGGCGAGAGGAATGGGGGGGGCTGACAGGCGAGAGGAATGGGGGGGCTGACAGGCGAGAGGAATGGGGGGGCTGACAGGTGAGAGGAATGGGGGGGCTGACAGGTGAGAGGAATGGGGGGGCTGACAGGTGAGAGGAATGGGGGGGGCTGACAGGTGAGAGGAATGGGGGGGGCTGACAGGTGAGAGGAATGGGGGGGCTGACAGGTGAGAGGAATGGGGGGGCTGACAGGTGAGAGGAATGGGGGGGGCTGACAGGTGAGAGCAATGGGGGGGGCTGACAGGTGAGAGCAATGGGGGGGGCTGACAGGTGAGAGGAATGGGGGGGCTGACAGGTGAGAGGAATGGGGGGGGCTGACAGGTGAGAGCAATGGGGGGGGGCTGACAGGTGAGAGCAATGGGGGGGCTGACGGGTGAGAGGAAAGGGGGGCTGACAGGTGAGAGCAATGGGGGGGGGCTGACAGGTGAGAGCAATGGGGGGGGGCTGACAGGTGAGAGGAATGGGGGGGCTGACAGGTGAGAGGAATGGGGGGGGCTGACAGGTGAGAGGAATGGGGGGGGCTGACAGGTGAGAGGAATGGGGGGGGGCTGACAGGTGAGAGGAATGGGGGGGGCTGACAGGTGAGAGGAATGGGGGGACTGACAGGTGAGAGGAATGGGGGGGCTGACAGGTGAGAGGAAAGGGGGGCTGACAGGTGAGAGCAATGGGGGGGGCTGACAGGTGAGAGCAATGGGGGGGGCTGACAGGTGAGAGGAATGGGGGGGCTGACACTGACAGGTGAGAGCAATGGGGGGGGCTGACAGGTGAGAGGAATGGGGGGGCTGACAGGTGAGAGGAATGGGGGGGGCTGACAGGTGAGAGCAATGGGGGGGGGCTGACAGGTGAGAGCAATGGGGGGGCTGACAGGTGAGAGGAAAGGGGGGCTGACAGGTGAGAGCAATGGGGGGGGGGCTGACAGGTGAGAGGAATGGGGGGGCTGACAGGTGAGAGGAATGGGGGGGGCTGACAGGTGAGAGGAATGGGGGGGGGCTGACAGGTGAGAGGAATGGGGGGGGCTGACAGGTGAGAGGAATGGGGGGGGCTGACAGGTGAGAGGAATGGGGGGGCTGACAGGTGAGAGGAATGGGGGGGCTGACAGGTGAGAGGAAAGGGGGGCTGACAGGTGAGAGCAATGGGGGGGCTGACACTGACAGGTGAGAGGAATGGGGGGGCTGACAGGTGAGAGGAATGGGGGGGCTGACAGGTGAGAGGAATGGGGGGGCTGACAGGTGAGAGGAATGGGGGGGCTGACAGGTGAGAGGAGGGGGGGGGCTGACAGGTGAGAGGAGGGGGGGGCTGACAGGTGAGAGGAGGGGGGGGCTGACAGGTGAGAGCAATGGGGGGGCTGACACTGACAGGTGAGAGGACTCAATTTGAGCCATTTTAAATGGCACTGCAAAGAATCGCATGTGATTTGAACAGGAATGCGGTGTGTTTCTCTGCACCACTATAGTGTGTTACTGGTCAGATCACCAGGTGAGAACAGAGAGGGAAAGCCTAAGCCGGGTTCACACGTATGTGAACACAGACACCGCATGTGATTCGCACCCACATTGCTTTGCCGATCACATGCGATGTCTGTGCAATGCGAGTTCAGCCATACGGTTGTATGGTGGAACTCGCATTGGATTCTCAATGCGAAACAGAAAATGAATGCAGCCACATCTATGGATTGATAAACTGCAATATATTCCATTTTTGGGTTTATTACTACTTTAAAGATTGCTAAACTGCTTGAGTTACTTTGTTGCATTTTATCATTTAACTTAAAGCGATATTAAACCAAAAATAAAGAAAATTCTATTGTGGTTTAGCAATCCTTGGATTTGGTGGCTGGTTTTAGGCTTTTTCTCCCTTTTATTACCCCTAATGATCCAGCCAGTAATACGCTTACTTCACGTGTCTGCATTCTGGATGTAGTAGAAAAGCAAACGCCTGGACTGCGGCATTGTCAGTCTGGGGGGAGGGGGGGAGGGCAGTGGTCATTTCAACGTCAAATTTTGATTTATTTTTAGTCGTATTTTAGTTACCTGAATTGTTTTAGGCTCCATGCACACTGGACGTTATAAAAACGCTGTAGAATGGGTTGAGTTCCAACACCTATTTTCTGAGGGGAAAAAAAGCCCCACTTGTAGAGATGCAGGCACCTTTTTGGGTTTTTATTCTCCTTCAGCCCATTCCTGGTCGAATGGGAAGAAAAATAAAGTGTGCTTTAGAAGGACTTGACTAACTAATTGAAACTGAACTCCAGCTCCACACTTTTTAAGCATCTACATCAACCATTCTCAACTAGGGTTCCTCCAGGGTTGGCTAGACGTTCCTAGAGATGTGGCCAACTGTCCTCCCTTCTCATGGTGCCCTCATAGCTCCAGGTCCAATGCCACTTGGCAGAGCCAGTACCATGCCCGCAAGGGTGCCATTCCAGCCATCCCTCTAGGGGTAGCATTCTTCAGACTTGCCACCACAAATGTAAAGAGCTTTTTCCCCAATGACACCTGATGGACTAATATGACCAGGGTTTCCTAAGATCTAAGACCTTTTTCTAAGTGTTCCTCTGGGGTAAAAAGGTTGAGAAGGGCTGATCTACATCCTCCTTCCTCCCTTCTTTTTTTTTCCCTCTTGTGATAAATGTTTTACATAAATAAAAGCTAATGATTGTAAGCACCCCTGTCAGTGGTAAATGGTTTATCTGGTCCCTCTAGCTGCTACTTTGTCTGGACAGTTTGGGCTGTTAAAGGAAGTTGAAAAATAACAGATTTCAGCTGGCCCTACTTTTATATAATTTTATTATTCAACTATGTAGTACAAGGACCTCCCTGATTGTATACAAATTAAGAGTGTTTAGCTGTGACCTCATATTATATGGTTGTTGTAAATCCAAAGGAAAATGTGTATAATGTATGGCCAGCTGGACCATCAGGTGAAAAATAAAGGGAGATAAAAAACAAAAACGAATGCAGCCACAAAATCTAACAACTGGTGAGCTGCAATATAATATTTTTTTTTTTTGTTTTTGGGTTTACTATTATTTTTAAGTGTATCTGTAGATCTCAAATATCACTTGGTAAGCGTGTATATTTTATTCTAGTATAATCTGTTTTACATGGGAAATAATCTATATCATAAGCATTTGCTGAGTTAATTCGAAGTCATTGAATATGAGGCCCTACGGCAGAATAAATCTGTATGTACCGTATATACTCGAGTATAAGCCGACCCGAATGTAAGCCGAGGCACCTTATTTTACCACAAAAAACTGGGAAAACTTATTGACTCGAGTATAAGCCTAGGGTGAGAAATACGCAGCTACTGTAAGTGGAAAAGAGGGTCAACAATGCCCATTTGCAGCCTTACTGTGCCCATTTGCATGCCTCACTGTGCCCATTTGCAGCCATAGGTCCCCCGAACTTCAAACTCAGTAGTTAAGGGTTCCTAGATGCCCCCTAGCTGCAGCTAAAATTTGAGGTCTCTGGACCCAAAGGGTCCCGAAATGACATTGCTGCAGATGGACACAGTTGACCAACTTTGGGGCCCCATATCTCGGGGCCACTTGATGCTAGGAACCCGAGCTTTGGATATGTTGTAGTGCTAGTACCACTGGGTTTGCACACAAAATTTGGGGCTCCTAGCACCAAGTGGCCCAGAGATACGGGGCCCCAAATTCTGTTTGGAAAATGTCATTCTTTGCACCAGAAAAGTGCTTGACTCGAGTATAAGCCGAGGGGGGCATTTTCAGCACAAAAAAAATGTGCTGAAAAACTCAGCTTATACTCGAGTATATACGGTATGTGTTTTTTATCTTGTTTATCTATTTAGAGGTGCACTGCATGGACGTTTTTTGGTACTGAAAATCCAGGATACACTTAAACAAAAATGTCAGTTTATAAAAATATTATTATTTTTTTTTTTTAATAGAATTTTGTTTTATTTGACTTTTTAGTTAATATTATCAATTGAAATGAATATGAATTTATCAATGGCCATTATTGGCACCTTTAACGCAAGAAGAGCTCAAGAAATTTGTATCCCTTTAAATTCTATGTATGTCTTCACACTGGTTCCTTGCGATTCCATTGTGGTGTTAATAATCCTGCTTGCTGCACACAAAAAAAAAAAAAAAAAAAAAAAAAAAAAACGCACCTCCAAGTTTGAATGCATTGAAAACGCATCATTAATGCACCTGTGTTAGGTTTGTGATGCTGTTTTTGAGTCACATGACCTATGAAAAACCCCGTAAGCACAGGATGGTAAAATCGGCCCATCATTGTGCGTTTTTCGTGCCATTATCGGCAGTCAGCACCATGGCCGAATGCCACTAGCACCACTTTTGGCTGAAATTGCCAAAATTTTTCGGTGGCTGAAATTGCGGTGCATCTCTAATTACCGGTATATTCCTGTATACACAACCAGTAATCCTCTCTTGGAAAAATAGAAATTGCCAACTGCCTTCAGAAAATATAAGACTACAATTGCACAGCCGTGGATTTATTTGCTGTGTTCAGAGGTGGCCAAATGCTGCTGGATGGCCTCTGTCTGTGCTATGGCCTCATACAAACTGGTCAGCTTGCTGCGGTCAGTGTGTGCGCGTCCAAAACTTTTTTATTTTCTGATTAAGCTTGGACTTCGTGGTTCTAAAATAAGTGTTGGGTGTTTTTTTTTTTTTTTTTTTTTTTTTTGTTTTTTGTTTTTTGTTTTTTATCTTCATGTGTTCTATGCATTAGGCTCCGGTTGTGCAATTTCCTTTGTGACTTGGATGTGATTTTGGCTGTTGAGTTCGGCTTTGTTGCATCGATAACATTAAGATGCGACTTTTAAATGTTTACATTGCCGTCTATGGCACTCAGGTTGCATGAAACCTGATGTCGCTGCGACATTAATTCGCTTGATTTTTGAATGGCTTCCATTGAAATGGGTTCATGCGAATTTGTTTCCAGAGTCGTACAAGTGTAAATGAACCCTATGGTAGAAAAAGCTTTCAGCGCATGTTTCCCCCTTATCCCCTCCAAATGACTTACCGGAGTCTTGTATCGATCAAGTGCTGTGCTCATCTGCAAATCCAGTGAGCAGAGAGTAGGGGGCGGGGCCAGGCTGCGCTGTGTGTCATTAGATGCACACAGCCCGGCTCAGGCCCACTTTTGTACCTCCATAGAAAGCAGCTTTCCATGATGACACACGCAGAAGGGGAGGAGCCTAGAACGCTGGCAAGGTGCCGCAGAAGAGGAGGAGGGTCCAGGCTGCAGGTAAGTAGAACATGTTTATTTTAGGATGAAAAAAGAAAAGAAAAGAAGCAAGACTTTAGCCAAAAAACAAACAAACAGCCCAATAAAAGATAAAGATATACAACTATACAACCAGCTTTTTCTGCAATATTCACCATCAATCTGGAGATCCAGTACTTTTTTTTTTTTTTTTTCTGCCACTAGATGTCTTCAACCTGATGACAGTCTAATTCTACTCCCTTCTGCTGAGCCCAGGTCACCCTGACCCTCACCCTAGCCTGTGACTGGACAGTGAAATGAGAAGCCGCACAGTGATTGGTTTATCACTCTGTCTCTCCGATTTCTCCTCCTGTCAGCACGGATTGGTTCCTTGTACTGTTTCTTCCTCTCACACTCCAGCCCTGCCATACAGAGACTGATATCGGGTCAAATTTGTGTACTTGCACTGCTTGTATTTGTATTTATTCAATACGTTTAGTGATCTATTAATGAATACTGAGCTGTGATAATTTGTGCCTTCTATATCTTACCACTCCTCTGAAGAGTGATCCATGGTGCATGGCTGAGGGAATTAAGTGGTTACTTGCAGGATTTCAGGAGGCGATCCTGCCAGTTCCTGAATGCCAGTTTTAACTTTTTTTTTTTTTTTTTTTTTTTTTTTTTATGATTCCAAGGGTTACTTTTGCGTTGCAACACCGCAAGGACTGGTTGGCATGCGGTTATGTGGCTTTAGAGGGCGTGTGTGGCGAGCAACATTTTGCTGCAGTACAAAACGGGCCTGATCTAAAAGGCCGTAATATTTTGTAGGTGGGAAGGTATCGGGCAGTAAAAACACAGATAAAGCACCCCCTTTGCCACCGGTGTGAACTAAACCTAAAGGGACCAAAGGACACTTATCCTGCTGAATAAAAAGGGTGGAGTTTCACTTTTCAGGGTGGAGTTTCACTTTTCAGGGTGGAGTTTCACTTTTCAGGGTGGAGTTTCACTTTTCAGAATAAATGTGGCAAAAATACATTTGGGAAATTCCCAATCACATACTAAAAAAATTTTGTATTAAAAAAAAAAAAAAAAAAAAAAAAAAGTAGAATTTTAAGTAAAGCAGAGATCCAATAAACTTCTAAGGTGCTGGGAGGGCTGATTGTTTTTTTTCAGGGAAAACACCGAGTAAACTCTGAGTAGCAGGTCTGCATTCTTCAGATGTCTGGGGAGGATATCATTTTTGTTTGTAAATGCATTCATTATATTTCTTTGGGCTCCTTCTTTACACTTGCCGTTTTGGGGGCGGTAAAGACAGGCCGCTGAGCCGGGGATCACTGTTCAGGGATTCAGCAGTGACAGCTGCAAGAGTAAATTTTAGCCATAAAACTCTCCTATGATGGAAATTGTCCTGGCTGGAGTTCCACTTTAAGATAAAGGTCCACTGGAAACATGAATAGGCGATTTTATGCAGTGCTATGCTGAAATCTCACATGATTGTCTTTTTATGATCTTACAATTACACCCAACACAAGTGGAGGGAGCAGCAGTGAGCGGTCTTTGTACAGAGGCAAAGTTTCACACTGGATAACTGCACAGATCTGGATTGGTACACGCCTCTTGTATTTAGATGGTCTTTGCCTATCCCAGAGCTCAGCTTTTAATGATTACTGCTATGGTTAGCCAAAAGTTTAATCTAGCAGGTTCAAAATGTGTCCCAAATGTTCCTTCAGTTTCTGTGTTAAGTTTGTGTGTTTGTCGGGGTGGCGTCATTTCTGTCCCTGTGGTCGGGATACAGTCCGCCTGTCATGTCTTTGGCCAGCTGACCACTGATGATCGCATGACAACTTTTCCGGTTGTTCTACATCGACAGGCAGGTTTATAACAAATGCTGGGTTTTCTAATGGTGCTCGTTTACAGCGCCGGTCCTCCTATGTCGGCCTCCTTCCTTACTGGCCGCCGTTCATTATAGACCTCATACTTGGCAAACGATTTCCAGATGAAGTCATGTAAAATAAATAAGAGAATCAGACACTGGAAAAAATGAAACATTTCCAGTCTGTGTCTACAATTTTCTTCCATGGCACCGCACTTTAATTGGAAAGCCATATTAAAAACAATCTGTATATGTGTGCAACCACAATGGGGGGTTATTTACCAAAACTGGTGCAAACAGTATCTGGTGCAGCTGTGCATGGTAACCAATCAGCTTCCAGGTTTTATTGTCAGAACTTAATTGAACAAACTAATGTTAGACACTGATTGGCTGCTCTGCACAGCTGTACCAGATTCTGTGTGCTCCAGTTTTAGTAAATCTCCCCCATTGTGCCGTGTTTTAGGTTTCATGCGCAAAGGGGCGTTAGATTTGCTCCTCTGAACGTCAGAAGTGGTTTAAAATAAAAATAGTCGCCTAAAGCCGCATATTGCGCACACACACACATTTAGAAGCATTTAGATGCGTCAAGCACTGACCATTAATTCCATTGGCCAGAATATGAATCTATTCTAGTCTTTGGAATGCATTAACGCTCAAAACATGCCAGACGTTTAGCTGCGTTAAGTGTTTTTTCTGCTATTCAGCTCTTATCAATGCGCTTTTCATGATTTCGTCTTCCTTCTTCTTTCTTCCTTCCTTCTTCTTTCCTTCTTCTTTCCTTCTTCTTCTTCCTTCTTTTTCTTCTTCTTCCTTCTTTTTCTTCTTCTTCCTTCTTTTTCTTCTTCTTCCTTCTTTTTCTTCTTCTTTCTTTCTTCTTTCTTCTTTCTTCTTTCTTCTTTCTTCTTTCTTCTTTCTTCTTTCTTCTTTCTTCTTTCTTCTTTCTTCTTTCTTCTTTCTTCTTTCTTCTTTCTTCTTTCTTCTTTCTTCTTTCTTCTTTCTTCTTTCTTCTTTCTTCTTTCTTCTTTCTTCTTTCTTCTTTCTTCTTTTTCTTTCTCCCTTCATAAGCCTGTAAAGGCTCCTCTTCTAATATGTCTATGGATACATAGGCTCAGAGGTGTTTGTTTGTTTTTTTTTTTTTGTTTATTTTATGTCAAATGTCTGTAAAAAGGAAAAAAATGCTGCATTTACAAGCCTTTGACTTTTCACATTTAAAAATGTTTTTTTGGTTTTTTTTTTTTTCAATGTAAAAAGTCAAAGGCTTGTAAATGCAGCATTTTTTTTTTTTTTTTTTTTTTTTTTTGTGGGGGGTTTGGGTAAAAAGTCAAACGCCTGTAACAAAAGCTTCATTTTAATTTTTGTTTTTTTTAGGTAAAAATTCAAATGCTTGTAAAAGCAGCATTTTATTTTTTTAAGCCCAGTGTGCCTGAGACCTTCTGCTTATTGCTTTGCAATGCTTACGCAATGAATGTGCTTTATTGCTTTTTCTTACAATACAAGTCTGGGAGTTGGCCAAATGATTAAAAACCAGGCACTTCCTCGACGGCTAATAGCATTGGGAATGATTTTACTAAAGGAGTTGAGGATCTTCACTCAATAAATTGATAAATTGTTGATATGTGCACATTGTGTGCAGATGAAATAAACAGCAATTTGATTTTACAATAATTGGATAATTGAAGTGAATTGTCACAATCTTCTTCATTCTTCCTTTTTTTTTTTTATGCCTACCCTGACCCTGATGCTAACACTAAAGGCCCTCCCACACTGATCAGTTCCGTTAAAAAAATAACAGCATAAGAAAAATACATGGAAAAATGCATCCCTTTAAAAAGTATGGAACTCTTCACTTCGGTTAGTTGCGTTTTTGGCTGCTTTCACACTGTTTGGTTGCAAAAATGCGCTAAAACCCATAATCCTACGCTTTTTTTCCCTTTTTTTTTTTTTTTTTTTTTTTACTGAAAACTGATCTGTGTGAAAGAGCTCTTACATGCACCAAGAAATCAGCAAGCAGGACTTTTAAGAAAGCAATTGACCCATCTGAAGAGTTCCATAGGATGTAAAGGGATCAATTTTTCTCCTGCATTTTTTTTTACCTGAAAAACTGATCAAAAACTGATCAGTGTGAAACGGCAATAACAAATGTATTTATTTATGAAGATGAACAAAGAAACGGATCTTCCCCTGTTTAGCAATACTAGTGAATAGAACAATATTGTGATGGGCCCCTTGCACACAGAGTGGGTTCAGTTGGAGTCCGCCTGCTCAGCGGGGAATCTGTCCGTTTGGTCGGCTTCTGTTGGACGTGCATGCTGGAAAACCAGCCGCCGACTGACTCCCGATCAGCGCTCTCAGCCAATGTCTGAGAGCGCTGTTCGGAGTGTACTGATAGGGGGGTGTGTCCCCCTGTCAGGGTACAACAGCTCAGCGGGAGGGAGATCGCGGTACTAACTTTGCATGGTTAGTAGGTTCCCGACCGGAGCCGTCAGGTTTTTTTTTTTTTTTTTGTGCAACCGGCGGGGTTGCACGAAAAAAAAACTGTTGGTGTGTACCAGGCTTAAGTTTCGGTAATTGAGGGTCCTTTTTATTTTATTTTTTTTTTTTCTTGTAAAGGAGTTAGGTTTGAAACCGGAAAATCTGGATGCCGCACACCGGATAAAGTTGAAAAATCTTCTTTATTGTAAAACTTGGATCATCAAAAATACAGGACAATCAGGCAGATAGTACAGACACTTGTATCTGTACCATCTGCCTGATTGTCCTGTATTTTTGATGATCCAAGTTTTACAATAAAGAAGATTTTTCAACTTTATCCGGTGTGCGGCATCCAGATTTTCCTGTTTCAAACCTTGCTTCAATTTGCGTTTAGCCAGCACCTGGGGCTCCCCTCCTCTGAAGGATTTACTCGTACACACCTGGAAGCAGGTCTACCTGAGCGGTGATTCATTTTTTTCTGTCTTGTAAAGGAGTTAGGAATATACAGGTAAATATATATAAAGGAAACCAGAGCTCCACCTGCTTTTATATTTATTTTCCTTAACATATTGAATTGAGAAAATGTAAGTACATTACTTATATTGCTCACCCTTTTTAATCTGGCACATTGCTTGTGATTATCATTGTACCCTTGGCATGCTTGGCACATGATGATATCCATCATTTTTTATTTTTTTATCTTTATAGGAAAGTCACTCTGAAGAGCCACGTCGATTACAAAGACTACAGAGAATCCATCCTTGCAAAACCAATGTTATTTCTCACCAATGTACGAAAGGCCAGCTCTGAGTCAGGTATGGTGACGAGCCCTGTCTGTATTGATTACATGTAACCTTCAGACCTTTTTTGGTGACTCAGATACAGAAAACTGGGTTAGCTTTGACCTCCTTGTCACGCCGTAATAAAAAGCTTCAGGTTTTGTAACCTGTACAGAAGAAAGAACGGAGCGTTCTAAGCCCTCCACCAATCAGAGTGCTGGATGTACCGTGCTCTTCACATTTCAGGCACAATGATCACTTGTTTTGAAGAACAAAGCAGACTGGTTTTAAATAAAAGCAGAAATGTTTTGTGTGTGTAATGGCACTAAATAAGCTCACGTCATGTTGAGCCTTTATGTTTCTATTTTATTCGTTCTTTATACTGGAGTGCTGAGATTACACACACTTGCATGCCTAGTCATATGTCACTTTTTTTTGGGGTGGGAAAGCAATGAGGTCACCAATCTGAAGTAAACATTTTGACATTTTCACTTTAGTGTTCCTTGTGAATAATTTCCTTATATGCAAGATCAAGTAAATAACTTGCCCCACCCTGTCATTATTAGGCTGGCCATGACCTTAATCTTGTACAATTTTCCTTTAGGCCCCTTTCACACTTATACGACTTGTCCCACGATTTTGTACTGCAAAATCGCATGACAAGTCATTCTCCATGATTTTCAATGACTACCATTCATACTGGCACAACTTTAATTCGTGCCGACTTCAAAGTAGTCCCTGCACTACTTTGGTCCAACTTCCATGCGAGTTCATGTCCATAGACCTCAATGTTAAACCCTCAAGTAGCATGTAAATCGTACCTGAATAATATAGACACGATTTCAGTACGACTTTGTAAGCACAAGCTGTGCTTGCAGGAATGGCAGGAAAAGGAATTGCCTTACACCATGTATGTTTTCATTGGTTAATGCCAAAGTTGTGGCAAAGCTGTACAAAGTAGTACTGATCCCAAATCGCGGCAAAATCACGGCCGCGAAATTGCGGTAAAATTGCGTGGCTTTGAAGTCGCACAAGTGTGAAAGGGGCCTTAGATTTACCAAAACCATATAATAGGAGGTCAAACCTAAACACTTTTTAAATTTGTATTCAATCAGGCAGACCCTTGCACTACATAGTTGAAGTTAAAGGAAACTGAATAATAAAATTGTATCATATAATGGAAATCAGATTCTCATAAAGTACTCTACTCTAGCTTCCTAGTACAATGAGCTGGAATATCTTGCTGATAACTTTGTAGTCTTCTTCAAAGCCAGCCAAGGTCAGGGCTGTAGACATGTAGATGGGCAAATTGCACAAATGGCAACCAATCCAGTTTCGCCTCTCATTTCCCAAATAAGAAAAAAATAAAAATAAAAACACAAGAATTTTGATGGCTCGCTATGTTCAACAACTGCAGTGCTGTGAACATTTCCTTCTTTCTGTTTCATACAATTTTTTTTTTGGCACTGCTATTAACCTACATCCTATATTTTTAAGGAGTTTAACCACTTTGATACCGGGCACTTTCACCCCCTTCCTGCCCAGGCCAATTTTTAGTTTTCAGTGTTGTCGCACTTTGAATAACAATTGCGCAGTCATGCAACGCTGTACCCAAATGAAATTTTTATCATTTTTTCCCCACAAATAGAGCTTTCTTTTGGTGGTATTTGATCACCTCTGCGGTTTTTATTTCTTGCGCTATAAACAAAACAAGAGTGAGAAGTTTGAAAAAAACACAATATCTGGTGGCCCGTCCATTAGGGGCGCTGCCCCCTCTCTCATGCCACCCCCCCTATATGCATAATGGATAGATTCATGCACAGCATGAATCTATCCATTGCCGCCTCGGCCACCCCCTATTTATGCGTCCGGCTCCTTTTGGGTCACCGGGCGTATGAACTACAGCGGCAGGGGATTTTTTTTTTGAAGCACCTGATTAGAGCCAGAGGCTTTAATAGGCTTCAAAATAGGGTGGGCTCGGGTCGCAGAGCATGTGACCTGGAGCCCACCCAGGTGTGTTACAACAGCGAATGAATATTCACTGTTGAAACACTGATCCTCAATCTGGCCAACCAGAAGCAGGTGTGAGACCTGTTTTCCAATTTTGACCCAAAAGAAAAGACTAAAATTCTATGTCTGGAGCCATTGAGTCTTTACTGTACAGTAGATTTGCCTTCCTGGCATTGAGAGCTAAAGAGGCAAAACTAGAGCTCTTGTACTTCTTTGACAGACCATGTCTCCTACTTTCCTTCTGTTCCAGTACTGCAGCTTGTGTTATGCTGGCCGTACGCTATTCGAAAAATCGGCCGAATTTCAGTCATTTGGCCAGTTTGTTCGTTTTTCAGCCAGTTAATGGGCACAAACTCGGTAATCGTTGGGATGTTTTTGAGCCGAAATAACGAAGGACAAGTTTGAAAATTTTCTGCCAAACAATAAATTAAAAGGTTAATGTGTTTCCCACCGAACTGTTTGCACTGGGTATATGTAAAAACAAACAAAAAATGGATTCATTTATGACCACTGAATGATTTATTGGTCATTACATGATGGCACTATCGTTTGCTCACACTGCCGAATGTTCGTTTTTTTTTTTTTAAATAGGTTCCGCTGATTTTTCGTATAGTGTATGGCCAGCGTTTGTCTTCTGTTTTTTGATGTTTTTTTTGGAGTGCTGGTGTTTTCCACCATATGCTGAAGTTCTATCTAGGACTCAGTGGTGACGTAAAGATTGGAGGATGGAACCACGGCACATGGTGAGGGACACAGGCATCCAAAACTCCTGTGGTGCCGAATGCCAAGGAGGCCGATCGAAGTCGGCAGCACTGGAACAATGGGCAGGTGTGAGACGAAACTCACCAGAATACAAGTTCTTCTCTTTTCATATTTGTTTAAATGCGGCCAGTAATGTTCCTCATCTACCCATTTGCCATTTTTTTTTTAAACATTATGTAGTTATATTATTTAAGGTTATGTAGAACTAGACATACATTTTTTGTAACAATAATTTTTTTTTTTTTGCATTTTTAGTGAAAACATTTGCATTCATTGTGAACACGCGGCATCCACATATGAAAGCCAGCATAGAGGGCGGTATGAATAATGCCATCTCCTCCGTTTTGGGAGAAAACTACTTTTTACAGGTGAGATATGAAAGACATGCTGGTTGTATTGTTACTGTTCTCCCTTATTAGTTTTGTCTACATTGCTTCAAAACACAGAACCCTGCATGGCAATCAAACTATATGCGACACATACTTTCACTGAGATGGATGAAACTTTTTTTTTTTTTCTTAATTTGTGTAGATTTCCTTAAGGTGCAGGTACTATGGGTAATTGGTAGCACATTACACAGTTTGCTGTGTTGTAAATTCCATTGAGTTTCATGGGAAATTTTGGTTATTTTCACCCTGAAGTAGGCATGTGAGGTGTAAAAGTGTTCAACTGGTATAGTACATACATAGTTTTCATGACATGTATGTGGCTTCATATTTGAGGAAGTCAAGTTTACGGCTTTTCATGTAAGTGGAATTTTTTGGTTCTATTTATATTTTGCAGGCAGGGAAATTTTTGGCCTGTTTTTTTACCATAAGTACAGTCACACCATAGAATGCTCTAAAATGATATCATCTAGTAGATATTGCACATGTAGCTAAATAAATTGCACCAGTAGATGTGTGATATGTATGTGATTGTGTATTAGAATTTATAATAATAATAATAATAATATGTTTGGAGCCGTTGAGTCTTTACCGTACGTTTAGATTTGCCTTCCTGGCATGGAAAAGTAGCATCGGTGGCAATCTTTTTGAGTTAGTGTTTGGTACATGGTTGTTTGCTACATCCTACATGTAATGGACCTAATGCATTGCATGATCATTCAGTCCAGGTCCTGGTGGACTACAAAAAAAAGGTGTGTGTGTGTGTGTGTGTATATGTCATGGCTGTCTGATCTCAGTAAACGGTCATCTGTGGAGGAGTGAGGGTGGGATCATTGGGTCAGGGTTTAAAAAAAAAAAAAAAAAATATATATATATATATATATATATATATATATATATATATATATATATATATGTATGTATGTATGTGTGTATGTGTGTATGTGTGTGTGTGTGTGTGTGTGTGTGTGTGTATATATATATATATATATATATATATATATATATATATATATATATATATATATATATATATATATATATATATATATATATATATATGTATGTGTGTGTGTGTGTGTATATATATATATATATTATATCCCTTTCCGTCTCCCAACAAAGTGCACTTATTCTTCAAACATTCTTCACTGTATGAATACATGTGTAACTGCATTAATTTGGGATTCAGCATTAAATTTAAGGAAAAACAATTAATATTCACCTACCTAATATTTATTCCCAAACTTCTCTGTTTTTTTTTTTGTTGTTTTTGTTAGCACATGATTGATTGAAGTGAATGCAGCCTCTTTTTAAGTGTTCCAGTGGTGTAATTTTTGGCTTAATTTTACACTTTTTTTGCATAACGCGTCAAACTTACATTTTGCTAAAAAGGTCAGCTTTGTGTTATCAGTATTGCCTAATGTACTCGCTTGTCAGAACATGTCAATCTGCACACTGTGGCAATTACATTTTGTGCAGTCTGTAGTTGAAGTTCTTATGATTTGACTAATCAGAGCACCGTGGTATAGTTGGAGGCTCAGGCTTGACGCAAGTGACAATCCCATAATGTTAGATACAGTTCGTTCAATCAGATGTCTTACATGAGATGCAAGTTGTAACAAAGTGACCCCCCACAAGGATGATTCATTGCATCAAGAAGGTTGTTCACGTTTCTTTACTGTCAACATTTTTTTTAAGGTGTGTTTTTTGGTGCGTTTGTGTAAATTTTTTTTTTTTTTTTTTTTTTTTTTTTTTTAATAACATGTAAAACTGGAAATACCAGTCTAGTCCCCTTTCCCAACTGCTTTTCTCAAGAAAGAGCTTCACGTTTAGGATCTGTTTACTCGATGCGATGCATAAACACAACTGCATGAGCTCAAAGCATTTCTTTGAATAAAGGCAAAGGGGTTGATTTACTAAAGACAAATATACTGTGCACTGCAAGTGCAGTTGCTCCAGAGCTTGGTAAATGAGGTGAAGCTTCACTTTTTGCTTGCACGTGATTGGATGATAGAAATCAGCAGCAATCCCCCTCATTTAAAGCAGTAGTAAAGCCCGCTTTGTTGTTTTGGTAAGCCTTATTAAAGGTTTACCAGTAGTTAAAATGAATACCTCCTAAATGTGCACAGTTTAGGAGATAATGACCCTGCATACAGCCGCTGATGTCACTGGCGCATTCTTTCCGGAACTGAGGGCTCCTGTGTGCATGCGCTATTCCGCGAACCTGGAAGCAAGGTCGGAAGATGTTGGCCCTCTCAGCAGTGACCAGGTGTCGCTGGAAGGGCTTTGTTCTAAGGTAAGTATTTCATGATGTGCTAGGATGAGATGCATACTAGCACATTATGGCATTGTCTTACAGTTTTTTGTTTCATTCTGCAGTAGTTTAGCACCTCTTTAAGAGCTTCCCCTCAGATCTAGAGCAACTGCGATGCATTAGATGTGTTTAACTGCTTGCCGATCAGCCGCCGCAGTTTTACTGCGGCAAACTGGCACGGTTGGGCGAAACAATGTTGCCTTACGTCGCCTTTTGGCCCGCAGCATGTGCCTGGAGCCGATGCGAGTGCCCGGCGGGCGCGATGCTCTTGACAGAGCGAAAACTGGGATCTGTGTGTGTGTGTAAACACACAAATCCTGGTTCTTTCAGGGGAGAGGAGACAGATTGTGTGTTCATACAAAATATGAACGCCGATCTCTCTCTTCCCCTAGTCAGTCCCACGAACGTGGCACAGAGAGGCAGAATGGGGAGATGTAAACAAGGCATTTCTATGTTCTGCCTAGCAACATGACAGGGATCTACTGCTCCCAATGATCTCTGTCATGTTCTTGTGAGCCCACCCCCCCCCTACAGTTTGAACATGCTGAGGGAACACACTTAACCCCTTGATTGCCCCCTAGTGTTAACCCCTTCCCTGCCAGTGACATTTATACAGCAATCAGTGCATTTTTATAGCACTGATTGCTGTATAATTGTCAATGGTCCCAAAAATGTGTCAAAAGTGTCCAATTTGTCCGCCGCAATATCACAATCCTGATTTAAAAATCGCAGATCGCCGCCATTACTAGTAAAAAAAAAAAAAAATAATAAAAATGCCATAAATCTATCCCCTATTTTGTTACTATAACTTTTGCGCAAACAAATCAATATACTCTTATTGCGATTTTTACCAAAAATATGTAGAAGAATACATATCGGCCTAAACTGAGGGAAAAAATGTGTTTTTTTGAAAAAAAAAATGTGGGATATTTATTATAGTAAAAGATATTGTGAGCATAGATCTAAAGTGCATCCCTGTGTGGGGAATAGACTTTTTTTTATTTATTTTTTTGTTCGAATTCCCCATGTTGGGTTTTAACCTAAAGTAACTTTACATACAACTTTTACCTTTCCATGGTTGCTCTTTTATTGTATTCAGTATAGACATTTCTAGATAGGTTAATATGTAAGCTGATGCAATGCACATGCCAATTGAAACTGGGTATTTGGACATTTACAGTCCTTTCATATCATTTTGTGGTTATAGTAGCGCAACAATAATTCGATTATTTTTTTATTTATTTATTTTTTTCAGTTCAATTTGAACAAGTCACTAAAAGACTACCTTGGAAGACAAAACTTTCAATTGACTGAAGACAACCTGAACTTTTCCTTTACGTTCAAAGTTGACGTGTTTATTGATGTGTTCTACTTGCTGGGCAGGAGCAAAAAGAGCTGTGATGTTAATGGGAGGATTCTGAGCTTGTATTGCACCAACAATGAGAAGAAAGAGAGAGTGAAGGCATTCCTGTCGAAAATGACCTGCCCGCTGATCAAATTGGGCAACAGCTTTGACCGTGACCGAAGGCCCAGTCTTTACTCTCTTGGTAAGCTAACGCAGGAAGACCTTTTTCTGTGAATATGTAAGGGGTCCTATAGAGCATTCTCAGTGTGTTCATGTTCCCTCATTGCTTCTTAAGAGATTGGGGCTGGTTGTCCAATCCTTTTCTGCAACATCCAGCAGTGGTGTATCTTCTCTTATATGATGGCCTGTTTTTGGGGGACAAGTATGGCTCTTGTTTGAAGGGAAGAACTGCAGCTGAAACTTCTTTATAGTGCATGCAAGTAAAATGGCTTGCTGGCTTCTAGGTTGGAGTGGAAAAGGGAAAAAAAAAACTGTAATGGGAGAAATGTAGGTTACCATAGCTGTCCTGTAGTGTGCAAAACGAAAGATAATTTACTCATCCCTTCACCACTCATGCCTCTTGTGTTCGCTTACTTACACCATCCTTTCCAGGTTGTGGCCATTGAAAACACTGGGGGCGAGGAGGGGGACCTGTGTAAGTTCGCCTTACAGATTTTTCTGTAAAGGTGAACTTACCCTTTAACATCTGTGCGTTTTACATCTAGTGTGTTTTTTTGTTTTTGTTTTTTTTGGAAAGGGCCAGGGACTTTTTTGCCTGCAGCAGGTTGCATTTTTGGTTCCATAGACTCCAATGGAAACACATCAAAAACTGTGCTTGCGTTTTTGATGCATTTTTGCTGGTTTCCCCCACATGACAACAGACACCTCCCCAAAACGCTTCAAAAACGTGTCAAATGCACTAGGGGAATGCATCAACCACAGCCCACATAGGTGTGAACTTCCAACTTCAGGATACAATCCTTCTGGTGATGTTTCAAACTTGGACATAAGGAGAAAAGAGCCCACATAGTATAGATCGTCTTGTTTTTATTCAGTAGAAATCAAGCTTACAAAGTTCCATAAGTCTTCTTCAATAAAGCCCTAGACGCAGACTACGGCACCGCAGAGACATCACTTCCTATGTTGGAATGCAGATAAGGTTGTGAGAGAACCTCCTGCTTCCTGGAACTGGCAGACTGTCTTTTGATGCTATATTCTCGTTTTTTACTATGGAACTTTGTAAGCTTGATTTCTACTGAATAAACAAGACTATCTATACTATGTGGGCTCTTTTCTCCTTATGTCCAAGTTTTAAACCTCACCAGACAGATTGTATCCTGGAGTTGGCGTCTCATCACCCTGCTCACCAGACTAAGCCTGTTTGACCCACAACGCAGTATTGCTTGAGGGGTCCATTGGATCTGCTGAGTCTAACCACAAAGGGGGGGTTTGGAGCATGTTGTCACTTCTGTGTGGATATCAATAATTTCAGCACTTTATGAATTGTCAGCACAGCAGCACTTGGGAAAGAAATTTTGCAATTGGAACTTTATATATGCATTTTTGACATTTATTTGAATGTTCACTGATACATGCTACTTTATGAATCTTCACTTGTTTTTTTACATACTTAGTTTAAGCACAACGCTTGCAAAAGAAATTTTAAAATTGGAATTGGAAATGTATGTTTATTTTGTACATTTATTTGAACGATCACTTTCATGAATTGGGATAAAATCTTAGGAACAAAGAACATGGAGGAGAGATGGGTTTGCTATAAGGGCATTAGCCAATGCATCCCATTGGTGGGTAATAAATTTTAAAAGAGCGAACAAAAGTCCTGGATGGCTTAACTCCAATGTAAAAATGCATATAAAAGCAAAGGAGAAGGAAAAGCTAATGTAGCACCAATATTTAACCGCTAGCTGACCGCCGGCTGTCTATTGACGGCCAGGCGGCGCAGCTCTCGTGCGTCATATGATGGCCTCGCATTCCTAGGCCACCAGGGGGCGCGCGCGCCCGCCGTGTCACTAGGCACCCAGTGCGCGTGCCCGGCGGCCGCGATGTCCGCCGGGCACCCGCGATTACCGGTAACACAGCAGGACCGTGGATCTGTGTGTGTAAACACACAGATCCACGGTCCTGTCAGAGGAGAGGAGACCGATGGTGTGTTCCCAGCACAGAGGAACACCGATCGGTCTCCTCCCCTAGTGAGTCCCCGCCCCCTACAGTTAGAATCACTCCCTAGCAACACAGTTAACCCCTCGATCACCACCTAGTGTTAACCCCTTCCCTGCCTGTCACATTTATACAGTAATCAATGCATTTTTATAGCACGGTTCGCTGTATAAATGTGAATGGTCCCAAATATGTGTCAAAAGTGTCCGATGTGTCCGCCGCAATATCGCAGTCACAATAAAAATCGCAGATCGCCGCCATTACTAGTAAAATAATAAAAAAAAATAAAAATGTTATAAATCTATCCCCTATTTTGTAGACGCTATAACTTTTGCGCAAACCAATCTATATACGCTTATTGTGATTTATTTTTTTTACCAAAAATATGTACAAGAATACATATCGGCCTAAACTGAGAAAAAATTTGTTTTAAAGAAAAAAAAATTGGATATTTATTATCGCAAAAGATAAAAATTATTGTGTTTTTTTTAAAACTTCTCACTCTTCTTTTGTTTATAGCGCAAAAAATAAAAACCGCAGAGGTGATCAAATACCACTAAAAGAAAGCTCTATTTGTGGGGAAAAAATTATAACAATTTCATTTGGGTACAGTGTTGTATTACCGCGCAATTGTCATTCAAAGTGCGACAGCGCTGAAAGCTGAAAAATGGCTTGGGCAGGAAGGGGGCGAAAATGCCCTGTATTGAGGTGGTTAAAAAGGGCCCAAAATACATCCCTGGGAATTATAGACCAGTTAGCCTAACATCAATAATATGCAAGCTCTTGGAGGGGATGATAAGGGACTCCATACAAGATTTTAGTAATGAGAACGGTATCATTAGCAGTAATCGGCATAGATTCATGAAGAATCTATTAACCTTCTATGAGGAGGTGAGTTGCCATCTAGATAAAGGAAGGCCCGTAGACGTGGTGTATCTGGATTTTTCAAAAGCATTTGACACAGTTCCCCATAAATGTTTACTGTACAAAATAAGGTCCATTGGCATGGACCATAGGGTGAGTACAAGAACAACAAGTTCAGAGGGTGGTAATAAATGGGGAGTACTTGGAATGGTCAGAGGTGGGTAGTGGGGTCCCCCAGGGTTCTGTGCTGGGACCAAGCCTATTTATTTTGTTCATAATTGACCTGGAGGATGGGATAAAGAGTTCAATCTCTGTGTTTGCGGACGATACTAAGCTAAGCAGGGCAATAACTTCTCCGCAGGATGTGGAAACCTTGCAAAAAGATCTGAACAAATTAATGGGGTGGGAAACTACATGGCAAATGAGGTTTAATCAGAAAGATGTCAATCAGTTTAGAAAAATGTAAAATAATGCATTTGGATGGCAAAAAATATGAATGCATTCTGTACACTGTGGGGAAAACCTCTGGGGGAATCTAGGATGGAAAAGGACCTGGGGGTCCTAGTAGATGATAGCAGCAGCTTGGCATTGCATGCCATTGCTGAGCCTAACAAAGCAAACAGAATATTTGCATGAATTAAAAAGGGATTCAACTCCAGAGATAAAACGATAATTCTCCCACTATACAAGACTCTGGTCCAGCCGCACCTGGAGTATGCTGTCCAGTTCTGGGCACCAGTCCTCAGGAAGGATGTGCTGGAAATGGAACGAGTACAAAGAAGGGCAACTAAGCTACTAAAGCACTGAACTTATTCTCTCTGGAGAAGAGACGCTTGAGAGGGGATATGATTTCAATTTATAAATACCGTACTGGTGACCCCACAATAGGAATAAAACTTTTTGGCGGAAGGGAGTTTAATAAGACACGTGGACACTCATTAAAATTAGAAGAAAAGAGGTCTAACCTTAAACTACGTGGAGGGTTCTTTACTGTAAGAGCGGCAAGGATGTGGAATTCCCTTTCACAGGCAGTGGTTTCAGCAGGGGGCATTGATAGTTTCAAAAAACTATTAGATAAGCACCTGAACGACCACAACAGGGATATACAAGGTAATACTGACATATAATCACACACATAGGTTGGACTTGTGTCTTTTTTTTCAACCTCGCCTATTGTGTAACTATGTACATGCTTGTTTATGAATCTCTTCTTTTTTTTTTTTTTTTTTTTTCATTTTGTTTTTTTGGCACATTAAGTTCAAGCCTAGCACTTGGTAAAGCAATATCCTAATTGGAGTTGTGCGTGTGTATATATGCATTTTTGCACACTTTGAATTGTCACTGGTTACATGCTTGTTTACAAAATTTCACTTATTTATTGTGTTTTTTGCACATTTAGTCTATATTAGCACTTTACTATTATCCAATTAAGCTTGTTTGCGCTGTGGTATTTCCATTTCCTTTTTTGACTTCTGTCATGAACAGCAGCAGCAAGTTTATCGCTAATTATCATATATAGCGTGGGTGATTTACTGGTTATTATGAGGTATGAACCTCTCCTTATGCCGCGTACAGACGACCGGAATTTCCGACAACAAATGTTCGATGTGAGTATGTTGTCGGAAATTCCGACCGTGTGTAGGCTCCATTGGACATTTTCTGTCGGAATTTCCAACAACAAAAATTTGACAGCTGGATCTCAAATTTTCCAACAACAAAATCCGTTGTCGGAAATTCCAATCGTGTGTACACAATTCCGACGCACAAAATTCCACGCACGCTCGGAATCAAGTAGAAGAGCCGCCCTGGCTACTGAACTTCCTTTTTCTAGTCCCGTCATACTTGTTGTACATCACCGCGTTCTTGATGTTCGGAATTTCCGACAACATTTGTGTGACCGTGTGTATGCAAGACAAGTTTGAGCCAACATCCGAAGGAAAAAAATCCATGGATTTTGTTGTCGGAATCTCCGATCGTCTGTACGCGGCATAAGTGTGGAATCCTCTTGTAATTAATACATATATTGTAATAATAAGACTTAAATTCAAGTTAGAGCTAGACCAGGTAGCTATTTATTTAAGTTTCACAAAGGTAAGATAAATAGTTGGAGCTAAAGGTTAAAGGCTATTAACATGCCTCTTTGATTTACATCAAAGGGGAATTCCTGAGATGTTTTCAAAGAAACAGAAAAACTGGAACGTATTCATATCTTGTATATTATTGCTGCATTTACAATTTTTTTTTTTCTTTGTATGTGTGTGTGTAAAGTACATATGCAGTTACATGCTTTGCCAGACTCTTAAAGCGGAGTTACACCCAAAAATGGAACTTCTGCTTTACGTGTAGGTGACCCCTGACATGCCACATGTTGGCATGTCATTTTTTTGGGGGTGGAGCAGGTACTCTGTTTTTTACGGGCTCCACTTCCTCCCTGGCGGTGCCGAAAGGAAGATCCTCTCCCCCCTCCCTCCCTGCAATCTTTTGGGACACGTCACAGGTCTCAGAAGATTGCCTGGCCAATCACAGTGCGCAGCGCACCCGACTGTGAAGCGACAGCCGGGCGCCCACAGTAATAATGCCGGCGCCGCAGAGAGTAGGGAAAAAGGAGCTGGGCTTCGTGCACCCGCATGGATGGACCGTGGGACAGATGAGTGTGTGATTAAGTCAGCAGCTACACTTTAAATGCTACAGCTGCTGACTTTTAAATGGGTGGAGCTCCGCTTTAACCAATCCATACAGAGCCCTATAGTCTTCATTTTTGAGTATTTTAAGTGTATGTAAATAACAACAATTCGCTTTTTTTTCTTATCCAATTAATTTTATTAAGTACAAAAGCCAACATTTTGAATGTATAGCAAATAGTATACTCCAATTGTATACAAAACTTTACAAAAGAAAATTAAATTCCAGCAGGTACAAAAATCCCCATAACACAATGTGGGAGACATATATGTATTAAACAATGAGGTTTTATAAACCTAAACATAAATCTACCCCACTCCTCCATTAGTATCACAATTATAGGGATGGTATTAAAATGGGATATCAATATAACATTTCTTCCCACACTCTGATTATATAGTGAGTGGAGGGCAGTGCAAAGTAAACCTCTAGTGTAACATGGTGAGCTAGGCTTCATACCTACAGAGTGCAAGCCCATATCTATCATATATTCCACATTATGTTGTGATTATCGGCCTAAAGACCGTAGGGAATAAACCAAAAAAAGAAAGAAGAAACTTTAAAAATAGAAAAAAAGTGCACCCTGTCCAGTTGAAATCTGGACAGTCTGATTCATCTAATGAGCAATCCGAAAGTTATTTAATCCAGGGATCCCAGATTTTTTTGAAGAAGGCAAGTTTATAATGCAAAATTGCAGAAAGGCATTCGTTGGCCATAATCCAGGATAACCTGGCCTTCAATAGGTCAAATGGAAACCCTTAACTTTTCAAAAAGATGAGGAGAGGGGAGGTGTACTGTAGTCCTACTATACTTCCTGTCCTAAGGTGAAAACCTGCTCCTTGAGCCCCCACACACACTTTAGCATTTTTTCAGCTTGTTTTCCTATGACTGACTATACTCAATATATACAGAATGCCATTTCAATTGTCTCTGTTAATACTTGTACGCTCGGTCACTCTACACTCAAACAAGTACACATGCTTTTATGATCATATTTAGGCGTTGTTTTTGTCTCAATAGACCTCAATGGGAACACATGTGACACACAGGCGTGTATGCATCTTTTTCCAGAAAAACTCCCTATCTTTCTAAGAGATGCTTTACTCCTCATGCTCGGCCCAGGAAGCAGGATATACCTGCAAAAATACTTGTAAAAGCTTGTAAAATGCCTGAAACAATGCTTAAAAATCACTAGGAATATGCTCTACTTAGATGTGAATGCAGGCTTACAGATATAGTAAAGTGAGCATTGTCACACTATGACAGGAAGTGTGTTGCTGGCAGGATCACCAGGGGAAATAAAGGCTAACTCATGTCTCTCCCACATATAAGAATGGTAAGGTGCAATATGGCACAAGAGTAGTGCAAAAATAATGGGTTTAGACTTTACAACACCTTCACTGATCAGCCATGACATCATGACCACCTATCATAACCCGCTGAGGCATGGACTACTAGTCCTCTGAGGGTATGATGTGGTATATGGCACCAAGCCATCGGTAGCAGATTCTTTAGGTCCTGTAAGTTGCAAAGTGGGGCCTTCATGGATCAAGCACATCCACAAATGCTTAATTGGATTGAGATCTGAATTTGCAAGTCATCACATAGTTTCATAGTTGGTCAGGTTCAAAAGAGACAAAAGTCTATCTAGTTCAACCAAAAAAAATACAATCCCATATACCCAATCCTATACCCACAGTTGATCCAGAGGAAGGCGAAAAACCCCAGCAAAGCATGATCCAATTTGCTACAGCAGGGGAAAAATTACTTCCTGTTCCCCTGAGAGGCAATCGAATTTACCCTTTACAACTTTACCAATAAATGTCAGTACCCAGTACATTCAGGAAAGAATCCAGGGCTTTTTTAAAGCAATCTACTGAGCTGGCCAGAACCACCTCTGGAGGGAGTCTATTCCAAATCTTCACAGCTCTTACTGTGAAGAAACCTTTCCATATCTGGAGATTAAATCTACTTTCCTCTAGACTTTAAGGGTGTCCCTTGTGATGACCTTAAAGTGAATTACTCAACACTAAGTTCACTATATGGACCACTTATGTATTTATACATGTTGATCACATCCCCTCTTAATCTCCTCTTCTCAAGAGAGAATAAATTCAGTTCCTCTAATCTTTGCTCATAGCTGAGCTCCTCCATGCCTCTTATCAGTTTGGTTGCCCTTCTCTGCACTTTCTCCAGTTTCCCGATATCCTTTTTGAGAACTGGTGCCCAAAACTGAACTGCATATTCCAGATGAGGTCTTACTAATGATTTGTACAGGGGCAAAATGATATCTCGCTGGAGTCCATAACTCTCTTAATACAAGAAAGGTCTTTGCTTTGGAAACCGCAGCTTGGCATTGCATGCTATTATTGAGCTTATGATCTACCAAAACCCCCAGAATCACCTCAGACTTGTTTCCTCAAACCATTCTTGCTTTCATCAGACCAGGTCACCTTCTTTCATTACTCCATTGCCCAGTTCTGATGCTCGTGTGTCCATTGTAGGTGCTTTTGGCTGTGGACAGGGGTCAGCATGGGTACCCTGACCAGGTCAGTGGCTAGGCAGCCCCATATGTAACAAACTGTGAGGCACTCAGAACCAGCATTAACTTTTTTTTTCCGCAATTTGAGCTATAGTAGCTCTTTTTATTAGATTGGATTGCACAGGCCAGCCGTTGCTCCCCGTGTGCATCAGTGAGCCTTGGCCACCCATGACCCTATTGCCAGTTCCTGTTTTCCTTCCTTGGTCCTTTTTTTGGTAGATCCTGACCACTGCAAACTGGGATCATCTCACAGGAGCTGCTTTTTTGGAGTTGCTCCGACCCAGTCTAGCCAATATACTTTTGCCCTTGTTAGAGTTACTCGAATCCTTATGCTTTTTTTTTTCTCTGCTTTTTAACGCATCAGCTTCAGGGACCATATGTTCACTTGCCTGATATATCGCACCCACTTCCAGTTGCCATTGTAACAAGATAATTCATGTTATTCTCGTTGCCTGTCAGTGGCCATAATCTTATGACTGATTGGTGTACACTAGTGTTTAAAGGGTAACTCCACTTTCACGGGGGAAAAAAATATAGCATATACCATTGGGACACACGTCATATTGTAATTGAATGTTATCAAAAAAATTACCTTTCCAATCTGCAGCTCTGTAATTTTCTGAAAATGCAATATGGCTACCTGGAGGTGTTCTGTACACAGAATGTGTACAGAACACCCCCCCCCCCCCCCCCAGAAACATCATTTCCTGCTCGTGTGATTGGCTCACTGATTTTCCCAGAAATCTGCCTAAGATTCAAGTCCGATATCGGGGCATCCCCTGCAACAAAAATGTCATCTTTGGGGAGAATTCCAATAGGAAATCACAGGCCCGGTAGCTTTCCTCATTAGAGCCCTGCAGGTGCACAGCTGATTGATAATTGTGAAGCTACTCCCATTAGATTCACATTCCTACATGGACGCAGAGAAACAGTTGTTTCTTCATAATAACAAAAGGTAGGAATCTGCAACAAAGTTTGTTAAAATCCTTGAAATGTACATAGATCACTCAGAGGGGAATGCTTTTTTTCTCAACAAAAGTGGAGTTACTCTTTAAACTTTGGTTATTGACTACATTTTGTAACCTACATATACTTACCCACAGGCAATCTATAATGTATAAATTGCTGTATGTAAACAAAAAAGATTAGTGGTATTAGTTTTTAAAACTAACATGCTAAAAGTCTTTTTTTTTTTTTTAAATATATATTATTATTTTTTTTTTTTTTTAGATGTAATCATGGAAGATGCATTTCCACCTGAGGAGATTGCTGTCAAGGATACTGAACCAGTCCTGCCATTAAGTTCAAGCATGTGAAGCAAAACCAGCGAACAAAAGACTTTACATGACATCGCTGCCTAAAACTTTGAACTGGGGAAAAAGGGAATTTCGGATGGTAACTTGTCAAGTTGCTTTTGGAAGAACGGAAAACGCTGGATAAAGCTCTCCCTTTTTTTAGTAGAAAGGCTTCTTTCCTGAACCAGCATGAGGTCTGTTGTGCCTCAGTGAACTTGGCGCACGCTGTGGAGGTTGCTGGACTGCGCTTTTGATACGGCGGACTGTGACAGCACAATAATGTTTTCTACACTGCTGTGCCTGGTTTCCAGCAAATGCTATAGTTTTATCTGAGTAAATGAAATATTCTACCAGTAGTATAGGAGAAAACAGTTAAATGGAAGCCTGCTTGGGATACAACAGAGTTCTAGTTTAATCGCTAGCAGGTATTACCTTAACAAAAGGAGCTGATACTAGGTACAATCTACATTTTAACTTATTTCTTTTCCATGGAAAATTCTCAAGTTTGACGTCTCGCACAATTGCTATGGGCGTGACAGTCCACAAATGGATCATATGAATGTAGAGCATTGTTCGCTGTTCTGCAGGTACCGAAAAAAAACTTCTTAAGCATAATTTACACCAGTGACTGTTGGAGCCATTGTTTTACTGCTCCTGACTGCCTAGCCACATGTTGTGGCATGGTGGTAATTATACCGCCTGTTGCCTTTTGGTAGATGGTACCATTGCCATACATGACACATTGAAGGGCATGGGGCAGATTCAAACATTTGCCTCTTAGTTGTTTTGCAGTATTCCCATTCAAAACCCCCCTTTGGCTGGAAAAAAAATAAATTAAAAAAATGGGGATTCGGGAGGCGACAGTATTGCTTCCTGATCCACCACAGATTGCTTTTCAGAGACTGGAAGAATTTGCTGTCCAGCTGCACCAGGGAACTTTCTAAACAAAGGACCAGTTTACTGTCCTTCAGACTTTAGGGGGGCTGGACCATGGTTATCAGGAGTAGAAAATGTCCCAGCATCAGCCGAAGTAAACAGTGCCCCATTTTTGGTGTCTTTGAGAGGAATTGGGCCCCATCATTGGTGTCATTGGGCCCCATTGTTGGTGTCCTTGTGAGGATCCGTGCCCCATCGTTGGCGTCATTGGGAGGAATTGTGCCCCTCCATCTGTGTCATTGGATGAAATGGTGCCCCACCGGTTGGAAAAAAGCAAGCAAAGGGCCACATCTGGCCCCTGGGCCGCAGTTTGGAGACCAATGATCTATGTCCTTTCAGACTTTCCATAGAGTGACATATAATATTGTAATCTTGCAATTTTATTTTAAAGGGTCATAAGGATGTTTTGGTGGAGCTTGGTGGGTTGAGTTGTCTCCTGGCTTCTTCTGTGTCTTGGATACTCCCTGTTTTACTCCCTCTCCGTTGTGTTTTATAAGCACTCTTTAGTTATGGGTGTTTCTTCCTGCTTTTTTGTGTTCTGGCTCCTCCTCCTTGTGTTTTTTTCTTAATATAAATTGAATAAAACTACCAATGTAGAGAGTGGGAACCTCTCATAATGTCCCCAGATATCTCACCAATAGAGACCCATCAGAAACCATCAGTATACTTACTGACAGCTGCCGATAACTGAAATACCAATATTCCGTGAACTGACTCTATAGCCATGTACAGAACTACCCAATCCTGAAAATTGCAGCTCTGCCATACTGTACAGCACTGTCTAGCCGCAGAGTGGACCTGATCTCTCTGTGCTGCACTTAAAGGTCCCATCCAGTGAATAGACATAGAAAGGTGAAGCAGCATGGTGATGATCTCATGTCACCCTGCTCTTTCCTCCTATCGGCTTATACTGTTTGCTGCTATTCCTCCCCGAGTTTTTCTGTATAGTAGACTGCAGGAACTGATAAAGTCCAATTAGCTAGTTGCACTACATGCATTAAAAATACATTTAATGTGTTCATGAATACAGAACTGCATTAACTTTGTCCTCAGTCTAGAGGTCAGCTTCAACAAGCTTCCCAATATTTGTCCATGTTTTTTTTGGATATTAACTTATGTTTATACCTAGCATTTACATCCTCGCCAGCATTTCCTTTTATTACTTGTAAGCCATAGTTAAGTAACTGTCAAATATCTTGGAGCTGCAGATTTGTATTAGATTTGTGTTTTTATGCCTGGGTCCTTCTTGTACACCAGATCAACCTGGGTGACCACGTTTCCCGTATGACTGAATGATGGCAGGCAGATCTGGTTTTTCCTGTTTGAGGCCTACTTAGCTGTGACTTTACTAATTTTTGCATATGCCCCAGGCAGCATACATGAATGGTGTGCATGAAATATCTTAGATGGGTATAGTTTTAGTGGCATTTTCTTTTGCTTACATAGCCAATGGGTTTATGTGTAAATGAGAACTTTAAATAGGTAATGAAATTTCCAATCTCAACAAAAATGATGCTCGTCTAACAGTGCCAAATAAGATGCCCTTTCACACGGGGCAGACTCCGTAATGTGCATCTGCCTGCTCAGCAGGGGTTCTCTCCACTGATTCCACACTGAGAAGGCGGATGACAGGTTCGTGTTCGCTCCGCTATGCAGAGAGGACATGGACACAGCCCCACTGTTCTCTATTGGGCGTATGGATAAAAACAGACCACCTGTCCATTTCCATCTGACTGTCATCCGATCCGCTGGACAGATGGGGAATGGATCTCATCTGTCTGTTTTTGGCGGACAGTATCAGATAGGATGCCAGCGGACAAGTCTACTGACATTCGCTGGTCTATAGAGAACAATGGCTGGTCCAAACAGGTCTGCCTGAAAAACTGACAGGCGGTCCTGATCGAACCACTCGTGTGAATATCCACCCCATTGGATTTTTAGATTTAACTCCTGCAGTTTCTGTAAAACAGGTCCCCTGCAAAAGAAGACTGTTCCTTCTTACCTATCATTTCCCTATAGTTCTGCCATATCTCATGCCAGGTTCTCCATTACACCCTATGGTTGCTCCTACCAGCTGCTTTGTCACCACTGTATGTGGGACAGACATGGAGAGCCAGCAGATGGAACCACAGCACGTAGCGAGGAGAGCATGCTTTTATGCCGCGTACACACGGTCGTACTTTTCGTCTACAAAAGTCCAACAGACGCTGATGGACTAAAGCTGGCTGGTAATCCGATCGTGTGTGGGCTTCTCCGGACTTTCAACCGACTTTTTTAGCCTCAAATACGACGTACTTTAGATTTGAAACATGCTTCAAAACTTTTACTTCGTACCTACGACGGACCCCGAAATCCGCTCGTCTGTGTGCTAGTCCGACGGACAAAAAGCCACGCTAGGGCACCTATTGGCTACTGGCTATGAACTTCCTTATTTTAGTCCGGTGTACGTCATCACGTACGAATCCGACCGACTTTTGTGTGGTCGTGTGTAGGCAAGTCCGGTCGTTAGAAAGTAGGCCGCAAGTCCGCGGCAAGTCCACCGAAAGTCTGCCGGAAGTCTGTCCGACAGGCTGTCCGACTTTTGTAGACGAAAAGTACGACCGTGTGTACGCGGCATTAGCGTTCTCTGAAGTCCTATGATATGAGTTTTCTCCTAGAGGCCGATGACCCAAGTCAGAGCCTGTGGATAGGAAACCCTGGAACCTTGAAGTCTCTTATTGGTTTACTTTTATATAGTCATCATGTTATGGTAGTAGTGAAAATAGGGAATCTGAATATCGGGATGCCAGCTTCTACACACCGTAGGGGTTTCCATGTTAAAGCATTGAAGTGTCGCACCGTAATATTCAAATCCAAATTTAAGTTTATTCCACCGATAAGTTGCAAAGCCAATGTGTGCTGGCTGTACCTTCACCCCCTTCATCAGAGCTTGGAAAAAGTAAAACTATGTATGTGGACTTAGGCCTCTTTCACACGGACGATCCGTATGTCCGTTTTTCATCCTTCCATTTTCGGATGCAAAACGGACATACATTCATCCCTATGGAGCGTCGGATGTCAGCGGTGACATGTCCGCTGACATCCGACCCGCTCCGATCCGAAAAGTGTAACGGAGGAAAAACCTACTTTTCCATCCGTTATCGGATCGGGTGACGACGGACACTACGGACCGTCATCATCCGATCCCCCATAGGGGAGAGCGGCGCTCTGACAGGTCCGTCGCTGCACAGTGTGCAGCGATGCACCTGTCATCTTCCTGCTCAGCGGGGATCGGCGGAGCGATCCCCGCTGAGCAAGCGGATGTTCACGGGGCGGATCATCACTGATCTGCCCCATGTGAAAGAGCCCTTATTATTTCCATCTATAATTGGATTATATGAAGATGAGTTTTCTTGAAAGCAAGAAGTAACTCTGAACTCTATAGATGGATATAGATCTATATATAGATTGATAGATTTTGTGTAATGCCGCGTACACACGGTCCTACTTTTCGTCTACAAAAGTCCAACAGACGCTGATGGACTAAAGCTGGCTGGTAATCCGATCGTGTGTGGGCTTCTCCGGACTTTCAACTGACTTTTTTAGCCTCAAATACGACGTACTTTAGATTTGAAACATGCTTCAAAACTTTTACTTCGTACCTACGACGGACCCCGAAATCCGCTCGTCTGTGTGCTAGTCCGACGGACAAAAAGCCACGCTAGGGCACCTATTGGCTACTGGCTATGAACTTCCTTATTTTAGTCCGGTGTACGTCATCACGTACGAATCCGACCGACTTTTGTGTGGTCGTGTGTAGGCAAGTCCGGTCGTTAGAAAGTAGGCCGCAAGTCCGCGGCAAGTCCACCGAAAGTCTGCCGGAAGTCTGTCCGACAGGCTGTCCGACTTTTGTAGACGAAAAGTACGACCGTGTGTACGCGGCATAAGTGCCTTAAAACCGCTACAGTGAAGAATGTATTCAGTTTGTGTGTACCGTTGCTGCTTTACAATTTATATATGCAATGTTTTACATACTTGATCAACCTCTTATCCAGGCAGCACAAGCTCCCATTGTATTCCTGTTATTTATTTAAGTATCCTTTTAAGTACTTTATTATACATTGGTCTATAAACTTGGATTAATGGGGACATTTGTTTATCCTGTATATAATTGTGGCTGATCAATAGAAATCCACTACTATATGTAAAAAGTAACATTCAACTAACGTGTTTTTTTTTTTTTTTATTATTCCTGCGCTACTATGTTGGAAATGAAAGGTATATAAAAAAACTGCTGCAAGCACCGACTGAGGGTCAAACCATACCCGTAAAATATTAAAACAAATGGTTTTAATACATACAACATACATTTTTGTGTGTTTTAAGAATGTGAGGCAGGTTTGTACAAAAATACAATTCTTAGTTGTAAATATGGGCGGGGCTCAAATGTAGTCAAGTTCTAAAAGAACCTTAAGGCCCCTTTCACACGATCGGACCGCTCGGGTCCGCCTGTCAGTTTTGACGGCGGACCTGAACGGGCGCTCCATGTTAGCCTATGGAGCGACGGATGTCAGCGGAGACATGCCCGCTGACATCCGACCCCGTCCGATCCGCTAAAAGCAGATGGATGGCCCTACGTCCAGGTCCGTTGCTGGCGGATCAGATCGGGTTAGATCTGATGAAAACGGACATGCTGTCCGTTTTAATCCGATCCCTCCATAGGCAGCAGCGGCACCTGACAAGCCCCTCCCCGCTCAGTGAGCAGAGAGGGACCTGTCATCCGCCGGCTCAGCGGAGATCAACGGAGAGATCTCCCGCTGAGCCGGCGGACCGAGGCGGATTCCGTGGAAACTGAGTCCGCCTCGTGTGAAAGGGGCCTAATAGCCGCCACAAGACAAAGGTGATTTTTGTTACACCCATGTGCAATTATGCCATAATTCATATAGACACTACAACAAATATATGTATGTACATACATTTACACTTACTATAAACATACATATTCAGCTCTTATCCTGGTCTGTTTGGCTTGAAACTGAGGAAGGAAACTGGCACAGGGCTGGGATCCTTGTTGGAGACTGATTTCTGAATCCATGTCTTGCATTACAAAAGTTTATCTGCTCCTACAGAGATCTTTGCCTCTGTGAATCCGGTCGAGAGCCCCAACATGATGGTCACCATGATTCTCAAAACTCCTAGACCTTTTTAGAGTATTGCATTTTTACAGGGGCAATGGCCTCCAAAACAACACATTCTCCATTAAGAAGACAGAAGCTAACCAATCGGGGTTTGTTAAAGGAGCCAAAATTTAACTTGAAGCCCTATACCAGTGATGGCAAGCCTTGGCACTCCAGATGTTTTGGAATTACATTTCCCATGATGCTCAACTACACTGCAGAGTGCAAGAGCATCATGGGAAATGTAGTTCAAAAACATCTGGAGTGCCAAGGTTCGCCATCACTGCCCTATACTAAACGCTTCTACCTAAAGCCTAGTACACACTATCAGATAGGTTGAATGAAAAAAAACTGACAGCTCAGGTTGAAGCCATTGTACAAACTATCTGTTGTTGGTAAAGCAATCTCCCCTGCTGAGCTGTTGTGTTCTGATAGGGGGACGGATCCCTCCCCGCCACAACTCTCCGGTCAGCACTCTCTGCCATTGGCTGAGAGCACTGATCGGGAGTCGGTCGGCTGTTGGTTTTCCAGCATGCTCGTCCGCCAGAAGCTGGCTTCTGTTGGACCAGCTGCCATACACATGGGCTAAATGTTGGCCAGTTTTTATTGAACTGGCTGGTGTCTCCCGACATTCGGCCCCTGTGTGCTAGGATTAACTCTAACCCCCCCCCCCCCCCATTATCTGAACCACTTGTTCTTTTGGCTTTGTGATGGAAGTGCAAGGTCCCATTCACACATTCCAATATTCCTGCAGTAAAATGCATGCATGCACTGGAGACATATTTAAAGTAGAAATCTGATTTAAACTCAGTGCATTTATTAACTTGGCTCCATTGAAATGAATAATAAGCACCAAAAAATGCAGCTTTTTTTTTATTTTTTCCATCCTTTTTTTTTTTTTGTATACTTTTTTTTTTTCTCCCCTAATTCAGCATAATAAATGAACAAATAAACATGCAAATAAAACTTGTGTCATTGCATATACAGAAGTGTGATAGGGTCCTCAATACCTTCTGTTCTAAGAAGATGTGGTACTTAACAGTTAAGGTAGTCCTTTTTGGAAATGTTTTTGTTTTTTTTTCTTTTTGTAATACTTTACAGCATGCCCAATTCTTGTAATACTTTACAACATGCATTACAATTCTTGATTTGATTATTTAAATGTTATTTCTGTTTTATTGCCTGTAAATAACTTTTTTTTAAGTAATAAAGGATATGTTATCAGCACGGAGAACCTTGTTTGTCTAATTCATTTTCAAAGGAACCTTTTACTCTGCTTCTCTTTCAAGACACAACTCGGTATTCACGTATAAACTAAATTCGCTTAAAATTTAAAAACTTGCTGTTAATTATCATATAATTTTGATTTTCTGTTGCATGTCACCCTCACTAAAAATCATTTTAAATGGTGATGGGCTGTAATTACCATAGTTCATAATTGAAAACTGATCTGTAAGACCAGAGATATTGTCTGGTAAAGTTCTAGGCAAACTTTTATATTTTAATTTTTTTTCCCCTGGAAAACTGCCCCTGATGCCTCTAAGACCTCGTTATTGACCAGCGAAGTTTAGGGAGATCCAGAGTGTGAGGTCAGGGTTCAACTTTTTAGGCTACATTCACACTTGAGCTGAGCGTTTTTCAGGTTTTTGTTTTTTCAGCTGTTTTTTAACAGATTTGTAAATATAGGTGTTTTTCATTTAGGTGATTTTGCTGTGGCCAATAGAAACCTGTGTAATGTGTGGAGTGCTGCTAGAAAAGGGGATGGGAGCTGCTGTTTGAGCTGAAAATGCCTGAAAAAAACGCTCATTTCTCACTGTTAAGTTGTTTTCCATTGAAGTCTATGGGGACAAATAAGCTCAAATCTGTCTGGGAAAAAAAGTGTCTCATGTACTTTTGAACGACAGGCGTTTTACTACAGGCGACAAAATGCTCAAATGTGAACAGGGGCAATTTTAAATGAATGGGATTTTGCTTGTTGAGTGTTTCTGAACGTCAAGCTTCGAGCTGAAAAAACGCTCAATTGTGAACGGGGTCTTACAAGAACTGTTGGGATATACCTATAACTTGGGGCCCATTCACACAAGTAGCGTGCATTATCATGCATCTGCTGATATGTTCTGTGAAGATACAGTGGTATGCAATTTATTTTTTTTCTTTTTCTTTCTGTTTTACTTTTAGCCAGTGCAGCCCAACACATTGTGTGAATTGGTCCTTTAGCTGCCCGTGTCTCAGAACCTACTAATCATATATTTTTTTTATTTTTTTTTTGACATGTTAATTTTCAGTTTTCCCAGGATTATTATTTATGTTCTCATAGATGTCTGAAAATCCAATTACTGTGTATAGCACCTTCTCTGGTAATGAGCGCACTAGACAAGTTACTACATACAGTGACTGGGTTGCCAATTGTCTATAAAGACATTCAATTTATCAATCCACGTTGCTGGAAAGAGATGGATAGATGCACACACTATATTGGCAAAAGTATTAGGACACCTACCTTTACACACACATGAACTTTAATGGCATCCCAGTCTTAGTCCGTAGGGTTCAATATTGAGTTGGCCCACCCTTTGCTGCTATAACAGCTTCAACTCTTCTGGGAAGGCTGTCCACAAGGTTTAGGAGTGTGTCTATAGGAATGTTTGACCATTCTTCTAGAAGTGCATTTGTGAGGTCAGGCATTGATATGGACGAGAAGGCCTGGCTCACAGTCTCTGCTCTAATTCATCCCAAAGGTGTTCTATCAGGTTGAGGTCAGGACTCTGCAGGCCAGTCAAGTTTCTCCACTCCAAACTCACTCATCCATACTATATTGCCAAAAGTATTGGGCCACCCCCCCCCCCCCAATCATTTGGTGGAGGGGAGATTATGGGGTGGGGTTGTTTTTCAGGGGTTGGTCTTGGCCCTTAATTCCAGTGAAGGGAACTCTTAAAGCGTCAGCATACCAAGATATTTTGGACAATTTCATGCTCCCAACTTTGTGGGAACAGTTTGGGGATGGCCCCTTCCTGTTTGAACACGACTGAGCACCAGTGCACAAAGCAAAGTCCATAAAGACATGGATGAGCGAGTTTGGGGTGGGGGTACTTGACTGGCCTGTACAGAGTCCTGACCTCAACCAGATTGGAACACGTTTGGGATGAATTAGAGTGGAGATTGCGATCCAGGCCTTCTTATCTAACATTCTCTGACCTCAGAAATTCACTTCTGGAAGAATGGTCAAACATTCCCATAGACACACTCCTAAACCTTGTGGACAGCCTTCCCAAAAGAGTTGAAGCTGTTATAGCAGGCCGCTGGCTGTATCACGGGAGCGCGCCAGCAAGCACTCACCACCATGCAAGAGAGCTCGCATGAAGGTGTTGAGTCCGTGCGGGGAGGAGCCGAGACAGCCGCCGAGGGACCCCAGAAGAGCAGGTTCGGGGCCACTCTGTGCAAAACGAGCTGCACAGTGGAGGTAAGTATAACATGTTTGTTATTTTAAAAAAAAATTATCTTTAGTGATCCTTGAAGCCAGTCACTTCACTGGATATATGTAACAGTTTACATCCACTTAACGCTATGGGTGCCCTGGTTCACGTTAGTATCAGCAGTAGAATTCTTTGCAAGTATGAACTTAGCCTTACAGGTGGCCTGTTTGGTAAAAGTGAGCTGTGATGACATGGTTACTTTATTTATTTTATTTTATTATTTATTTCAGGTACTTATATAGCGCTGTCAATTTACGCAGCGCTTTACATATACATTGTACATTCACATTAGTCCCTGCCTTCGAGGAGCTTACAATCTAAGGTCCCTAACTCACATTCATATACTAGGGCCAATTTAGACAGGATCCAATTAACCTACCAGCAGGGCCGGTACAAGGGGTGGGCGAGAGGGGCGGGTGCCCTGGGCGGAGTGTGAGAGGGGGCGGATTTCTCCCCCTCCCCTCTGCTCGCTGACTGAGCATAATATGAGAGCCGCTCCGACCGATCTGCTCCCTCCCCCTCATTGGCAGGGAGGAGAGCGACTTCAGGAGGGATTGAACCAGCAGGGGGAGCGGCGGACAAGCCTCCCATTATCTGTGAAGAAACAGACTGATTTCTCCCGTCCGTAGGACAGGAGAATCAGTCTGTAAATACTGAGACTGTGGCTGCAGCTCTGTAGTGTCTGTGACACTTACACAGCCCAGCGAACCATCACCTCCCCCCTCACTGAAAATGTTATTATATTTTGTTATAAAATTTTAAAACAGGTAATTTTTCTCCTTCATTGATGTACGCTGATGAGGCGGCACTGATGGGTGGTAATAATGGGCACTGATCAGTTACACTGATAGGCAGCACTGCTAGGTGGCATTGATAGGTGGCACTCGTGGGCATTGATAGGTGGCACTCATGGGCATAGGTAGGTGGCAATGGCAGGTGGCACAGATGAGGCATAATTGCCTCTTCCTCTTCGGGACCGATGTCCCTTGCAGATGAGCCAGTGATCAGCTTTTTTTCTCCTTGCGCTGTCAGCGTGAGGAGAAAAAAAAAACGATCACGGAGCTTTTGTTTTGATCATGTGATCAGCTGTCATTGGCTGACAGCTGATCACATTGTAAGGGGATCGGGACTCAATGACTCGGTGATCACAGCGCACACAGGGCACGTGCACTCCCGGAAATTCAGGTCCGCGCTGTGGCCGTCATTCAGCTATAGCGTGGATGTCAAGAGGTTAAACTATCTTAGTGTTAGCTCTTGGGCTGCCCATACATTGATCACTTTTTTTCATTCAACTATTAGGTTGAATGAAAAAAAAAAGAATGTTCCAATTCCCCCATCTACACATTCCAGGTGGAAGGGGGAATCCTCCCACTGTGGACCAGTGGTGGAATCCAATGTGGTGGTGTATAGAGCCAAATAGATTAGAATTGTGTCAATGTCCCAATATTTATGGACCTGACTGTACATATAATTAAAAGGTGTGAGTGAACACTGTTTCTATCGCATTAGACCTAATTGAATTTGTATTGTTTTAAGTATATCCTTGTTTTGAAATTACATTGATTCTTTCTTAAAAATGGGGGGGGGGGGCGCAGTTTGCCATCTTTGCCCTGGGCACCAAATGGCCTTGTCCCAGCACTGCCTACCAGCATGTCTTTAGAGACATTGGACATGTTGGAGGAAACCGGAGTACCCGGAGGAAACCCACGCAGGCACAGGGAGAACATGCAAACTCCAGGCAGATGGTGTTGTACTTTAACATGATGTAATTGCTGTGCAATCCTGATTTATTTTCAGTTCTATTTATTAGTATTCTTCCAATGATTTTTCCTTATCATGCGTCTTTCTTGCCCTCCCGGACTTTTAGTTGTCACATATGGGAACCCATAACTCCCAACATTCTGAGATGGGAATGAAGGACACCTACTAGCAAACGTATGTAGGCATAGGACACGCCCCCTGCCACACCCCATTAAAGGAGAATTAACTAAAAAAAAAAAAGGTTAATTAAGTCAACAAGAGCTTTTTTTTTTTTTTACCACTACTATTCCTTTATATTGCCTTTAAAAATTTACAAATGCAGCAATTTAGAATTTGGATGAAAGATTTAGCACTGGGAAACACTTTTTGAAAGATAAAAAGTGCATTTTATATACAACTATATGGATCAGACCAAAATGAGGGACAAATGAGGAGGAAAGAGGGACAGAGGGACATTGCTCCAATTCAGGGACAGTCCCTCGGAATCAGTGACAGTTGGGAGCTATGTGGGAACCCACTATGTAAATGGCGGGGTACACTTATCTACTTGTCATTGCAGCATTGGGTCCATACGCATTGAATTCTTGGACAAGGAAGCTCTGTCTGGGTACATTCAGAGTTAAAGTATAAACCTAATTTAAGTGTGTTTAGTGGAAGGCGTGTAATATGAGATGATTTTCCTCCTCGCTGACAGGCGTTCCTCACTCAAAGCCTCAAGTTTTCTCTTGATGATTCATTCCAATGACATCTTGTTTATGGCTTCATAAGGGAACACTGCACTTTAGAATAAAAGATTATATTTGCACACCTTGATTTTATTTTACATAATTTAGATAAAAGGTAACGCTGTGCTTTAACCACTTGAATACTGGGCACTTTTACCCCCTTCCTGCCCAGGGTGATTTTCAGCGCTGTCACACTTTGAATGACAATTGCACGGTCATGCAACGCTGTGCCCGTAAGAAATTTTTTATCATTTTTTCATACCAATGGAGCTTCTTTTGCTGGTATTTAAAACCACTTCCCACCCGCAGTATGTCATATGACGTCGACTTACAGCGGGGATATCTGACTGATGTCTGCAGTTGCAGGCATGATTCAAATATTATTATTTTCTGACGGCGATTCTGTGCACTGTAGGAACAATCATAGCGACAGTTCCGCCGCTTGATCGTTCTTACAGACGACAGGAGGGGACACCCCCCCCCCTCCCGCCGCCCTCTGGTACTTCTCCGGGCTATCGGGGACCCGGAGAAAGAATCCACCGCCACCCGATGACGGGTATAGAGATTTCCGGTGACCAGATGGTCACCAGTCATCTCTATGACACTCGGAGGCCCGGGTGCGACGTTATGACGTCACAAAGCAGCGATCTCGACTGGAATGCATCTGATCTGTCATTTCATTTATTTTTTCGATCTGATGCTTTCCAGCCTGGAGTAGAGATGTGGGGTCTTTTAGACCCCATAGCTCTCTGTAAAGAGGCCCTGTCACACATCATTCCTATTACAAGGGATGTTTACATTACATTATAAAAAGAAAGTGTAAAAATAAAAAAAATACAATTTTGCTGTGCATAAATCCCTAAAATGGGAATAAAAAACTTCTAAATCACATCATAACAGTCCCATTAAGAAAATAACGTGAAAAATCCAAAGGGAAAGTGATTTGTCAGATGAAATCAATAGGCGCCTCCTGAAGACGTAATCACGAAACGTACGTTGAGGCGGTACCTGGTCACGTTTTACCTAACACCATTTCCTGGTGTCTGGCTGTCTGCGGAGGTCGGTGGAGCGCACGCCGTCCACAGAGGTGGACACGCTACAGCTCCAGCCATCCAACCTTCACATAGGTGACAAGCCAGCAGCCCCAGTACCGGGTAGGCACTTTTTAATGTAAGGAGCCATTTGGCTTTTGTTTTATATTTTGAGTTTTAAAATAAACAGTATTATGCTATGGGAACTCTTTGATTGTTTTACATATCTCGCCTTGCACTTGGAAGAAGAAGTTCCCCTGTACACCTTTGAGCTTCATCCATATTCGAGCAGGCATTATCCTGCCAAAGCGTCTTTTGACTTTCTTTTTAAATAAAGAAGTCAAATATATCTGGTAAGCAGTTCATCCATCTGCTCACGTTGGGTGTATGTCTAATGGTGAAGGATTATCCACTATCAAGCCATATAAACCTCTTATTATTGATTTCATCTGACAAATCACTTTCACTTTGGATTTTTCACGTTTATTCCCATTTTAGGGATTTTGGCACAGCAATTTATGTTTAACATAGTTTTGCATTTATATTTTTTATATCACATAGCAGTTTGTGACTGTGGTCACAATTATTTGTGTTATTGTTACATTTTTCTAGACTCACATTTCTAGGAATGTGGTTACAGTAGTACAGTTTGCATATGTACCTCACACTTTTTAAGGGACCAAAAGTAATGGGACAGATTAACAATCATCCATCAAACTTTCACTTTTTAATACTTGGTTGCAAATCCTTTGCAGTCAATTACAGCCTGAAGTCTGGAACGCATAGACATCACCAGATGCTGGGTTTCATCCCTGGTGATGCTCTGCCAGGCCTCTACTGCAACTGTCTTCAGTTCCGGCTTGTTCTTGGGGCATTTTCCCTTCAGTTTTATCTTCAGCAAGTGAAATGCATGCTCAATCGGATTCAGGTGAGGTGATTGACTTGGCCATTGCATAACATTCCTCTTCTTTTCCTTTAAAAAAGTCTTTGCTTGCTTTCGCAGTATGCTTCGGGTCATTGTTCATCTGCACTGTGAAGTGCCGTCCAATGAGTTCTGAAGCATTTTGCTGAATATGAGCAGATATAATTGCCCGAACACTTCAGAATTCATCCTGCTGCTTTTGTCAGCAGTCACATCATCAATAAATACAAGAGAACCAGTTCCATTGGCACCCATACATGCCCACGCCATGACACTACCACCACCATGCTTCACTGATGAGGTGGTATGCTTTGGATCATGAGCAGTTCCTTTCCTTCTCCATACTCTTCTCATCCCATCACTCTGGTACAAGTTGATCTTGGTCTCATCTGTCCATAGGATGTTCCAGAACTGTGAAGGCTTTTTTAGATGTTTGGCAAACTCTAATCTGGCCTTCCTGTTTTTGAGGCTCACCAATGGTTTACGTCTTGCGTTGATCCCTCTGTATTCACTCTGGTGAAGTCTTCTCTTGATTGTTGACTTTGACACATATACACCTACCTCCTGGAGAGTGTTCTTGATCTGGCCAACTGTTGTGAAGGGTGTTTTCTTCACCAGGGAAAGAATTCTTCGGTCATCCACCACAGTTGTTTTCTGTGGTCTTTTGGTGTTGCTGAGCTCACCAGTGCGTTCTTTCTTTTTAAGGATGTTCCAAAGAGTTAATTTGGCCCCACCTAATGTTTTTGCTATCTCTCTGATGGGTTTGTTTTGTTTTTTCAGCCTAATGATGACTTGCTTTACTGATAGTGACAGCTCTTTGGATCTCATATTGAGAGTTGACATCAACAGATTCCAAATGCAAATGGCACACTTAAAAATGAACTCTGGACCTTTTATCTGCTCCTTGTAAATGGGATAATGAGGGAATAACACACACCTGGCCATGGAACAGCTGAGCAGCCAATTGTCCCATTACTTTTGGTCCCTTAAAAAGTGTGAGGCACATATACAAACTGTTGTAATTCCTACACCGTTCACCCGATGTGGATGTAAATACCCTCAAATTAAAGCTGAAAGTCTGCAGTTAAAGCACATCTTGTTTGTTTCATTTCAAATCCATTGTGGTGGTGTATAGAACCAAAAACATTAGAATTGTGTCGATGTCCCAATATTTATGGACCTGACTGTACGTATATGCTTAGTTTGAACTGTTTACATATGTGCTTAGTTGCATTAAACTGTATACATATGTGCTTATTTGCCTAGGACTACATACATATCTGGTTTTTTTTGCCTAGGGCTATATTGGGGTTGCACCGATACTAGTGTCGGTATCAGTACCGATACCGCGTATTTGCACAAGTATCGGTACTCGTACAAATGCACTGATACCTGAAACCGATACTTTCAGGCTCGGTTCTTTGAGCTGTCAGTGGGTCTTCCCTGTTGACAGCTGAAATGTTAACCACTTCCATATCTGGCCTATTCTGGCACTTCTCTCCTACATGTAACAATCATAATTTTTTTGCTAGAAAATTACTCAGAACCCCCAAACATTATATATGTTTTTTAGCAGACACTCTAGGGAATAAAATGGTGGTCATTGCAACTTTTTACCTCGCACGGTATTTGCGCAATAATTTTTCAAACGCCTTTTTTTTAGAAAAAAAAAACAGTTTCATGAATTAAAAAATAACAAAACAGTAAAGTTAGCCCAATTTTTTTGTATAATGTGAAAGATGATGTTACACCGAGTAAATAGATACCTAACATGTCATGCTTTAAAATTGCACACACTCATGGAATAGCGCCAAACTTAAGTACTTAAAAATCTCCATAGGCGACGCTTTGAAAATTTTTACAGGCTACCAGTTTAGAGTTACAGAGGAGGTCTAGTGTTAGAATTGTTGCACACGCTCTAACGCACGCGGTGTGTGGTTTGAACGGGGTTTACATATGTGGGCGGGAGTTGTATGTGCGTTCACTTCTGAGCACAAGCTAGTGGGGACAGGGGCATTTAAAAAAAATTTTTTTATTATTTTACTTAATTTTTTATATTTTTACACTTTTTAAAAAAATATTTTTTTGATCACTTTTATTCCTAATACAAGGAATGTAAACATCCCTTGTAATAGGAATCTATTGTGACAGGTCCTCTTTAAGGAGAGATGCGGGGTCAATAAGACCCAACATCTCTCCTCCAGGCTGGAAAGCATGAGATCGAGAAAAAAAATTCACCAATCTCATGCTGACAGCCGCGATCGCAGCTTTGTTGACATCCGGGAACCCGGGCGTGACGTCATAACATTGCGCCTGTTCCTCCGACAGTCATAGAGATGGCTGGTGTGACCATCTGGTCACTGGAAATCACTATCGTCGTCATCCCGCGCTGGACAATTTTTTTCTCCGGGCCCCCGATGGCACAGGAGAGCCCGGAGAAGCACCGGATGGCGGCGGGAGGGGGGGCATCCCCTCCCGTCGCCTATAAGAACGATCAAGCGGTGGAACTGCCGCTATGATCATTCTTATCGTGCACAGAATCACCGGCTGGAAAGAATGATATCTGAATGATGCCTGTAGCTGCATGCATCATTCAAATATCCCCACACAAAGTCAAGGACGTCATTTGACTATGTGCGGTAGGGAAGGGAAGTCCGGTAAGTGTATCTGTCAAAAAAAAAAAAAGCAGCTCGCAATGTTTATTAACAACATTGCTCAGCCGCTGAAACACTAAAATTAAAAGAAACATTGTTTTGTTTTGTATCTTTCTGTTTCTTCATTTGCAGATCAAAGGGATGAACAAATGTTTCTTTGTTTAACCCCTTATTAACCCGTAATTTACTCTAATCAGCCTATTCTCCTCCATTTAATTATTATTTTCCTGCTTTTTTTTTTCTACGTCTATTTTATAAACGATAAACAATGAAAACTCTTTTTTTGTTTGCTTGTGTTAGTGAATATTTTTACACATATATATTAACATATATTTACACATTTCACATTAAAAAAAGCACAAAATTAAAAAAAAAATATCTATTTAATTTGTAAATAACTTGTCAATGCTTTGTACCATTGCTGACAGCTGAATTGAAAACAAAATAGTTGCGGTAAGTATCGGTAATTGGTATCGGTGAGTACTAAAAAAAAAAGTATCGGTACTCTTAGGCCTCTTTCACACGAACGATCCGTTCAGGTCCGCCTGTCAGTTTTTTTAGGCGGACCTGAACGGACCCTCCATAGACCTCTATGGAGCGTCGGATGTCAGCGGTGACATGTCCGCTGACATCCGACCCGCTCCGATTCGAAAAAGTGTAACTGAGGAAAAACCTACTTTGTGATCGGATCGGGTGATGACGGTCTCTACGGTCCGTCATCATCCGATCCCCCATAGGGGAGAGCGGCACTCTGACAGGTCCGTCGCTGCACAGTGTGCAGCGACAGGCCTGTCATCTGTCATCTGAGCAAGCGGATGTTCACGGGGGGGGGGGGGGGGGGGGGATCATCACGGATCTGTCCCGTGTGAAAGGACCCTTACTAAAAAAAAAAGTATCAGTGCATCCCTAGACTATATACATATGTGCTTATTTGCCTAGGACTATATACATATGTGCTTATTGCCTTGAGCTGCATACATAGATGCATGAATGGCAAGAATACTTGTATACCTGCATGTTTGCATACCTAGGTACCTGCATACTTGCATACCTACGGGGTTGTATAGCGGTAGACCAACATTGTCCTGGCCCGCATCCTTGTGGAACTGCATATTAGTTTGTCTAATACAGTCACTTTATTATGTATCTGTTAGACTAGCTAAATGAATTAGAAGGGCGAAGCAGGTACACTGCCCTCAGGTTCAGTGGTCTGGCAATGTTCACGTCTCCTGTTGGACCAATGTCATCAGGGTGATCTGAGCCACTGTGGTGCCTGATCTTGCATCAAGCCTGGTTAGCACTTTAATGGCAGACTGCCCAGGTTAAAAAAAAGAGGATTATCCCCCAAAAGGTTTTTTTAGCAGCCGACAGTAATTAAAAAGTATATACTGAACAAGTACGTAGTAAGTAGTTTTTATTTTCGCAAAATATCAAAAATATTGCTGATGACATAAATAGTCAAAACATGAGCTGTAGTACAAGATATTAAATTAAAATAAAAGCAACACCAATGGCATAACAGTGTACAGGGGGTGATACACGATATTAATACACCATGAAAAACAGTGATACAAAGGTCTTGTATGTAAGAACCAGACGCGTTTTGACCCCAACGGGTCTTCTTCAGAGGATGTATATAAAAACTGTAGAGGTATAAACATGTATTAAGATTCTTACTTAAAAAAGAAAAGAAAAACCTTTTGACAGATGTATTTATATATTTTTACCGATCACATTGTATTGAATCGTGTTGAGTAGCCTCAATGTAGAAAGAGTTCCTCCTTGCTTGATCCTAAAGTCTCCCAGTGGTCGGCCCAGTCAGCAGGGGAGTGGGTCGCATATGCATGAGATATGTGTATAAAGTCCATAGAGTAAATTGAATAAAGGGTTATAATGTCCCACTGGATAAAGATGGATGAAATAGAAAGATGCTGATGTTCTAACGTAGGCAGAAGATTTAAATCAGCAGGGAGGGCACATCAACCAGATGTAGAAATCATGGTAAAGGTGGTGTGTAGAAAACTCTTACCAGATCTTGTGGATTCCCTTGTCAGCGACAGGGAATCGCATGAGCAGGGTGCCACTCAGGGCATTGGAAAGGATGGACTCTGCTTGGATCTCCAGGGGCCACCAATTTCCCTGCACCACCTTCGTGGGCAGGAAAATTGTGAACAGAGCAGCTGGCAGATGCAAGCTCTTACTCCAGTTTTACGTGAGATGTCTTGGCTCCTCTGATCCGTGCCTTGGTTATCCACTATGAGGACCTACCTAGTGGCCCCCGGAGATCCATGCAGAGTCCAGCCTGGAGGGTTTGAGTGTCGGGACATCCTTTCCAATGCCCTGAGTGGCACCCTGCTCATGCGATTCCCTGTCGCTGACAAGGGAATCCACAAGATCTGGTAAGAGTTTTCTACACACCACCTTTACCATGATTTCTACATCTGGTTGATGTGCCCTCCCTGCTGATTTAAATCTTCTGCCTACGTTAGAACATCAGCTTCTTTCTATTTCATCCATCTTTATCCAGTGGGACATTATAACCCTTTATTCAATTTACTCTATGGACTTTATACACATATCTCATGTTATTTGATTTATGAGTCACTTATTTCATTGATTGTGGCACAATTTAGGAGTACTGTTTGTGCTTCGTTCACATTTGATTTACATGCGCTACATTTCTTCTACTATGGATATATTGTTGTTGTCACACTGTATGTAGCTGCTTTTTCTTTGTTTTGCATTTTTGATAGCGCAGTGTTTACTTTCACTATTTGCATGCCTTACATGCCTGCCCAGGTTTCCCTCCTAAGTGAGGGAGGCATCTGAGGCATGCCTGCCCAGGTTTCCCTCCTAAGTGAGGGAGGCATCTGAGGCATGCCTGCCCAGGTTTCCCTCCTAAGTGAGGGAGGCATCTGAGGCATGCCTGCCCAGGTTTCCCTCCTAAGTGAGGGAGGCATCTGAGGGAGCAGTCTGAGGTGATTTGCTCCTTCCTTAGTCAGGTCAGTCTTGGCCTTGCGTTGGGTCTTGGAGCAAAACTTATGTGCTCATTATTGTAAAACAATTAGATGGTAGCAGCTTCAAAACTGAATAGGGACATGAGGTCTATCTTATGATCTCAATCCGCTGGGCATCCTTCTGTTTCAGGTAGGCTCGGTCTGTTCAGTGATGACCTCTCTGCAAGAGGTAGTTTGCGGGGCCCATAATCATCAGGAAACACACAGCTTCATGTGCTGGGTTGTTTCCAGCCTCATCAAAGATTTCTGTAATTGCAGTGGAAAGTCATCTGTTTTCTTTTTTGTGACCATACTTCGGGCTGGCCACAGCTTCTGAGGTTCACAAAGCTCGTGGCTCCGGTGCTGGACTAATAACGCAGGGGGTGTCAATCTCAGTATACCTCAATAACCTTTGCTCAGGAAGCAGTTGGTCCAGATTTTCCTTCGATACATTTTGCAGTAGGAAGCTGTATCTAGGTCGAAGCACATTCCTTACATACAGTCCTACTCCAGGTCTTGGTAAACGATCATTTTCTCTGTCTGGAACGTTAAGATCCAGGCATTGGATTGCCGAAGGGCTCTGTACTCGCGGTGTTGCACAGCTAAAGATTGCTGGTTGATGGTTCGGAATCTAGAAAGGTTAAATTCTTCCTTTCAGGTATTGGAAGATAATAACCACTAATGCCAGTTTTTACATTTGGTTTGAGGGCGGCTACAGTTCAGTGGACTTGGTCTCCACAGGAGAGTATACTGCCCCTAAATATCTTGGAGCTTTTGGCCAGTACACCTTGCTCTGGATTATGGTGCAAACCAGTTGTAGGTTCTATCCGGAAAAGCCTCTGCAGGGACATATATATCAACCACCAGGGTGGCACTAGGAGTCATGCGGCTCAGGAAGGTGAACCACATTCTGTCAGTGCATATTCCAGGTATAGAATAGTGGCAGGGGGAACTCTGCAGGCGTAACTACTAGATTCCAAGTTCGACAACAAGTTGGGACAGGTTGTGTCCGGGACGAGGGTAGATGCACTGGTAACGCCTTAGGGACCAGTTCTCCCTTATTGGATGCTTTCCCTCTGTTTTGACTTCTGCCACATCTTTTTCAAATAATCCGGAAGAGGGTAACACTGATAATGTTAGCCGAATTAGCCCAGGAGGGCTTGGTACAATAACATAGCGAGTCTTGCGGGGGTCACTCCTGGGACACTCCCAGTCTAGCGGGACCTAATGGTCTTGAGTCCCGTATCTCAGCACTGTTAAGTCCCTCAAAGCCAGTTTCGGGGAACTTCAATTACAGGACTTGGAAATATTTTTTTGCCTGGAGTGAAGCCAGGAAGTGGCACCCGCAGAAATATGTGAGTGGGAGATTTTCTTTTTCTTTCTCCAATCGGTACGGGAAAGGAGATTGGCCTTAAGTACCATTAAGTGTCAGGTTTTGTCCCTATACATTTTTTTTCCAGGGGCTGCTGTTTCTCACTCCTTTATTCATACTTCATACAGCGTGTAACATAGACAGTCTCGTCTGTCAGGACATTCTTGTGTCCTTGGGACTTGAATTCGATCTTGACTGTCCTTGCAGAGGCCACTTTTTGAACCAATCGGGAGATTCTGTTAGTCCTTTATCTCGGAAGGTGGCTTCTTTGGTTGCTATCACTTCACTACGTGGAGTGTCCGAGTTGGTAGCTCTTTCATGCAAGGAGCCGTTTTTGGTCTCGCATCATGATAAGGTGATGTTGCGTCCTCATATATTTTTTGCCTAGAATGGTGTCTAGTTTTTACTTGAATCAAGACAATGGGGTTGATTTATAAAACTGGAGAGTGCAAAATCTGGTACAGCTCTGCATAGAAACCAATCAGCTTCCAGTTTTTTTGTCAAAGCTTTATTGAACAAGCTGAAGTTAGAGGCTGATTGGCTACCATGCACAGCTGCACCAGACTTTGCCTCCGGTTTTAGTAAATCAACCCCAATGTCTTGCCTTTTCTGATCCTCAGTTGGCAGGAGTTGGATCACTGCATACTCTGGAGGTAGTTCTGGCAGTCAGAATTATTTGATTTGTCGGTACAGGTCAGGAATCTTGGTTTGTACTGCCAGTGGAGCCCAGGATGAGCAGGAGGCATCAAAGTTAACTATTTTCATTTTTTTGGTAAAAGCGCTCGCTACCAGGTGTGTGGGGGCATCTTGAGCCATCCGCCATCAGGTGTCAGTGGCTCAGGATTTAAGGCATTACATGGTCTTTTTTTCATACATTCACAGAATTTTACCAGATAGATATAAAGGTCACGGAGGATACTGCTTTGGCCACAGTATGTCGTGGGCGGCAGAAGGAGTCCATCTCAGGTGGCAGTTTCTGTGATTGTGTCTCCCTCCCCTCAAGTGCATTGCTTTAGGACATCCCATATAGTCATTATTATGGTTGCTCTGTGTCCCGTAATGTACAATAAAGAAAATAGGATTTTTTCGTCATACTTACCTGTAAAATGCTTTTCTTGGAGTACATCACGGGACACAGAGGTCCCTCCCATCTTTTTTTGATATTCATTGCTTTGCTACAAAACTGAGGTCCTTCCTGTGTAGGAGGGGTTATATAGGGGTGGACTTCCTGTTTGACTATCTACCAGTGTCCATCCACCAGTAAGTGGCGTACAACCCATATAATCATTATTATGGTTGCTCTGTGTGCCTAGAGTTGTCACCTGTCCGGGATTCACCCGGACAGTCCGATTTTTACATCCTCTCCCCGGGTTTCTGACTGTCTGTCACCCGGACACCAGCCACCAGGGCACCCTCAAAACTTATTATAACACCCCATAAAAGCTTAATCAGAATATAGGATCAATAACATGTATTAGAATGTCACCTATCTTTACATATATGTAACTGTCTTGATGGAAACAGCCCTAATTACAAGGGACTTGTTTCTCTCTGTGGAGGGATACAGAACCTCCTGGCCGTATTTCCCGATGCTCTGCTTCTAGGTGTCCTTTTATGAAACTGAGATCAGCGGCGATCCCGAGTCTCACCGCTGATCTCAGCTTATTACCAGTTTATGAAACTGAGATAATCAGCGGAGAACATGTTCTCCGCTGATTATCTCAGCACAGTGAGAATCTGTAACTGACTTCACAGAAACGGCCAGTTTATGAAGGTGCGATCTCAGCACCTCACTGGCGATCTGTGACAGAATTCTGACTTTCTGATTCACCATTTCAGAAGTGGAGAATCAGAGTGAGAAGCCTGAAACTGACTGATATTCTGGAGAAAGCAAGAAGTCTTTTGACTTCTTTCTTTCACCAAACAGTCAGAGCACATCTTCCCCACCATTACACACCCCAAAACCAGCAGGATAGGAATTTATAGTGTATATATATATATATATATATATATATATATATATATATATATATGTGTGTGTGTATGTATATATATATATAGATATATATATGATATATATCATATGATATCATATGATATGATATATATATGTATATAGATAGATATTTATTGATATATATAGACTATATCTATCTATAGATATATCTATATATAGATATAATATATATATATATATATATATATATATATATATAGATAGATATATATATCTATATATAGATACATATAGATATATGTATATATTTTTTTTTAGATGTTCACGTCTCTGGCTGGGTTCACACTTGTGCGATGCGTGAACCAGCGTGATTCCTGTGTGGGTTTTCACATCGCACCTACATTGACATCTGCGCACCACTGCGGGTGTCAATGTAAAGTTAATGACACCCCCAGATCATTTCACAGATCGCAGTGCGAACTATGTAATGGTGCAGGAATCGGATCGCATGGGTGTTCACACCCATGCGATCCGATTCCAGTGTGGACCAAATAAAGGGTCCTGTACCATTTTGTTGCAAATGCAATATGATTTATGGCCAGTTCCCACTGCTGCGGTGTCCGAGATCGGATGTGATTCGCACCGCACTGCAGTGCAAAATCACATCCGATCTCTGTGCGATGCGATTTCAGCCATACAGATAGTATTGCTAAATTTGCTTTGCACTCGGACCAAACTCTTACAGGACCCTTTTTTTGGTCCACAGCAGAATCGGATCGCATGGGTGTTCACACCCATGCGATTCGATTACTGTCCGAGTTTGCAGATCGCACTGCGATATGCGAACTGATTTGGGGGTGTTGTTAACTTTTAGGCCCAGTTCACACTTGTGCGATGCCGGACATCGCACAGGCATCGCATTTAATTCGCAGCACACTGCCATTCACATTACATGCGATGTCTGTGCGGTGCGATATCAGCTGTACAGATAGTATGGCTGATATCGCACCGCATTCGGTGCAAACACGCACAGGACCCTTTTTTCTGTTCGGACCAGAATCGGATCGCATGTGTGTTCACACATATACGATCCGATTCATGTCCGGACTGTCAGTTCGCAGTGCGATATGCAAGCTGAACTGGGGGTGTTGTTAACAATGTATTGACACTCCCCAGCGATTCGCATATGGCAGTGTGAACTGACATGCGAGTCGGTGTGATGCGGTAACCCGCAGTGGATTCGCAGTGTTCTCGCATTGCACCAGTTTATCAATTTTTATGTTTATCAATTATGAAATATATTTTATTTTAATTTATTAATAAATATTTATACTTGTATACTTTATTAAAATTATTTTTTTAATGAATGGTGTATAGCTGCATTACATTCATTTACTATACACCATTCACATTTAAATAGGGACATGTATGATCTTTAAATATTGATAAAAACAATGTTTTTTTTATAATTAGGTTAATGTATATTGTGTAGGGGGAATTTAACTTTGTTATTTTATTAATATGTTGGGGAATAATGTGTGCTGAATTGTGTTAAACTTTTGTATTTTATGGTTCCTCATACTGTAATCCCGCTATATCACGCGAGATTATAGTGAGAGGAGCCGTTTCTCAGGAGTTCCTGGCATTTGTAGATCGCTTCTCAACTCAACATGAGAAGCCATCTACACACTTTCATAAATAGGCACTCAGAGGAGAGCGATCTCCCCTGAGAATGCCTGAGAACTGAAAAGCGGTATTTTACCTCACTTTCATAAAAGGACACCCCAGTCAGGACTGTTCACTGTTCACAGACTGATCTAGTGGAGAGAGCTGTGAGTGTGTGGGGGGCGGGCAGAGGGAGGAGCTGCACGGAGTGTGAGGAGGGGACAGCAGGACAGAGAGGGGAGGAGAGAAGCTGGCTGCCCATTACCAGGCTACATATGTGAGTATTCATCCCACAGTATGTTGTGTCTAATGTAGTTATGCCTGTTTGTGTGTATCTGAGTGCATGTATGTATCTGTGTGTGTGTGTTTATATGTGTGTATATGTATATAATTGAGCATATGTACAATATATATCTGAGTGTGTGTATGCATGCATCTGAGTGTGTATATATGTGTGTATGCATGTTTCTTAGTATATATATCTTAGTGTTTCTTTACAGTATGTGTGTATGCATGTATCTGAGTATATATATATATATATATATATATATATATATATATATATATATATATATATATATATAAATAAACATCAGGTGGGTTACCCTCTTCTCTTTCAGTCCTTATTCAATCAAGGCACCGTCAAGGTGGACTCCCAAGCTTCCACCATAAAAGGATAGGAAAAAACACGTGGAACGATGCTTTGATGCAAAAAGTGTCCTTTTACTGAAAATTCTTTCATAACATGATTCAAATACAAGCAAGCCACTGTGCAGTTCCGAGCGCAAGTCGCTCTTCGTCAGGCTTCTCTGGCAGCCAGAGAAGCCTGACGAAGAGCGACTTGCGCTCGGAACTGCACAGTGGCTTGCTTGTATTTGAATCATGTAATGAAAGAATTTTCAGTAAAAGGACACTTTTTGCATCAAAGCATCGTTCCACGTGTTTTTTCCTATATATATATATATATATATATATATATATATATATATATATATATATATATATATATACACAGGTTTTTTTTTTCAGGGGGAACTTGGTGGAACTCAGTTCCACCACCTCTGGCTCAGACCCTTTGGTGCCTGCTCACCACAATCACTTGTAAACACAGAAGTCTGGTTTCTGTGTTTACAAGTGACAGCTCTGCACTCTGTATGTAATGCAATCCTGGTATTTAATGCCCCTTTAAGACCCTCCTACTGTTTGTAAAATTTGAATGACCACACCCACTATTTGATGTGATTTGGAGGGTGTGTGTGGGGGGAGGGGTTTGTGGGGTCGTGGTTAAGTTCCAGCACCTATTGTTTGAGAAAAAAAGCCCTGTATATATATATATATATATACACATGCATGTGCTGTATGTAATTGAGCATATATATATATCTGAGTGTGTATGTATATATCTCAGTATCTGTATGCATTTGAGTGTGTATGCATGCTATTAACTGAACATATTTCTATATCTGAGTATGTAATTTACTAATATATACAATACATATAGATTAGTATGTTAATTGTTTTTCGGTTTATGTGTACATATATGGGAAGGATTATTAGAGGTTAAGTTCAACTTTTGGAAAAAAAAAATTAAAATGCCCATTTTTTCAAAAAATATGCAAATATTTTTTTCTTCTAAGAAATCTGTGAATAAATGGCCCAGCCTTATGGACGCACACTGTTCAGGGGGGGGGGGGGGGGTATTGGGAGGAGAGGGAGGGGGTGGATGCTGAACATGTTACATATTGTGCCCTAAATACGGGTGTAACTTGTTCAGAAGGGTAAACTTAGCCATTCATTTTAGTGGCCAAGGGGTAGTAAAACTAGTGCTAGGGGAAGAGGGCTGTGCTGGGAGAATGGAATTTGGTGGGGGAAGGATTTGTGCTAGGAGGAGGAATTTGGGCTTAGAGGAAGGATTGGATTTGGAGGATTTGTACTGGGGAGGTGGCATTTGTAGGGGAAGGGTTTGTGCTAGGAGGGGGATTTTTGGGGATAGGGGGGTTGTACTAGGAGGTAGAATGTGGGGGAGCTACAGTTGCTGATTACCATTTTCTGACAGGGTCCAGTGCTGCTGTCGGAATCCAATAGGGAGATTCCTCCATCTACTTCATTTGCTTGGATCAAGTTAATTTTTTTTTCCGTTCAGCCCACTGGCTGAATGAAAAGTAACTGTGTATGGCCAGCTTAACAGACTCCTGCACTTTTCACACTATTGTACATGACATACTTCTGACCAAAGTGATCATTTTCTCCACAGTTGCTGGTTGCTAATCAGTCCCTGACTATTTTAATGACGGTCTTCTTTAACCACTTCAATACCAGGCACTTAGACACCTTCCCGCCCAGGCCAATTTTCAGCTTTCAGCGCTGTCACAATTTGAATGACAATTGCGCGGTCATACTACACTATACCCAAACAAATTTTTTATCATTTTGTTCCCACAAATAGAGCTTTCTTTTGGTGGTATTTGATCCCCTCTGCGGTTTTTATTTTTTGCGCAACAAATAAAAAAAGACCGAAAATTTTGAAAAAAAACACGTTTTTCTTTGTTTCTGTTAAAATTTTTTGTAAATGAGTACGTTTTCTTCTTCAATGACGGGCACTGATATGGCTGCACTGACGGGCACTGATACGGCGGCACTGATGGGCACCGATGAGGTGGCACCATTGAGGTGGCACTGATGAGGTGGCACTGACGGGCACTGATGATGGGCACTGATAGGCGGCACTGATGCGCACTGATAGGTGGCACTAATGGGCACTGATAGGTGGCACTGATGGGCACTGATAGGTGGCACCGATGGGCACTGATAGGCGGCACTGATGGGCAGTCATAAGGGGCATTGACGGGCACTCGTAGGTGGCGTTGATGGGTAGTTATGGGTGGCACTGATAGTTGGCACAGATGGGCACGGATGGGCACTGATAGGTGGGCACAGATGGGCACTGACAGGTGGCACCGATGGACACTGATGGGTGGCACTGATGATACTGATTGATGGCAGTGATGCCCCTAAGTGTGGCATTGCTGGGCATCACTGCAACATAATTGTGCCAATCAGTGCCCATTTGTGGGCACTGATTTGGCACTGACTGGGCACATGTGGATGGCCATGGGGTACATACCTGACCATCCACATGTTTCCCTTCCCTGGTGGTCCTAGTGGCGATCCCTGGTGGTCCAGTGTGGTGATCTGAGGGGGGGCTGTGCTGATAAACAATCAGCGCAGACCCCCCCTGCCAGGAGAACCGCCGATCGGCTCTCCTCTACTCGCGTCTGTCAGACGCGAGTGAGGAAGAGCCGATCAACGGCTCTTCCTATTGACAGCGTGATCAGCCGTGATTGGACACGGCTGATCACGTGGTAAAGAGCCTCCGCCGGAGGCTCTTTACCAAGATCGGTGTAGCGGTGTGTCAGACTGACACACCGATCGCCGCGATGCGCGCCCCTGCGGGCGCGCGGCGGCATGTTATCCTGCTGGACGTCATATGACGCCCAGTCAGGATAACTGAACCACCGCCCGGCCGTCAATCCGCTATAGGCCGGGCGGGAAGTGGTTAAGGTAGGCTCAAAGAGTTAGCTGTCTGTTTATATTCAGTGGATATAAAATCATATGTAATGGTAGCGTTTGATTTTTTTTAAATGATAGTGCTGATGGGTGTGCATTTCTGTGAGACTATTTCTTGTGGCAAAGCAAACAAAGCCTATTTTATGAGTTCACAAAGGTTTGATTTATTAAACCATACTCCTTTAAGCCCATTCACTGTTCTCTGTAATTAATCCAGCACCCAGTGTTCGTCGTCACGTGCTGTGCATGCCACATTACTGCTTAAGTTTGGGTGCTCAAAGGTGCCCCAGGTCTTGTATGGTTCTAGCAACACCCCTGTATTATACCCAGGCCATCCACAATGACCACCAACCCCATAAGGTACAGTACACAATACTCCACTCCTGGTTTAACCTAACATTTAAACAGACTGTTTGCAAAGTATTCATTGAAATTTTTTTAGAAGCATTGTCGATCTCACTACCCCCCTGTCCACTCCCACTCCAATGTCTTTAACAATGCTACTGTCTATAGTGTATACTAAAAAAAAAATGCTGTGCGCCAGTAAAATGTTCGGGTTTGGCTTGAAGAAAAGGGTTTGGCTTGAAGAAAAGGTGGCAACCCTATGTGTGCCGTGATGTACTCCAAGAAAAGGATTTTACAGGTAAGTATGACGAAAACATCATATATTTTTTTTCTTTTTTTTAACATACTGTCACCAGTGCAGTACAGTGTTATCATACAACTGGTGTGGAGGTGATCAGGGACACTGACTGGTGACAGTACAGTATGTACAAAGAAAAAAAATCTTTTATTACATTTTTTTTTCTTTTACGATCTTATTTAACATACTGTGACTAGAGTAATACAGCGTTACCATAAACATTAGGATTGCTTATACCAATGAATTTCATTGGTATAAATAACCATTTTTACAGAATTAAACTGATTCATTCAGTGTCTTTTTTGTTGTGATTGGCCCTGTCTGTACCATGTGATCACTGTGACCAGTCCCAGCTAGCAACGCAATTGTATACAATGGATGGCATGAAAGGAAGCCATCCATTGTTTACAATTGTCATGTGATCTGCTGTGATTGGTCACAGCGATCACATGATACTGGCAGAGGGCGGGTACAGTTATCAGTCATCTGCTGTGTCCGGTGGACACAGCCGGTGACAGATCGTGCCGCTGCGCCATGCTGCATTTTATCGCAGTGCGATGTACAGAACCAGTTAGCACTGACCAGCAGCATAGCAAAGCACGCTGCTGTACAGTAATATGAATGAAGTGTACTTTTATACACTCCAAATAAAGTTTGTACAAAAGAAGTTGTGTGATGCTCTGAATTGCGTACCACACTGCCTTCCACCACAGTCAGAACAGACAGCAGCTTGACAGGTAAAACGCTCCAGCAGCTGTCCATTCTAGTGTGAATACACTGTTAAAGAAGAACTCCTCCTTCAGCCCTATGTTCCATACGGTTTCTCACATTTTAAAATACTAAAATTTTCTTACTGTTACTGCTCACATTTTCATGCACTGGGGCAAATTGTGTTAATGCAGCCCAATATAAAAGTTTTTTTCTGATATAATTGGCGCCAACCCTGTGATGAAAATATGTGACAGCTGCCCCTTTAAGTGTGAACCACACTACTATAAACTATACAAAAATTAAGTAGGCGCTATTTTACTGCATAAACCCTTAACTCATTTATACTAGTATCTAAGTGATTTAAAACCTTAAACGCCATGCGAATATCAAAAACTGCAGTGCTGTGAAGTAAAAATTGTGAAAAATGTAAATCCTCCAAAAGACACTGCAAATACTATACAATAATTATACAAATGTCCCATTAGTGATAACATTTTATACAAAAAGGCCAAAAACGTTTTGTGTTGTAAAAATGAAAGTATAAAATGAAATTCCTTCTCAGACTAAATCCACATCAAAGTCTGTGTGTTTGCGCTTTATTAAATTCCTCCCATCCACCGCGCTGCTTTTAGTGCAATGATCAAACACAGTTCCCAGGAAAAGGTGCTCCACTCCCAGTGATGCAAATAACGCACTCACCAGAGCCCTAAGGCCCGCTGGACTACAATGCGTGTATTATAATGCCAAAACAGCCAGCATAGATCGCCAAATTAGCATGTCTTCATCTCCCAGGTGTTCTCTCCCCTCAGCAGGATATGCACCAATCACCCAAAAAGAAAATAACAGGGTAATCGCGCAACACAGTTTTATTAAAATTCCATTTTAAAAACAAATCCCCCAATACTATGCGCTTACATGTCAAAGTGCCCAGACCGCCACCAGCTCGACCAGCATACGCGTGTATATCCATGTGTACTATCCGCAAAGCTACCGCCAAATGGTACAGACAAAGGCGCCGTCTATCTCACCAAATCCCGGCGTGCGTTCCACTGTCAAAAGATGTGACGTCACCTGCGGTCCACGGGAATGTCAACAGCGATCTGACCCCCTATGCATTTCGCTGCATAGCATCACCAGGAAGTCTGATCGCCGCCATTTTCCCAGGAGACCATATACCCGCTGTTGCAATGCTATTGGTGTATGGAATTCCTTCCGCTCATCAAGCATTTCAATGAGAAATGCACCATATAGTATATAAAATGCTGTTAATCGTACAAACCCACCTGGGAATCCTTTCCCACATCAATTTATTAAAAAGTGATCGAGTTGGTCTCGATCTTTATCAATATAAAAGATGTACCTGCACTAGTTCTGGCAATTCAAAACACAAAAATGCACAGAGCATTCACACCTGCGCATTGTGGTGCGATATAGTGAATGAATAGCAACACACTGTAGCACATACAATACATAACACGGAGAAGTTGCTGTGGAGTTAGCCTTACCCTGCATCGGCTGTAGCTGCAACTTTGCTCTGGCTTTTTAGCAAACCGATGCCCGTGCAAAATAGCAGTAACTGATCCTTGTGTACATTGCCGTTAGAGATATTTACAGAACTGGCATATTGCAAGTCTTCACAGCTTATATCATTGACTTTTAATTTGCTCAGAGGCTAATTTATCGTGTGGTAGCATAACACAGGTGGCAGCCCAAAACAGTGTACTGGTACCACAATACAGACAAATACTTTATAATAAGGTGTTTTGTACATGACCTCCTCTACACTTATATTATAGATGGACAAAAAAAATGACCAGCCACCAGTGCCAGTTTACCTCTGTGCCTTGCAGTACTGGTATGTTTGGTTTGAATCCCAACTAGGACACTATCTGCATGAATTTGGAATGTTCTTCTTGTGTTTCCATGGGTTTTTTTCACACACTCCAAATACTGTACATGCTGGTAGTTTAATTGACTCCTGTTTAAACTAGCTCTAGTATGTGTGTGCATGTACGTATGCAAGTGAAATATGGACCTTAATTTGTAAGTGCCTTGAGGGCAGGGACTGGTGTGAATGTCCAGTTTGTAAGAGACAGTGTAAAAACCTTTTAATAGCCAAAAAAGTGAAAACACAAAACTCGTAGCAAGTATGATAAAAAAAAAAAGCTATTTCCTTTGTAAGTGTAGTGCTACCCCTGTAGGAGCCACTGGATAGGATGAGTCTTCTGTTCTTTACCTCGACCTTTTCAAGATCCTCAACCTTTCTGACACATCAGATTATTATTATAATACAGGATTTACATCATTGAGTGTACAAACATACAATATCACATGAATTCACAGTGAGCAGTGGTAAAGCTCAATCTATTTAGTGCTAAAACTTTACTGCCAGAGCACATTTCTGGGGTTGATGGTAGTACTAGGCTGACTGGATATGCACTGCCAAAAAGAAAAGGAGGGTAGTAGAGAAGCGGGCAGTGGAACAAAGGGGCCTTGCAAAATAATTATTAGGGGAGGGGAAGTTCTTGAATTTTTGCCTATGTCAGCTATCATTGGGGACTTTTAAGAGCGTCAGTGCCCTTAATGACAGTCCCAGTTTAACTGGCCAAGAGAGTCCCAAGCATATCTAGAAGGATGCGGTTGAATCGGTCTGGCTGGGGATCCCCTTCAGGATATTAGGGGGTGATTCTGGATTTCTGAATACCCAGCAGATCTAACACTCTTTTGATGAGCTTAAAGCAAGCCTTAGTGGAAATTTTTTTTTTTAGGAACAGCTACCATCTGTTGTTAGGGTTGTCTGAGGGGCCCATCTCTCAACTGCAACTAATTCCACTCCCTGTGGACTAATCCTGCTCTCCAGAGCTTTCAGCTTTAAGCAAACCATACATTGCACTATTGTCTTTCCTTCAACCACAGACAGTGTACACTTAACGGTAAGTTAATCTTATTCTTATTGAGTGAAATTGACTTGCCAGGGGTCGGTGTGGCTTCCACCCCATAGAGATTGCTGCTGGGTTATGGAACCTCTCATAAGTATAGATAAAAGTTGACCGGTCATATAAATAGTGTTTTGGGGACACTTAAAAAGGTTTTAGTAACCTTTGAAAATGTTTTGATCACCTTAAGAGAATTTACAGAGTACTCTAGAGTTTTTTCTGTTTGGTACAGAACAAGAGACTGACGATCGATGTAATGTGTAAACTGTGTATGATTGTATAACTGCTTTAACTGCTTTTAATTGCTTTAAACGTATCACGCTGTATGCATTGCGCTGAGTGTATATGTGGACTGCTATTTTGTTTCAAGCACCACAGGGCATATTTGGTGAGTAATGTCCCCGGGGGTTATATGAAGCAAGACAGCAGGTCCGTGAGCAAGGTTGTATATTTATTGTATGTCCAAAAACTTTTGAATTTGTTCCAAATTTATTCTGTTAAGGAAAATAAATTGGCGTACTTGGCAAGATACATTGAGGCTAACTTTTGATCAAAACATGCTATTTGAATAATTCTTTTTGCTACTGACATCTCTTGCACAGGGGAAGTCAGGTGCAAAATTTGGATATTTGGCTTTTTGCCAACAGGGTTCAAGTGCTAATATCTCCCTAACCATAATAGATAGTGGGGAATTGTTTGCGGCATTAGTACTACCACAATTGAAGGCACTGTTTGAAGCTGTTGGCACTGTGCCAAAAAATTTGAAATATAGATAAAAATAATTTGGTTATAAAAATAAGAAAAGTAATAACCTACAAAGCTTGCTTGTGATCAGGGGAACCTCTGACTATAAGGAGTGCTTATTGGCATTTTGCCAAAAAAAAGACTCAGAGTATCTACAAGAACCTAATCAGAATGTTTAGAAAGAAAAATAAAGACATAAATCCGCCACTCTCGCCTACCTAAAAAGAGCTTGTAAAGGCAGAAACTACACACAGGAAGATATGAGGTTAATTATTGAGGGTGTTGTAGGGACTGGGACAGGTTGGGACTGGACCAAGGTCGGAACTATTCCTACTATAGAACCGGAGGGTACAGCTGCAATCGATTACAAGCTTAACACAGAACAAGGGAGAGATGATATGTGGACTGAATTAAAAACTCACATGTTAGAGATTTTTAAACCAAAATCTTCATTGCCCACCGCCATAGCATGCAAACAAAAGACAGGAGAATCGGTTCTTGAATTTTGGAAAAGATTCAATGATGTGTGGACACAGGAAGCTGCTTTGGGTATTCAGCAAAGGATATGGATCCATTATTGATCCAGACTTTCCTGAGTAATCTCAAACCCTATTTAGTGGTCCCAGTCAAACAAATGATTACTGAATGGTCAACCCTTTCTAGAACTGACTTTGACAGAGCACTTTCACAGAAAGATGCAGCAGGTTGTTTTGCTATACCAAAGCTATCACCTGTCTCCACACAACATTTCCAAGGAAATATGAAGGGAAACTTTAGAGGAAGAGGTAGAGGCAGGTTTAGAGGCAGAAATGGAAGAGGGATGAGTCGCCCTGGGAACGGTGGATGTTTCAACTGCGGTGCCGAGGATCACTGGGTGAGTCGGTGTCCTCACCACACCTCTCCACAGACTCCCGACTCCAGCTCTGCCCCTTACCAGACACAACAACCACAGGCATCCACCCAAGAAAGGTCCAACAAATCCAATCAAATGGGGAAAATCAACAACAATGATGGGGCCCGGAGGGTAGTGTCCCAGCTTTTCCTTTTGTCTCAAATGATTTCACTGACAGTCCAATGGTTGTTATTTCAGTAAATGGGAGACCCCTTCCCTATCTCGTTGATAGCGGGGCTACTAGGAGTACTGTTTGTGAAGATCATTTCAAAGGCAAATGGGAATCAGCAAAACCCTGGATACTGACAAAAAAATATAGGACCCTACCAATAGAGGATGATGAAAGTTACACCATATGCACACACTCTTTTAGGATAATACCAAGGTGCCCTGTAAAATTTGATGGGAAGAGACTTGTTTGGGCCACTAGGAATCACAATTAGAACCAACTCAGAAGGAGGTCTAGACATTTCCTCAGATAAAATCACTATAGTAGCATGTAAACCAGGTTTATTGATGCTGTCACAACAAAGTAGTGAAGAAGATTTTGAGGATATAGACCCCCAGGTCTGGTCTACAACAGATCTGGATGTAGGACTTATTTCATGCACACCATACAAAGCCACTCACAAAGAAGGTGCATTTCCTATCTATCACAAACAATATCCACTCTGTAAGGAAAAGATGGATGGCATAGTGCCAATGGTGAAAATGTTTCTGCAGGATGGGATCCTGGAAGAAATTATTTCTCCATACGACACACCTGTTAACCCTGTAAAGAAGCCGGATGGCTCCTTCAGGTTTGTACAGGACTTGAGGGCCATAAATTACCTCATAGTCCCAATAACACCACATTGTACCTGATGTTCCATCACTCCTGTCCTCTGTTCCAGCAACAGCCAAATGTTTTACTGTGATTGATTTAAAGAATGTTTTTTTTTCTCCGTCCCTGTAGATGAGGAGACACGGCCACTCTTTGCTTTTACTGTGTCGATTGACCAACACAATCACCAGTTTACCTGGTGTAGAATGCCCCAGGGTTACATAGACTCACCTGTGGTCTATTCTATAGTACTCCAAGCCACCCTCAGGCCTTGGACTGCCCCTCATGGTTCTGTACTGTTGCAATATGTTGATGATCTTTTTATTTGTAGTTCTTCAGAGGAGGACTGCCGAGCTGATAGCCTATCCTTATTGAAATGGTTACATATATGTGGTCACAAAGTGTCTAAGAAAAAGTTACAATGGTGTAAACAGGAGGTTGAGTACCTTGTGCTGTCTCCGGGAGTTAGGAAAGTCGGTCACAAAAGAGATGCTGCTCTAGTGGGTCTGGCCCGCCCACTTGCAAAGAAAGACATGCTCATCTTTCTTGGTATGATTGGTTACTGCCGCCAATGGATACCTGACTGTTCTTTCTATGAATATATTGAGACAAGCAACCCTCTCTGAAATGTCTGATATTGTAAAATGGTCTGATGAAATGTTAAATGCTTTTGCCATGTTGAAATGTGCAATGGTTACCAGCCCGAGCCTCAGCCTCCCTGAATTTGGCAAAATGTTTCACTTGTTTGCCATGGAAAATTGCAGAGCCATGGCGGGAGTACTGGCCCAGGAACATGGTGGGAGACTGCGCCCTGTAGCTTTTTTCTCAAAGTTGGTTCAGTACAGGTGCAGGGCATGCCCGCGTGTCTCAGAGTGCTGGCTTCTTGTGCAATGGTTGTGGAGATGGCAACACCTTTTACCTTGGGTCATGACACTACCTTACATACTACACACAATGTCACCACACTCCTCAAAACTTTACATACTCAGCATATATCAGCACAAAGATTGAGTGGGTATGAAGTCATCCTCCTGTCCAACCCAAACCTGAAAATAAAAAGTTCAAACATAAACTCTAGCCCAGCTCCAATTTTGAATGCCTTATTAGGTCTTAAAGGAGAACAGGATGACTTACCACCACCTCATGACTGTACTCAATCAAGACACTTCACCTAGAGTAGATATGCTTTCAGTACCAATCCCTACCGCACAAACAGTTTCTGTTGATGGCTCTTGCAGCAGACCAATTGATAATGTCTATCACGCAGGATATGCTGTGGTCCAACTGCCTATCAGTCTGCACAGGCTGCTGAATTGATAGCATTAACCCATGCATGCCAGCTGTTTGCAGGAAAAGAGGTAAACATTTACACCGATTGCAGATATGCTCATGGTGTGGTCTGGGACCATGGTGTAATATGGCTTTGCAGAGGATATGTGGCAGCAGATGGAAAGAGCATCTCACACTCTGACTTAGTCACAGCATTACTAGATGCAATTCAGTTGCCTTCAAAACTAGCTATCATGCACTGTAAGGCACACACAGGCCAAATGACTGATATAGCCAAAGGGAATGCATTAGCTGACAGAATTGCCAAAGAATCTGCCACTACACAAAAGGCAAACATTCAAATGCCCGTGCTAACACCTCAGCCATGTTCCCTGAAAGAGACACATTGGCTCACGGAACTGCGGGCTTTTGCCACCCCTGATAATATTGCGCAATGGAACTGTGATGGAATGGTGCAAAAGGATCCTAAAACAGGATTGATCTGCCAAGAGGGGAGACCCTGAATTCCTGTTGCTAGCGTCCCCCTGTTCATTGCACAATACCATGGACTGGGTCACAAGGGCTGGCAGGCCCCATGTGAACTCCTAGATGCAGATTTTTTCATTGCAGGACTACCTAATCTAGTCAAAGCTTTTGTACAGAGATGTGTCACTTGCATTAGGAACAATCCAACAAACCCAAAGAAATCAAAGCATGAACATCTTGAGTACCCAACAACAACGTTTACCCATTTACAGATAGACTTTACACATATGCCCAAAGAAGGAAAGAAACAACAATACCTTTTGGTCATAGTGGACATGATGTCATGCTGGCCAGAAATCTTTGTTACCAACAATGAAAACGCACAAACTGTAGTGAAGATCCTCACACAGGAAATTATTCCGAGATGGGGATGTCCATTACAAATAAATTCAGACAATGGCCCAGCCTTCACAGCTAAAATCTGCCAAGATCTTGTAAAAGTACTAAAAATAGACTGGAAAATTCACCTCCCCTACCATCCACAGAGTTCAGGGATTGTAGAAAGAATGAATAGAACAATTAAAGACAGGATAAGGAAAGCTACGGCTGGGAATTTTGGCAAATGGAGAAAAGTTCTCCCAGCTGTATTAGCTGAAATCAGAATGACTCCTCACAGTGTGACGGGTTATTCCCCTTTTGAGGTACTCATGGGTAGGCCATTCCCAACACCGTGGGCTAATCATCCTTTGATGGTGGAGGAAGGTGATTTGGAACAGATACAGGAGGAATATGTAAAAAAACTGATTGAAATTCTTGATATTGTTGAAAGAAGAATCGCTCGCACCTCTCCTTCTTCACAGGTACCAACCCACCCGTTCCAGGTCGGTGATCAAGTTGTGGTCCAGAGGCTTCAGAAAGGTCAAAAGCCACAAGAGGTTCCATTCGGACCATTGACCAAAGTGGTAGCCGTCACCAGGACCGCCATCCTTACCGAGGAAAGTCCTACCTGGATCCATGCCAGCAGGATAAAGAAGGTTGATCTAAGCCCAGGAATTGAAGAAAGGCTGAAAAGAGGCGAAGCAGGTGTTTTAGGTCCTCAAAAGACAAGCATAGGAATAAAGGACAGTGATGTCGCTCATTTCTACTTCTGATCTTTATCCCAGTATGGATAATAACTAACTGTATCTATCATCCTGATGACTTAGGAGTCTTGAAACTCATATGTGGTAAAAGCGAAGTACACACCAACCATACTGACTTCCACCCCAGAGATCACAGTAAAAGAGATGTCTCTAATGAATTGATCAAACTGTTTTTTCTGGAAAAATGTTACTGTTAAAATTTAAATATGCTTATGCTAGAAAGTCAGGATATGAAAAATGCTGGATTTGTAGTAAGTTACACCCAGAAACTGCATAGATCCCACTTTTAGCTGTCCCTCTAAACCTCAGGACATTTTTGAAAAATACTCTAGTCTTAAGTATTAAGAATGTCTCAGAAGGATACCGCAATCAGAGTATTATGTTTTACACTTTAGGAATGACACGTGAACCCGAGAGGTGTGTTCAGCAATACATCCAAAGGACTAGGTATGTGTTCCAAGTCAGTATTCAACATTTCAAAGGGTATTCCCATCCGCACTAGTAATTTTACACATACAGGTCAGTTGTGTAGTTACAAAAATCAATCCCTTAACAACACCATTAGTAAACTTACTACATACAAGAAGGCAACCTCTGGAATACTTGTAGGTAAACTTGTTAGTGCTGCGCTTGAGGCTGGAGCTGAGCCCCAACGTAGTTCTCGAAGAAGTTTTTCATTGGGAAACAATACATACATATGCTGTGGTAAAATTTGTTACCCATGGATCCCCGCAAGAGTGAAAGGATGGTGTTATTTAGCACAGTTAGTACCAGTCATGTCAGTCCTAGGCCAGACTCAGGAGCATCACATACAAGTTACTTCAATTCCTGTACATAGGTAATTATAGTTTGGGTTTAGGTGGAATGTTTTCATGGTTAAAGGACATGATTATGAGTGATTATGATTATCGTAGTAATATTGTTAGGATTGATAGGTTACCTGATTTTCAAGCTTATTTTACTTTGTATTAGCAAATGCACTACACCAGACCAACCTTCTCATGCATTTACACAATATCTGCAGCTTTATGTAACTGAATACAACAAACGTAGAAATAATCGTAGATTTCAGGAGGCTGCGGATCTGTAGAAAGTCATATTCATGACTTAAGAGGGGGTTAAAAGGTTATGTTAAGCACCCATCTTGTTTCTGTCAGCCATCTTAAAATTCACATATTTCCATTTCTAATATGTAGAGTTAGAATACCTCTTTAAACTTCACAAATATTTGTCTAAGCGTGAGATTCTTGTAAAATGAAATATTTCACACGTTCCTTATCTAAAGTTTTCTCGGCCTCCCTTGTATCTAGCAGCTGAGAAACAAAGAACAATGAGTATTTGTTTAAACTAGTTGGAACTGCATATGAAATTTAACATCTACTGCGCATGTTTCTTTTTAGTATTCTGTGTGAACTGTAATTTGCTATAAAGACCCTGGGATGCAAATCAAATACAGCCATTTCCCAAGACATGCATAATATATCGTTCCGAGGTCTGAAAGGTTAAAAGGGACCCCCCCTAGACACAGGATTAACCCATTTAGCACAATATTATATTTTGACAGCGGGAGGTTTTCCAGCAGTGATCGCACACAAAAAAACTGACAGGCTGGTTGTACTGAAGTTGATTGATGGATTTACTTCAATACAATCAGCCTGCCCATAGACGGATCAAAATTCATCTGGCTCCTGCTGAACCAAATTAATTTTGATCCATCTATGGCCTTAGAATCTTAGAATGCAGAGAGGATCTTCTTATTGGTCTTTCTGTAGATCCCTCTATGACGCTCTTTAGATCCCTCTTCACCTTGTATTTGGGAAATGTCACAGTAATATTTCGGAGCGCCAGCTGTTGTGCCTATGATGACTTCCCCTCCTGTCTGCCCTTTGGCACGGTGCTCTGCCCCTTGACACAGGACTTGTACTCCTTCTGGAGTTCGTTGTATCTAGCTGTCTGTGGGGATATTTGAAACATAAGGCTTTCTGGAGAAAGCAATGGCATCTCTGTTTCTGACTCGGGGGAGATACTTCAGTCTGAATCAGAACCCAGATAGAGCAGCTAACTACCAGTGTCCAGTAGCATCTAACTTAGCCGTGGTGGGTACAAAGGTAAGTAGGTTGTTGTCGGTCTTGACCACAAAGTCTGCACCATACAGGTAATCTTTTAGTCTACCACCCCACCACCCACTTTAAAGGCAGGAACTCCAACTTGTGAGTGGGGTAGTTTCTTTTGGCAGGGGTCAGACTTCTCACATATGCAACCAGTTGCTGAAGTCCATTGTGTTATTGAAATTAGCACCCCACCCAATCTGTCTCTGCCAGCATCGACATATAGTTCATATGGTTTAATAGAGCCAGCATAGGCTAGCATTGCAGCATTGGTCAGACTCCTCTTCTATATATATATTGGTTATTCTGCTTTGCCCAACCCTATGTGCAGGTGATATTTAAAAACTAATTAAGTGAAAAAAATGTAAAAAAAAGTGTAAATGCGGCTATATCCGGACAAATTGAATACTCAATTTAAACATATATATATATATATATATATATATATATATATATATATATATATATACACACACACACACACACACACGATTGCGCAAAATTATAAAAACACAATATGTGAACCATATGAAAAAAGAGTGCAACTCATTAGTAAAACAGGTGAGTGAATTAATCACCAATGGATGACTATAGTAAAAAAATTACTAATAAATGGATATAGTGATAAAAAACGTCCCATGTGAAACCTTAAGATTTAAGAATCCACACAAAAATTTATATTTGATGTATCAAAAGAAAAGTCTGAATTGAAACAAATTAGCAAAGAGATAAAAAGACTTTGAATGCCGCCCCTCAACTTTGCAGGATTACTCAGATGCTTCAGATCCAGATAGAAACAATAAACTTAAATGGAGCCAGATGGCCTCTTACCAAATATGAAGGACCCCAGATTATAAGGGTCAAACTCGCCCAGTACCAGCAATGCGCTGTAGCAGCTTTTCACCCAATCCACTCCAGAGCAATAAGCCAGCCACTTTTCCACATCAGGAACACCAAGGTAGGATATTGATTTCTACTCACTTGTAACAGCAGTAGCTATCAGCTATGATGTTTCAACTGGTTGATTCAAATGGGATAGCCGCTCTCCTCAGTCATAGGCGATAGGTAATGGGATTGTCTTATATATTTTTCCTTTTTCTCTGGAATTCCTCCAATCAATATTGATTGGATATTGATTGGAGGATAATGGTTAGTTAACCACTTGAGCCCCGGACCTTTATGCTGCCTAAGGACCAGAGGTCTTTTTCCAATTTGGCACTGCGTCGCTTTAACTGCTAATTGCGCGGTCATGCAATGCTGTACCCAAACGAAATTTGCGTCCTTTTCTTCCCACAAATAGAGCTTTCTTTTGATGGTATTTGATCACCTCTGCGGTTTTTATTTTTTGCGCTATAAACGGAAAAAGACCGAAAATTTTGAAAAAAAATGATATTTTCTACTTTTTGTTCTAAAAAAAATCCAATAAACTAAATTTTAGTCATACATTTAGGCCAAAATGTATTCGGCCACATGTCTTTGGTAAAAAAAATGTCAATAAGCGTATATTTATTGGTTTGCGCAAAAGTTATAGCGTCTACAAACTAGGGTACATTTTCTGGAATTTACACAGCTTTTAGTTTATGACTGCCTATGTCATTTCTTGAGGTGCTAAAATGGCAGGGCAGTACAAACCCCCCCAAATGACCCCATTTTGGAAAGTAGCCACCCCAAGGAAATTGCTGAGAGGCATGTTGAACCCATTGAATATTTATTTTTTTTGTCCCAAGTGATTGAAAAATGACAAAAAAAAAAAAAAAAATATTTACAAAAAGTGGTCACTAAATGATATATTGCTCACACAGGCCATGGGCCTATGTGGAATTGCACCCCAAAATACATTTAGCTGCTTCTCCTGAGTATGGGGATACCACATGTGTGGGACTTTTTGGGAGCCTAGCCGCGTACGGGGCCCCGAAAACCAATCACCGCCTTCAGGATTTCTAAGGGTGTAAATTTTTGCTTTCACTCTTCACTGCCTATCACAGTTTCGGAGGCCATGGAATGCCAAGATGGCACAAAACCCCCCAAAATGACCCCATTTTGGAAAGTAGACACCCCAAGCTATTTGCTGAGAGGCATATTGAGTCCATGGAATATTTTATATTTTGACACAAGTTGCGGGAAAGTGACACTTTTTTTTTTTTTTTTTTTTTCATAAAGTTGTCACTAAATGATATATTGCTCACACAGGCCATGGGCATATGTGGAATTGCACCCCAAAATACATTTAGCTGCTTCTCCTGAGTATGGGGATACCACATGTGTGGGACTTTTTGGGAGCCTAGCCGCGTACTGGACCCCGAAAACCAATCACTGCCTTCAGGATTTCTAAGGGTGAAAATTTTTGATTTCACTCTTTACTGCCTATCACAGTTTCGGAGGCCATGGAATGCCCAGGTGGCACAAAACCCCCCCAAATGACCCCATTTTGGAAAGTAGACACCCCAAGCTATTTGCTGAAAGGCATGGTGAGTATTTTGCAGCTCTCATTTGTTTTTGAAAATGAAGAAAGACAAGAAAAAACATTTTTTTTTTTCTTTTTTCAATTTTCAAAACTTTGTGACAAAAAGTGAGGTCTGCAAAATACTCACTATACCTCTCAGCAAATAGCTTGGGGTGTCTACTTTCCAAAATGGGGTCATTTGGGGGGGTTTTGTGCCACCTGGGCATTCCATGGCCTCCGAAACTGTGATAGGCAGTGAAGAGTGAAATCAAAAATTCACGCCCTTAGAAAGCCTGAAGGCGGTGCTTGGTTTTCGGGGTCCCGTATGCGGCTAGGCTCCCAAAAAGTCTCACGCATGTGGTATCCCCGTACTCAGGAGAAGCAGCAGAATGTATTTTGGGGTGTAATTTCACATATTTCCATGGCATGTTTGAGCAATATATCATTTAGTGACAACTTTGTGCAAAAAAAAAAAAAAAATTTGTCTCTTTCCCGCAACTTGTGTCGCAATATAAAATATTCCATGGACTCGACATGCCTCTCAGCAAATAGCTTGGGGTGTCTACTTTCCAAAATGGGGTCATTTGGGGGGGTTTTGAACTGTCCTGGCATTTTATGCACAACATTTAGAAGCTTAAGTCACACATCACCCACTCTTCTAACCACTTGAAGACAAAGCCCTTTCTGACACTTATTGTTTACATGAAAAAGTTTTTTTTTTTTGCAAAAAAATTACTTTGAACCCCCAAACATTATATATTTTTTTAAAGCAAATGCCCTACAGATTAAAATGGTGGGTGTTTCATTTTTTTTTTTCACACAGTAATTGCGCAGCGATTTTTCAAACGCATTTTTTGGGGAAAAAACACACTTTTTTTAATTTTAATGCACTAAAACACGCTATATTGCCCAAATGTTTGATGAAATAAAAAAGATGATCTTAGGCCGAGTACATGGATACCAAACATGACATGCTTTAAAATTGCGCACAAACGTGCAGTGGCAACAAAATAAATACATGTTTAAAAGCCTTCAAAAGCCTTTACAGGTTACCACTTTAGATTTACAGAGGAGGTCTACTGGAAAAATTACTGCACTCGATCTGGCCTTCGCGGTGATACCTCACATGCATGGTGCAATTGCTGTTTACGTTTGACGACAGACCGCCGCTTGCGTTCGCCTTAGCGCGAGAGCAGGGGGCGACAGGGGTGTTTTATTTTTTTTTTTTTTTTTTTTCTTTATTATTTTTTTGCTTTTTTAATCTTACTTTTAAACTGTTCCTTTCATATTTTTTTTTTTAATCATTTTTATTGTTATCTCGGGGAATGTAAATATCCCCTATGATAGCAATAGGTAGTGACAGGTACTCTTTTTTGAAAAAATTGTGGTCTATTAGACCCTAGATCTCTCCTCTGCCCTCAAAGCATCTGACCACACCAAGATCGGTGTGATAAAATGCTTCCCCAATTTCCCAATGGCGCTATTTACATCCGGCGAAATCTAAGTCATGAAATACTCGTAGCTTCCGGTTTCTTAGGCCATAGAGATGTTTGGAGCCACTCTGGTCTCTGATCAGCTCTATGGTCAGCTGGCTGAATCACCGGCTGCATTCTCAGGTTCCCTGTTGAGACAGGAGAGCCAGAGAAAAACACGGAAGACGGTGGGGGGGGGGCATTCCCTCCCACGGCTTGTAAAAGCAGTCTAGAGGCTAATTAGCCGCTAGGATTGCTTTTACATGAAAGCCGACCGCTGGCTGAAAAGAATGATACCAAGATGATACCTAAACCTGCAGGCATCATTCTGGTATAACCACTCAAAGTCGTGAATGGCGTACCTGAAGACAAAAAAATGGTTAACAATGGTTAACAATAAAGCACAGTAAAGTGTAAATAATTACACACCTGAAAAACAAACATGATAAAACATAATAACAATAACAATAAAACATTGCAGAATAGAATACAGTAAAAAAGAGCAGAACAATAGAGAGAGAGAATAGAGAGAGAGAGAACAATAAAACAACTATTTTTTTTTATTTCAGATTTTTTTTTTTTTTACACTTTTTTTGTAACTAACTTTTATAACGGTAACCGGTTCCAGGTTCGGGTCTCTCAAAATGCGATGGCATTTTGGGAGACCCTGTGAAAGTGTGCCTAGTCTGTGCAATGCTGTACCCTACGCTAATACTCAACTAGTGAATGGTAGCGTTCAAAACATTCACCAATGCAAAGACCAGGATTGTCAGGACAGGAGGGACAATAATAGCGGGCGTCACGCCTATATCCGCGCTTGCTGCAGACACGACATCTTTTTTGGGGGGTTCGTTGGGTAGGGGTACTCGGGAGGACATAAAAATGCCTCTCATGCAGCCGACTGCATTTGGTTGGGGATGTGAATGGGGGAAGTACGGGCGCTGCAGAAGCGGTGGGTTCCCAATTAGGATTGGCGAATGCAGCAGGAAGGGCATTATGGGCACGACGGGCCTGTGTTTGTCTTTTTGGTGGCAGCGGGACACTACTTGTGCTTGCCACCTCACCAGCTTGAACTGCACTTATGGGACTCGCCACGTCACCACGTGTTACTGCAGTGCTGGTTTGACTACGACCGGGGTGTACTAGGCCGCTGGCGCTTGCCAGTTCACCAAAACGCTACCAAAAAACTGTTAGCGATCACAGGGATCAGGCCTGACTCTGCGAACGCTGCAGTTATGCTTTTAGTGTTTTGTAAGTGACAGTGATCGATCGATACTGCACTTGGGTGGGCTGGGCCGGGCGGAGGGGCAAAACGCAGGTGCTAGCAGGTATCTGGGCTGATCCCGCTAACACTGCGTTTTTGGGAACCCTAAACTGCTGGTGACGCTAGTATAGATCTGATCGGATCAGATATTGATGCGATCAGATACTATACCACTAAGGGAGGTGTACGGTGCGTGCGTGGGTGTTAGCGGTACTGGCGCTAATCTGACGCTGCCTGGGGCTGGTGCTTGCCAGTTCACCAAAATACTACCAAAAAAACTGTTAGCGATCGCAGGGATCAGGCATGACTCTGTGAACGCTGCAGTTATGCGTTTAGTGTTTTGTAAGTGTCAGTGATCGATCGATACTGCACTTGGGTGGGCTGGGCCGGGCGGAGGCGCAAAACGCAGGTGCTAGCAGGTATCTGGGCTGATCCCGCTAACACTGCGTTTTTGGGAACCCTAAACTGCTGGGGACGCTAGTATAGATCTGATCGGATCAGATATTGATCCGTTCAGATACTATACCACTAAGGGAGGCGTATGCTGCGTGCGTGGGTGTTAGCGGTACTGGCGCTAACCTGACGCTGCCTGGGGCTGGTGCTTGCCAGTTCACCAAAATGCTACCAAAAAAACTGTTAGCGATCTCAGGGATCAGGCCTGACTATGCGAACGCTGCAGTTATGCGTTTAGTGTTTTGTAAGTGACAGTGATCGATCGATACTGCACTTGGGTGGGCTGGGCTGGGCCGGGCGGAGGCGCAAAACGCAGGTGCTAGTGGGTATCTGGGCTGATCCCGCTAACACTGCGTTTTTGGGAACCCTAAACTGCTGGGGACGCTAGTATAGATCTGATCGGATGAGATATTGATCCGATCAGATACTATACCACTAAGGGAGGCGCATGCTGCGTGCGTGGGTGTTAGCGGTACTGGCGCTAATCTGACGCTGCCTGGGGCGACGCATATCACCGCCGGGCGATCGGGGGGCTAAACCTTTATTCGGTAATAAACGGCGGGTGCCCTGACACTATAAAAAATAAACAAACTAACCAGCGTCACCCGTAACAGTTATACGGTGATCAGTGGTGAAAGGGTTAACTAGGGGGCAATCAAGGGGTTAAAACATTTATCAGATAGTATATGGGGGTCCCTGACGCTATAAAACGCTGACGGCGAACCTAAATATTTACCTCACTAACTAGCGTCACCAGCGACACTAATACAGCGATCAGAAAAATGATCGCTTAGTGACACTGGTGACGGGGGGTGATCAAGGGGTTAAAACTTTATTAGGGGGGGTTAGGGGGGTACCCTAGACCTACAGGGGGGTAACAGTATCTGTCCCAACACTGTAACTGTCACAAACTGACACTATGCAGTAATCAGAAAAAAAAAAAAAAAAAAAAAAAAAAAACTGCTGGTGTCAGTTTGTGACAGGGGGGGGGATCGGGGGGCGATCGGGGGGGGGATCGGGGTGTTTTGTGTGCCTGGCATGTTCTACTGTGTGTGTGTGTGTTGGTGCACTCACATTGATGTCTTCTCTCCTCGGGCCGGAACGGAAAATACCGACCCGAGGGGAGATGACATCATTTCCTTTGCTGCTGTTTAGCATACAGCAGCAAAGGAAGATTCTCATTGGCCGGCGGCGATCGCGAGGGGGGGGCCACGAACGGATGGTCTCCCCCTCATCACCGATCGCCGCTGGACAAAAGACGACCGCCTCGGGCACCGGGGGGGGGTCCGATCGGACCCCCCACCCGCGGAAGGCAAATCACGTACCCTGTACGTGATTTTGCCTGTCCGTGCCACTTTGCCGACGTACATCGGCGTGAGGCGGTCGTCAAGTGGTTAAAAGAGAAAGAAGAAGAACTTCATGGTGCAGTAAATCGTAGCATTTATTCCAGACAATTCTCTTGTGCACAGCAAAGAAATATACTTGGCACACAGCTCAGAACTATCAGGCTGTCAGCTGGTGCGTGGTGACGTCACGGGGTTCTCTGCAACCGGCGCGTTTCCCTGTAACAGGCATTGATGCTGCCATGCATCTCCATCCCTAAATCTAGTATATAGAGGAGCAGGGACATGTTAGGAACTTATATGTCAGTAGCCTGTGAAAGTATCTGTTCCGGAGCAAATGGGCCAGCATAGTTGTCTGTATTTGGAGCTGAGGTAAACTCTAATGCAACGCAGGGGAAATGGATGTGGCACCCAAGGACAATATATGTCCATCCAGGGGTGCAGCAGGGGCTCCAATCTAGGAATAAATGATAATATAAAGTATACTGTTATATAACCCAAGTGGGGTTGATATGGAAGAGACCCCTGAGTCACGAGAATGTGATGAAGGGAGTGAGAAGAAAAGAAGGAGGGGGAAAGCAAGTGTTTATGTATACATACAGTATCTCACAAAAGTGAGTACACCCCTCACATTTTTGTAAATATTTTATTATATCTTTTCATGTGACAACACTGAAGAAATGACACTTTGCTACAATGTAAAATAGTGAGTGTACAGCTTGTATAACAGTGTAAATTTGCTGTCCCCTCAAAATAACCCAGCACACAGCCATTAATGTCTAAACCACTGGCAACAAAAGTGAGTACACCCCTAAGAGAAAATGTCCAAATTGCGCCCAATTAGCCATTTTCCCACCCCGGAGTCATGTGACTTGTTAGTGTTACAAGGTCTCAGGTGTGAATGAGGAGCAGGTGTGTTAAATTGGGTGTTATCGCTCTCACTCTCTCATACTGGTCACTGGAAGTCCAACAGGGTACCTCATGGCAAAGAACTCTCTGGGGATCTGAAAAAAAAGATGTGTTGCTCTAAATAAAGATAGCCTAGGCTATAGGAAGATTGCCAAGACCCTGAAACTGAGCTGCAGCGCGATGGCCAAGACCATACAGCGGTTTAACAGGACAGGTTCTACTCAGAACAGGCCTCGCCATGGTCGACCAAAGAAGGCGAGTGCACGTGCTTAGCGTCATATCCAGAGGTTGTCTTTGGGAAATAGAAGTATGAGTGCTGCCAGCATTGCTGCAGAGACTGAAGGGGTGGAGGGTCAGCCTGTCAGTGCTCAGACCATATGCACAGTGCATCAAGTTGGTCTGCTTAGCTGTCGTCCCAGAAGGAAATCTCTTCTAAAGATGATGCACAAGAAAGCATGCAAACAACTTACTGAAGACAAGCAGACTAAGGGCATAGATTATTGGAACCATGTCCTGTGGTCTGATGAGACCAAGATAAACTTATTTGGTTCAGATGGTGTCAAGCGTGTGTGGTGGCAACCAGGTAAGGAGTACAAAGACAAGTGTGTCTTGCCTACAGTCAAGCATGGTGGTGGGAGTGTCATGGTCTGGGGCTGCATGAGTGCTGTCGGCACTGGGGAGCTACAGTTCATTGAGGGAACCATGAATGCCAACATGTACTGTGACATACTGAAGCAGAACCTGATCCCCTCCCTTCGGAGACTGGGCCACAGGGCAGTATTCCAACATGATAATGACCCCAAACACACCTCCAAGACAACCATTGCCTTGCTAAAGAAGCTGAGGGTAAAGGTGATAGACTGATAATATTCCTGAAAAACCGCGCTTAGGACAAGTCTATATGGCAAAGAAAAAGAAAAACAGGTTGCTGCCTCCCTTATACACAGACACTCACTAGGAGTGCCCTGCCAAGCATATACAGTGGCTTGCGAAAGTATTCGGCCCCCTTGAACTTTTCAACCTTTTGCCACATTTCAGGCTTCAAACATAAAGATATAAAATTTTAATTTTTTGTGAAGAATCCCCAACAAGTGGGACACAATTGTGAAGTGGGACGAAATCTATTGGATATTTTAAACTTTTTTAGCAATTAAAAAACTGAAAAGTGGTGCGTGCAAAATTATTCGGCCCCTTTACTTTCAGTGCAGAAACTCACTCCAGAAGTTCAGCGAGGATCTCTGAATGATCCAATGTTGTCCTAAATGACTGATGGTGATAAATAGAATCCACCTGTGTGTAATCAAGTCTCTGTATAAATGCACCTGCTCTGTGATAGTCTCAGGGTTCTGTTGAAAGCGCAGAGAGCATCATGAAGACCAAGGAACACACCAGACAGGTCCGTAATACTGTTGTGGAGAAGTTTAAAGCCTGATTTGGATACAAAAAGATTTCCCAAGCTTTAAACATCCCAAGGAGCACTGTGCAAGCGATCATTTTGAAATGGAAGGAGTATCAGACCACTGCAAATCTACCAAGAACTGTCTGTCCCTCTAAACTTTCAGCTCAGACAAGGAGAAGACTGATCAGAGATGCAGCCAAGAGGCCCATGATCACTCTGGATGAACTGCAGAGAACTACAGCTGAGGTGGGAGAGTCTGTCCATAGGACAACAATCAGTCGTACACTGCACAAATCTGGCCTTTATGGAAGAGTGGCAAGAAGAAAGCCATTTCTCAAAGATATCCATAAAAAGTCTCGTCTAAAGTTTGCCACAAGCCACCTGGGAGACACACCAAACATGTGGAAGAAGGTGCTCTGGTCCGATGAAACCAAAATCAAACTTTTTGGCCACAATGCAAAACGATATGTTTGGCGTAAAAGCAACACAGCTCATCACACTCAACACACCATCCCCACCGTGAAACATGGTGGTGGCAGCATCATGGTTTGGGCCTGCTTTTCTTCAGCAGGGACAGGGAAGATGGTTAAAATTGAGGGGAAGATGGATGCAGCCAAATACAGGACCATTCTGGATGAAAACCTGTTGGAGTCTGCAAAAGACCTGAAACTGGGACGGAGATTTATCTTCCAACAAGACAATGATCCCAAACATACAGCAAAATCTACAAAGGAATGGTTCACAAATAAACGTATCCAGGTGTTAGAATGGCCAAGTCAAAGTCCAGACCTGAATCCAATCGAGAATCTATGGAAAGAGCTGAAAACTGCTGTTCACAAACGCTCTCCATCCAACCTCACTGAGCTCGAGCTGTTTTGCAAGGAAGAATGGGCAAGAATTTCAGTCTCTCGATGTGCAAAACTGATACCCCAAGCGACTTGCAGTTGTAATCGCAGCAAAAGGTCGCTCTACAAAGTATTAACGCAAGGGGGCCGAATAATTTTGCACGCCCCACTTTTCATTTTTTTATTAGTTAAAAAAGTTTCAAAAATCCAAAAGATTTCGTTCCACTTCACAATTGTGTCCCACTTGTTGGTGATTCTTCACAAAAAATAAAAATTTTATATCTTTATGTTTGAAGCCTGAAATGTGGCAAAAGGTTGAAAAGTTCAAGGGGGCCGAATACTTTTGCAAGCCACTGTATATTATAAAGATATAGGGATAAAGCGGCGCTACCTGAAAAACCTGTTGGCTAAGCCTATACAGGAAACATTAGCATAACGTTTTTTTATCTCATATATACAAGATTCTAAACCCTCAAAGATGTATGGGAGGGAATATTTAATAATACTAAAAATGGGTAGGAGACATATGTGTAAATCATAACCATTGTTGCATGCAGCCTACGTTAAGAATGGTATGTAAAACATATAAGAAAAAACCTTATATAAACACTATATGGTACTGATAGATCAATAACCAATCTCTAAATCAGTAACCATATGCAGCACTATTGCAAAGCAGCTGGAAACATACTAAGTGTAGCAGGAAGCATATACTAGTGAGGTTTTACTAATTCCTATGAAGAGAGACTACATCCACCATATGCATACATGTATCAGTGTTTGCACAGTTCATATGTTATGACGATTGGAGCACTGTATATTAGTCCCATGCACTTTTCTCGACAGCAAGGCAAGATATTTCCCAGGGTGACTTTAATGTGAACAGAGTTGACTGGTGACTTCTGTGCTCCCCCCTCAAATTGCCCACTCACCAACTGTCGAAACCCCTGCAGGGGTATCAGGCCTGTAGTGCTTTAGATAGGCTTTTCTGCTCACTGCTGCTGGTTCTTAGATGTCTCCAGTGATATCCAGGTGGGTCACAATGCGGCAATACCCTCATGCATCAGAAAAATATAAAAGAAGGGCTTCCATGGTGTGATAAAGTACCAAAAAATGTTTATTTAAAAAACCACTCTTAAAACAAAAAGCGCAAGGCTAAAGTAAAATCCAAATTAAAAAATCCAAGAGGAAAAAATAGGTCCACCCACCCAGTGACCACGCTGTGAGAATATATAGATAAAAATAAAGGTAAGGTAAACTTAATACATACAGAGCAACATTTAACCATTGCATGTAAGTTAATACAAAGTTCTATTATAGCTAGCTTAAGGCTATTACTATTGCAGGGAACGAAGAATGGAGGTCCAGTATGCATAAGTGCCCATAGGGGCCATCATATTTGGATGTTTAGACATAATCATATAACAACTATGTACAAAAAAATATATATAAAATAATGTGTATCCATTCATGAATATAATTAAATGATTGCGTGACAAGTGCAAAAAAAAAGGAGTTTTAATTAGGGGGCCATACTATTAGTGGTACATAGTTTTAGTGTTTTTATTTATTATATAGACAGTTGCCCATATGTACAAGTGTAATCACAGTCACGCACTTGTACATATGGGCAACTGTCTATATAATAAATAAAAACACTAAAACTATGTACCACTAATAGTATGGCCCCCTAATTAAAACTCCTTTTTTTTTTGCACTTGTCACGCAATCTTCGTTCCCTGCAATAGTAATAGCCTTAAGCTAGCTATAATAGAACTTTGTATTAACTTACATGCAATGGTTAAATGTTGCTCTGTATATATTAAGTTTACCTTACCTTTATTTTTATCTATATATTCTCACCCATGAATGTACTGCCTTTATAGTAGAGATATACTGCTTATAATAGAGATAGCTGTTATACTGTATTCATTGTATAGTTATTGTAAATTGAGACTTGTGAGATTTAATACTTTATTTAAGGTATACCACTCACTGACCACTGGGGGAATTCCCCCAATCATACACAGTATACACGCTTTTAATCCCCTTGGTATGGGTATATATTGAGGAGATCGTTCTTAGGATGGCCGGGAGGGGTAACCCATATAACAATTCTAATTTTCATTTGTGGATATATCCTATCTCCGGATAATCAACATCTCCGGATGTTGATTATGTGTTCTGACCCGCCCCCCCTAGGACGTACAGCGGGGACTGGTTTCTCGCATCTAGAGGGGTGGGACACACTCAAACGCTCCTCTCATATAAAATCCTCAGTGCGCAGTAGCGTAGTACCGTCGCTGAGGACGTCAGGTGACGAAGCGCGCACAACGGAGCTACGCTCACCACGTCACTTCCCGGCAGGCGAGTGGGTGGAACACAGGCATATCCATCTGATCGTCACTTCCCCCATCTCGATACCTGCATTGGGTATAGTGACTTTGCCTGTCATCCAAGCCGGCATCTGAGTGCCATCCCACCCCAGTGGTCACTGGGCGGGTGGACCTATTTTTTTCTCTTGGATTTTTTAATTTGGATTTTACTTTAGCCTTGCGCTTTTTGTTTTAAGAGTGGTTTTTTAAATAAACATTTTTTGGTACTTTATCACACCATGGAAGCCCTTCTTTTATATTTTTCTGATGCATGAGGGTATTGCCGCATTGTGACCCACCTGGATATCACTGGAGACATCTAAGAACCAGCAGCAGTGAGCATCAAAGCCTATCTAAAGCACTACAGGCCTGATACCCCTGCAGGGGTTTCGACAGTTGGCGAGTGGGCAATTTGAGGGGGGAGCACAGAAGTCACCAGTCAACTCTGTTCACATTAAAGTCACCCTGGGAAATATCTTGCCTTGCTGTCGAGAAAAGTGCATGGGACTAATATACAGTGCTCCAATCGTCATAACATATGAACTGTGCAAACACTGATACATGTATGCATATGGTGGATGTAGCCTCTCTTCATAGGAATTAGTAAAACCTCACTAGTATATGCTTCCTGCTACACTTAGTATGTTTCCAGCTGCTTTGCAATAGTGATGCATATGGTTACTGATTTAGAGATTGGTTATTGATCAATCAGTAACATATAGTGTTTATATAAGGTTTTTTCTTATATGTTTTACATACCATTCTTAACGTAGGCTGCATGCAACAATGGTTATGATTTACACATATGTCTCCTACCCATTTTTAGTATTATTAAATATTCCCTCCCATACATCTTTGAGGGTTTAGAATCTTGTATATATGAGATAAAAAAACGTTATGCTAATGTTTCCTGTATAGGCTTAGCCAACAGGTTTTTCAGGTAGCGCCGTTTTATCCCTATATCTTTATAATATATATAAAGGTGATAGACTGGCCAAGCATGTCTCCAGACTTAAACGCTATTGAGCATCTGTGGGGCATCCTCAAATGGAGGGTGGAGGAGCACAAGGTCTCTAACATCCACCAGCTCTGTGATGTCATCATGGAGGAGTGGAAGAGGACTTCAGTGGCAACTTGTGAAGCTCTGTGAACTCCATGCCCAAGAGGGTTAAGACAGTGCTGTAAAATAATGGCAGCCACACAAAATATTGACACTTTGGGTCCAATTTGGACATTTTCACTCACTTTTGTTGCCAGCTGTTTAGACATTAATGACTGTGCGTTTAGTTATTTTGAGGGGACAGCAAATTTACACTGTTTTACAAGTTGTACACTCACTACTTTACATTATAGCAAAGTGTAATTTCTTCAATGTTGTCACATTAAAAGATATAATAAAATATTTACAAAAATCTAAGGGGTATACTCACTTTTGTGAGACACTGTATACATATACTGGAAGTGTGGGTGAGTGAGTGCTGGTGGTAAAAAGAAAGATAAACCCTAATTACCTGAAAAACTGGGATCACAGTGGTTAATAAAGTAGTGCTCAGTGTATAGCGTGAGCTGGTGATACAATAGCCATGACACATGCAGGAGTGTTGTACCCGGCGTAGCGCAAACAAGAATCAACCAGCGTCACGTTGACGTGCCATAGAGGGGAGGCGCCAGAGTCAGAGTGGCAGCCGCCGCTCATATAAATCCAGACACAGTCCCCCATTGGTCAGCCGAGGTGGCCAATCACGTCCCAGTAAGAAACGCCCCAAGGATGTCAGACGCATGGGGCGGGTGCGTGGCGGCGATGCACAGAGCAAGGACCCGCCCACCTCCTCGAGCTAAACAATGGTCAGAGGGGAAGTTGGAGGGACGACTGTGAGCATCGCAGCTCCAGGAAATAATAGGCAAAAGCCAGCTCCACATGCCCCAGTCTCAGACACAGGATATACTGCTGAAAAATGTCATTGCTAATAAGAAGTGATGTGGATGTTGTGTAAGCGGACAGCTACCAAATGTGGGACATTGAGGGTATAATGGAGAGCAATCTTAAGGAGTCACTAGCCTAAAAATAAAAAATAAAAGGCCATCAATACAACCTCCATTCCTAATTCTAGCAAAAAAAGGGGAGTTTTGGGACTTTAAATGAGATGCATGTTACCAAGCATCTCCATCTCTAAATCTAGTATATAGAGGGGCTTTCAGGGCTTTGAATGAGGTATTAAGATGGGAATCAACAAGTACTGTATTGTATAAAACACACAACATGACATGCAGCAGTGGATACATAGAGTATAGTAAACACATGAACAGCATATTACAAGGTAGTTGAAAGAATACTCCTCCATAATACATCCTGAGAACACAAGATAGTGGCCTATGAGTATAAAACATATGCATCGTTGGACGCGTTTCATAGCAATGAAGCCACTCTTCAGGGGCTAATGCGTAATAAATATAAAATCTGTAGATGTGACATTTCTCCAATGTGAATTTTAACCCTTCTTCGTGTAGTCTCTGCAGTACCTTTTCCGGTCCCTCCTCGTGTTTCTCAAGAGTGTTCCCGAAGACAATGATATTATCAAGATACACCAATACCTCAATCAGGTTCATGTCTCCTACGGTATATTCCATTAGTCGATGAAAGGTTGCAGGTGCTTCTGAGAATCTTTGGGGCATTCTGTTGAATTTGAAAAACCGCAGTGGGCAGATGAAGGCAGGCTTCTCCCTGTCTTCTGGGTATGTGAGAATTTGGCAACACTTGCTTTTCAGATCAAACACGCTGAATCACTTTGCCACTGGTAGGCACTGCAGAGTGTTCTCTATCTGTGGAGTGGTGTATTGGTCAAGAATTGTTCTCTGCTTGAGTGTTCAATAAATGATGCACATTCTGAGGAAGCCATTTTTATTCACTACCACTGTGGGGGAGGTGTAAGGGCTTTGCGACTCTCAGATAATCTCTGTCCTTTTCACCTCAGCCAGTTACTCTTGAAGATCTTCCAGGTCACTCAACAGGATTCGCCAGGCTCTCTCCCTGAAAGGGCTATCTTCCTAAAGTCAAATTCTGTGTTGAGCACTTTTAGCACAGCCCATATCATAGCAATTTTTCGAGAACATCTCGCGCCATGTCAGGAGCTGTCCCTTGACCCTCCCCTTTCACCCCAGCGATAATGTGGAGTTTTGAAGGTAGAACCAGTCTTCTGATATTTAGTCTGCGGTTCATCCTACCTGACCAGATGGTGCCACTCAAGTAGCTGTGTTGATAATTGCCTGAGCAACATCCGAGGTTCTAGCTTGACTAGGAGATCAGTATTGTTCTGGATACTGATAGGGATCTTCCTATGATTTCACTGCAAGGTCTTAGTGGACACTACCTTGGGAATTAGCTCCACCCCAGTGCCCCCCCTCCCCCCAAGAATCAGCTTCAAGTCTGACAAAAGGCCCCGGCTAGTCTGAGGTTAACTTGACAGTGGCTCACAAGCAAGCTATTTCCCCTGGTTGCAACACTCTTTCTTTAGAGCCAGGTCTCCAGAGCTTTCCTGCACCTTCCATTAGGGCCTTCTGCTCCTGCAGAACACATTTATAGGCCATAGCTGAGGGTGAACATCTTTGATTGATGAGTCACTCTTCATGGCTACGGGGGTAAGTAGTCCTCTCTAGATCAGTGTTTGTCCCTATCATCAAAGACTTCTGTTTTGCTCAGAAGGGCAAGAAAACACGACTATCGAATGTTTCTGTTTTCCCAAATGCAGAAGGACCGAACGTCAGTTGGATTGGGAGGTGCCCATCATATGGCAACTTCTACTTTCCGATACCCCAAATCTCCAAGTCCTCCAACTTCTCTAGGGGTATATGTTTCGGATACTTGTCATAAAAGTCTTGATACAGTAGTGCCATCTGTGCTCCTGGGTCCAACAGAGCTTTGGTGTAGACCCCTTCTATTTGAATTGGCACTGTGGAAGAGGGACCCACCATTGATCAGGGAACTTGTTCAGAACAGACTTAGCAGTTGGGACTTTTCTCTTATTTTGCTTCTGTTTTCCTCACTGTTCCTTGGCAAACCTGGGGAAATGGTGTGCATTGGCTTCCGATGCCTGTCTACATGAAAACAAAGTTTGTGTGTTGGGCCGCTGGTCAGAAGTCAAGGAGGAGGCTTACTTTGGTACTTTGGACCCGAGTGAATTTATGGGGAGATGCTACTCCTAGACTGACTGGGCATGCACTGTTCAAATGAAAAGGAGGATGGTAGCGGAAGGGGCAGGGGAAAAAAAGGAGCTTGCAGAATAATTATAAGGAGGGGCAGTCCTTCGAGTTTTTCTTCTGACAGCTATCAATAGGGCCCTTTAAGAGTGTCAGTGGACTTAACAACAGTCCCAGTCAACATGCATGCAGTAGAGGTACAGTGTAGCAATATGGTTACATTTAATGAAGGTAAAACATTTAGCAATATTTCGCATCTAAGTATGCAGGCATTTGGGGTAAAGCTGTCCACATAGAACGTCCTCCACTCCGCCGGCTCTTACCGCTGTTCAGTCTGCAATCGTGACTGGGAAGACTACCCTGCAGTAGAGCGATCTGAAAGTGGGGCGTGGAGCACAGCATTGAGGGGATGACGTCGATGGCGCTGCGTAGGACAGACTATGTGGTCAGCTTTACCCCGCGGATGCCTGCATACTTAGATGTGCCTGTTTTAATCATCAACCATGTGAGTTGCTCAATGCTGTACCTTCATTAAATGTTACCATATTGCTACACTTATGCCGACGTACACACGACCGGTTTAGCTGTCAGAATAAACTCCGACGGTTTCTCAGACGGAATTCCATTCAAGCAGTCTTGCCTACACATGGGTAAACCCAAAGTCCGACCAAAGTCCGACAGTCCAGAACACGGTGACGTACAGCACGTGCGAGGGGATTAGACAAAGGAAGTTCAATAGCCAGTAGCCAATAGCTTCCGTCTCGTACTTGCTTCACAGCATGCGTCGTTTTTGGTCCGTCGGACCAGCATACAGATGATCGGTTTTCCCAATAGGAATTGGGTCCGTCTGAAATATTTAGAACATGTTCTATTTCTAGGTCCTTCAGATTTTTTGAAAAAAAAAAGTTTGATGAGGCCTACACACGATCGGTATATACGATGAAAAGCTCAGACTTTTTCTGTCGGACATTGTGTTCAGGGCATAAGAGGCGCTTTTCTTCTCTTTTATACTCTGTTGTGACATGATGCTACTTGTATATCAAGACATTGCTTGTTTATAAAGTCAAAATTTATTTTTAAAAAATCTGCTTGTCTTGCAAAATACTCTCAGATCAAGTTACTCTCAATCACTATGGGCAGGCGGATGTCAGCAGGGATGTGTCTGCTGACACCCGCCTGCAGAGTAGCCATCAGAAATGTTTGGGCCCCCCCTCACTTCTGCATATATATGTCAGCCCCCTCACTCCTGTATGCGTTCAACCCCCCTCCTTACACCTGTATGCACTTAGCCCCCCTCCTTACACCTGTACGCACTCAGCACCCCCCGACCCTTCAATCCTGTATATATGTTAGCCCCCCTTCACTCCTGTATATATGTCAGCCCCCATTCCTGTATATACAGTCAGGTCCATAAATATTGGGACATTGACACAATTCCAATCTTTTTGGCTCTATACATCACCAGAAAGGTGTAGGGAAAAGAACACTGCGCTGACACCATAAACAAAAAAAGGGGGGGGAGCAGCTACATACAATGTGACTAAAACAATACAAATATGGTGAAAACAATGTAGCTCATCAAAGATAACTGTATGATAGAAGTACAAAAAATTGTCCTCAATTGTGCCTCAACCCAACGAAATATTGATAAATAATCAACCAAATCATATAGTGAACATAAAGTCTATGAGTATATGAGTGGGTGAGGAGTGAAATGTCCCACTAAAGAGATTGTGGATGTAATCCAAAAGGGGATGGTGTTCAAACAGTTGGCAGAAAGTTGGATCAACGAAGGAAAAAACACATCAACCAGATAAGGAGACCATGGGAGGGATGGTGTGTAGAAAACTCTTACCGGGTCCTGTGGATTCCCTTGTCAGCGACAGGGAATCAGATGAGCAGTGTGCCACTCAGGGCGTGAGGAACGATGTCCTGACACTCGAAACCATCCGGACTGGACTCTGCGTGGATCTCCCGGGGCCGCCAGGTGGGTCCTCGCAGTGGAACAACCAAGGTGGGATCAAAAAGGCAGCGACAGCTCTCATAGGACTGGAGTGAGCACTTGTTCTCATTCACATGGTATGTGGAAATAAAAGAATTGCCTCCACATAGTGCAGATAAAAAATGGGGTATTTTTATTTCTAAAAAAACCTTATACAATAAAAACGTGATCACAATAAAAAAGAATGGTGGGCAACATGGAGGATGTATAGATAAGCCCGACGCGTTTCGACCTAGGGGTCTTCTACTGGAGCATCTATACATCCTCCATGTTGCCCACCATTCTTTTTTATTGTGATAACGTTTTTATTGTATAAGAATTTTTTAGAAATAAAAATACCCCATTTTTTTATCTGCACTATGTGGAGGCAATTCTTTTATTTCCGCATACCATCTGAATGAGAACAAGTGCTCACTCCAGTCCTATGAGAGATGTCGCTGCCTTTCTGATCCGCACCTTGGTTGTTCCACTGCGAGGACCCACCTGGTGGCCCCCGGAGATCCACGCAGAGTCCAGTCCGGACGGTTTTGAGTGTCTGGACATCGTTCCACACGCCCTGAGTGGCACACTGCTCATCTGATTCCCTGTCCCTGACAAGGGAATACACAGGATCTGGTAAGAGCTTTCTACACACCATCCCTCCCATGGTCTCCTTATCTGGTTGATGTGTTTTTTCCTTCGTTGATCCAACTTTCTGCCAACTGTTTGAACACCATCCCCTTTTGGATTACATCCACAATCTCTTTAGTGGGATATTTCACTCCTCACCCACTCATATACTCATTGACTTTATGTTCACTATATGATTTGGTTGATTATTTATCAATATTTCGTTGGGTTGAGGCACAATTGAGGACAATTTTTTGTACTTCGATCATACACTTATCTATGATGCGCTACATTGTTTTCACCATATCTATACATCACCACAATGGATTTCAAATGAAACGAACAAGGTGTGCTTTAACTGCAGACTTTCAGCTTTAATATGAGGGTATTTACATCCAAATCAGGTGAACGGTGTAGGAATTACAACAGTTTGTATATGTGCCTCCCACTTTTTAAGGGACCAAAAGTAATGGGACAATTGGCTGCTCAGCTGTTCCATGGCCAGGTGTGTTTTATTCCCTCATTATCCCATTTACAAGGAGCAGATAAAAGGTCCAGAGTTCATTACAAGTGTACTATTTGCATTTGGAATCTGTTGCTGTTAACTCTCAATATGAGATCCAAAGAGCTGTCACTATCAGTGAAGCAAGCCATCATTAGGCTGAAAAAAACAAAACAAACCCATCAGAGAGATAGCAAAAACATTAGGTGGGGCCAAATCAACTGTTTGTAACATCCTTAAAAAGAAAGAATGCACCGGTGAGCTCAGCAACACCAAAAGACCCGGAAGACCACGGAAAACAACTGTGGTGGATAACAGAAGAATTCTTTCCCTGGTGAAGAAAACACCCTTCACAACAGTTGGCCAGATCAAGAACACTCTCCAGGAGGTGGGTGTATGTGTGTCAAAGTCAAAAATCAAGAGAAGACTTCACCAGAGTGAATAAAGACGGTTCACCACAAGATGTAAACCATTGATGAACCTCAAAAACAGGAAGGCTAGATTAGAGTTTGCCAAACAACATCTAAAAAAGCCTTCACAGTTCTGGAACAACATCCTATGGACAGATGAGACCAAGATCAACTTGTACCAGAGTGATGGGAAGAGAAGAGTATGGAGAAGGAAAGGAACTGCTCATGATCCAAAGCATGCCACCTCATCAGTGAAGCATGGTGGTGGTAGTGTCATGGCGTGGGCATGTATGGCTGCCAATGGAGCTGGTTCTCTTGTGTTTATTGATGATGTGACTGCTGACAAAAGCAGCAGGATGAATTCTGAAGTGTTTTGTGCAATATTATCTGCTCATATTCAGCAAAATGCTTCAGAACTCATTGGACGGCGCTTCACAGTGCAGATGGACAATGACCCGAAGCATACTGCGAAAGCAACCAAAGACTTTTTTAAGGGAAAGAAGTGGAATGTTATGCAATGGCCAAGTCAATCACCTGGCCTGAATCCGATTGTGCATGCATTTCACTTGCTGAAGACAAAACTGAAGGGAAAATGCCCCAAGAACAAGCAGGAACTGAAGACAGTTGCAGTAGAGGCCTGGCAGAGCATCACCAGGGATGAAACCCAGCGTCTGGTGATGTCTATGCATTCCAGACTTCAGGTTGTAATTGATTGCAAAGGATTTGCAACCAAGTATTAAAAAGTGAAAGTTTGATGGATGATTGTTAATCTGTCCCATTACTTTTGGTCCCTTAAAAAGTTGGAGGCACATATATAAACTGTTGTAATTCCTACACCGTTCACCTGATTTGGATGTAAATACCCTCAAATTAAAGCTGAAAGTCTGCAGTTAAAGCACATCTTGTTCGTTTCATTTCAAATCCATTGTGGTGGTGTATAGAGCCAAAAAGATTAGAATTGTGTCGATGTCCCAATATTTATGGACCTGACTGTATGTCAGCCCCCCTCACTCCTGTATATATGTCAGCCCCCCACATACACAAATCTGTAAACATACAAAGCTCTGGTCCCTCCCTGTACACAAACAGCCCCCCTCCCTTTTCTTCACAGCCCCTACTTGTAAAGGAAGTCTTCCTGCCTAGTCCAGAGCTCTTGTTTCCACAAAGCTGACATGTTGCTGACACACAGAAGATCTGCAGCTGATCACAGTACATAGCACAGTACAGACCAGCTTACACGAGGGGTGCACATGCACATAGTAGCCAGAGGTGGCAGTAAAGAGCTTGAAGTCTGAGCTCAATGACACAGAGCAGCAGTAGCTGCCAAGACCGTTTCTATAGCGCACAACACGGCCCCCCTTCACCCGCTCCTGCCTTCTCCTGGCCTGGTTGGACCCCTCCAGATGCTCGGGCCCCTTACATTTGTATTGACTGTCCTCCACCCTGCCCGCCTGCCATCCAACAAGATCCACTCAAAACAGATGGATGGTGATACGTTCGCAATCCTTCCAGGGAATAAGATGGGACCGGATGAAAGCGGACAGGCTGTTAGTTTTCATCCAATCTCCCCATAAAGAAAAGCGGGGCTCTGACAAGTCCGTTCCTGCACAGTGAGTGGAGACAGACCTGTCATCCGCCTGCTCAGCGCGATCCCCCACTGAGCTAGCGGAGTCCATCCAGTGGATCCTCCCCGTGTGAAAGGGGCCTAAAGTAGTGTGCATGAACACATAGGATAACACTATTTAACTTCTGGGAGCAGAAAAAACTCTAATAACAGCTTCTAGGAGCTTAAAAAAACGCTAGTGTGCATGGAGCCCAAGTCTGTTTCTTTTCAGAAGAAAAAGTTCTTCAACAGAATGGGGTTGTTTTACTAGGGGCAAATAGTCTGTGCACTGCAAGTGCACAGACTATTTGCCTTTAGTAAATTCACCCCAATGTATCAGTTACAGAAATAAGACAAGCATTTAACGCTAGCAGGGGTGCTTACAATGATCAGTGTTTATTTATTTATTTAAAACCATTATCTCAAAAGGAACAAAAACTGTTTGCTGTAACTGCTTATAAAGTGTGAGCTGGGTTTTGGCTTTAATTTGTTAGTATATTTAAATCTGCTAGTCCATCTAACAGTCATCTTCCCCCAGACTGACAATGCTGCTGTCCCAATGTGCACCCTGTGCTCCTTCATCCAGAGTGGAGGCTCTCTAAAACAGGAGGTGTGTTACTAATTTTCAAGTCAAAACATTAGAGCCTTATTAGGTATTTATTTTTGTCCAATTTGCCTCTCACTTCCCCAGTCTGGACATAGAAGACAATAAAATTGGAAAGCAAGTTCCAACCATTCCCTATTCTGTCCAAATCAGAAACAGCTTCTGGCTGGAGTTTTACATTAGCAAAACATCTGATGGAACAGAGGTTGGTCGATGTCACACTGTACAGTACTGCGCACAAAAAGAGAGTTTTGTAGGTAAGTGCCCAATACAGTTTTAATCTATCAGATTACTATGCTAAAAAATTCTGGGAGATAAGGCTGAAAAACCAATGACATTAATACAGACTTTATGGAGAGCTTTACTTATTCTGCATTTTAACATTCTGTTTATAAATCTCTGGATGGTTGGCAGTCCTTCTCCTTCTCCTGATCCAGTCATGCTGTAAGAATTCATACAACTGCACCCACTGCCTGGAATTTATTCCTGAGCCATAAAACATTAACTCTACTTATTAAAGTCTGAACACACCCTAGATGGTTTAAACCGGTTCTTTTTTTTCACTATGCCTTTCATCTAGGGCCTATTATAATGTATCAGGGAAATTTAAAAAATCATCTTATGGTCAATAAAGTCATTAGAGGGGAAAAAAGTCACTATGCCTCTTTAGAGGGTTGGAGGCCAAATAATTTTCCAGATGATGTCCTTCTCCAGCTCCCTCCCAGATGTGTTCATTTCCTTTCATTGATCCAAGCTCCAATCCACTCTTCCTCTCATACATGTTAATGGGTCTGCTCCAACCTTCTGACTGCAGCCCCCTTTATTATCCCAACCCCTTCCATATTTTATGCTCTACTTTAACTCTCTCTTGCCTTGGGCACTTCTTAATTCCCACCAACTGTTGCTGCAACAGATGATTAAGGCTACTTGAGAATTTCAGAGACCTGGTTCAACAGCTCTCATGATTGGCTGGCAACCATTCAATGGTATACCCTTTATCGCAGGGATAGAGAGGGTAAAAAAGGGAGAGGAGTATGCCTATATATCAAGAATAATGTACAAGTGAATGTGAGAGATGACATCACTAAGGGAGCTAGGGAGGAGGTGGAATCCTTATGGGTAGAGCTAAAGGGATGAAGCTAAGGGGAAAATAATACTGGGAGTATGCTATAGGCCCGCTAACCTGAGGGAGGAGGGGGAGACAGATCTCCTGTCACAAGTTGGATTAGCAGTGGGAAGTGTTATCATAATGGGGGATTTTAATTATTCAGACATAGACTGGACGGAGGGAACCACGCATTTGTCTAAGTCTCACCAGTTTCTAAATGTCTTGCAGGACAATTTCATGGTTCAGATGGTAGACACACCAACTAGAAATAAAGCGTTACTGGATCTACTGATTACCAACAATACAGACCTGATCACCTGATTCAGTATAAATCACACAAATAGGAAACATAAGGGGTATACAAAGACACTGAATTTCAAAAGAGCCAACTTCACTAAACTATGAACCTTGTAAGAAGGCAGGAATTGGGATAAAATCTTAGGAAGTCAAAGAACACGGAAGAGAGATGGGTTTGCTTTAAGAGCATATTAAATAAGGGCATTAGCCAATGCATCCCATTGGGTAAAAAATTGAAAAGAGCGAACAAAAGTCCTGGATGGCTTAACTCCAATGTAAAAATGCATATAAAAGCAAAGGAGAAGGCCTTCAAAAAATACAAGGTTGAGGGATCATCATCAGCATTCAGACTTTATAAAGAATGCAACAAGAAATGTAATGCCGCGTACACATGGTCGGATTTTTCGACGGAAAATGTTCGATGGGAGCTTGTTGTCAGAAATTCCGACCGTGTGTAGGCTCCATCGGACATTTTCCATCGGAATTTCCGACAAACAAATTTAAGATCTGGATCTCAAATTTTCTGACAACAAAATCCGTTGTCGTAAATTCCGATCGTGTGTACACAATTCTGACGCACAAAGTTCCACGCATGCTCGGAATCAAGCAGAGGAGCCGCATTGGCTATTGAACTTCATTTTTCTCGGCTCATCGTACGTGTTGTACGTCAACGCGTTCTTGAATTTCCGACAAGATTTGTGTGACGGTGTGTATGCAAGACAAGTTTGAGCCAACATCCGTCGGAAAAAAACATGGATTTCTTTGTCGGAATGTGCGATCGTGTGTACGTGGCATAAGGGTGCAATTAGGGCAGCTAAGATAAAACATGAAAGACACATAGCGGAGGTGAGCAAAAAAATCCCAAGAAATTCTTTAAGTATGTAAACAGTAAAAAAGGGAGGACAGACCATATTGGCCCCATCTGGTTACAAAGGATGGGGAGATGGCGAAGGTATTGAATTTATTCTTCTCCTCAGTCTTCACGAGTGAATCGGGGGGCTTCGGTAACCAAAACTGCAGTGTTTATCCTTATGACACATCACAGGAAGCACCTCCATGGTTAACAGAGGACAGAATTAGACTTGGGAAACTTAACATTAATAAATCACCGGGACCAGATGGCTTGCATTCGAGGGTACTTAGGGAACTTAGTCAAGTAATTGCCAGACCATTGTTCCTAATTTTTACTGACAGTCTATTGTCTATTGGTTCCAGGTAATTGGAGAAAAGCACCAATATTTAAAAAGGGCCCAAAATACATCCCTGGGAATGACAGACCAGTTAGCCTAACATCAATAGTATGCAAGCTCTTGGAGGGGATGATCAGGACTATATACAAGATTTTAGTAACGGGAACGGTATCATTAGCAGTAATCAGCATGGATTCATGAAGAATCGTTCTTGCCAAACCAATCTATTAACCTTCTATGAGGAGGTGAGCTGCCATCTAGATAAAGGAAGGCCTGAAGACGTGGTGTATCTGGATTTTGCAAAAGCATTTGACACAGTTCCCCATAAACATTTACTGTACAAAATAAGGTCTGTTGGCATGGACCATAGGGTGAGTATATGGATTGAAAACTGGCTACAAGGGCAAGTTCAGAGGGTGGTGATAAATGGGGAGTACACGGAATGGTCAGAGGTGGGTAGTGGGGTCCCCCAGGGTTCTGTGCTGGGACCAATCCTATTTATTTTTTTCATAAATGACCTGTCTCCGACGGCCGCGGATCTCTATTGGCGGCGGGGGCAGCGAAAATCGTGAAGAACCGGATTTCTTGGAACATTTACCAGGATACCACAAATTCGGGAATGGCGTCTAAGTCCCGGGAATGTCCCGGGAAATCTGGGACAGTTGGCAACTATGCAGCAGAAGGCTGGAAACTGAAAAAGTACTGTATATTAACCGCTTCTGCCCTGGAAGATTTTACCCCTTTCCTGACCAGAGCACTTTTTGCCATTCGGCACTGCGTCGCTTTAACTGCCAACTGCGTTGCACCCAAACAAAATTGACGTCCTTTTTTCCCACAAATAGAGCTTTCTTTTGGTGGTATTTGATCACCTCTGTGGTCTTTATTTTTTGTGCTATAAACAAAAAAAAGAGGGACAATTTTGAAAAAAAAAAAGCAATTTTTTTTACTTTTTGCTATAATAAATATCCCAACAAAATATATAAAAAAAACAAATTTCTTCCTCAGTTTAGGCCAATATGTATTCTTCTACATATTTTTGGTAAAAAAAAAATCACAATAAGCGTATATTGATTGGTTTGCGCAAAAGTTATCGCGTCTACAAAATAGGGGATAGATTTGTGGCATTTTTAGTATAATTTTTTTTTTTTTTTATTAGTAATGGCAGCGATCTGCGATTTTTATCGTGACTGCGACATTGCGGTGGACAGTTCGGACACTTTTGACACTATTTTTGGACCATTGGCATTTATACAGCGATCAGTGCTATAAAAATGCACTGATTACTGTGTAAATGTCACTGGCAAGGAAGGGGTTAAACACTAGGGGCAAATCAAGGGGTTAAGTGTGTTCCCTCAGCATGTTCAAACTGTAGGGGGATGGGCTCACTAGAACATGACAGAGATCAGTGCTCCCGATCACTGGGAGCAGTAGATCCCTGTCATGTTGCTAGGCAGAACATGGAAATGCCATGTTTACATCTCCCCGTTCTGCCTCTCCATGCCACGTTCGCGGGCCACCGGAGGACATCGAGTCTGCGTGGAATTTCCTGCTAGCCGCCGATGACAAACTGACGTACGGGTACGTCATTTTGCGCTCCCGTGCCACTTTGCCGACGTATATCGGCATGAGCCGGTCAGCAAGTTGAAGTGGTTAACATGTTTACTTTCTTTCCCTGCAGTGAGAAATAGACAAATATGTAGTCCAAGGCTTGATACCCCAAGAAGGTGTATCTTTGTCCATCCCATCCATGTCATCATGCCTTTTAAGAGCACCATTTGCATAGATTTAAGAACTGGGGAATATTGAATTTAGGAATTTAGACCTGGTATGCTGTTACATGCTAAGGAAACAGGGGAGGGTACATAAAGAATTAACATATCTTATCTTTGCATGTGATCTGACCATATAAACATAGCTCTGTGAAACTGTGTGACAGCACACTGGACGTTTGGCTGTTTTTCCTAGATGCCTTTCCTCCTGGCAGCAGCATTTTTGCAGAAAAAATGACACTTGTAAACGCATGTAAACACAAAAGAAAATGTCAGAGGCCCCCTAACAGCAGCATTAAAAACGTTCAGTGTGCATAAGGCCTAAAACATATCTGGGACAAGCAAATATTGTCTAAATACAAACATGTGTATTATTACTTAAATATTGATGTGCTTTGTGTATTTCTTCCAGATTTGTACAGTAATCAAGTGTGAAACTTTGCCTGTGCAGGAGCTCCCTGTAGTAAAGACAAATCACTGTTGTTCTCTCTCCTGCAGGGTGAGTGGTCTTGTATCCGCCCCTCCTGCAGTTTATTGCAGGCAGCCTGTAGTGGGTAGAGTCTGCTGGGACCCTCCCACAACTCTGCTCTCTGCACAGGCTGTGCGCAGTTATGTTGTCGCTATTACTTTTATAAGGTTATCATTGGATTTGCTAAGTAATTTGGTGCAAACGAAGTTGATTTATATCCTTTGTGACTATTGAAGAGAATATTTAAAAGAAGATATTTGTGCCAGTTTAGCTTTAGGTCTAAAGAATGCTCATCTTATTTAATAACCCCATGTGTTTGTTGTCATAAGATGCTTTGGAGACAATATAGACTGTCCATGTATTGGGTGTAGTAGCATGTAAAACAAGGAAAAAAGAACAATAGTCCATATTTCCCGTACATTACCATGAGTCAGACAAAGAATATGTGGTAGTTTATATTGTGTCAGATTCCATCTGTCAGATCGTTAACCTGTGATTCAAAGTCAACCAAATGAGGAAACATAAATACAGAATATATTTTTATATTTACAAAGCATTAAAAGAGAGGAATGGTTTTACTCTTTTGGGTCACTGGAGAAAATTTACTAATGTACTCCTCCGACCCAGAGTCAGCTGATTGCAGGCTATTGCTAACTATCGGCTGATGAGGCGGTACGGCTCTTTGGGAGGGATTCCCACAATATTTTTGGGATCCACCTGGCTGCCTGATTGAGAGCTGACTCTGCTTTTAACCTGTGGCAGAGAGCCAAAGCCAGCTTCTCCTGCCTGTGGGCAGGTTAGCTGCTGTCCGTCCAGGAAAGCAAGGGTTAACTTTTGTTTGGTTTCCTTGGATTTTTGGCAGGTTCTGCTCTGGGTACCGCCCAGTTGCCCTGTATGATATAAATTTAGGCAGCGGTTCGGTGAGAAGAGATTCTCCCATAGACACTTGGAGAAGGGAGAGTACCAGCGCAGCTGTGGGCTGTGCGGCCCGTAAGGGATGGAGACGGATGAAAAGTAAAGAAGGAGAATGTCGCTTGTTATGGCCTGCATGTAGAAACCTTTGACTTGGGGTTCACCCTGAAAACACCAGTGCTGGAGAAATGCTTCTGAAGGACTATAATTATTGGACTACACTTCTGCAGATATGCCGAGGCAGCACACAAGCCTATAGATACAGTTAGGGAACTAGGAAAGTATCATGTTTGCCTGCTGGACTGTGAAATGTCTACTTTTGCACTTTTGCCAAGTAAAGTATTGAAATGATGTCTTTGCCTGGTCTGAAGTTATTAAAGAGGTGTATCATAAGTAACTGCTACACACACAGTCAACCACTGGGTCTTAACGGTCTTAACACATTAGGGTATGAAGACATCGGCATGGATTGTTGTTATTTTAAGATATACTGTAAGTAGTTCCAAGAGTAATGAAAGTGTAACAAGCAGCCTGTCGATAGTGTGTAGGTAAAAGGGGATATTGCGAGCCACAATGGTATATTGCCTCAAATGTGGAAATCACCTAGCTGCCCGCACAGAACACGTTTCATATGCCGTGCAATACAATGTATACAAAAGATACGCTGCGCTAAGGTGAAAATGTCAATCTGGAGATCATTAATGCATATGAGGTATACTGAAAATACCGCATAAGCGGCTTATCCAGCCACAGCAAGGCACAAAGGATATATGTATATAAAAAAAAAAATGTTAAAGTGATTATAGGCTCCATGCTGGGAGGGGCCAGGACGGAGCACGGAGCCTTTCACTCCACTGAGATGCAATGCACAGCTTATCCCTCCTGACAGGCAAACTTTGAGGCAAACTTTGGAGACTGTTATCAGATTGGTGCACTCACGCACCTTCCAAATGTGAGTACCCTAATGTGGGGAGCTTTTATTCCAATAAACATTTATAAACATTATCACACTATCCAGTTTTTCTTTTTCGTTTCCTTTATTCCTAACTGTGGAGCTGCTGCTGAATACTGTGTATCTGGATTCCATCACTGAGCCGTGGGATGGCTCATAAGCGTGTTTAGATTCAATCTCACAGCTGAGTCGCACGCTCTGAGGTGAGCAGCTGTCCCCGGGGGGGTCACTGGATGGCATTTGAGCATGGAATTCTGAGCAAAGCACTAAGATTAATACATGCACGTTGGATTTTTTTATGAATTGTTTTTATGGACTTTATGTGCATTTCTTTCATAAATTGGACTTTAATAACCACGTATCACATCTTGGATTTGATATTCACACTCATTGTGTGGCACTTGGCACTTTGTTGTATTTTTTACACTTATCACTGTGATATTATTTATATATATTTTTTACACGGTAAATTTCAGATTCTTTAAATAATTTATTATATATACAGTTAGTAGTTTAATCATCGCTACTCTTATTCTAATGGTACACATCTAGTATATTATTTACACATTGCACCTTATAATCACTTAAAAACATTTTTTTTTTTTATACATATATCCTTTGTACCTTGCTGTGGCTGGATAAGCCGCTTATGCGGTATTTTCAGTATACCTCATATGCATTAATGATCTCCAGATTGACATTTTCACCTTAGCGCAGCGTATCTTTTGTATACATGTCGATAGTGTGTACCTGTTATAGGTGGCACAGCCTCTAGCAGCGAGGGAGATGTTGTCGGCACTCCTTCCCTCAGTTGTCTCCCATAGCAACAGGAGCTGATTGCACCTCAGAGGTTCCCCATCCTGTACAGAGGTACTGAAGTCCAAGAGTTAAGTTGAGTGCACAAGTGGAGCTCTCACAGAGTGCAAGACAGGGCCCACCTTGCTACTGGAGATTAGTAGTAGAAAACGCTGGACAGGTGATTGTGGGCATTGACTCAGCGTGTCCCCCTGAAATGCAAGTTACTGAGAAGGTGTGCATTGTCAAGGCTAACTGAAAGTTAGCTGGAGAACAATTGAAGTGGAGTGTACACGGTGTACGTTCATCTCTAAGAGTAGAGGTACCCCAAGTGTGTGTGTGTAGAGTGACCCTGTAACAAAGTGCTCAACGTAGCCCAGAAAAACCCATGGGGGAAAGCCTTCCATGTGACCCAGTACTTGGTGCCCAATGAGTTAGGGAAAAACATGGAGGACTTGACAAACAACCACACAACCCCTACACATGCCCCCTCCCTAGCCTGGCCCTCCTGTGATCTCTGCTGGATAATGGGGGAGGGAAGAAAAATATCAGTCACTGCACTATGTGTGAACGAGCCCTTAAAGAAGAATTCCAGGTTTCATTTAACTTTAAATAGTTTGTTTGGGGCAAGCTGCCCCTCTGGAACTCTGGAATTTACCACTCAAACCATCTTTACACTGCACCCCCCCCCCCCTGTTGAAAGAACAACGACATGTAGTGTAAAGTTGCTTATATAAACTGAACAATATACACTATATGCATTTTACCTAATGGCGCTGTAGTATTATAGTGTTTAGTGCATGTTTTCTGTGATATGACAGGATGTTTGTCTATCATCTATCTATATACTTGGAAGCTCCTGTGTCATGTTTCCTAATGCTGTAAGACGTGCATTGCTAATCCTCCATGAAAATAAAGTATTCTCTGCATACAGCAAGCTTCCAAGCTCATGATTCAATAACCTGCTAATAGGTTATGGGTCCCAGGCACCCAGGCATTAGAGAGGATATCAGGCACCCAGCAGCACCCAGAGGCACTGGAAAGAATTCTACAGTAAATCAGTGAGAACTGTATACAAGCGGCTGAAAGATGGCAAGTGGTTCAGATGTGAAGTTTGCAATTGCAAAGCTGAACAATGCCAATTACCAGCTATGGAAGCTATGGAAGTTTAAACTGGAAATGCTTTTTAGCATGGATGACTTCTGGCAATTGCTAAATACAGACAGACCCACAGATGGAAAGACGAAGGACTGGGATAGGAAGGATAAACAAACAAAAGCGATATTAAGCATACTAGTGGAAGATGACCAGCTTATCCACATAAGAACAGAGAAAACGGCCAAAGGTATGTAGACTTCATTACAAAAGCTGTATGAGCGTTCAAGTCTAAACAGCAAACCCGCGAGCTGTTTTTTGCTACAAAAGCTATATAAGATGAGACTAGAAGAAGGCAAGCAAATGTGTAACCATGTGAATGCGATGCTAGAAATCATAGAACAGCTACGTGTCATCGGAGAGGACATCAAAAATAACCATATTGTTGCCCTGCTCCTCTGCAGCCTTCCAGAGACATATACTGCTCTTATTAACGCTTTAGAAACCAGACCCGAGCAGGAGCTGACACTGGAATATGTCAGAGGAAAATTAATCGATGAATATGACAGAAGGAACGAAAATACACACCATGATGACAAAGCTCTTAAGATGTACAAAGGCATGAAGTACAACAAAGAAAACAGAGCCTATTTTTTTCATTGTAAAAGGACCGGTCACTTAAAAAAGGACTGTTCTATCTGGAAAGCCAAGCAGCGAAAACTAAAGCTATCCACAAAAGAAAGAGTCAAAGCAGCCACAAAGTAAACTGCAGACACATTATGGAGTGGCACCTTTAAAGTAACGCAAAGTGGCAAGCCACGCGGCTGGTGCATAGACTCAGGTGCGACAAGCCACATGACTGGTCCCACAGGGTTCTGTGCTGGGACCAATCCTATTTATTTTGTTCATAAATGACCTGGAGGGTGGGGTAAACAGTTCAATCTCTGTATTTGCGGACGATACTAAGCTAAGCAGGGCAATAACTTCTCCACAGGATGTGGAAACCTTGCAAAAATATCTGAACAAATTAATGGGGTGGGCAACTACATGCCAAATGAGGTTTAATGTAGAAAAATGTAAAATAATGCATTTGGGTGGCAAAAATATGAATGCAATCTATACACTGGGGGGAGAACCTCTGGGGGAATCTAGGATGGAAAAGGACCTGGGGGCCCTAGTAGATGATAGGCTCAGCAATGGCATGCAATGCCAAGCTGCTGCTAACAAAGCAAACAGAATATTGGCATTAAAAAGGGGATCAACTCCAGAGATAAAACGATAATTCTCCACTCTACAAGACTCTGGTCCGGCCACACCTAGAGTATGCTGTCCAGTTCTGGGCACCAGTCCTCAGGAAGGATGTACTAGAAATGGAGCGAGTACAAAGAAGGGCAACAAAGCTAATAAAGGGTCTGGAGGATATTAGTTATGAGGAAAGGTTGCGAGCACTAAACTTATTCTCTCTGGAGAAGAGACGCTTGAGAGGGGATATGATTTCACTATACAAATACCGTACTGGTCACCCCACAATAGGGATAAAACTTTTTCGTGGAAGGGAGTTTAACAAAAAATAGAAGAAAAAAGCTTTAACATTAAACTACGTAGAGGGTTCTTTACTGTAAGAGCGGCAAGGATGTGGAATTCCCATCCACAGGCAGTGGTCCTAGCAGGGAGCATCGATAGTTTCAAAAAACTATTAGATAAGCACCTGAACGACCACAACATACAGGGATATACAATGTAATACTGACATATAATCACACACATAGGTTGGACTTGATGGACTTGTGTCTTTTTTCAACCTCACCTACTATGCATATGTAACTTGCAAACAACGGTCTCACAGTAAAGTTCCAGGGCGATGAATGCACAATTCACAATAACAAACGGTTCCTCGCAAAAAGGAAAACTGGATGATCACCTATACAAGCTCATCACCACAGACCAGCAAGCCAATATAGTCTCTAATGACCTACACAGCAAATGTATTCACTTATGGCACAGGCGGCAGGGGCACAGAAGTCCAGAATCTATACATGGCATTATAAAAAGAGGTTGACAAGAAGATTTGACAATAGCGCCTTGCAAAGTGCTCATGAAATGCAAGTGCTGTATTGAAGCAAAAGCCACACGTGCTCCCCTTCCACAGGCGTCTCAAAGAAAAATTACCCACCTCCTGCAGCTCATATACAGTGACGTATGCGGTCCATTGAAAACTCCCACGTCAGGCGGGAACAGATATCTACTGACTTTCATTGATGATTATTCCAGGTACACAACTACTTATCTGATGAAACACAAGAATGAAACATCAGAGAAACTTCAAGAATTCATTGCCATGTCTAGCAACAAATTCCAACACAAACCAGGAATAATACACCCCAACAATGGAGAAGAATACATAAGCAAAGAAGTGGCCTCATATATTAAGAGACAAGGAATAGTACACCAGACAACCACACCATACACTTCTGAAAAAAACGGTGAAACAGAAAGGAAAAATCACACTCTTATAGAAATGGTCGGGTGCATGTTTTCGGATGCCAACCTTCCTCACAAGTACTGGGGAGAAGCAGTCATGACTGCAGCCTACCTAAAGAACAGACTACCTTCAAAAGCCATTAAAAGTACTCCATTCGAAATGTAGCATGGATCAAAGCCTAACATAACATCAGAGTGTTTGGATGTAAAGCATATGCCTATATTCCAAGTGAAAAGCGATCGAAGCTGGAGAATAGAGCCATAGAGGGCATTCTAGTAGCTACAGCGAGCAAACTAAGGGTTACAGAATCCTCCACCCAAAGACTGACAAAGTGACAGTAACCCGTAGTGTTTTTTAATGAGAGCCCATCATCAGAAACACCAATCTCTGAAAGCTGTGAAGTGAAAATGCCAAGCAAACCAGAAGAAAAGGTCAACCAAAGCGAACCTGTGCAAGAGTCAAAACAAGATGTGGAACTCACAATACCTAAATCAAGTTCCCCACCAGATCCTGCTGAACTGCTTGAAATCAGAAGATCTACTGGGACTACAAAGGGGATACCACCCGCGAGCTGTCATACACTGTCAAAAAACACAGCGTACTTGAACTAACATCCCGGGAAGCATAGGCGTGCGCACGGGGTGTGCTGGGTGTGCCTGGGCACACCCTAATGCCCAGGCACATCCAACACACCCCAGGACTTTTTTGCCAGCAGAATGTGCAGGATCTCTATTTCCGCGCATCTGGTAATGAGCAATGGCAGCACTGCTACTCTGCGAGTGGAAATATTATTTAGTTGGCTGTGTAACTCTTGTGAGTGCAGCCACTGATCGCGGAGTGAGCTGGCAAGCGGCCGCATTTTCCGATGCTACTTCTATAGTTCCGGCTACAGCATCCCTGACAGCTGAATATCACTCCGCTGCCTGCTTTCAGGGATGCTGTAGCCAGAACTATAGATGTAACATCAGGGCTGGATTAACCCCACTGATTTTGTCATCAAGTCCTGCCCGCTGCCACCACGGGGCTTCCACAGCACACCACTGCCCTTTGTCCGCCGCTGAGAAAACCATTGTTTGCCAGGACCGTCCCAGGCAGAGGAAGAGGATGTAACCTTCTCCTCCTTGCTCTGCCTCCGAGAGCCCCGCCTCCCGGCTTCCGCCCTGCAGTGAGTGCCGACAATGGAATAAAGTGAGGTGAAGGAGACCCGCCGGGACTTGGGACTCAAGAGATGTCACTGGTAAGGAGAGAGTGGGGGCACAGACTCTGGCAGTGTGTGTGTGCGGCACTACAGCAAGCAGGGAGAGAGGGTGTCCTCTCCTGCAGTGCAAGTCACACTGTATGTGGGGCATCAGGGAGCAGCTGAGAAATGGTAGTAAAAGGGGCAAAGGGGAACTCTGCAGACTCTGGGGCAAAGGGGAACTCTGCAGACTCTGGGGTAAAGGGGAACTCTGATGTAAGTGGGATCTCAGTGGACTCTGTGGTAACCAGAGACCCCTCACATCAGAGGCCCCCCCCTTACATCATAGTCAGAAGAGATCTCCTTTGTGTCAGAGCCCCCCTTACAGTGTATATAAAGGGGTACTTTCTTTGATGAAAGTGTGGACTCTGGGAACCCTGGTATAAGAGGAAATGCTGGGGACTCTAGTGACCAAAGACCCACTTATATGAAAGTTCCCCATTACACCAGAGTCCACAGCATTCTTTACATCAAGTTTCCCAGTGTAAAGGGGAAATCTGGGGACTCTGATGTAAGGGGGGAACTGTGATATAAGATGTAACACGGTTGACTCTGGTGTAAGGGGGAATGCTGTGGACTCTGATGTAAAGGAGGACTCAGATTTGAGGGGAGCACTGTGGCATATGTAGGGGCACATTCACAAATGCTTTGATTTCTAAAGAGCGATCCGCAAACAAATCACTCTTCATAGAGAATTTTAGAGGTGACGAAGAGGCGTTGTATCGCCTCCACACCACCTGCTTTAACCCCTTGAACTCCACACCGCACACATTTGCAGGGCACTTGCAGAGTGCCGTCATTCACTTGAATGGGTCACAGTCAGCAGGTGCTACACCTGCTGAAAGCAAAAAGGGGTATAATTGCAGCTGCGGCATGTGAACATGCCCAGCCGCTGCCTCTACAGCTAAAAGGTGGTAGCGGTTAAGAGGCGGTAAAAGAATGGCTCAGCTGCAGAGTTTTCCTGCCCCTCAACCACTAGTGTAAACAATTAAATGTTTTAATAGGTTAAAAAAATAAAGGTTTAAAAAGATTTAAAATCATATATATATACACACACGTATGTGTTTGAGCTTTGGGGTGCACACCCTAATGCAATAGGCTGCGCACGCCTATGCCGGGAAGACATTGAAAAACTGCCAAAACGTGAAGCCAAAAAATAGAGATAGGCAGCAGTAGAAGAATTAAAGTCACTTCAAGAAAATAAAACCTGGACACTCACAGAGCTCCCTCCTAACCGCAAAACTATAGGAAGTGGACTTTCAAAGTAAAGTCAAATGCAGAAGGGAATGTTCACAAATACAACGCCAGACTAGTTGCCAAGGGCTACTCCCAAAACATTGATGAAGATTACGATGAAATATTCGCTCCCGACGTAAAACACTCCACCATCAGAGCGCTTCTTAGCATTGCAGCTGGGAAGGGCATGAAGTGAAATACCTAGACGTTGAAACTGCTTTCCTATATGGAGACATTAAGGAAGATCTCTACATGAAGCAACCACCAAGGTTTGAGAAAGGAGACAACCTTGTGTGTAAACTTCAGAAGAGCAGCTACGATCTTAAGCAATCTGCAAGGATGTGGAATAAGAAAGTGAACAAAGTAATTACCAGAGAGGGATTCTCAAGAAGTAAAGCAGACCCCTGCCTCTACTCTAATCAAGAAGACAAATGGATGTTATTATTATTTATTATTGTTATACACAATTTATATAGCGCCCACAGTTTACGCATCGCTTTACAAAGTAGAGGGGGGAAGGCAGATATGAACACATAGGGCTTTATATATATATATATATATATATAAGCAAATTCCAGTTAAAGATGGTAAAATTGGTCCATCATCAAGGGGCACCCCAGGAACGTGGGGGGGGGGGACCCTGGTTTCCAGAGACCACCTTCCACAGAAAGAATGGGGGGGGGGGGTAACTGATATAAGGGGGAAACCTTTATATCAGTGCCCCCTTATATTATTGTATTCACTCCCCCCTTACATCAGTGACCCCCCCCCAGACTTGCCTGGCGGCACTGTCACTGACCTCCTCTCAGGTACACTGTGCAGGGCTCAGTTAGATAGCTCCAGGTTGGTGGCTCTGGTTTTATCCTATAGTCTCTTCTCCACAGTCCACACACATCTGACTTCTCCCATGACCCCCATCCTGGTGGCACTCCCACTCTTAACTCCTCTCCAGACTCCCCCTCAGAGACTACAGACATGATATAAGACAAGAGATGATCAGAGGTTGCGGACATGATACAAGTGATGTTTAGAGACTGAGGACAGAATACAAGAGATGGCTAGAGACTGAGGACATGATACAAGAGATGGCTAGAGACTGAGGACATGATACAAGAGATGGCTAGAGACTCAGGACAGGATACAAGACATGGCTAGAGACTGAGGACATGATACAAGAGATGGCTAGAGACTGAGGACAGGATACAAGAGATGGGTAGAGACTGAGGACATGATACAAGAGATGGTCAGAGGCTGCGGACATGATACAAGAGATGGTCAGAGGCTGCAGGCATGATACAGTAGATGTCAGAGGCTGCAGACATCATACAGGAGGTGTCAGAGACTGCAGACATACTACAAGAGATGGCCAGAGACTGCAGACATGATACAAGAGATCAATGCAGCCTCATCAGTGCCCATCAAATGCAGCCTCACTGTGCCCATCAATACAGCCTCGCCGTGCCCATCAATGCAGCTTTGCCATGCCCATCAATGCAGCCTCGCCGTGCCCATCAATGCAGCCTCGCCGTGCCCACCAATGCAGCCTCACTGTGCCCATCATTGCAGCTTCACTGTGCCCATCATTGCAGCCTCACGGTGCCCATCAAATGCAGCTTTACCATGCCTATGAATGCAGTCTCACTGTGCCCACCAATGCAGCCTCCCTGTGCCCATCAATGCAGCCTCACTGTGCCCATAATTGCAGCCTCACTGTACCCATCATTGTAGCTTAATGGTGCCCATCAATGCAGCCTCTCTGTGCCCATCATTGCAGGCTCTCTGTGCCCATCATTGCAGCCTCACTGTGCCCATCAATGCAGCCTCACTGTGCCCATCAATGCGGCCTCACTGTGCCCATTAATGCAGCCTAGCTGTGCCCACCAATGCAGCCTCGCTGTGCCCACCAATGCAGCTTCGCTGTGCCCACCAATGCAGTTTCTCTGTGCCCATGAATGCACCCTCACTGTGCCTACCAATTGCAGCCTCTGTGCCCACCAATTGCAGCCTCTCTGTACCCACCAATTGCAACCTCTCTGTGCCCACCAATTGCAACCTATGTGTGCCCACCACTGCAGCCTCTGTGTGTCCACCAATTGCAGCCTCTCTGTGCCCATCAATGCAGCCTCTCTGTGCCCATCATTGCAGCCTCTCTGTGCCCACCAATGCAGCCTCACTGTGCCCACCCATGCAGCCTCACTGTGTCCACCAATGCAGCCTCTGTGCCCACCAATGCAGCCTCGCTGTGCCCACCAATGCAGCTTCGCTGTGCCCACCAACGCAGCTTCACTTCATTGCAGCCTCACTGTGCCCACCAATGCAGCCTCTCTGTGCCCACCAATGCAGCCTCGCTGTGCCCACCAATGCAGCTTCTCTGTGCCCATGAATGGAGCCTCACTTTGCCCTACAATTGCAGCCTCTGTGTTCCCACCACTGCAGCCTCTGTGCCCACCAATTGCAGCCTCTCTGCCCACCAATTGCAGCCTGTGTCCACCAATTGCAGCCTCTCTGCCCACCAATTGCAGCCTCTGTGTCCACCAGTTGCAGCCTCTCTGCCCACCAATTGCAGCCCCCCGGTCTCACCATTTTCCGGATAACACAGCGCTCTCCCCCTAGACCAGCTCGTGTGATAGGTGCAACGCTGATTTAATCTACTATCACATGAGCCGGTCTAGGGGGGCGGGACCTTGCACACAGACCCAGCTCCGTGACATACGAGCGCTGGAGGACAGAGGGAGGAGAGCGCTGCAGTAGCCGCTCAAAGCGGCCCCAGGGCAGGCAGCCTACCGGGAAATTTCCTGGTATCCCGGTAGGCCAGTCCGGTGGCTGCGTTTGATGGGCACAATGACTGCATATGATGGACACAAGTGGCTGCATATGCATAGTTGCCAACAGTCCCGATTTTCCCAGGACAATCCTGATTTTGGGACCCTCGTCCGGATTTTGGGACCCTCGTCCCGATCGGAGGCTGTCCTGATTCGGGATTTTGCCCAGGGAAATCGGGAATTTTTGCTTTTGCATTTTTGGAGCAGCTGGCTTCAACAAAATGGCTGCCGGCGCCGCCTCTAGATCATTCCCCCTTGTGTTTAGTGGAGAGAGGAAGGGGGCTCGATCCGTGCAGCCAATGAATCGGCTTCTCCTCTCACAATACTGAAGCCGGGGTTAGGTGCACGGATCGTCCCCTCCCCTCTCCACTGAACACACGGCGCTGGCCGCTCATGCCACATTCCTTCTGCTCTTGTCTCAGTGCAGCAATTTAACTTTAATGTACAGGAGGGGGGTTAACTATATACAGGAGGGAGGGTTAGCTATATACAGGAGGAGGGGGGTTAGCTATATACAGGAGGAGGGGGGTTAACTATATACAGGAGGAGGGGGGTTAACTATATACAGGAGGAGGGGGGTTAGCTATATACTGGAGGAGGGGGGGTTAGCTATATACATGAGGAGGGGGGTTAGCTATATACAGGAGGAGGGGGGTAGCTATATACAGGAGGGGGGAGGATTAACTATGTACAGGAGAGGGGAGGGTTAACTATATACAGAAGGGGGGTTAACTATATACAGGAGGGGGGTTAACTATATACTGGAGGGGGGTAAACTATATACAGGGGGGGTAAACTATATACAGGGGGGGGTTAAAGTGGAGTTCCACCCAAAAATGGAACTTCCACTTTTTGGATTCCTCCCCCCCTCCGGTGTCACATTTGGCACCTTTCAGGGGGGAGGAGGGAGTAGATACCTGTCTAATACAGGTATTTGCTCCCACTTCTTGGCATAGATCACCGCGGCGCTTACGGTGACCTATGCCACTTCCGGCGCCTACCCCGTCCTCCCCCCGCTGTATTCTGGGAGACACACAGGTCCCAGAACACAGCAGGGACCTGAGAGGACGCGCAGCACGACTCGCGCATCCGCAGTAGGGAACCAGGAAGTGAAACCGCACGGCTTCACTTCCTTATTCCCTTACTGAGGATGGCGGCAGCAGCAGCTGAGAGCCGAAGGACGGATCAGCTTCGGCTGCCGACATCGCGGACTCCCTGAACAGGTCCCTGGACCTCCGCTTTAACTATTTACAGGAGGGGGGTAACTATTTACAGGAGCGGTTACTATGTACAGGGGGGGGAACTATGTACAGGGGGGGATACTATGTACAGGGGGGGTAACAATGCACGGGGGGTTACTATGTACGGGGGGGGGGACTATGCACAGGGGGGTAACTAGGGGGAGAGGGGAAACTATGTACAAGGGGAGGGGGTAACTATGTACAGGGGGGTAACTATGGCTCTGCCCAGGACACTGATGTAAGGACTGAGGATGGGAACACTGGTGTAAGGACTGACTCTGCTGGGGGCACCTGATGCAAGGAGGGACTCTGCTGGGGGCACCTGATGCAAGGAGGGACTCTGCTGGGGGCACCTGATGCAAGGAGGGACTCTGCTGGGGGCACCTGATGCAAGGAGGGACTCTGCTGGGGGCACCTGATGCAAGGAGGGACTCTGCTGGGGGCACCTGATGCAAGGAGGGACTCTGCTGGGGGCACCTGATGCAAGGAGGGACTCTGCTGGGGGCACCTGATGCAAGGAACAGACTCTGCTGGGGGCACCTGATGCAAGGACGGAATCTGCTGGGGGCACCTGATGCAAGGACAGACTCTCATTTACCAACTGTCATGAATTTCCCGGGACATTCCCGGGATTTAGACCCTTTTCCTGAATTTAGCCATTCCTGGGAAATGTCCCGGGAAATTCTTATTGTACCGGGTTTTTTTTTTCTCGCCCCCGCTGCAGCCGCTAGAGGTCTGTGGCCGACTGAGACAATGTCTCCACCGGCTGCCATTTTCTCGAAGACCAAATTACTGTTTAGTAATGGCCGGGTGGCTGCCAATAGAATTTGAGCTGTGGCACTGCCCACCTCCCTGGGAAGGGGCGGGGGTGGGCAGCGCCGCAGCTCAATTGCTATTGGCAACCAACCCGGCTATTTTGTCCCATTCTGATTAGTAATGGCGGCGGAGAGAGTCTCCACTGCTGGGAATGCCTGATCTGTAAGGAAAGGGGGGCTCCATTGGGGGATGCCTGGTGTAAGGACAGGACTCTGCTGGCAGTGACTGATGTAAGGGGGACTCCGCTGCAATGCCTGATGTAAGGGGGGACTCCGCTGGCAATGTCTGATGTAAGGGGGGACTTTGCTGGCAATGTCTGATGTAAGGGGGGACTCCGCTGGCAATGTCTGATGTAAGGGGGGACTCCGCTGGCAATGTCTGATGTAAGGGGGGACTCCGCTGGCAATGTCTGATGTAAGGGGGGACTCCGCTGGCAATGTCTGATGTAAGGGGGGACTCCGCTGGCAATGTCTGATGTAAGGGGGGACCCTGCAGGCAATGTCTGATGTAAGGGGGGACTCTGCAGGCAATGTCTGATGTAAGGGGGGACCCTGCAGGCAATGTCTGACGTAAGGGGGGACTCCGCTGGCAATGTCTGATGTAAGGGGGGACTCCGCTGGCAATGTCTGATGTAAGAGGGACTCCTCTGGCAATGTCGGATGTAAGGGGGGACCCTGCAGGCAATGTCTGATGTAAGGGGGGGACTCCGCTGGCAATGTCTGATGTAAGGGGGGACTCCGCTAGCAATGTCTGATGTAAGGGAGGACTCCGCTGGTAATGTCTGATGTAAGGGGGGACTCTGCTGGCAATGTCTGATGTAAGGGAGGACTCCGCTGGTAATGTCTGATGTAAGGGGGGACTCTGCTGGCAATGTCTGATGTAAGGGAGGACTCTGCTGGCAATGCCTGATGTAAGGGGGGACTCTGCTGGCAATGTCTGATGTAAGAGAGGACTCTGCTGGCAATGCCTGATGTAAGGGGGGACTCCGCTGGCAATGTCTGATGTAAGGGGGGACTCCGCTGGCAATGTCTGATGTAAGGGGGGACTCCGCTGGCAATGTCTGATGTAATGGGGGACTCCGCTGGCAATGTCTGATGTAAGGGGGGACCCTGCAGGCAATGTCTGATGTAAGGGGGGACTCTGCAGGCAATGTCTGATGTAAGGGGGGACCCTGCAGGCAATGTCTGACGTAAGGGGGGACTCCGCTGGCAATGTCTGATGTAAGGGGGGACTCCGCTGGCAATGTCTGATGTAAGAGGGACTCCTCTGGCAATGTCGGATGTAAGGGGGGACCCTGCAGGCAATGTCTGATGTAAGGGGGGGACTCCGCTGCAATGCCTGATGTAAGGGGGGACTCCGCTGGCAATGTCTGATGTAAGGGGGGACTTTGCTGGCAATGTCTGATGTAAGGGGGGACTCCGCTGGCAATGTCTGATGTAAGGGGGGACTCCGCTGGCAATGTCTGATGTAAGGGGGGACTCCGCTGGCAATGTCTGATGTAAGGGGGGACTCCGCTGGCAATGTCTGATGTAAGGGGGGACTCCGCTGGCAATGTCTGATGTAAGGGGGGACCCTGCAGGCAATGTCTGATGTAAGGGGGGACTCTGCAGGCAATGTCTGATGTAAGGGGGGACCCTGCAGGCAATGTCTGACGTAAGGGGGGACTCCGCTGGCAATGTCTGATGTAAGGGGGGACTCCGCTGGCAATGTCTGATGTAAGAGGGACTCCTCTGGCAATGTCGGATGTAAGGGGGGACCCTGCAGGCAATGTCTGATGTAAGGGGGGGACTCCGCTGGCAATGTCTGATGTAAGGGGGGACTCCGCTAGCAATGTCTGATGTAAGGGAGGACTCCGCTGGTAATGTCTGATGTAAGGGGGGACTCTGCTGGCAATGTCTGATGTAAGGGAGGACTCCGCTGGTAATGTCTGATGTAAGGGGGGACTCTGCTGGCAATGTCTGATGTAAGGGAGGACTCTGCTGGCAATGCCTGATGTAAGGGGGGACTCTGCTGGCAATGTCTGATGTAAGAGAGGACTCTGCTGGCAATGCCTGATGTAAGGGGGGACTCCGCTGGCAATGTCTGATGTAAGTGGGGAATCCGCTGGCAATGTCTGATGTAAGGGGGGACTCTGCTGGCAATGTCTGATGTAAGGGAGGACTCTGCTGGCAATGCCTGATGTAAGGGGGGACTCTGCTGGCAATGTCTGATGTAAGAGAGGACTCTGCTGGCAATGCCTGATGTAAGGGGGGACTCCGCTGGCAATGTCTGATGTAAGGGGGGACTCCGCTGGCAATGTCTGATGTAAGGGGGGACTCCGCTGGCAATGTCTGATGTAATGGGGGACTCCGCTGGCAATGTCTGATGTAAGGGGGGACCCTGCAGGCAATGTCTGATGTAAGGGGGGACTCTGCAGGCAATGTCTGATGTAAGGGGGGACCCTGCAGGCAATGTCTGACGTAAGGGGGGACTCCGCTGGCAATGTCTGATGTAAGGGGGGACTCCGCTGGCAATGTCTGATGTAAGAGGGACTCCTCTGGCAATGTCGGATGTAAGGGGGGACCCTGCAGGCAATGTCTGATGTAAGGGGGGGACTCCGCTGCAATGCCTGATGTAAGGGGGGACTCCGCTGGCAATGTCTGATGTAAGGGGGGACTTTGCTGGCAATGTCTGATGTAAGGGGGGACTCCGCTGGCAATGTCTGATGTAAGGGGGGACTCCGCTGGCAATGTCTGATGTAAGGGGGGACTCCGCTGGCAATGTCTGATGTAAGGGGGGACTCCGCTGGCAATGTCTGATGTAAGGGGGGACTCCGCTGGCAATGTCTGATGTAAGGGGGGACCCTGCAGGCAATGTCTGATGTAAGGGGGGACTCTGCAGGCAATGTCTGATGTAAGGGGGGACCCTGCAGGCAATGTCTGACGTAAGGGGGGACTCCGCTGGCAATGTCTGATGTAAGGGGGGACTCCGCTGGCAATGTCTGATGTAAGAGGGACTCCTCTGGCAATGTCGGATGTAAGGGGGGACCCTGCAGGCAATGTCTGATGTAAGGGGGGGACTCCGCTGGCAATGTCTGATGTAAGGGGGGACTCCGCTAGCAATGTCTGATGTAAGGGAGGACTCCGCTGGTAATGTCTGATGTAAGGGGGGACTCTGCTGGCAATGTCTGATGTAAGAGAGGACTCTGCTGGCAATGCCTGATGTAAGGGGGGACTCCGCTGGCAATGTCTGATGTAAGTGGGGAATCCGCTGGCAATGTCTGATGTAAGGGGGGACTCCGCTGGCAATGTCTGATGTAATGGGGGACTCCGCTGGCAATGTCTGATGTAAGGGGGGACCCTGCAGGCAATGTCTGATGTAAGGGGGGACTCTGCAGGCAATGTCTGATGTAAGGGGGGACCCTGCAGGCAATGTCTGACGTAAGGGGGGACTCCGCTGGCAATGTCTGATGTAAGGGGGGACTCCGCTGGCAATGTCTGATGTAAGAGGGACTCCTCTGGCAATGTCGGATGTAAGGGGGGACTCTGCTGGCAATGTCTGATGTAAGAGAGGACTCTGCTGGCAATGCCTGATGTAAGGGGGGACTCCGCTGGCAATGTCTGATGTAAGTGGGGAATCCGCTGGCAATGTCTGATGTAAGGGGGGACTCTGCTGGCAATGTCTGATGTAAGGGAGGACTCTGCTGGCAATGCCTGATGTAAGGGGGGACTCTGCTGGCAATGTCTGATGTAAGAGAGGACTCTGCTGGCAATGCCTGATGTAAGGGGGGACTCCGCTGGCAATGTCTGATGTAAGGGGGGACTCCGCTGGCAATGTCTGATGTAAGGGGGGACTCCGCTGGCAATGTCTGATGTAATGGGGGACTCCGCTGGCAATGTCTGATGTAAGGGGGGACCCTGCAGGCAATGTCTGATGTAAGGGGGGACTCTGCAGGCAATGTCTGATGTAAGGGGGGACCCTGCAGGCAATGTCTGACGTAAGGGGGGACTCCGCTGGCAATGTCTGATGTAAGGGGGGACTCCGCTGGCAATGTCTGATGTAAGAGGGACTCCTCTGGCAATGTCGGATGTAAGGGGGGACCCTGCAGGCAATGTCTGATGTAAGGGGGGGACTCCGCTGCAATGCCTGATGTAAGGGGGGACTCCGCTGGCAATGTCTGATGTAAGGGGGGACTTTGCTGGCAATGTCTGATGTAAGGGGGGACTCCGCTGGCAATGTCTGATGTAAGGGGGGACTCCGCTGGCAATGTCTGATGTAAGGGGGGACTCCGCTGGCAATGTCTGATGTAAGGGGGGACTCCGCTGGCAATGTCTGATGTAAGGGGGGACTCCGCTGGCAATGTCTGATGTAAGGGGGGACCCTGCAGGCAATGTCTGATGTAAGGGGGGACTCTGCAGGCAATGTCTGATGTAAGGGGGGACCCTGCAGGCAATGTCTGACGTAAGGGGGGACTCCGCTGGCAATGTCTGATGTAAGGGGGGACTCCGCTGGCAATGTCTGATGTAAGAGGGACTCCTCTGGCAATGTCGGATGTAAGGGGGGACCCTGCAGGCAATGTCTGATGTAAGGGGGGGACTCCGCTGGCAATGTCTGATGTAAGGGGGGACTCCGCTAGCAATGTCTGATGTAAGGGAGGACTCCGCTGGTAATGTCTGATGTAAGGGGGGACTCTGCTGGCAATGTCTGATGTAAGAGAGGACTCTGCTGGCAATGCCTGATGTAAGGGGGGACTCCGCTGGCAATGTCTGATGTAAGTGGGGAATCCGCTGGCAATGTCTGATGTAAGGGGGGACTCCGCTGGCAATGTCTGATGTAATGGGGGACTCCGCTGGCAATGTCTGATGTAAGGGGGGACCCTGCAGGCAATGTCTGATGTAAGGGGGGACTCTGCAGGCAATGTCTGATGTAAGGGGGGACCCTGCAGGCAATGTCTGACGTAAGGGGGGACTCCGCTGGCAATGTCTGATGTAAGGGGGGACTCCGCTGGCAATGTCTGATGTAAGAGGGACTCCTCTGGCAATGTCGGATGTAAGGGGGGACCCTGCAGGCAATGTCTGATGTAAGGGGGGGACTCCGCTGGCAATGTCTGATGTAAGGGGGGACTCCACTAGCAATGTCTGATGTAAGGGAGGACTCCGCTGGTTATGTCTGATGTAAGGGGGGACTCTGCTGGCAATGTCTGATGTAAGGGAGGACTCCGCTGGTAATGTCTGATGTAAGGGGGGACTCTGCTGGCAATGTCTGATGTAAGGGAGGACTCTGCTGGCAATGCCTGATGTAAGGGGGGACTCTGCTGGCAATGTCTGATGTAAGAGAGGACTCTGCTGGCAATGCCTGATGTAAGGGAGGACTCCGCTGGTAATGTCTGATGTAAGGGGGGACTCTGCTGGCAATGTCTGATGTAAGGGAGGACTCTGCTGGCAATGCCTGATGTAAGGGGGGACTCTGCTGGCAATGCCTGATGTAAGAGAGGACTCTGCTGGCAATGCCTGATGTAAGGGAGGACTCTGCTGGCAATGTCTGATGTAAGGGGGGACTCTGCTGGCAATGCCTGATGTAAGGGGGGACTCTGCTGGCAATGCCTGATGTAAGGGAGGACTCCGCTGGCAATGTCTGATGTAAGGGGGGACTCTGCTGGCAATATCTGATGTAAGGGAGGAGTCAGCTGGAAATGCCTGATGTAAGGGGGGACTCCGCTGGCAATGTCTGATGTAAGGGGGACTCCGCTGGCAATGTCTGATGTAAGGGAGGACTCCGCTGGTTATGTCTGATGTAAGGGGGGACTCTGCTGGCAATGTCTGATGTAAGGGAGGACTCCGCTGGTAATGTCTGATGTAAGGGGGGACTCTGCTGGCAATGTCTGATGTAAGGGAGGACTCTGCTGGCAATGCCTGATGTAAGGGGGGACTCTGCTGGCAATGTCTGATGTAAGAGAGGACTCTGCTGGCAATGCCTGATGTAAGGGAGGACTCCGCTGGTAATGTCTGATGTAAGGGGGGACTCTGCTGGCAATGTCTGATGTAAGGGAGGACTCTGCTGGCAATGCCTGATGTAAGGGGGGACTCTGCTGGCAATGCCTGATGTAAGAGAGGACTCTGCTGGCAATGCCTGATGTAAGGGAGGACTCTGCTGGCAATGTCTGATGTAAGGGGGGACTCTGCTGGCAATGCCTGATGTAAGGGGGGACTCTGCTGGCAATGCCTGATGTAAGGGAGGACTCCGCTGGCAATGTCTGATGTAAGGGGGGACTCTGCTGGCAATATCTGATGTAAGGGAGGAGTCAGCTGGAAATGCCTGATGTAAGGGGGGACTCCGCTGGCAATGTCTGATGTAAGGGGGACTCCGCTGGCAATGTTGAATGCTGTATCCTGGCCTAGGCCAAGAAGGCCCAGGCTTAGGGCAGCACTTTGCAGGGGGGGGGGGGGCAGCACAGAAAGAGTCCCTGCCAGCTTGCTCTTTTAGTGTAGCGCCAGTCTTATGGAGCAGACTGGACTGAGAGGCAAATAAGTCTAGCGCCCCCATAATGCGGCTGCACTGCTTCCGGGGAGGGGGGGGGGCGCCACTTCTAATTTTGACTGTCCTATAATCCTGGACCACAAACCTTTCTCACTGTGCTATATGTTTTCTGCTGCACCATCGGCATGGTTATATCTTCTTAGTCCTCTCCATAAAATTATCAGAAATTTGTGCTTAAAGTAGAACTATAGGCAACACTTTTATTTTCATTTTGGATAGAGTAAGGGAGGGTATAGCCCCTGTCAGTTTATTTTCTACCATCCCTGTCCCATTGCAGAGATTTCCCTTCACTTCCTGCCCCATAGTCAAACAGGAAGTGAGAGGAAATCTATGCAAATTAAGGGAATCCATTGCCTGCCCCCCCTCCCCCACAGACCCTCAGAACTAGTGCCCCCCCCCCCCCCCCCGAAAATTTAAACAGCAAGGGGTGTGGCCTTGACAGGAAGGGGTGGGACATATTTAAATTTGGGGGTGCATGAGTTTAGTCAGGCCTAGGGCAGCACAAAATCTAAATACACTACTGACTCCGCTGGGGACACCTGATGGCATCTGGTGGCAGGCGACGTGGCAGGTGACACGCTCAGGGCTTCCACTGATTCTGCATTATGGTGTGTTAAATAATTTCATTCTATATTACAATGTAATAATATAAATAATACACTTCAATCATCCTGACACCATAACAACCATGGTGCCGGGATGATTGAAGCGCCAACACCAGGTGTTTGGAGTATTTTTATCTGCTGATTTGTTAAACTTTCTGGAATACACATATTTCTACTGTTGTGTAGGATCTGGACCTCCACTCCATCCCTCTTTCTCTCTTTTTCTTTCTCTCTTTCTTTTTCTTTCTCTCCCTCTTTCTTTCTTTCTTTTTTCCCTCTTTCTTTCTCTCCCTCTTTCTTTCTTTCTCCCTCCATCTCTCATTCATCTCATACCACAGCCCTTCCGAGCCACGCCCATGTAAGACACGCCCATTATTCCGCTCAAACCACGCCCATTTTTCACCGCGACGCACTTCGTGCACCACATTTTTTCTATTACAGTATGCCCCGCTTACAAAAGAATGCCACGCCCCCTAATTATAGAAAGGCTCCGCCTACATGCAAAAAAGTGTTTTTTTTGCAATGTTGGCAACTATGGACTCTGCTGGGGGCACCTGATGCAAGAACGGACTCTGCTGGGAGAACCTGATGCAAGGACGGACTCTGCTGGGGGCACCCGATGCAAGGATGGGCTCTATTGGGGGAACCTGATGCAAGGACGGACTCTGCTGGTGGCACTTGATGCAAGGACGGACTCTGCTGGTGGCACTTGATGCAAGGACGGACTCTGCTGGTGGCACCTGATGCAAGGAAGGGCTCTGCTGGTGGCACCTGATGCAAGGACAGACTCTGCTGGGGACACCTGATGCAAGGACGGACTCTGCTGGGAGCACCTGTTGCAAGGACGGATTTTGCTGGGGGAACCTGATGCAAGGACGGACTCTGCTGGTGGCACTTGATGCAAGGATGGGCTCTGCTGGTGGCACCTGATGCAAGGACAGACTCTGCTGGGGACACCTGATGCAAGGAAGGACTCTGCTGGTGGCAGGCGACGTGGCTAGTGACATGCTCAGGGATCCCACTGATTTGGTATTATGGTAAGTTGATTGATTTCATTTTATATTACAATGTAATAATAGAAATAATGCGCTTCAATCATCCTGACACCATAACAATCATGGTGCCGGGATGATTGAAGTGCTAACACCAGGTGTTTGGAGTATCTTTATCTGCTGATTGTTAAACTTTCTAGAATACACATATTTCTATTGTGGTGTAGGATCTGGGCCTGCTGTCCCTTCATTCCTCTCTCCCCCTTTCCCTCTCCATCCCTCATTCATCTCAGACTCTAACCACACCCCCTTTGAGCCACGCCCACTATTTCACGTAAACCATGCCCATGCTTCCTCCGTTTCTTATTTGTGGCTATGCCACCCCTACAAATGCATGCCCTGCCCCCTAATTATTATACAGCTCCACCTACAGGCAAAAAAGTGTCCCGCAAATTTTTTTTTGCAATGTTGCCAACTATGGATATATTGGGCACAGTGGCTGCATATGATCGGCACAGTGGCTGCGTTTGATGGGTACAAATGGCTTTAAGGCCCCTTTCACACTGGGGCGGTAGGGGGCGTCGGCGGTAAAACAGCGCTATTTTTAGCGCTGTTTTACCGCGGTATTCAGCCGCTAGCGGTGCGGTTTTAACCCCCCGCTGGCGGCCGAAAAAGGGTTAAAACCCCTCGTACAGCGCGGCTATAGCCGCGGTATTACTGCGGTATAGCCGCGCTGTCCCATTGATTTCAATGGGCAGGAGCGGTGAATACACCGCTCCTTCACCGCTCCAAAGATGCGGCTAGCAGGAGATTTTTTCTTCTCCTGCCAGCGCACCGCTTCAGTGTGAAAGCCCTCGGGCTTTCACACTGAACAAACAGCGGAGGCTGTTTAGGGGCGGTTTGCAGGCGCTATTTTTAGCGCAATAACGTCTGCAAACTGCCCCAGTGTGAAAGGGGTCTAAGGGTTTTTTTTCAGAATTTTTCAGTGTGTTTGCTTCCCCCAAAACAGGATATCATTTAATGATCAGTGATATGAGATTTGTTTAGCTGGGGGAGGGGTGCTGGGTGATATGGACCCCCATGGTTTGTAGCCCCCTGTGAAGGAGGAAAACAACTCCTGAGTAACATTTAGAATGTAATAAGAAGTGCAGTGCGGAGTGTGACCTGTAATAACCCCATAGAATGCAGTCAGCCGTATCCCAGCACCGCTTTACACTTTCCATCACACGACCGCCCCTCCCCCTCCATCCATCCATCACTGTCCAATGCTCATCACAGAGCTCCCCGCACAGATCACATTACTGCTCTGTCTCCGTACATGAAGAAGGCCCCGCCCCGGAGCACGTGGTGTCTGTTTCCTGGCAACCGGAGCGTCAGAGCTAGAAGTTGTGCAGTGTGATGAGAAGTGTCACTGACAGGAGCCGGAGCGCAGCTGAGAGAGCAGAGAGCCCGGGGCCCCTCCACCCAACATGATCAGCACTCAGGTGGGAGCTCCCATTATCTGCACCCCTATACCCCGATCTCCATAGGTGTGTGCACCCCCTACCCCGATCTCCATAGGTGTGTGCACCCCGTACCCCGATCTCCATAGGTGTGTGCACCCCATACCCCGATCTCCATAGGTGTGCACCCCGTACCCCGATCCCCATAGGTGTGTGCACCCCGTACCCCGATCTCCATAGGTGTGTGCACCCCGTACCCCGATCTCCATAGGTGTGTGCACCCCGTACCCCGATCTCCATAGGTGTGCACCCCGTACCCCGATCCCCATAGGTGTGTGCACCCCGTACCCCGATTTCCATAGGTGTGTGCACCCCGTACCCCGATTTCCATAGGTGTGTGCACCCCGTACCCCGATCTCCATAGGTGTGTGCACCCCGTACCCCGATCTCCATAGGTGTGTGCACCCCATACCCCGATCTCCATAGGTGTGCACCCCGTACCCCGATCCCCATAGGTGTGTGCACCCCGTACCCCGATCTCCATAGGTGTGTGCACCCCGTACCCCGATCTCCATAGGTGTGTGCACCCCGTACCCCGATCTCCATAGGTGTGTGCACCCCATACCCCGATCTCCATAGGTGTGCACCCCGTACCCCGATCCCCATAGGTGTGTGCACCCCGTACCCCGATCTCCATAGGTGTGTGCACCCCGTACCCCGATCTCCATAGGTGTGTGCACCCCATACCCCGATCTCCATAGGTGTGTGCACCCCATACCCCGATCTCCATAGGTGTGCACCCCGTACCCCGATCCCCATAGGTGTGTGCACCCCGTACCCCGATCTCCATAGGTGTGTGCACCCCGTACCCCGATCTCCATAGGTGTGTGCACCCCATACCCCGATCTCCATAGGTGTGTGCACCCCATACCCCGATCTCCATAGGTGTGCACCCCGTACCCCGATCCCCATAGGTGTGTGCACCCCGTACCCCGATCTCCATAGGTGTGTGCACCCCGTACCCCGATCTCCATAGGTGTGTGCACCCCGTACCCCGATCTCCATAGGTGTGTGCACCCCATACCCCGATCTCCATAGGTGTGCACCCCGTACCCCGATCCCCATAGGTGTGTGCACCCCGTACCCCGATCTCCATAGGTGTGTGCACCCCGTACCCCGATCTCCATAGGTGTGTGCACCCCATACCCCGATCTCCATAGGTGTGTGCACCCCCTACCCCGATCTCCATAGGTGTGCACCCCGTACCCTGATCTCCATTGGTGTGTGCACCCCCTACCCCGATCTCCATAGGTGTGTGCACCCCGTACCCCGATCTCCATAGGTGTGTGCACCCCGTACCCCGATCTCCATAGGTGTGTGCACCCCGTACCCCGATCCCCATAGGTGTGTGCACCACGTACCCCGATCTCCATTGGTGTGTGCACCCCCTACCCCGATCTCCATAGGTGTGTGCACCCCGTACCCTGATCTCCATAGGTGTGTGCACCCCCTACCCCGATCTCCATAGGTGTGTGCACCCCCTACCCCGATCTCCATAGGTGTGCACCCCGTACCCCGATCCCCATAGGTGTGTGCACCCCGTACCCCGATCTCCATAGGTGTGCACCCCGTACCCCGATCCCCATAGGTGTGTGCACCCCGTACCCCGATCTCCATAGGTGTGTGCACCCCGTACCCCGATCTCCATAGGTGTGTGCACCCCATACCCCGATCTCCATAGGTGTGTGCACCCCTTACCCCGATCTCCATAGGTGTGCACCCCGTACCCTGATCTCCATTGGTGTGTGCACCCCCTACCCCGATCTCCATAGGTGTGTGCACCCCGTACCCCGATCTCCATAGGTGTGTGCACCCCATACCCCGATCTCCATAGGTGTGTGCACCCCGTACCCCGATCCCCATAGGTGTGTGCACCACGTACCCCGATCTCCATTGGTGTGTGCACCCCCTACCCCGATCTCCATAAATGTGTGCACCCCGTACCCCGATCTCCATAGGTGTGTGCACCCCCTACCCCGATCTCCATAGGTGTGTGCACCCCCTACCCCGATCTCAATAGGCGTGTGCACCCCGTACCCCGATCCCCATCGGCGTGTGCACCCCGTACCCCAATCCCCATAGGCGTGTGCACCCCATACTCTGATCTCTATTGGTGTGTGCACCCCCTACCCCGATCTCCATTGGTGTGTGCACCCCCTACCCCGATCTCCATAGGTGTGTGCACCCCGTACCCCAATCTCCATAGGTGTGTGCACCCCGTACCCCGATCTCCATAGGTGTGTGCACCCCGTACCCCGATCCCCATAGGTGTGTGCACCACATACCCCTATCTCCATTGGTGTGTGCACCCCCTACCCCGATCTCCATAGGTGTGTGCACCCCCTACCCCGATCTCCATAGGTGTGTGCACCCCCTACCCCGATCTCCATAGGCGTGTGCACCCTGTACCCCGATCCCCATCGGCGTGTGCACCCCGTACCCCGATCCCCATAGGCGTGTGCACCCCGTACCCCGATCTCCATTGGTGTGTGCACCCCCTACCCCGATCTCCATAGGTGTGTGCACCCCGTACACCCAATCTCCATAGGTGTGTGCACCCCCTACCCCGATCTCCATAGGTGTGTGCACCCCCTACCCCGATCTCCATAGGTGTGTGCACCCCCTACCCCGATCTCCATAGGCGTGTGCACCCCGTACCCCGATCTCCATAGGTGTGTGCACCCCATACCCTGATCTCCGTAGGTGTGCACCCCGTACCCCGATCCCCATAGGTGTGTGCACCCCGTACCCCGATCTCCATAGGTGTGTGCACCCCATACCCCGATCTCCATAGGTGTGCACCCCATACCCCGATCCCCATAGGTGTGTGCACCCCGTACCCCGATCTCCATAGGTGTGTGCACCCCGTACCCCGATCTCCATAGGTGTGTGCACCCCGTACCCCGATCTCCATAGGTGTGTGCACCCCATACCCCGATCTCCATAGGTGTGCACCCCGTACCCCGATCCCCATAGGTGTGTGCACCCCGTACCCCGATCTCCATAGGTGTGTGCACCCCGTACCCTGATCTCCATAGGTGTGTGCACCCCATACCCCGATCTCCATAGGTGTGTGCACCCCCTACCCCGATCTCCATAGGTGTGCACCCCGTACCCTGATCTCCATTGGTGTGTGCACCCCCTACCCCGATCTCCATAGGTGTGTGCACCCCGTACCCCGATCTCCATAGGTGTGTGCACCCCGTACCCCGATCTCCATAGGTGTGTGCACCCCATACCCCGATCTCCATAGGTGTGCACCCCGTACCCCGATCCCCATAGGTGTGTGCACCCCGTACCCCGATCTCCATAGGTGTGTGCACCCCGTACCCCGATCTCCATAGGTGTGTGCACCCCATACCCCGATCTCCATAGGTGTGTGCACCCCCTACCCCGATCTCCATAGGTGTGCACCCCGTACCCTGATCTCCATTGGTGTGTGCACCCCCTACCCCGATCTCCATAGGTGTGTGCACCCCGTACCCCAATCTCCATAGGTGTGTGCACCCCGTACCCCGATCTCCATAGGTGTGTGCACCCCGTACCCCGATCCCCATAGGTGTGTGCACCACGTACCCCTATCTCCATTGGTGTGTGCACCCCCTACCCCGATCTCCATAGGTGTGTGCACCCCCTACCCCGATCTCCATAGGTGTGTGCACCCCCTACCCCGATCTCCATAGGCGTGTGCACCCTGTACCCCGATCCCCATCGGCGTGTGCACCCCGTACCCCGATCCCCATAGGCGTGTGCACCCCATACTCTGATCTCTATTGGTGTGTGCACCCCCTACCCCGATCTCCATCGGCGTGTGCACCCCGTACCCCGATCCCCATAGGCGTGTGCACCCCGTACCCCGATCTCCATTGGTGTGTGCACCCCCTACCCCGATCTCCATAGGTGTGTGCACCCCGTACCCCGATCTCCATAGGTGTGAATGAATGAATGAATGAATGAATGAATGATTTGTAAAGCGCTGCAATTGCGAACTGAATCGCCTCAAGGCGCTAGATGTATTCTCTGTAGCCAGCTTCTAGAAAAGGAAGGTCTTTAGTTTTTTCCTGAAGGCCTGGTGGTTTTCTTCCATGCGGAGGTTGGTTGGGAGAGCATTCCATAGTCGAGGTCCTTGGACTGCAAATCTACGTTCTCCCTTTGCTTTGTAGCGGTATTTGGGAATGAGGAGGAGGTTTTGGTTAGCTGATCGAAGACTGCGATTCGGTGTGTAGTGTTTTATTTTTTCCCGGAGATATTGCGGAGCGTTTCCTTGTATGCATTTATGGGTGAGGCAGAGGGTCTTGAATATGATCCGATTCTTCACAGTTAGCCAATGTAGGCTTTTTAGGGATGGGGAGATGGATTCCCAGGGCTTTTTTCCTGTTAACAGTCTTGCCGCCGTATTTTGAATGAGTTGCAAGCGCGCAAGCTGATATTGGGGTAGACCTACGTAGAGGGAATTTGCGTAGTCAAGTCGGGAATTGATGATCGTTCCCACAACTGCCGCTTTGTCCTCTTCTGGGATGAAGGGGATGAGTCTGCGAAGCAGGCGGAGGAGGTGGTGGGATCCGCTCACCACCGATCCTATTTGTGCATCCATTGTCATTCCTGAGTCAAAGATGACTCCGAGACTCTTGACTTTGGTGCTGGGGGAGATGGTCTGTCCGAGGATGGAGGGTGGTGTCCACGGAGTCTTAATTTTGGAATTTTTGTTGGCTTGCAGAAGAAGAAGTTCTGTTTTTGATTCGTTGAGTTTGAGGGAGCTAGTGGTCATCCAGTCATTGATTAAAGTGAGGCATTTCTGTAGTTGCTGATGATCTTTTTGTCCGTTAATGCGAAGGTAGAGTTGGGTGTCGTCTGCGTATGAGTGGAAGCAGAGGTCCGTTTTCCTGATGATATTGAGAAGCGGGCGGATGTAGATGTTAAATAGCACTGGTGACAAGGGTGAGCCCTGAGGGACTCCACAGGAGACTGCCCGAGATTCCGAGGTGAATGTTCCCAGTTTCACTGTCTGAGAGCGATTCTCTAAGAAGGATGTAAACCATTTTAGGGCAGAATCTGTGGCTCCTGCAACTTCTGAGAGGCGGACAAGTAAAGTATTGTGGTCCACTGTATCGAATGCTGCGCTGAGGTCTAACAGTACCAGGAGACTCGGTTCTCCGTCATCTGCTGCTTCGAGGGCGTCGTCCCATATTTTGAGAAGTGCTGTTTCTGTGCCATGGCCTGGGCGGAAGCCTGATTGCAGAGGGTCCAGGAGGTGGTGTGTCTCCAGGTGGTGTTGTAGCTGCTGTACTACTGCTTTCTCTATAATCTTGGAGATGGTGTTGAGGCTTGTTATTGGTCTGCGGCAGTTAGGGTCTTTAGGGTCGAGATTAGGTTTCTTTAGCAGGGGTTTGACGATGCCTTGCTTGAGGGAGGTTGGCACAGTCCCTTCTTTGAATGATTGATTTATGAGATGAGTTAAGGTGGGGGCCAGGATGTCGGAACATTCTTTGAACAATTTGGTGGGGATGATGTCGTTTGGTGATGTGCTGTCGCGAAGGCTTCCGATGATGTTTTTAGTCGTGTCCGTAGTGATTGGGGACAGAAAGAACTTCGGTGGTTGAGTGATGTTCGTGTCGATATCCTCTTTTTGCATTGGTTGGGTGAGGTTGGTTGTTATTTTCTGGTGAATTGCTTTCCGAATGTTGTCGATTTTGTCGATGAAGAAATCTGATAACTCATTGCAGAATTCTTGAGTATCGTTTGCAGGGGGCTCTAGGCAGGTCGGGTTCATTGATTGAGCAACTATTTTGAAAAGTTCCCGTGGGCGGTTTAAGGCGGATGAGATGGTGTCTGCGAAATGTTCTTTTTTGGCTTTGAAGATTGCCTTGTGGTATTTCACCGTGAGTGCTTTGTAGTTAGCATGGTTTTCCTTGGTGGGATTTCTTCTCCAGGTTCTCTCAGCTCTTCTGCGTTCTTGCTTGAGTAGGGTGAGAGTGCCATTAAACCAACTCGAGTTTTTTGTGCGGACGGGTGTTCTGCGTTTTGGCACCACGGAGTCTGCTGTTTGTAGTAAAACTTTGTTTAGGGAGTTGAGAGTTTGTTCCGTTGAGAGGTTTGGGTTTAGCAGAAGAATTTTGCTCGACAATGTAGTTTTGAAGAGTTCAGAGTGTAGTTTCTTCTGAGATCTATTCCAGTGTGTTGCTGTTGCCCGTTTCTGTTTTCGGAGGATGGTGTTAGTGGTGATTTTAAATTTGATAGCATGGTGGTCCGTCCATGGTAGTGGAGTGTTGTCAAATACGTCGATGTCCATATTCTGTTTGAAGATGAGATCTAAAGTGTGTCCTGAACCGTACGTAGGAGCATTTATCAGTTGTTGCAGGCCAAGTTCTTCCATTTGGTTAACGCAGGCGGTTGCAATAGGGTCTTGGGCAGAGTTTGCCCACAGATTAAAATCCCCAAGTACCAGAAGGTTTTTGGTTTTCAAGGTGTGCATTGAGAAGAATTCAGTGAGCGGCGTGAGGATATTGGTCTTTGGTCCTGGTGGTCTGTAGCATAGTAGTATGTGAATGGTGTCTTGAGGTGTTGTTTGAAGATGCAGTGAGAGTGTTTCCATGAAAGGTACTGAGTTCTGTAAGTTTGGTTTGGTGAACCCCAGGTGCGATTTGAAAATCACTGCTAGACCTCCTCCTTTTTTTCCTATTCTATGCTCAGATAGGATACTGTAGTTCTTGGACACCAATTCAGTTAGGATGGTGTTGCAGTCGGAAGTTTGCCAGCTTTCTGTAATGAAGAGGCAGTCTATGTTGTTTTCGATGATGAAATCGCGGATTTCCAGCCTGTGCTTGACTGCAGATCTGGTGTTGATCAGGGCGCATGCTAGTTGTTGTGGTTGGATCGGTGTCTCCCTGTCTTTGATGGTTGATTGTGGGTTGGTCCTTAGTAATTGTTCTTTTTGTAGTCTTTTTTGCGTGGTGGTCGGTAAAGTTGCGGCCGTGTTTCTTAGCCTGTGGAGGGTGTCTGCTGTGTACTTGAAGTTGCACATGATGCGGAAGGCGGCGTTGCTAGAAGGAAAGGTGTTGACGAAGGCACTGGTGTGGCGATGATACCCTTGCAGGGGGATGGAGGGATCGGATGGCTGACCACTGCTCTGGAGTGGTGAGGGTGACGGCTGGGTGTTGGAGCGGAGGTACTGGAGGGAGGTGGCTGCCTACCTCCCTCTCGTTGATCCAGAGGAAGGCAAAAAAAAACCCCTGGCTGCGTTGGCCAATGGTGCAGTCGAGGAAAAAAATTCCTTCCTGACCCCCCGAGGGGCGATCGGACTAGGGTCCCTGGATCAACTACTAGAGTGCCCCCGGTGGCTTACCTGTGCTGATGGTCCCGAAGATGAAGGAGGGGGGCTGGCGTTACTTACAGTAGGTGGTGCGGTGGCTGCGTCTCAGGCGATTTGAGGTAGACTAGCCTCCGGTGAATCTCTAGTGCCCCTGCAGTGAGGTCCAGTAGCAGGAGGGGTGATTCCCGGTGCAGAGGGGCACGGGGCTCTGTTGGACAACAGTGAGGGGGTTGTGGTGGCAAGCTGACTGGGGCTAGGCTGCAGCCGTGGTCTGTCCCACCGACTCTAGCGGCTAGAACGTGGTGATTGAGGCCGCGGCTGCGGTGGAGGCCACAGAGGGGGGGGGTCTGGCTGAATGGATGGACCGGGGGGTGGTGGGTCCAATCGGGTGGTGATGTGGCTGGGGGCTGATGGCCTCAGGAGGGGGTCCTCGGATGCTGCACCGTTGGCACTGGGTGTACCAATATGGCCGCCGGCTGGGCCCAAGCCGTGGCTGGCCGGCAGAGGGAGTACCAAGATGGCCGCCGGCTAGGCCCGAGCCGCGGGTTATCCTAATGTTGTTGCCCACACCGTCCGGTGGTGGTGGGCGGGTAGACCGGTGGAGATGGTCAGCAGGAAGAGGGGTGCGGACCCGCCGGAGCGGCTGGTCGGTAGAGGGGGGACGGTAAGTGCTGTAACCAGCCGACCAGGAGCCGCGGAGAGGCCGGCTGGCTGGCTGGGCGGCGTCCGGATGGGTAGAGGGGGGGACCGGCGGAATACTGCAGGAGGAGAGTGGAGAGCTGCAGGCTAGCCTGCTGAGGCCAGCCGGAGCCGCGGAGTGTCCTGAGCGGCCGACCGGCTGGCTGAAGGTGGCGCCGGAGGGTCGGAGGGGAGAGGGACTGGTGTGAAGCAGGGTGGGCTGGGCCGGAGCCGCGGAGTGTCCTGAGCGGCCGGCCGACTGAGAACGGCGTCTGGAGTAGGTCTGTGACGGTAAGGGGATAGGATGTAGGGGGAGGGATAGAAGGGAGGGATGTAGGATAGAAGGGAGGGGGGGGATAGAGCCGAGGAAGGGTGGCCAGTGGCCGAAGCTCTTCACGGAGCAGGTTGCACGGGCATCTCAGTCCAGATGGTGACCCGGGATGATGCCAGAACAAAGACGGCGCTGTCTGTCCACAGAGACGCAGTCAGTGTGTGCACCCCCTACCCCGATCTCCATAGGTGTGTGCACCCCCTACCCCGATCTCCATAGGCGTGTGCACCCCTACCCCGATCCCCATCGGCGTGTGCACCCCGTACCCCATAGGCGTGTGCACCCCGTACTCTGATCTCTATTGGTGTGTGCACCCCCTACCCCGATCTCCATAGGTGTGTGCACCCCGTACCCCGATTTCCATAGGTGTGTGCACCCCCTACCCCGATCTCCATAGGTGTGTGCACCCCATACCCCGATCTCCATTGGTGTGTGCACCCCCTACCCCGATCTCCATAGGTGTGTGCACCCCGTACCCCGATCTCCATAGGTGTGTGCACCCCCTACCCCGATCTCCATAGGTGTGTGCACCCCCTACCCCGATCTCCATAGGCGTGTGCACCCCGTACCCCGATCCCCATCGGCGTGTGCACCCCGTACTCTGATCTCTATTGGTGTGTGCACCCCGTACCCTGATCTCCATAGGTGTGTGCACCTTGTACCCTGATCTCCATAGGTGTGTGCACCCCGTACCCTGATCTCCATAGGTGTGTGCACCCCGTACCCCGATCTCCATAGGTGTGTGCACCCCCTACCCCGATCCCCATAGGTGTGCACCCCCTACCCCGATCCCCATAGGTGTGCACCCTGTACCCCGATCTCCATAGGTGTGTGCACCCCGTACCCCGATCCCCATAGGTGTGCACCCCGTACCCCGATCCCCATAGGTGTGTGCACCCCGTACCCCGATCTCCATAGGTGTGTGCACCCCGTACCCCGATCTCCATAGGTGTGTGCACCCCGTACCCCGATCTCCATAGGTGTGTGCACCTCGTACCCTGATCTCCATAGGTGTGTGCACCCCGTACCCTGATCTCCATAGGTGTGAACCCCATACACTGATCTGCATAGGTGTATGGGGTTCACACCATACACTGATCTCCATAGGTGTGCACCCCAAACACTGATCTCCACAGGTGTGTGCACCCCATACACTGATCTCCATAGGTGTGCATCCCATACCCTGTTCTTCATAGGTTTGTGCACCCCATACACTGATCTCCATAGGTGTGCATCCCATACCCTGATCTCCATAGGTGTGTGCACTCCGTACCCTGATCTCCATAGGTGTTTGCACCCTGTACCCTGATCTTCATAGGTGTGAACCCCAAACACTGATCTCCATAGGTGTGTCCACCCCATACCCTAACAAAACGTGACCAAATGAGTGGAAAAAAATTTAAATATAAAATGAATAAGTCCAAATCAATTGGGTGTACAAATAACATAAGTAGTGAAAAACAGTCCAAAAACAGCACATAAGGTGAGTGGTAAAAAATAACACCTCTTGACGACAATGCACCTCCACCACATAGATTATGCACTTACCAGAAGGCAAGCTTTAAGGGAGCCTGCGGCTAAATACCCAACCAGGGCCTTTATCCAAAGGGAAGATGGTAATCCACCGCTAGTTAGAGAAGGAGCTAGTATGGGCACCAAATAGCCAAGAGTATTCGAGCATCAGCCACCAAGGATTAATTCAGGTATTACCCAAAAAATATAAAGAGAGACTCCATAGTGTGTAAATTATTGGTTTTCCATGTCCTGGTTCAGTGAGTCACTAGTGAGGTAGCCCTTGTTTCACAAATGCATCCCAAGGGCTACCTCACTAGTGCCTCACTGAACCAGGACATGGAAAAACAGTAATTTACACACTATGGAGTCCCTCTTTATATTTTTTGGGTAATACCTGAATTAATCCTTGGTGGCTGATGCTCGAGTACTCTTGGCTATTTGGTGCCCATACAAGCTCCTTCCCTAACTAACCACCACTAGTGGATTACCATCTTCCCTTTGGATAAAGGCCCTGGCTGGGTATTTAGCCACAGGCTCCTTAAAGCTTGCCTTCTGGTAAGAGCACAATCTACCGTGTTTCCCCGAAAATAAGACACCGTCTTATATTTATTTTTCCTCAAGAAGACACACTATGGCTTATTTTCAGGGGATGTCTTATTTTTATTAAGCAGCAGCTTTACTGGTGTTTGTGGGGGGTGAGAGAGACCCACAGACTGTTACTGGTTGGTGCTGGGGGTGACCCACAGTGCTGAGTAAAACGGCAGCTTTACTTCTTTCCCTGAGGACACACAATACCTAAAGCAGAGTGTCCTGCTCCTCACTTCACTGAGGAGACTTTTACTTTCACTTTCTATGTCTCCCTCTATGCCTCAGCTTACAGCACATAGCCACGCCTATCACTATGTCTTATTTTCGGGGTATGGCTTATATTGCGCAAATGCTTAGAAATCCTGCTACGGCTTATTTTATGGGTATGTCTTATTTTCGGGGAAACACGGTATGTGGTGAAGGTGCTCTGTCGTCAAGAGTTTTGTTAGTGCTGCTATTTTGTATTATTTTATCTGTTTCTGTGTGTATTTCATGGTTCTAGCAGCTGCTTTTCTACGCATTATTTATATATGTTCTTTTGCGCGGTATTTTTCTATTTTTTCCTGAGCGGAACCTGTCCTGTTAAACCGTTGTATGGTCTTGGCCATCGTGCTGCAGCTCAGTTTCACAGTCTTGGCAATCTTCTTATAGCCTAGGCCATCTTTATGTAGAGCAACAATTCTTTTTTCAGATCCTCAGAGAGTTCTTTGCCATGAGGTGCCATGCTGAACTTCCAGTGACCAGTATTAGAGAGAGAGAGCGATAACCCCAAATTTAACACACCTGCTCCCTGTTCACACCTGAGACCTTGTAACGATTCACATGACATCGGGCAGGAAAAATGGCTAATTGGGCCCAATTTGGACATTTTCACTTAGGGATGTACTCACTTTTGTTGCCAGCGGTTTAGACATTAATGGCTGTGTTGAGTTATTTTGAGGGGACAGCAAATGTACACTGTTATGCCGCGTACACACGACCGGTTTAGCCGTCGGAATAAACTCCAACGGAACTCCATTCAAGCGGTCTTGCCTACACACAGTCAACCCAAAGTCTGACCAAAGTCTGACCGTTCAGAACACGGTGACGTAGAACACTTACGACGGGACTAGAAAAAGGAAGTTCAATAGCCAGTAGCCAAAAGCTTCCGTCTCGTACTTGCTTCAGAGCATGCAACTTTTTTGGTCCGTCGGAACAGCATACAGACAATCGGTTTTCCCGATATGAATTGGGTCCGTCAGAAATATTTAGAACATGTTCCATTTTCTAGGTCCGTCAGAATTTTTGAAAAAAAAAGTCAGATGAGGCACACACACGATCGGTATATACGATAAAAAGCTTCCGTCTGACTTTTTCTGTCGGACATTCTGCTCGTGTGTACGCAGCTTTATACAAGCTGTACACTCACTACTTTACATTGTAGCAAAAGTGTTAGTTCTTCATTGTTGTCACATGAAAAGATATAATAAAATATTTACAAAAATGTGAGGGGTGTACTTACTATTGTGAGATACTGTGCATACAGTTGTGCTCATAAGTTTACATGCCCTGGCAGAATTTATGATTTCTTGGCCATTTTTCAGAGAATATGAATGCTAACACAAAAACATTATTTCACACATGGTTAGGCCTCATGCACACGAGACGCTGGTGCAAACTCTGCTGAACACATGTTTTTAATAGCTAAAACTGGCGTTTAGAAACGCCTGTTTTGCCGCATTTGCATGCCGCGTTTAGCCGCGTTTTACAGCGTTTGCGTCTAGAAGCGTCTGCAGAGCAGAAAATGACTTTTGCGACCCAACTTTAGGGCCCCGTATCTCGGGGTCACTTAGTGCTAGGAACCCCAAATTTGGATATGTTATAGAGTTAGTCCAACTGTATTAGCACACCAAATTGGGGTTCCTAGCACCAAGTGGCCCCAAAGTTGGGTCGCAAAATGTCAAGCACTTCTGCAGCAGAATGACATTTTCCGACCTGAATTTGAGGCCCCATATCTCGGGGCCACTTGGTGATAGGAACCCCAAATTTGGATATGTTGTAGTGCTACTGTGTTTGCATACCAAATTTGGGGTTCCTAGCACCAAGTGGCCCCGAGATATGGGGCCCCAAATTCGGGTTGTAAAAACACTTATAAACGCAAACGCGGCTAAACGCGGTACCGGCGTTTAGCCGCGTTTGGCGTCTGAAATGTGGAACACTTTTGCGTCTGAACCCATTTTTTTGCTTCTGGAAAAACGAGGTTAAACGCAACTGCCTAAAAACGCCAAAAAACGAGACTGTGTACATGGACACATAGGATAACATTGAATGGGTTCAGGGGCAGTTGAAAAAAGTGTCCAACTGCCTCTGAACACAAGTTTAACAGCGTCTCGTGTGCATGAGGCCTTAGTGTTTGGCTGCAGCCATGTATTATCAATCAAACGTGTTTTACTCCTTTTAAATCATAATGACAACACAAACTACCAAAATGACCCTGATCAAAAGTTTACATACCCTGGTGATTTTGGCCTGATATCATGCACACAAGTTGACACAAAGGGGTTTGAATGGCTATTAAAGGTAACTATCCTCACCTGTGATCTGTTTGCTTGTAATTAGTGTGTGTGTATAAAAGGTCAATGAGTTTCTGGACTCCTGACAGACCCTTGCATCTTTCATCCACTGACGTTTCTGGACTCTGAGTCATGTGGAATGCAAACGAATTGTCAAAGGATCTGCGGGAAAAGGTAGTTGAACTGTATAAAACAGGAAAGGGATATAAAAAGATATCCAGGGAATTGAGAATGCCAATCAGCAGTGTTTAAAAAAAAGAGGGGTTATGGTGAAACTAAACCATGGTCAGGTAGACCAACTAAAATTTCAGCCACAACTGCCAAAAAAAAATTGTTCAGGATGCAAAGAAAAACCCACAAATAACTTCAGGTGAAATACAGGACTCTCTGAAAACATGGGGTGTTTTAAGATGCACAATAAGGAGGCACTTGAAGAAAGATGGGCTGCATGGTCGAGTCGAAAGAAAGCCATTACTACGCAAATGCCACAAAGTATCCCGCTTACAATACGCTAAACAGCACAGAGACCCTTCTGGCACAAAGTCATTTGGAGTGATGAGACCAAAATTGAGCTTTGTGGCCACAACCATAAACACTGCATTTGGAGAGGAGTTAACAAGGCCTATGATGAAAGGTACACCATTCCTACTGTGAAACACAGAGGTGGATCGCTGATGTTTTGGGGACGTGTGAGCTACAAAGGCACAGCAAATTTAGTCAAAACTGATGGCAAGATGAATGCAGTATGTTATTAAAAAATATTGGAGGAACATTTGCATTCATCAGCCAGGAAACTGCGCATCGGACGTACTTGGACATTCCAACATGACAATGATCCAAAACACAAGGCCATGTCGACCTGTCATTGGCTAGAGCAGAATAAAGTGAAGGTTCTGGAGTGGCCATCTCAGTCTCCTGACCTCAGTATCATTGAGCCACTCTGGGGAGATCTCAAACATGCAGTTCATGCAAGACAGCCCAAGAATTTACAGGAACTGGAGGCTTTTTGCCAAGAGGAATGGGCAGCTTTACCATCTGAGAAGATAAAGAGCCTCATCCACAAATACCACAAAAGACTTCAAGCTGTCATTGAAGGTAAAGGGGTCAATACATGGTATTAAGAACTAGGGTATGTAAACTTTTGATCAGGGTCATTTGAGTAGTTTCTCTTGTCATTATGATTTAAAAAGAGTAAACACAGTTGATTGATAATAAATGGCTTCAGCCAAACACTAACCATGAGTGAAAGAAATGTTTTTGTGTTATCATTCATATTCTCTGAAAAATGGGCAAGGAATCATAAATTCTGACAGGGTATGTAAACTTATGAGCACAACTGTGTGTGTGTGTGTCTGTATATATATATATATATATATATATATATATATATATATATATATAACAGACACACACTCTTAAGCTTGTACAATTTTCTTTTTTTTTCACCACAAGTGGAAGGAAAGATTATCACTAGATTCCCCCATCATCAGGTTCCATTCACACCTGGGCATGCCAGAATTGCAGCAAAATGCTGGACGCGATGCCATTACTTAATGGCACCCCAATCGTGGTGTGATTTTACCACAGTTGTCGCACTGCAATTGGGGCAAAATCGCAATGCGAAGCTTGTCGCTGAAAAAGTAGCAGGAACTTCTTTTGGGCGACAGCGTCGCACGTTGCAATTTGCCGTGATTGCAGGACAATTCATCATGCGACAACCACAACCCCTTCTGGCAGCTATAGTCGCCAACAGTGATCGTACAGAAAAAAAAACAACAGCCTATCCATAGTCAGACTGAATTTTTCCTGCTGAACCAAATGAATTTCTATCCGTCTCAAAGAAAGAAAGATGAAAAAAGAAAGAAAGAGGGATTGGGATAGAAAGAATTGAAGAGAGAGAAAGAAATAAAAGAGGAATGAAGAGAAAAAGAAAGAGGGATGGAGGGAAAGAGAGAAAGAAATAGGGGTGGAGGGAGTGAGAGAAAAATAAAGAAAGAAAGAGAGAGAGAAAGAAACTGTCAGGGCTGGGCTCAGCGCTTCCTTCTCTGAGCTGGTCGCTCAGTTGTTGCCTAATTGCCAGCTCCTATCTCTCCACAGTTACTCAGCTGTTGATGATATCTCTGCCTTCGCCTTGGTCAACATCACAGAGACATTCTCCTGCGTTCCTGTTTAAAGACTTGCTTGGCTGACATCCCTTCTGGTTCCAGATCCTGCTTGCTGTTTCACTACACTAATCCCTGACCTTCTGGCTTAGCTGACTATCCGTTCCGGTTACCGAAGAAGATACAGTTAATCCACCTGTTGGTAATATTTTTTCCAGATTGGATGAGCAAGAACACCGCATGGATCAGTTTGCTATGGTGTTACAAACGCTCCTGAGTCGCACGGCTCACCTGGAATCTACCACTGTGGCTGCTCCGGTACAACCTGTGTTGCAGTCCGTCCCTGCTGCTGCTCCAATCTCTGTGTAGGCACCCGCCTCAAGTATTTCCTCTATAAGAGGGATGTCTTGTTCCGCTCTGCTTCCCCAGTGATTTGGGGGTGATCCAGTCCAATGCAGAGGGTTTCCCAACCAGGTTGAGATATACTTTGAGATGCTGCCCCAGGCGTTTCCTACGGACAGAAGCAAAGTAGGTTTCGTGATATCTTTGCTTTCTGAGAGAGCCTTGGCCTGGGCAAACCCATTCATGGAAGATGCAAAAACCTGTTGTCTTGAGTTACCCTGAGTTTGTGGTTCCTTTAAAAGGGTATTTGATGTTCCCGCACGCTCCGCTTCTGCTGCCAAGTGCCTCATGTCCATCAAACAGAGAACGAGAACTGTTGCTGATTACGCCATCGAATTCCTTACTCTGGTAGCAGAGGTTGCTTGGAATAATGAGGCCCTCGTGGCTGCTTTTTCTCATGGTCTCTCCGATAGCATCAAGGATGAGATAGCAGCCCGAGATATACCCACTGAGCTGGAGAAGTTGATCACATTTGCCATCCTTATTGACTCCAGACTCTGAGAAAGACTGTCTTTTAAGGAGGGCTTGCAGAAGCCTCCTGTACATTTGTCTCCGAGCTTTGCAATCCCACCCATGCCTCCCTCACCTCCCATGCCTCCTGGTACTGAGTCGGTCAGTGAAGGTGAACCTATGCACTTGGGTTTCACACGTCTCTCTGCGGATGAGAGAACCTTTAGGAGGAGGGAGAGATTGTGCCTTTATTGTGGCCAGGCAGGTCACTTTTTTAAGTCTTGTCCTACCCGTCCAGGGAATACCCAAACTTTAAGGTCCTGTCATGGACAGACCTTACGTGGCATTGTTTCGTCCCCAGTTATCCAGAAGGATAAGCCCCTGGTTTTGGTCACCCTTTCTTGGGCTGAGTCATCCATCGAGATACAGGCTCTAGTCGACTCTGGGGCTGCAGGCCTGTTTATTGATGCTGCCTTTGTATCGAAGCACTCGATTCCACTGCAGCTGCCTGACACTCCACTTGCCATTGAGGCTCTTGACGGGAGACCTCTACAGCCTGCCCATGTGACTCATGAGATGGTTCCGTTGTCCATGGCCGTAGGGGCTCTTCACCATGAGATAATCCAATTCCAAGATGGAGTCGGTTTTGGTTCCTGTGATTCCTCCTGATCGTATTCTGGCTACGGTTCGCACCAGTCTCACTTCTCCTTTGGGTGACAAAATTCTTGCTGCTCAGGTCCATGCTCCTCCTGAGAAACTGTACTGCCGTGCTCCAGACTTACCATTCTCCCAAGGCTGCTGGCCACGCTGGAAAGAATCAACTCTTTTGGGCCATTTCCCAACAATTCTGGTGGCCTAGTCTACGTGCTGATGTAACCGCCTTCGTAGCTGCCTGTTCCGTGTGTACTCAGAGTAAGCCTCCACAACATCTTCCAGTGGGCCTCCTACAACCCATACCCAATGGAGAGAGGCCCTGGACCCACCTTTCTGTGGATTTCATTGTGGAGTTACCCAACTCCCAGGGCTGCTGGGCTTCAAACGTTCTGCCCACACATCCCCTTCTCTTAAGCTGACCATACATTATACACTTTTCTTGTGCAATTTCCTTTAGATTTAGATTGTATACAACCACTACATAGTTGAATGTCAAATTGAAAGTGTTTAGGTGAGACCTCAAATTATATGGTTTTGGTAAATCTAAAGGAAAATTGTACAAGGAAATTGTATAATGTGTGACCAGCTTTAGGCACAACACTGCTGGGGAGTGTGGGTGGGGCAGACACAGGAGGAGAAGGCGGGAGGAGGAACAGAAGCACCCTAGACACTGATCTCCTAAGTATCTGCACCCAATACACTGATCCCCTAGTATCTACACCCTATACACTGATCCCCTAGTATCTGCACCCTATACACTGAGCTCCTAGTATCTGCACCCAGTACACTGATCTCCCAGTATCAGCACCTATGCACCGATCCCCTAGTATCTGCACCCTATACACCGATCTCCTAGTATCTGCACCCTATACACTGATCTCCTAGTATCTGCACCCTATACACCGATCTCCGAGTATCTGCACCCTATACACTGATCTCCGAGTATCTGCACCCTATACACTGAGCTCCCAGTATCTGCACCCTATACACTGATCCCCTAGTACCTACACCCCACACACTGATCTCCTAGTATCTGCACCTTATACACTGAGCTCCCAGTATCAGCACGCTATGAACTGAACCTGAAGCACCGATCCTTTAATATCTGCACCCTATACACCCATCCCCTAGTATCTGCACCCTATACACTGATCTCCCAGTATCTGCACCCTATACACCGATCCCCTAGTATCTGCACCCTATACACTGAGCTTCCAGTATCTCCACCCAATACACTGATCTCCCACTATCAGCACCCTATGCATCGATCTCCTAGTATCTGCACCCTATACACCGATCTCCTAATATCTGCACCCTATACACCAATCTCTTAGTATCTGCACCCTATGCACTGATCTCCTAGTATCTGCACCCTATGCACCAATCTCCTAGTATCTGCACCCTATAGACTGATCTCCTAGTATCTGCACCATATGCACTGATCTTCTAGTATCTGCACCCTATGCACCGATCTCCTAGAATCTGCACCCTATGCACCAAACCCCCAGTATCTGCACCCTATACACTGATTTTTTATTATCTGCACCCTATACACTGATCTCTTATTATCTGCACCCTATACACAGATCCCCTGATATCTGAACCTTATACACTGAGCTCCCAGTATGTGTACCCTATACACTGATCTCCCAGTATCAGCACCTTATGCACTGATCTCCTAGTATCTGCACCCTATGCACCAATCTCCTAGTATTTGCACCCTGTACACTGATCTCCTAGTATCTGCACCATATGCACTGATCTCCTAGTATCTGCACCCTATGCACCGATCTCCTAGAATCTGCACCCTATGCACCAAACCCCCAGTATCTGCACCCTATACACTGATTTTTTATTATCTGCACCCTATACACTGATCTCTTATTATCTGCACCCTATACACAGATCCCCTGATATCTGAACCCTATACACTGATCTCCCAGTATGTGTACCCTATACACTGATCTCCCAGTATCAGCACCTTATGCACTGATCTCCTAGTATCTGCACCCTATACACCGATCTCCTAGTATCTGCACCCTATGCACCGATCTCCTAGTATCTGCACCCTATGCACCGATCTCCTAGTATCTGCACCATATACACCGATCTCCTAGTATCTGCACCCTATGCACCGATCTCCTAGTATCTGCACCCTATACACCGATTTCCTAGTATCTGCACCCTATGCACTGATCTTCTAGTATCTGCACCCTATGCACCGATCTCCTAGTATCTGCACCCTATGCACTGATCTCTTAGTATCTGCACCCTATACACTGATCTTCTAGTATCTGCACCCTATGCACCAAACCCCCAGTATCTGCACCCTATACACTGATCTCCTAGTATCTGCACCCTATACACTGATCTCCTAGTATCTGCACCCTATACACTGATCTTCTAGTATCTGCACCCTATGCACCAAACCCCCAGTATCTGCACCCTATGCACTGATCTCCTAGTATCTGCACCCTATACACTGATCTCCTAGTATCTGCACCCTATACACTGATCTCTTAGTATCTGCACCCTATACACAGATCCCCTGATATCTGAACCCTACACACTGAGCTCCCAGTATGTGTACCCTATACACTAATCTCCCAGTATCTGCACCCTATACAGTGATCTCCCAGTATCTGCACCCTGGGGTCAGCAACCTGTAGATCACGATCTACCAGTGGATCGCGTATAGGTGACTGGAGGATCGCAGTCTGGGCTTGCTGACCCACCATTCCAGAGCATCACACAGAGTGCAATGCAGAGGGACTACTTGTAAAGTTGGAGCTGTAGTAGGGAGCAAGAACTGCATAAGCCAATGCCTCCTCTGAGTGATACCAACTACCCTACACCTCTTATCCCGGCTTAAGGTCTCCAGAGTGGTGCCAGCAGCAGGAAAGAAGAGTGAAAAGTGATCTGAGTGTGTTTTGACAGGTGGTGAGGAGGCGTTATGCCACCTCCTCACCACCTGATTTAAACCCATGATTGCCGTGCAATGCACGTGATTGCAACATGATAGTACGACAATTAGTGGTTTAAATCAGGTGTGAGGAGGCGACACTGTGCCCAGTGATCTTTGACTTCTCCCATGTTGTTCAGGTAGATCTCCACCTCTTTGAGGTTGTCTACCCATGCTATACACTCTCTCAATATCTGCATCCTATACGCTGTTCTCCCAATATCCGCATCCTATACACTGATCCCCTAGTATCTGCACCCTATACACTGATCTCCTAGTATTTGCACCCTATACACTGAGCTCCCAGTATTAGCACCCTATACGCTGATCTCCCAAAATCAGCACCCTATACACCAAGCTCCCAGTATTAGCACCCTATACACTGATCTTGTAGTATGAGCACCCTATACACAGATCTCCCAATATCTGCATCCTATACATTGTCACTTATACTCCTTATACAGGGTTGCGTGGCGCTGCCACCATTAACCAGAAGTTTGTGACTTTTTTCCAGTGAATACAGAGCACTCTCTGATTGAATGAGGTGGAGATTGTGACATCGCCACCACTCCTCCTTTCCACCCTCTCCTATTAAAGAACATTATGTATTCATTGGAAAGATCTCAAATTGTCACAGCTGTATTCACAATCAGAGATATTTGTGGATATAAGCTAGCCTTGCGACATTCAAAGAAGTTGTTGAAGCGTATATTGGAAAGAGAGGCCTTCTTGAACAGCATGCTGATGATAGTTTCTCCAAGCCTAGACTGTGCCATTGAAACTCTTAGCCTAGTGAAAAATAATACATACAGTGCCTTTGAAAAGTATTCACCCCCCTTGGCTTTTTACCTATTTTGTTACATTACAGCCTTTAGTTCAATGCTTTTTTTAATCTGAATTATATGTGATGAATCAGAACACAATAGTCTAAGTTGGTGAAGTAAAATTTGAAAAATATATACATAAAACTATTTTTCAGAAATAAAAAAATGATAATTGTCATGTGCATATGTATTCACCCCCTTTGTTATGAAGTCCATAAAAAGCTCTGGTGCAACCAATTACCTTCAGAAGTCACATAATTAGTGAAATGATGTCCACCTGTGTGCAATCAAAGTGTCACATGATCTGTCATTACATATACACACCTTTTTAAAAGGCCCCAGAGGCTGCAACACCGAAGCAAGAGGCACCACTAACCAAACACTGCCATGAAGACCAAGGAACTCTCCAAACAAGTAAGGGACAATGTTGTTGAGAAGTACAAGTCAGGGTTAGGTTATAAAAAAAATATCCAAATCTTTGATGATCAATAGGAGCACCATCAAATCTGTCATAACCAAATGGAAAGAATATGGCAAAACCGCAAAACTGCCAAGAGACGGCCCCACACCAAAACTCACAGACCGGGCAAGGAGGGCATTAATCAGAGAGACAGCACAGAGACCTAAGGTAACCCTGGAGGAGCTGCAGAGTTCCACAGCAGAGACTGGAGTATCTGTACATAGGATGACAATAAGCCGTACGCTCCATAGAGTTGAACTTTATGGCAGAGTGGCAAGAAGAAAGCCATTACTTTCAGCAAAAAACAAAATGGCACGTTTTGAGTTTGCGAAAAGGCATGTGGGAGACTCCCAAAATGTATGAAGGAAGGTGCTCTGGTCTGATGAGACTAAAATTGAACTTTTTGGCCATCAAAGAAAACGCTATGTCTGGCGCAAACCCAACACATCACATCACCCAAAGAACACATCCCCATTATTCAGCAGTCCGGACTGGGAAACTGGTCAGAGTTGAGCGAAAGATGGATGGTGCTAAATGCAGGGATATTTTTGAGCAAAACCTGTACCACTCTGTGTGTGATTTGAGGCTAGGACGGAGGTTCACCTTCCAGCAGGACAATGACCCCAAACACACTGCTAAAGCAACACTTGAGTGGTTTAAGGGGAAACATGTAAATGTGTTGGAATGGCCTAGTCAAAGCCCAGACCTCAATCCTATAGAAAATTGCTGTTCACAAGCGCAAACCATCCAACTTGAATGAGCTGGAGTAGTTTTGCGAGGAGGAATGGGCAAAAATCCCAGTGGTAAGATGTGGCAAGCTCATAGAGACTTATCCAAAGCGACTTGGAGCTGTGATAGCCGCAAAAGGTGGCTCTACAAAGTATTGATTTTAGGGGGGTGAATAGTTATGCACATTGACTTTTTCTATTTGTTGTTTGTTTGCTTCACAATAATAAAAAAAAAATCTTCAAAGTTGTGGTCATGTTCTGTAAATCAAATCAAATGATGCAAATCCATAAACAATCCATGTTAATTCCAGGTTGTGAGGCAACAAAACACGAAAAATGCCAAGGGGGGTGAAATCTTTTGCAAGGCACTGTACATGAATTAAAAAGATGGTCTCTCTCTCTCTCTCTCTCTCTCTCTCTCTCTCTCTCCGGTCCCGAAACACTGAGATTAAAGAGGGTACTTAACTGAATGGCTCTGTACACATTATTGTGTGTTTGCTAAGCATGGCTTTTGTAGCACCACAACAAGACATGCAATGTTCAGGCTGCAACAGGCCATCGAATAACGCTGATTCACCTGATGTAATTCTGGAGCAGAGGAACAAAGCTCTTGTCATCCTTCACCTGAATGTATGAACCTTAACACAGAAGTATCTCCCTACTGCCATTCTATGGGGACTGGCATCATCACTCATGGCATAATGATATCAGTGGACACTTGTCCTTGGCCCATCTACCTACAACAGACTGATCATTTGACAGTCAGTGAACAGAGAATATTTATACAGTAATGGAAATTGGAAACATATAATCAGTGTAGGTGACAGTTTATTTTTGGGGTTACTGAAGTTGACAGTAGTGCAAATCATTGGTCTAATATATGCCAGCTCATCTGTTTTATCTCATATTTTTATCTGCAGCTTAATGGTGATATCTTAAAGCCACAGTTTGTGGAACAACTGAACTATCTGAGAGATAAAAGCAAGTCACTGGATGAAAAAGGAAAATGTGACCGCTTGACGGCATGTCTGCTTATATCCTCCAAGCTAGGTAGCAGTATGAAGCCATCCAGACCTCCAAACAAGACTCCACAGAGACCAAAGACTGCTATGGCTGCTCTAGGTAAGATGCACATCTGTCAAGCTATACATGATCCTCCGGGTAAGGTTGATGTTATGTTTTCTAATGCCTGAAGAATTATCATTTGTAGTTTTCCTTCCCTGAGTATACAAATGATAATTCTATATGACACAGGAGATAATCGACTAAATGTCAACCTCAGTTTTCTAAATCACTATCCAAAAGTTGTATGACCATTCTCATCCCTGTGACTTTTGGAATGGCCTTACATGGTGCGATTTTTTTTTTTCCCAGCAACTATGGGTTCCAGGAAAAGAAAATTGCTTGATTCTCCCATCAGCAGGCAGTATTGGTGGGGGGATCCCTTCTGTGGAGCAATTGTGTTCTCCTGGTGGGGGGAGCCATCCCAGCCAGAACACACAGTGATTATTGCTAGCAGCTATAGCTGCTGGTAATAATCGCTTGAAAAATCCAACAAGCTGGTTGTACCCAAGTTAATCAATCGATCAAGTTGGGTAGAGTCAGCCTGCCCATACATGGTTCGAATTCCGTCTGGTCCCATCCGAACCCGCCGAGATTCGAATCGTCTATGGCCGGCTTTACACCCCACAGCCATTCCCCAGCCCACTCCTGTACATATCCTAACAACTACCGCATCTTAATTGCCATTGCTATGTGCATGTGTTTTCTCAGAGATTGTCCTACTTAACATTGGCTTAAACTTTGTGTATAAGTACTGCTTGGAGCAAGAAGGGAACACCCCACAAACTTGTCCTGAAAATTTGGATGTTAGTGCAAATATATGTAGCACTACCCACAAAGGGGCTGCTGAAGATTAAACAGGTTATTTTCCAAACAGTGCAGAGGCAGCCATTCAGCCATTCACTCTGGCTCATTAATCCTCTAGGGGTTGTCTTTTGGAAGTTTATTTGCTAATAGAAATTTTGGAGGGGATTTGGGGTGATGCAGGATACCCCAAAACAGAACAGATCACTAGCGAAGGACACTTCTTGCTTAGTAGCACTAGTATAGGTAGACTGGAACAGTCCATGGTTCATGGCTGGGGACCATGAAGCAGTATGAGTACAAATAGAGGTAGACTGGAGCAGTTCACGGTTCACAGCTGGGGACCATGAAGCAGTAGGAACACAAATAAAGGCTTTACTCTTTGGATAGCAGTCCAGTGTTTAGTCCATGGGGCAACAGGAGGCTTGCAGCCCGTCTCCTCTCAGCTAATAGATCCATCCCCACAGGGGGAAAAAAGATCAACTCCTTAGGGCTCCAGACTATTTAACAGCAACCTAGCTCCATCTGGGCACACCTCCCCAGGGATTGGCTAGGCTCTGCTGAATATTCAGACTGGACATTTGAATCCTCCCATCCTAAGCTCCAGAAACTTCTAAAGGCAATGGGAAGTAATCAAACGTTCACCCTGTAAAGTTCTAAGCAGACCAAGATTCACAAGACAGCCAACACATTTTGGGGCAAAACACATACCGCCTGCATCAGGGCTTAGTATCGTTTGTGATGTTTGAGTGGAAACGAAAACTGCGCTATTAGCTAAAAGTACTTAAAGCGGGGTTCCACTCTCTCTGATAATTTTTTTTTTGTCCTAATGACATTGATTGCTATATAGCAATAGGGAACTCACCTGCCCCGTTTTTCAGTGACATTGCGTTTTTTTTTGCCTTAATAAAGTAACTTTGAAAACGAAATGTTGATGTTTGTCATCTTGCCTGTGGGCATGTGAAGCCCACAGGCATCCTCTTCCGGGATACGGTGCTGCTGATCGACCAGCATGCACCGCCCGTTCTTTTCAGATCTCGCGCATGCGCATTAGACCGCAATCGGAGCGCTGTCAACAGCTGTGCCTGTCGTAATGACGTCACTCCCACTATGGAAGTCTCTCGATAACTCTTGGAACAGGCGGCCGCACTGACTCCTGGGAACAATGACACAAGCTCCCAGGAGCCAGTGCGGCTTACAGGAAGTGAGTAATTAGCCGCTCCAGACACGCCCCTAACCGCAGCCTGTGCTTCCTGCAGAAAACAAAGACAGCTTCAAGAACAAAGGTAAAGGCTGTAAAAAAAAAAAAAAAGTGCCGTTTTGTCATTAGGACATTGCGGTAATCAGCTGCAGTTAGTGTAGGAAAATCGGGTGGAGCTCCGCTTTAAGCTGTAACTCAAGATGTTATACAACACCAAACAGAAATACAAAAAAAGGGGAAGCTGCGCTAAATAAATTAACCTATGAGGCAATACCTTTTAAAAATATGTGCACTCACAGTTATAAACATTATATATAAAAATTGATAAGTGAAAAAACACAATACAAAAATATGAATCCACTGCCACAATGGGTGTGCACAGGTGTACCAGTGAAATAACCTTCAGTTAAAAGCACAAAATCTAGTGGGTGTTGACTCAATAGTGTAAGCAGTATGACTTAAATAAAAATTATACACATATGGTGACAATTAACCAACTAAATAGTGAAAATGGTAAGTGCTCAAATATACCAGAAAAATAATTAAATAGTTAAATGAATGATGCCAATAAGTCCATATGTGATGGTAGTGACAAAAAAATATATATAATTCAAAAAAATTAAATAATTAAAATAGTCTGTGCAAAATGGTTATTAACTCATCCACGGTGACACAAACAGGGCACCCCAAGAAAAATGTGAAAAAATAGCAATAGGAAATGCCTCCACCTCAGCACACACTGCCGCTTACCATATCGCTATGGTCCCTTGTTACAGGGGAGCACAGAACGCAGATGGCTAATACCCCAGTCCGGGATCTCTGTGCAATAACACTGGACTTCTTGGCCTCAGCAGTGGTAGTCCTCACACGAATCAGGCACGGTTAGTGCATCCCCATAAAACAACAAAGGCTCACATAGTATAAAACCTTCACATTTATTTTACACTTCGAAAGACAAATGAACACTTACAGTTAAGTAGAATAAAAATAGCGTTAAAAGAATCGAGCCGGCCGCCTCTCGAACATCAGTCCGTAACTTCCGGGACTTAGCATAACTTGCGGTCGACGGCAGAACGTTGCTCCTCCCTACGCGTTTCGTCGCACCGTTATTGTGTCTTATGGTGTGGCGAAACGCGTAGGGAGGAGCGACGTTCCGCTAAGTCCCGGAAGTTACTTGCTGTTGTTCGAGAGCTGGCCGGCTCGATTCTTTTAACGCTATTTTTATTCTACTTAACTGTAATGCCCCGTACACATGATCGGACATTGATCGGACATTCTGACAACAACATCCATGGATTTTTCCAACGGATGTTGACTCAAACTTGTCTTGCATTCACACGGTCACACAAAGTTGTCAAAATTTCCGAACGTCAAGAACACGGTGAGGTACAGCACGTACGACGAGCCGAGAAAAATGAAGTTCAATAGCCAGTGCGGCTCTTCGGAGCATGCGTGGCACTTTGTACCTTGGAATTGTGTAAACACAATTGGAATTTGGAATTTGCGCAAACGGATTTTGTTGTTGGAAAATTTGAGAACCAGATCTCAAATTTTGTGCGAGTGAAATTCCACACGGTTGGAATTTCCAACAACAGGCTCTGATCGGAAAGTCTGACCGTGTGTACGCGGCATAAGTGTCCATTTGTCTTTCGAAGTGTAAAATAAATGTGAAGGTTTTATACTATGCGAGCCTTTGTTGTTTCATGGGGATCCACTAACCGTGCCTGATTTGTGTGAGGACTACCACTGCTGAGGCCAAGGAGTCCAGTGTATTGCACAGAGATCCCGGACTGGGGTATTAGCCATCTGCGCTCTATGGTCCCCTGTAACAAGGGACCGTAGCGATCTGGTAAGCGGCAGTGTGTGCTGAGGTGGAGGCATTTCTTATTGGCTTTTTTTCTCGTTTTTTTTTTCCCCTTTTTTGTATTGATGTTTGAGTGGATTCTAGAGAAATATTAAACTTACTGCTTGGAAAGGAATCAGATGAAGCAAAATTATGCCAGTGAGACAGCTAACCATCCCCTTGAACCTTCCGGATAATGACAGGCAAAGGAGAGGAGGACATTTTTGCACCCTTTGTAGCTTCACACCCAGACACATCTGTAACGAGCCCCTGCTTGCTCGGTTCCACTCTCCCGACACTCCTCTGCAGCTATAGAATCAGATTGCAGATTGCAACATCTGATGGTTCGGTCATCCGATGCTCCGGGACTAGAACTACAGCTATGTGCCGTTCTAATCCAATTGTGTAGCTCAGAACAAACACCAGGCAGGCTGTATGTAAGTTCAACCAGGAATCTCCTTTATTGACAGGAATACAGGCTCTTTTATACAGTAAAAGAGGAGGTGCATACCTCCTGCTCATATTACTCTAACAATACACCTGTAACCTAATTAACCTAATTAACATGAGCTAGTTTACTAACATGACCTTTTGCCCAGACTTGTGGTCACCGAGCTTCACACAGTACATTATACATTATCATAAGTACAACCACAGGACATTTTCACAATAGCAGGAGCTAATTACAATTAATCGGTCGGTAAGAGGCTTGCATTCAGTCCCCTCCAAAAGTCTCTCTCCCGGCTAGGTCTGTCACATTATCGTTCTGGATTGATGCATTGTACAGGTGGGGCAGAAACTAGTTGTTAATGGCCAGCATTTTAGTTTCCATGGGCATTCTTATAATGGGTCATGGTTGGGCTCTCCCCCTTATGCCGTTTGAGGCTCTCTATTGGCCTGTATGAATCATGGACAGCCTCACTAGCCAACAATGAGACTTAAGCTGGTCCATACATTATACAATTTTCTTATTCAATTTCCTTTAGATTCACCCTCAAATATGTAGTGCAAGGACCTGCCTGATTGTATACAAATTGGAAATTTTAGGTTTGACCTCATATTATATGGTTTTGGTAAATCTATAGGAAAATTGTACAAGCAAATTGTATAAGGCTGGGTTCACACTATTGCGAATTGGATGCAGAATTCGCATTGCAGGAGGCTGTGACCGGCTCTCTATGGAGACGGTTTACACATCTCCGCAGTGGCTCCGGTGCGAATTGCACAGGAGTCCTGTGTGTTTTTTGGCCCATTTTAGGTCCGAATTCAGCCCAAAATTCAGGCTGAAATCGGACCTGAAATGGTGAATGGAGACGCACCAGACTCCTGCTCTGAGCCACTGCGATTTCCAGTGTAAAACCAGCCTAACGTATGGCCAACCTTCGGAAACATGAGGGATCAGGGTCCAGTGAAATGAAAACATGCAATACATGTACCAGGGTACCAGGGAAATTATAAACCTGTGCAAAGTATGTGATTAGTAAACACTTATAATATGCCTGCACTTTTATCTGCATCTATGCATCCATGCATCCATCCATATAGCAGAACAAAACAGGTTTTTAAAATATATCAGCTGTAACCACAAAACATACCAGATAAAAAAAAAACATATTTCAAGGACTATGAAAAAGCAAAAAACCTGAGACTCCTTCTCTCTTTAAGTAAAAGTAAAAAAAGTGCTAAGTGCTCAAATAAACTGCTGCTCCCTTAAAAAGTAAATGAAGTGTCATAAAAGACATATCAGAAAAACTTTCCGAGGGGGTGCTGTAATGATAACTATACACTGAAAAATATTTTAAAATAAAACAAAATAAAAAACAATATATATGCATCTAGTGCCAAAACAAGCGTATGCCAAGTGCCAAATAAAGTGATCCAAAATAAATGAAAAAAGTCCAGAAAAATATTTTTTAAAAAAAAGTCCCACAAAAAAATTTCTGATTATTGTCCACCTTTGGATTCCAGTAATCTTCTTTCACCCAGTGATCTCTAACAAGCGGTGATATGAGAGATCACTGGGTGAAAGAAGATTTTTTCAGACTTTGGTTTAATTTGGATATTTTTGCACTTTGATTTTTTTTTATCTATTTTTGATCACATTATTTGGCACTTGGCATACACTTGTTTTAGCACTGGGTGTATATATAACTTTATTTATTTAATTGTATTTTGTTATAAAATATTTTTTAGTGTATGGTTATCATCACAGCACCTCCTCAGATTGGAATGTTTTTCTGATTTGTTTTATGACACTATATTTCAAGGACTGTGTTCATTTAGGTTAGTATCGGTTTGGGCAGTTGGGTTTTGTACTTGTCAAATTCACTCATCAGGATAATATGAATGGTCTGTTTCTAAGCAACCTAGCATCAAATAAACTAAAACTGCGGGAGGCCGTGTATTCTGGGATACAATCCGCAGAACAAGTAATGGGTTTCTAGAAAATGTCCTCTGCGTCTTTTATATCTGGAGTACTGAAGTACTTCAGGTAATTCCTGGAACAATCAGAGATTTTACAGTTCAGTAAGAAATGGTCTACAAACTACAGGAATAATCGTTAAGCACTTGTGGGTGAAAGTGGTTTTCACATTTTGAATATGCGCCGATTGATTTAATAATAATAACTGACATTGCACACAATATTCAAGTGCTGCTGATATTATTTTTTATGGGGCAATTAAGGCTTCCTTTTTTTGGTATTATTTTACAATAATTATTTTATTTTCTATTTATTTTAAGGGGGACAATGTGTTAAAAAAAGAAAATCAAATCAAATATTAATAGTTTCTCATATACTCAAGCACAGCAAAGAATAACCAGAAATGAGCCAATGCTGACGCTTACCTCGTATATATTTTTGCTAGAAAATTACTTAGAACTTTTTTTAGCAGAGCCCTAGAGAAATCAATAGCGGTCCTTGCAATTTTTTATGTCACACTGTTTTTGCGCAGCGATTTTTCCACTTTAACCACTTCAGCCCTGGAGGATTTGGCTGCTCAATGACCAGAGCACTTTTTGCGATTTGGCACTGTGTCACTTTAAATGACAATTGCGCGGTCGTGCGACATTGTACCCAAACAAAATTGACATCCCTTTTTCTCACAAATAGAGCTTTCTTTTGGTGGTATTTGATCACCTCTGCGGTTTTTATTTTTTGCGATATAAACAAAAAAAGAGTGACAATTTTGAAAAAAAAGCAATATTATTTATGTTTTGCTATAATAAATATCCCCCAAAAATATATAAAAAAAAACATTTTTTCCTCAGTTTAGGCTGATATGTATTCTTCTACATATTTTTGGTAAAAAAAAAAAAATTCGCAAAAAGCATATATTGATTGGTTTGCGCAAAATTTATAGCGTCTACAAAATAGTTGGGGATAGTTCTATGGCATTTTTATTATTAATTTTTTTTATTAGTAATGGCGGCGATCTGCGATTTTTAGCGGGACTGCGACATTATGGCGGACACATCGGACATTTTTGACACTATTTTGGAACCATTGTCATTTATACAGCAATCAGTGCTATAAAAATCCATTGATTACTGTATAAATGACACTGGCAGTGAAGGAGTTAACCACTAGGGGAGTTGAAGGGGTTAAGTGTGTCCTAGGGAGTGATTCTAACTGTGAGAGAGCTGTGATCACTGTCCTGTCACTAGGCAGAACGGGGAAATGCTTTGTTTACAAAAGCATCTCCTGTTCTTCCTCTCCGTGACACGATCGCGTACACCTGGCGGACATCCAGTCCGCGGAACCCGCGGTCACGATCACGGAAACGGCGGCGCGCACACGCTCGTGACACCGCTTCTTAAAGGGGCCTGTACGCCCTTTTGCCTACCAGCGCCATTCTGCCGACATAAATCGGCGTGCGCTGGTTGGCAAGCAGTTAATGAGTTCACAAAAAAAAAACAACACAGTCTATAACCCTTTTTTTTATATAAAATATGAAATATGAAAGATGATGTCATGCCACGTAAATAGATTCCCAACATGTCATGCTTTAAAATTGCGCACGCTCATAGAGTGGCGCCAAACTACAGTACATAAAAATCTCCATAGGCGATGCTTTATAAAAAGTTACCAGTTTTGAGTACCTTAAAGGTAGAGCTCCAAATGGATGACGCTAAGGGGAAAATAATGCTGGGAGTATGCTATAGGCCCCCTAACCTAAGGGAGGAGGTTGAGGTGGACCTCCTATCACAATTTGGATTAGTAGCAAGGATGGGAAGTATCATCATAATGAGGGGATTTTAAATATCCATACATAGACTGGGCAGAGGGAACCACGCATTCGTCTAAGGCTCGCCAGTTCCTAAATGTCTTGGAGGACAATTTCATGGGTCAGATGGTAGAGGCACAAACTAGAAATAAAGCGTTACTAGATCTACTGATTACCAACAATACAGACCTGATCACGGATGTGGAAATACGGGGCAATTTAGGAAACAGCGATCACAGGTCAATTGGCTTCAGTATAAATCACACAAATAGGAAACATAAGGGGAATACAAAGACACTGAATTTCAAAAGAGCCAACTTCCCTAAACTATGAACCTTGCTAGAAGATATAAATTGGGATAAAATCTTAGGAACAAAGAACACGGAGGAGAGAAGGGGTCGCTTTAAGAGCATATTAAATAAGGGCATTAGCCAATGCATCCCATTGGGTAATACATTTAAAAGAGTGAACAAAAGTCCTAGATGCCTTCAAAAAATACAAGGTTGAGGGATTATCATCAGCATTTAGACTTTATAAAGAATGCAACAATGTAAGGGTGCAGTTAGGGTGGCTAAAACAGAACACAAAAGACACATAGCGGAGTAGAGCAAAAAAAATTCCAAGAAATTCTTTAAGTATATAAACAGTAAAAAAGGGAGGACAGACCATATTGGCCCCATAGAGAATGAGGAAAGACATCTGGATACAGAGGATGGGGAGATGGTGAAGGTATTGAATTTATTATTATCCTCAGTCTTCACAAGGGAATCGGGGGGCTTTAGTAACCAAAACTGCAGTGCTTATCCTCATGACATGTCACAGGAAGCACCCTAATGGCTAACAGAGGACACAGTTAGAATTAGACTTAGGAAACTTAACATTAATAAATCACCGGGACTGGATGGATTGCACCGGAGGGTACTTAGGGAACTCAGTCAAGTAATTGCCACACCATTGTTCCTAATTTTTACTGATAGTCTACTGACTGGAATGGTACCAGCGGATTGGAGAAAAGCCAACGTAGCACCAATATATAAAACGGGTCCAAAATACATCCCTGGGATTGACAGACCAGTTAGCCTAACATCAATAGTATGTAAACTCTTGGAGGTGATGATAAGGGACTATATACAAGATTTTAGTAATGAAAACGGTATCATTAGCAGTAATCAGCATGGATTCATGAAGAATCATTCTTGCCAAACCAATCTATTAACCTTCTATGAGGAAGTGAGTTGCCATCTAGATAAAGGAAGGCCTGTAGACGTGGTAAATCTGGATTTTGCAAAAGCATTTGATACAGTTCCCCATAAAAGTTTAATGTACAAAGTAAGGTCCGTTGGCATGGACCATAGGGTGAGTACATGGATTGAAACCTGGCTACAAGCGCGAATTAAGAGGGTGGTGATAAATGGGGAATACTCGGAATTGTCAGGGGTGGGTAGTGAGGTCCCACAGGGTTCTGTACTGGGACCAATCCTATTTAATTTATTTATAAATGACCTGGAGGATGGGATAAACAGTTCAATCTCTGTATTTGCGGATGATAGTAAGTGGTCAACTACACGGCAAATGAGGTTTAATGTAAAAAAAATCTAAAATAATGCATTTGGGTGGCAAAAATATGAATGCAATCTATACACTGGGGGGGGGGACCTCTGGGGGAATCTAGGATGGAAAAAGACCTGGGGGTCCTAGTAGATGATAGGCTCAGCAATGGCATGCAGTGCCAAGCTGCTGCTAACAAAGCAAACAGAATATTGGCATGCATTAAAAAGGAGATCACCAGCCCTCAGGAAGGATGTACTGGAAATGGAGCGAGTACAAAGAAGGGCAACAAAGCTAATAAAGGGTCTGGAGGATATTAGTTATGAGGAAAGGTTGCGAGTAGGGTTGTCCCGATACCACTTTTTTAGGACCGAGTACAAGTACCGATACTTTTTTTCAAGTACTCGCCGATACCGATTACCGATACTTTTTTTTTATGTCACGTGACAGTTTTTTTTTTTTTTTAACAATGCTTTCTTTTTTTTCGGGGGGGGGGGAGGGGTGAACGGTGTCTGTGTGTTTTTTTTTTATTAACAATTTTTATTTTTTACAATAATAATTTTTTTATGTGTTTTTTTTTTTATTAACAATTTTTTTTTTTTACAATAATAATTTTTTTATTCATTTTTGCAATATGTTTTTTTTTTTTTTTTTTTTTTAAATCAGCCCTGTTGGGGGGCTTTGGTGAGATATCAGGGGTCTTAACATACCCCTGATATCTCCCCCTTGAGACAGAGAAAGAGACCGAGGATAGAGATTCCCCAGTCCCTTTCTCTGCAGCCTCAGCTGCACTGAGAATGAATGGAGAGAAGTCAGCGGCTCCTCTCCATTCATAAACTGACACATTGTAATCACAGGAGATTACAATGTTTCAGTTATGTGAATGGACAGAGTCAGCTGACTCTGTCCATTCACAAAGGAAGGAGGAGGAGGACGGCGGACCGGAGGGGACAGCGGAGAGGCAGAGGAACGGAGGAACGGAACGGAGGGGGACAGAGAAGGAGAGGGGGACGGAGGAACGGAACGGAGGGGACAGAGAAGGAGAGGGGGACGGAGGAACGGAACGGAGGGGACAGAGAAGGAGAGGGGGACGGAGGAACGGAACGGAGGGGACAGCGGAGAGGCAGAGGAACGGAGGAACGGAACGGAGGGGACAGAGAAGGAGAGGGGGACGGAGGAACGGAACGGAGGGAGACAGAGGAGAGGGGGACAGAGGAACAGAGGGGGCATGGAGGAGGATGCAGTGACAGTCAGCGGTGATCGCGTGGGGAAGTTACAAGCACCGATCACCGCTGTATGTCACTGAAAGCCGCGGGGGGGAATCTTGTAACTCCCCCACACGCCGATCACCGCTGACTGTCATAGTATCGGCGGAAGCATCGGGAGCATTTGCCCGAGTACAAGTACTTGGGCAAATGCTCGGTATCGGTGCCGATACCGATACTAGTATCGGTATCGGGACAACCCTAGTTGCGAGCACTGAACTTATTCTCTCTGGAGAAGAGACACTTGAGAGGGGATATGATTTCAATTTACAAATACTGTACTGGTGACCCCACAATAGGGATAAAACTTTTTTGCAGAAGGGAGTTTAACAAGACACGTGGCCACTCATTAAAATGAGAAGAAAAGAGGTTTAACCGTAAACTATATAGAGGGTTCTTTACTGTAATGCCCCGTACACACGGTCGGACTTTGTTCGGACATTCCGACAACAAAATCCTAGGATTTTTTCCGACGGATGTTGGCTCAAACTTGTCTTGCATACACACGGTCACACAAAGTTGTTGGAAAATCTGATCATTCTGAACGCGGTGACGTACGTCGGGACTATAAACGGGGCAGTGGCCAATAGCTTTCATCTTTTTATTTATTCTGAGCATGCGTGGCACTTTGTCCGTCGGATTTGTGTACACACGATCGGAATTTCCGACAACAAAATTTTGTTGTCGGAAAATTTTATAGCCTGCTCTCAAACTTTGTGTGTCGGAAAATCCGATGGAAAATGTGTGATGGAGCATACACACGGTCGGAATTTCTGACAACAAGGTCCTATCACACATTTTCCGTCGGAAAATCCGACCGTGTGTACGGGGCATAAGAGCAGCCAGGATGTGGAATTCCCTTCCACAGGCGGTGGTCTCAGCGGGGAGCATCGATAGTTTAAAAAAACTATTAGATAAGCACCTGAACGACCGCAACATACAGGAATATACAATGTAATACTGACATAATCACACACATAGGAGGTTGGACTTGATGGACTTGTGTCTTTTTTCAACCTCACCTACTATGTATGAGTTACAGAAAAGGTCTCGTGCTAGAATTATTGCTCTCGCTCTGACGTTCGCGGGGATACCTCACATATGTGGTTTGAACACCGTTTACACATGTGGGCGTGACCTACGTATGCGTTCACCACTGCATGCGAGCACGGGGGGGTGGGTGCTGTTAAAAAAAAATGTATATTATTTTTACACTGTCCTTTTATTTATTTATTTATTTATTTATTTATCACTTTTATTGCTATCGCAAGAAATGTAAACCTCCCTTGCAATAGCAATACAGCATGACAGGCAGTGTTAATTTTGGCAGAAAATTTTGGTTTAGTTTTAGTCTTAGTCTTTTGACTAAAATTCCATTTTAGTTTTAGCCGTATTTTAGTTATCGAAATTATTTTAGTTTTAGTCGTGTTTTAGTCGACTAAAATCAAATGGGTTTAGTTAAATTGTAATGCATTATTGAAGCATTTCTCTAGAATTTCCAAACTCATTATATACTGCTGGAGTAAAATTCCAATAACATATTATTTATGGTATTGAACATGCACTACAGACACAGATTTAGCCATTGTGATATATAACATCTTTATAAATAAAAACAAGTTTCATAAACAAACAAAAATATTGCTTTTTGACAAGCAGAGGTACAAAACTTGAAAATATAAAAAAAAAAAAAAAACTGTAAACTCTATTGGCTGTAATGCCATAGCACATAATATCTGAATATATTATCAACATTAAATATTAAGAAAAAAATAAGAAAAGCCTTTTTCTTTATTTTTTTTCTTTTAGAAGCTTGGTAGATGAACCCTACATATTCTTATGTGGTGTGCAGTGTTCATTTTGATGTCAAATTTCAATTTAGTTTTAGTCATAGTCTTTTGACTAAAATGTCATTTTAGTTTTAGTTGTATTTTAGTTATCTCAATTATTTTTGTTTTAGTCGTATTTTAGTCGACTAAAACAGTATTAATTTAGTAGACGAAAATATTTTAGTCGACCAAATTAACACTGATGACAGGTCCTCTTTATGGAGAGATCTGGGCTCTTTAAGACCCCAAATCTCTGCTCTGCCTTTAAAAGCAAAAGATCAAAAAGATTTTTAATCTTTTACTTTAACAAAAAAAAAAAAAGCCTTCTTTACATGCCGGAAGAAGTGACATCTTGACGTCGCTCCAAGCCTCCAAGGCCATAGAGATGAGCGGAGGCCATCTTGTCTTCACTGATCTCTATTGCAATCCATCACCGTGCTATACCCCCAGAAGACATCACCGCTCACTAAACATGTAGGGGGGTGTCCAATCTCGGGGGGCCGTACGCACTTGTTATCAAGCACTGTAAGTGCTTCTTGGAATTATCAGCCTGCTGAATTTATCTTACTGCGAGATCGAATCTGCCAGTTGGAGTTTGAGTTTCTAATAAATACCAAGTTTTTATGGACTTCACGATGGATGCATGTCTTTATTTTCTGGTAAGATATCTAAACTGATGGTGGAGTGATGGTCATCTTTTCTCGTTGGCAGTTGAGCCTGTGATCCCATTTCATGCGCTTTTGGTCATTATAGTGTTTGGCCCATCTGCTCTGGTAAGAGGCAGTGTGATTATCGCTATCCGGTGGTGCATTTCAGCTCCTTTCCTTTGCACTTCAAGTTAGAGGATCACATGTCAAGTACTTTGTGATGAGATCTTTGCACTGATGGACTGTATATCTGCTCCTTTTTAGTGATGTGTGATGTATAGACACATTTATCCATTTATATTGCAGGGAGTGTGACTTCAAATACATTTTTTTGTTTTATATATAACTTGTGATGAATTTGTTCACCATTTGTTTTTGCTGTTTTGTATTGAACTTTTTTTGCACTTTATGTTAGAAGTTTTATATTGCACTTATTGCACTTTATGTTATAAACTATAGCGCTGCTTTGCCTTTTATCTATGTAAGGAATTGGTATCACAATTTTTAGCTGGCTGCTTTTAGGTTACTGTGGTATCATGTGAGGTGGGAGGGGGCACCACGAGGACATTGGGGGGGATGTGCTAGGAGTGGTTTTAGGGGGATTTGTATTGGGGCTATAGGGAAAAGGTTTTTTGTTAGGAGGAAGGATTTGGGGAGTTATGCTAGAAGAGGTAATATGGTAAGGGGGGGGGGGGGGGATTGTGCTAGGAGGGACTGTTTTTTTTGGGGGGGGGGATTTGTGCTAGTAGGGATGAATGGGGGGTATTTGTGCTACTAGGGGAAATTTGAGGGGGGAGATTTGCACTTGGAGTGGGGATTTGGAGTGGGGGGGGGGTTGTGTATTCGAAAAAGGAACTTTGAGAGATTTAAAGGGTAGAGGATTCGTGCTAGGAGGTGTGATTTGTTGGGGGGGGGGGGATGTGTTGTCCTGATATAGAGGAAAAACTTGCTATTTTTTTTCTTTATCATTTCTTTTATTCTTTTATTTTTTTTGGGGGGGTGGGGGGTGGGGGGGAGGTTGCTGACACCTAATGTCATACATCTTGGGGGATAGGAATTTGGCATGTTCTCCCTGGGCTCTGGATGACCTTGTCCTGGCGCGTCATACACCCTAGAGATGCAGCAGTGCAGTGGTTTGGCTTGTGTTAGAATTAGGAGACAGGGCAAGCGAGTGTTTCCATAGTGGGTCACTGGGCCTAATAGGGCCAAGCCTAATAGAATGGCTAGCCAGTATTAATTTTGTTGATACACAACACACCTTCATACAATGTAACTGACATAACTGGCTCAGGTAATAGTGGATACAGTGCCTTGAAAAAGTATTCATACACCTTGAAATGTTCCTCATTTTGTCATGTTACAACCAAAAACATGAATGTATTTTATTGGGATTTTATGTGATAGACCAACACAAAGTGACACATAATTGTGAAGTGGAAGGAAAATCATAAATGGTTTTCAAATTGTTTTACAAATAAAAATTTGAAAAGTGTGGTGTGCATTTGTATTCAGCCCCCTTTACTCTGATACCCCTCACTAAACTCTAGTGGAATCAATTGCCTTCAAAAGTCCCCTAATTAGTAAATAGAATCCACCTGTGTGTAATTTAATCTCAGTATAAATACAGCTGTTCTGTGAAGCCCTCAGAGGTTTGTTAGAGAAACTTGGTTGACAAACAGCATCATGAAGGCCAAGGAACACACCAGACAAGTCAGGGATAAAGTTGTAAAGAAGTTTAATAGAGGATTAGGTTATAAAAAAAATATATATATCCCAAGCTTTGAAAATCTCGTGTAGCACTGTTCAATCCATCATCTGAAAATGGAAAGAGTATTGCACACCTACCAAGACATGGCCGTCCTTCTAAACTGACAGGCCGGACAAGGAGAGCATTGATCAGAGAAGTAGCCAAGAGGCCCATGGTAACTCAGGAGGAGCTGCAGAGATCCACAGCTCAGGTGGGAGAATCTGTCCACAGGACAACTATTAGTCGTGCTCTCCACAAATCTGGCCTTTATGGAAGAGTGGCAAGAAGAAAGCCATTGTTGTAAGAAAGCCATAAGAAGTCCCATTTGCAGTTTGGGAGAAGCCATGTGGGGGACACAGCAAACATGTGGAAGAAGGTGCTCTGGTCAGATGAGACCAAAATTTTACTTTTTGGCCTAAAAGCAAAGTGCTGTGTGGCGGAAAACTAACACTGCACATCACCCTGAACACACCGTTCCCACCGCGAAACATGGTGGTGGCAGCATCATGTTGTGGTGACGCTTTTCTTCAGAAGCGACAGGAAAGCTGGTCAGAGTTAATGGGAAGATGGGTGGAGCCAAATACAGGGCAATCTTAAAAGAAAACATGTTAGAGTCTGCAAAAGACTTGAGACTGGGGCGGAAGTTCACCTTCCAGCAGGACAACGACCCTAAACATACAGCCAGAGCTACAATGGAATGGTTTAGATCAAAGCATATTCATGTGTTGGAATGGCCCAGTCAAAGTCCAGACCTAAATCCAATTAAGAATCTGTGGCAAGACTTGAAAATTGCTGTTCATAGATGTTCTCCATCCAATCTGACGCTTTGTCAGATTGGATGGAGAGCATCTGTGAACTATTTTGCAAAGAAGAATGGCCAAAAATGTCACTCTCTAAATGTGCAAAGCTGGTAGAGACATACCCAAAAAAACTTGCAGCTGTAATTGCAGCGATAGGTGGTTCTACAAAGTATTGACTCAGGGGGGCACCAAAGAAATGTACCCCACACTTTTCACATATTTATTTGTAAAACATTTGGAAAACCATTTTTCATTTTCCTTCCACTGTACAATTATGTACAACTTTGTGTTGGTCTATTACATAAAATCCCAATAAAATCCATTTACGTTTTTTGGTTGTAACGTAACAAAATGTGGAAAATTTCAAGGGGTATGAATACTTTTTCAAGGCACTGTAGATGGCACTGCAGCTTTTCAACTACCACTTTGACTACAGGATACAGTAAGTAGCCTTGTTTGTTGTATGAACCAATTGTCAGAAGTTAGTATTGCGGTCTGGACAACACATCTGTACGAAATAACCTACTTTAAATTTAGACATAGAGTGTCTCTAACCACCCGACTCTTCTGGGGTTTGTATTGACCTTTAGGCATTAAAGATATTTTGTATGGTAATAGTCCAGAGACACAAACATGACCTTTCTCTTCTTTTCTTCATGTCACATCCTCTCCTCTCTCTGTGACTCTGCCTTGCATGGACAGTTCTTTCTGATAACAGAAGCATACTGTATACCATAAATATAAACATATGAGAATTCTGTGCTTAGAAACAAGAAAATAAAAACTAATTTGCAATGTTATACACTATTAGTATTCAACATCCAGCAAAAAGTCCATTTGCTCTTTAACAGCAAAAAAAGCTCATTTATGTGGAGCTAAATTAGGATATTAAACGGAAAGGTCCATACAACATTCAGGATTCCATATCTGATAATGCTTCAAGCAAACTTAGTCTATATCAGTAATAAATAAGACAGGAGAGCCCAACACCAACTTGAATGTGAAGAAGATAGCTCTCGGCACCAACGAGATCAAGCCCAGCAGCTTACCAGAAATTATGGACCCTCAAACTATACTATATACCAGGGATATGCAATTAGCAGACCTCCAGCTGTTGCAAAACTACAAGTCCCACCATGCCTTTGCCTCTGGGTGTCATGCTTGTGGCTGTCAGAGTCTTGCAATGCCTCATGGGACTTGTAGATCTGCAACAGCTGGAGGTCCGCTAATTGCATATCCCTGCTATATACTATACTCAAACTATACTGTGCACTAAATAATCCTCAGGGCCTGTTTACAATACATGTCAGACATCTCAAGTCTCCCGCGAGCCGCGGGAGCCTCCCGAATTTGACTGCGGGCTCCCGGACACCCGCGAGCGCTGGGTGAACTCCCAGCTGCTTCTATCACTCAGCAGCAGAAAGAGCAGTCCGAGTGGCCAAATGGAGTACGGCCGCTTGGTCTGCTCTGTCTTCTGAATGACAGGCGCAGGAGGGTCTGAACGCCCCCCACCCCAGAGCAGAGCATGCGCCGTTCCAAAGCTAGCCGCGATTGGCCGGGAAGCAGGCACAGTGAGGTCTTGGCGCCTTTTACAAATTACAGCAGGGCTGGCCGGGGGAGCTAGGAGGACTCAGGGGTGAGAGTGGCCTCCTGGCTCCTTCGGTGGGCTGGTGTCCCTGCTCTCCACCGTGCCTTGTCTCTCCTGCCTGCAGATCAGCCTGATGGGCCCCGGACTCAGAGACCGTCCTGCTCCCTGCTGCCCCGACCCTGAATGCAGAAGCACACGTGAGCAGAGGTATTCTGTAGTTTGAGGAGGTGTGGAGGTGTGCAAGGTGTGTTTTAATCACTGTTGTGGCACGGCTTCATTCACTGCTTCTCCCTCTTCATGTCTGCATTCCCTGGCTACATGTGCTACCTGTGTCCAGAGGTGAAGTATGTTGATTTACTGCCTGCTCCCGCCATAAGCCTAAGTGTGTTCCCGAGGCATGTGGAGAAGGTTGAGAAGCGCTACAAGCCAAATAGTCGCTTTTGACATGAATTGCACAGCTTATTGCTTCTCCCTATCTATGTTTGCATTCCTAGGCTGCATATACTGTGCTCTGCAGAGAAGTCCTGTTAACTCTTCACTTGCTGCCACCTAACTGCTCTGCTGCCACTACCATCTATTTACTTTGTAGCCTGCTCACACCCAAGCATAGTGAGGAGTGACTGTATGTGGACAATTTCTAATCATCAGTTTTTTGATATTACCAGCCCTATATAGACATTCACCAATGGTCAGGTGTACTTTTTGAACAGTTCATTTAGGTAGGTACAGTCACTATCTAGTGAAGTATACGTAGGTGTGCCGTTATTATTTTCTCTTCTTGCAGCTGGTGTTTTGGATACTTTTCTTTGATTTATGTGATCCTCCCTGTGTATCCGGTATGTTTCTGTGTAGGGGTGCTGCAGCAGCAAATGCATAATGTAAGCCTTCATTGGCTGTTGCAGGTCCAAGCCATTAGGCTGGTTTGCTGTGCCATTGTCAAACCTTTATCTGCAGTATCTCTCTGAGGACATTGTTCAGGTGGCCCTCATAATCAGTCCCCTATGCAATATTCTATCTTATGGCTGCGCCATTCAATGTACGTGTGGACTGTATGTATACGTGGATTGTATGTATGTGTGGACTGTATGTATACGTGGACTGTATGTATACGTGGACTGTATGTATGCGTGGACTGTATGTATGCGTGGACTGTACGTATGCGTGGAATGTACGTATGCGTGGACTGTACGTATGCGTGGACTGTACGTATGCGTGGACTGTATGTATGCGTGGACTGTATGTATGTGAGTGTACCGTATGTAGTGTTATTTTTCCTAGTAAGATTGGGGGGGGGGTCGGCAGCGCCGGCGCGGAGTGTTGCCCCCCTGAAATGAGTTTGCCACCTCCCTGAAATGAGTTTTTTCAGGTTGGGATGTCTGACATGTACACACATCACTTAACGCTTCACCCACCTCGAGGTGAGTGAAGCGGGCAGTGATGTGTGAGAACAGCTTGCAGGTTGTCTTCTCTATATGCGGGGTCTGTGTCAGACAAGACCAGTGCAGACAACACATGTGGTGTGAACAGGCCCTGAGGAATATTTAGTACAAAGTGCCTGCAGTTACAGGATGTGCCTGATACATGCCTGTTGATCTTCAAGGCTACTGAATGTTATATGAAGCCTTAGATAACCGGCTAACCAAGCTGCCATTGCCTTTGGAGTGATCTGGATATCTGAATATTATATTATTAGACTTATTTGTGACCACTCTATAATTTGAGGGTCCATCATTTCTGGTAAGCTGCTGGGCTTGATAACGTTGGTGCCGAGAGCTATCTTCTTCACATTCAAGTTGGTGTCAGGCTCTCCTGTCTTATTTATTACTGATATGGACTTAGCTGCTTGAAACATTATCAGATATGAAATCCTGTACGGACATTTCAGTTTATTATCCTAATTCAGGGCTGCATATATTACAATTTTCATACCGTATACCAGCCTTTTTCAACCAGGGTGCCTTCTGGGTTTTTAAGGGGTGCCCAAAAATTGTCAGCAAGACGGCAGTTGGATCATGCCTGCCTTTTTTGTTACACAAAGCCACAGGCTTCAACCGCTTCAATACCGGGCACTTTTACCCCCTTCCTGCCCAGGCCAATTTTCAGCTTTCAGTGCTGTCACACTTTGAATGACAATTGCGCAATGTAACACTGTACCCAAATGAAATTTTTATCCTTTTTTCACACAAATAGAGCTTTCTTTTGCTGGTATTTATTCACCACTGGGTTTTTTAATTTTTGCTAAAAAATTTTTGAAAAAAATAAAAAGTTTTCATGAGTTTCTGTCAGAAAATTTTGGAAATAAGTAATTTTTCTCCTTCACTGATGTGCGCTGATGAGGCGGCACTGATGTGCACTGATGAGGCGGCACTGATGGACACTGATGAGGCGGCACTGATGGACACTGATGAGGCGGCACTGATGGACACTGATGAGGCTGCATATACAGTATTGGCACTGATGAGACGGCATTGAAGGGCACTGATGAGGTGGCACTGATGAGGAGGCACTAATATGTCGCACTGATGGGCACTGATAGGTGGCACTGATAAGCACTGATGGGTGGCATTGATGGGCAGCACTAATGGGTGGCACTGATGCGTATTGAAAGGCAGCACTGATGGACACAGATTTGCATCACAAATGGTCACTGACTGACGTCATGGCTGGGGCTGCACTAATAATCAGGGCACTGGTGATCAGTGCCCCGATTATCTGTACAGGTCTCCCCTGCGAGGAGATGCCGCTGATCGGCTCTCCTCTCCTCACATTGGTATACCACATGTTTATATGTGATCGGCTGTGATTGGATACTAGACTTTGACACACATACACCTACCTCCTGGAGAGTGTTCTTGAATTCATCCTGCTGCTTTTGTCACATCATCAATAAACACAAGAGAACCAGTTCCATTGGCAGCCATACATGCCCACGCCATGACATTACCACCACCATACTTCACTGATGAGGTGGTATGCTTTGGATCATGAGCAGTTCCTTTCCTTCTCCATACTCTTCTCTTCCCATCACTCTGGTACAAGTTGATCTTGGTCTTATCTGTCCATAGGATGTTGTTCCAGAACTGTGAAGGCTTTTTTAGATGTTATTTGGCAAACTCTAAACTGGCCTTCCTGTTTTTGAGGCTCACCAATGGTTTACATATTGTGGTGAACCCTCTGTATTCACTCTGGTGAAGTCTTCTCTTGATTGTTGACTTTGACACACATACACCTACCTCCTGGAGAGTGTTCTTGATCTGTCCAACTGTTGTGAAGGGTGTTTTCTTCACCAGGGAAAGAATTCTTCGGTCATCCACCACAGTTGTTTTCCGTGTTCTTCCGGGTCTTTTGGTGTTGTCGAGCTCACCGGTACGTTCTTTCTTTTTAAGGATGTTCCAAACAGTTGATTTGGCCACACCTAATGTTTTTGCTATCTCTCTGATAGGTTTGTTTTGTTTTTTCAGCCTAATGATGGCTTGCTTCACTGATAGTGACAGCTCTTTGGATCTCATATTGAGAGTTGACAGCAACAGATTCCAAATGCAAATAGCACACTTGAAATGAAATCTGGACCTTTTATCTGCTCCTTGTAAATTGGATAATGAGGGAATAACACACACCTGGCCATGGAACAGCTGAGCAGCCAATTGTCCCATTACTTTTGATCCCTTTAAAAAGTGGGAGGCACATATACAAACTGTTTTAATTCCTACACCGTTCACCTGATTTGGATGTAAATACCCTCAAATTAAAGCTGAAAGTCTGCAGTTAAAGTACATCTTGTTTGTTTAATTTCAAATCCGTTGTGGTGGTGTATAGAGCCAAAAAGATTAGAATTGTGTCGATGTCCCAATATTTATGGACCTGACTGTATGTATTGCCAGTTCTTTTGAGCATACACCTCCTAGTGGTAATAAATATATTGCACATAACATAACTCCCAACACTGCTTGAAAAAACTTTCCTTTTTGACAGCTACACATGCAGAACTGTCCATTTGAACTCTTCTGTGCGTTTTCTTCTTCTGTATGTTGTAGTCCAGTCACGGCTCGGGTAAGAGGAAGGGCTCGTTCGCACATAGTGAAATAACTGGTGCTTTTCCGCATTGGAAGAATGCAAGTCACAGCTAGGGCACATACAATACAATCCTGCAATTTATCGCAGCACTTCAAATAAAGATGAAGAAAAGGAAGAATCACACTTCCCCTGCCTGAGCCTCGCTGTAGCTCAACAGTGACAATGTAAATGGGCAAGAAGGCCCAGCTCTACGAGGGACATAATTAAGTGGGATTTTTTCCTGCAATGCTCCGGTGGGCTCTGTAAAATTAGGCAGTAAAATTGATTCAGGGAGTTGGGCAGAGAAATGTATCTTATTCAGAAAGGTATGTTCTGGAGAATTGCACATTTTAGAAGTATCTGCTGTTACAAATTACTGTGCTACTATTAGCCTAGATTCACATAAGCGCGATGCGGGAACCAGTGCGATTACACCTCTGCGATCCGCTTTGGGTGTCAATACATTGTTAATGACACCCCCAGATCGGTGTTAACAGATCGCAGTGCGAACTCGCACATGAATCAGATCGCATGGGTGTTCTCCGATTCTAGTGCGGGCAAAAAAAGTCCCTGCACTATTTTCGTGCAAGTTCAGCCATACAACTGTATGGCTGAACTCGCACTGCACAGACATCGCATGTGATCGGCACCTGCGGTGCGTGTGCGAATCACATGCGATGTCTAAGATCGCACATATGTGAACAAAATTTTATAAAAGAAACAAACTTTTTTTTTTTTTTTCAAAAATTTCAGTCTTTTTTAGTTTAGAAAAAAATAAAAACCCCAGTGGTGATCAAATACCACCAAAAGAAAGCTCTATTTGTGGGAAGAAAATGATAAAAAAATTTGTTTGGTTACAGCGTTGTATGACTGCGCAATCGTCATTCAAAGTGTGACAGTGCTGAAAGCTGAAAATTGTCCTGGGCAGGAAGGGGTGCCTGGTATTCAAGTGGTTAAATACAACCAAAAGAAATCTCTATTTGTGTGACAAAAATGATACAAATTTCATATGGGTACAGTGTAGAATAATTGTGCAATTGTAATTCAAAGTGCAACAGCGCTGAAAGCTTAAAATTGGCCTGGGCAGGAAGGTGGTGAAAGTGCTCAGTAGATAAGTGGTTATATGCAATGTTGACTATATAAGGGGTCTGTGTAATGGTTTGTGGCGATTTTTATGGTTTAAACGTTATAAACTATGTGTCATTTTATTATTTGTATAACATTTGTTACAGGATTCTTTTATGCCTCAGCTTGTACGGTGCATGCTGGGCTGTCTAAAAAGAAAGCCCAGCACCAACTCTGCACTTGGACCATTGCTGTATAAGGCACTAGAGGGTGCTGTCTGCATCCCTCCTTGTAGTCAATCAGATGACTCATTTATCTGTATGTGTTTAAATTGTCAGCACAGCAGTAAACCATATATCTGATATCCTGGAAAAAAAGACTTGCACTAACTTCCTGCTGTCTGAAAAGGGCGAGTATAAAAAATGTACACATGCAATTTTTAATATTTACCAAAGAAGAAAATCAATGTAAAATACTAATGAATATAATAGGTAAAGAAAATTATTATATAGTAACATTTTACATTGACTTTAAAGTCTAAAGCCGCGTACACACGACCGGACTTTCCGTCGGACATGCCGATCGTGTGTGGGCTTCATCTGACTTTTTCTTTCTAAAATTCTGATGGACCTAGAAATAGAACATGTTTCAAATCTTTCGGAATCAGTTCCTATCGGGAAAACCACTCGTCTGTATGCAATTCCGACAGACCAAAAACGACGCAAGGGCAGCTATTGGCTACTGGCTATTAAACTTCCTTTTTCTAGTCCCGTCGTACGTCATCGCGTTCTAAACGATCGGACTTTGGTGTGATTGTGTGTAGGCAAGTCCGTTTCAGCGGAACTCCGTTGGAAAGACCGTCGGAGTCTATTCTGACGGAAAGTCCGGTCGTGTGTACGCGGCATAATACCAACAGGGGGAAAACCCTAATCCTATAAGGAGGCTTAGTAAACATACAGTATATTTGTACCTAAGACAATGGCCAGCTAGGTGATCCTAATTTATACCCAAAACAATTGAACTTCATACTTCGTTTTCACATTTTGGCTGCAGAACTCTTACAGCCTCTAACAGAGCAAAGATACCAGACAAAGCAGTTTGCTTAATTGCAAGTCGTTGGACTTCTGAGCTGCTTTCAAGCATTAAAAATAGAAATTCCCCTTCTTGATGATATCACAGGACCCCTCACTTTTTGACTCAAATAGGTCCTATATAGTTCTTTGATTGGAAAATGTCTTTCATATTTACAGATTGTCACATGTGTGGCCACCCTTAAAGAATTAGATTTTTGTCACAGAGAACATTATTTCTTGTTTATATAGGAGGGAACCTATGGGATCCATATGAAACATCAATGAATCGGGACTACCCTCCAAAAGTCTTCCCTTCAACTACTGCTGTACGGTAAGCCACAATTACTTCTCCTTAGGTCCCTGAATATGTGCAGTTGATCAACAAAAAAATTTCTTTAGCAAATCGCACATACATACATACATACATACATACACATATATATATATATATATATATATATATATATATATATATATATATATATATATATATATATATATTGCATTCCTATGGTCTCCTCCTAAAGTTTTAGGCTGGGGATATCTGTTAAGCAGGGCCAGGACAAGGGGTGGGCAGGGGGGGAGCTTCCCTGGGCATAGCGTAGCAAGGGGGACAGAGAATGGACACTGGAAATTAAACCAATTCTACGGCATGCATTAGCAGTGGGGAGGGGGTGCAGTTCCTCATCCTTGCCCTGGTCATTAGCTGAACCTGCATTTAAGATCTAGATGGTGCAGATCGCAGACGTGAGGTCACATCAGCAGGTGTACTGGAGATTACTTTTTATCCTTCCTGAACTAGAATGATGATTAGCACCCATCAGGACTGCACATATCTGTTGATTTACCCTTTATAGTGAATAGGAAAATCTGTTATAGATTGGGCTACTCCCTGGCAAGAAAAAGGGAAAGGCCTAGGTAGCCCTATCTGCACATTTTTGGGCAGGCTTGCCCGCATAGGTCTCATGATCCAGTGTATGTAGGCATGGCATTACTGGGCTGAAAGTAAGTTCAGTGATAGATACACTGGCTCAGAAGATAAGCATGCCGGGATAAATAGATCTGAGTTCTATGGCAGCCATGCTGTGTCCCAGGGTCAGTTTAAAGCCCAAGCTAATTTTCTGTTTATATTAGCTAAATAAATAAAGTTCATCAAAGCAAACGGTATTCAGTGTCTTACAATTCATTTTCTTTCTAAAGCAGAAACAGCCTGAGTAGAAAAGCCTGTGTCCTGCCAGCATGCTGCAGAACAGAACCTTTACTCTCTATGCAGAAGCAGAGGTCTCTTCTTAAAGCGGGGTTCCCATTTAAAAAAAAAAAAAATTAAAAGTCAGCAGCTACAAATACTGCAGCTGCTGACTTTTAATCGGACACTTACCTGTCCCAAGGTCCAGCGATGCGGGGGATCGAAGCCCTGTTCGCCCCCTCCACTCGGTGGCGCCGGCATTTTAACTGTGGGCGCCTGGCTGTGGCTTCACAGCCGGGCACCCACCGCGCATGCGCGCCGTCACTGGCCCCGCAATTATCTGGGGCCGGTCACGTGTCCCAGATGATTGACAAGAGGGAGGGTGGAGAGGCGATCTCCCTTCCTGCGCCGAGGGAAGTGACGTCAGGAGCCCAGGCACCGAAGGAGGCAGACTACGAGGGACCCCCTAGCAACAGGCATTTAGAGGTGAGTAAAAAAAACATTTTTCTCCAAATGTTTTTTTTACATTTTTTTTAAAGCACATTACTGATTTTTTTTTTTTGGGCGTGGAACTCCACTTTAAAGGATTTACTCGCCCCCTACTGCTCTTTCTGAGCAGAGGGCATACCACACCTCTACAAAGACACTGATCCTTCCTCCCCAAAGCATGCTGGCAGGGTACAAACTTTTCTACTCGGGCTGCAGCTTTTTTTAAGGAAACAACTAAGACTTTGCAAATGCTTTACAGCCCTGATCCTCTTCGTTTTGGGTCCCCCCGCCACCGACACTTGATCCTCCCCTCTGCTGAGTGTTCTCAATAGCAAGCCTCTTGCTATCGAGGCACTCAAGCAGGTTTATTTCACAGCCATGCTTCTATGAATGGACACATTCACACACAGAGCGCAGCTTGGCCCCCCTGCCACTCTTTCCTCGTTGACTCATGTCCTGTGATTGACAGCAGCAGGAGCCATTGGCTCCTGCTGCTGTCTAGCCAATATGGGGAGAGAGACTCAGGAGAGCCGCTGATCTCATGCACATCTCTGGATCAAGATAGGGCTTAGGTAAATATAAGGGGGAGCTGCACTCAGAAGGTTTTTTACCTTCCTGCACGAAGGTAAAAACCTTCTGCCTTTAGAATCACTTTAAACTGAAAGTTCATTTGGTGTTTAAATCAAAGAACTACTCAATTTTTCCTCGTCCTCGCTTGGTTCTTACTGCCCCTCCTTTTGTTTTTTTATTTTTATTATTTATTACAGTTAATCATATAACACCAACAATTTATGCAGTACTTTAAATATTGTATATTCACATTAGTCCCTACTTTCAAGGAGTTTATAATCTGAGTTCCCTATCTCATATACACTATATTGCCAAAAGTATTGGGACACCTGCTTTTACATGCATATGCCCTTTAATGGTATCCCAGTCTTATTCCATAGGGTTCAATATTGAGCTGGCACACCCTTTGCAACTATAACAGCTTCAACTCTTCTGGGAAGGTTGTCCACAAGGTTTAGAAGTGTATCTATGGGAATGTTTGACCATTCTTCCAGAAGCGCATTTGTGAGGTCAAGCACTGATGCTGGATGAGAAGACCTGGCTCGCAGTCTCCGCTCTAATTCATCTCAAAGGTGTTCTATTGGGCTGAGGTCAGGACTCTGTGCCGGCCAGTCAAATTTCTCCACCCCAAACGTGCTCATCCATGTCTTTATTGGCCTTGCTTTGTGCACTGGTGTACAGTCATGTTGGAACAAGAAGGGGGCATCCCCAAAGTGTTCCCACAAAGTTGGAAGCATGAAATTGTCCAAAATATCTTGGTATGCTGACGCCTTAAGAGTTCCCTTCACTGGAACTAAGGGCCAAGCCCAACCCCTGAAAAACAAACCCACACCATAATCCCCCCTCCACCAAACTTTACACTTGGCACTTTAAGGGCCCCTCAACCACAAATCAAATAAATATTGATTTGATCTTAAAAGAAAACTACAATTAATTAAATTGTTTACAAAAGATGAAAAAATGACCCAACTCGAAGAAATGAAAACTTTCCATTAAAGTCACTATAGAGAAAATACTGTATTAATGTAATGCACCCGATAACAACATAACCCATAGTTCACATTACAGTTTGTCTGTTAAAAGCTTGTCTTCCTTTTGCTGTCAGTTTGTAAAAAAATGTTGGTGCAACCTATGTACGCTATCTCACAAAAGTGAGTACACCCCTCATATTTTTGTAAATATTTTATTATATCTTTTCATGTGACAACACTGAAGAAATAACACTTTGCTACAATGTAAAGTAGTGAGTGTACAGCTTGTATAACAGTGTCAATTTGCTGTCCCCTCAAAATAATTCACACAGCCATTAATGTCTAAACCGCTGGCAACAAAAGTGAAAGTCCAGATTGGGCCCAATTAGCCCTTTTCCCTCCCCGGAGTCATGTGACTCATTAGTGTTACAAGGTCTCAGGTGTGAATGGGGAGCAGGTGTGCTAAATTTGGTGTCATCGCTCTCACTCCCTCATACTGGTCACTGAAAGTTCAACTTGGCACCTCATGGCAAATAACTCTCTGAGGATCTGAAAAAAGAATTGTTGCTCTACATAAAGATGGCCTAGACTATAAGAAGATTGCCAAGACCCTGAAACTGAGCTACAGCACGGTGGCCAAGACCATACAGAGGTTTAACAGGACAGGTTCCACTCACAACAGGCCTCGCCATGGTCGACCAAAGAAGTTGAGTGCACGTGCTCATCATCATATCCATAGGTTGTCTTTGGAAAATAGATGTATGAGTGGTGCCAACATTGCTGCAGAGGTTGAAGGTCTGAGGGGTCAGCCTGTCAGTGGTCAGACCATATGCCGCACACTGCATTAAATTGGTCTGCATGGCTGTCGTCCCAGAAGGAAGCCTTTTCTAAAGATACTGCACAAGAAAGCCCGCAAACCGTTTCCTGAAGTCAAGCAGATAAAGGACATCGATTACTGGAACCATGTCCTGTGGTCTGATGAGACCAAGATAAACTTATTTGGTTTAGATGGTGTCAAACGTGTGTGGCAGCAACCAGGTGAGGAGTACAAAGACAAGTGTGTCTTGCCTACAGTTAAGCATGGTGGTGGGAGTGTCATTGTCTGCAGCTGCATGAGTGCTGTCGGTACTGGGGAGCTACAGTTCATTGAGGGAACCATGAATGCCAACATGTACTGTGACATACTGAAGCAGAGCACGATCCCTTCCCTTCAGACAGTGCAGTATTCCAACATAATAACGACCCCAAACACACCTCCAAGAGTACCACTGCCAAGCTGAGGGTAAAGGAGATGTCTCCAGACCTAAACCCTATTGAGCATCTGTGGGGCATCCTCAAACGGAAGGTGGAGGAGCACAAGGTCTCTAACATTCACCAGCTCCGTGATTTAGTCATGGAGGAGTGGCAGAGGACTCCAGTGGCAACCTGTGAAGCTCTGGTGAACTCCATGCCTAAGAGGGTTAAGGCAGTGCTGGAAAATAATGGTGGCCGCACAAAATGTTGACACTTTGGGCCCAATTTGGACATTTTCACTTGGGGATGTACTTACTTTTGTTGCCAGCGGTTTAGACATTAATGGCTGTGTGTTGGGTTATTTTGAGGGGACAGCAAATTTACAAGCTGTGCACTCACTACTTTACATTGTAGCAAAGTGTCATTTCTTCAGTGTTGTCACAAGAAAAGATATAATAAAATATTTCCAAAAATGTGAGGGGTGTACTCACTTTTGTGAGATACTGTACATGTAATGTAGTGATAGTCATCTCCATCTAGCGGCCAATGCGCACACTACTTAGTTTAATATTATCCCACTAGAGCGCACGCACAAGAAACCTCCTTAAACCTAGGATGGGGGCTCCAAGGTTTTGACTGCCTAGGGGTCTCCACAGAGTTTAATATGGCACCACACAGAACAATATACTTGTTATTACTTGGCGCTGTTCTCTGCATCATAGGGTACTGCCCACCATGGCGGAAAGAAAAGCAACAGGTTCTCAGGACATTACATGATCGGACTAAGGACAGCTTCAAAAAATAAAAATAATGGGGGTATTCTTAGAGGGAAAGGGGTGCTCAGATGAGGCTTTACATGCAACATTATAATATTTGACTGGAGTGTGCCTTTAACTCTTTATTGTGTGTTCAACCAATGTGCACTTCACAATGGATGCTAAGTGAATTAGAAATGCTAAAGAGGCCAATCATTACTACCCAAGTAATTGGTGTACTGCTGTAGGTTTATCTGTCAGTGGGTTTACAAAAGCTTTAGTCTTTTTATAGACATGTCATCAGAATGGTCATCTTACACAGATCTGCATCACATCTATTCACATGGTGTACCTGGCAGCTTTTGTTACCTATTTTGAAGGTCTAGTATATCTTTTTATGTTCATTATGTTATTGTTTCATAGCCCTAAGACCTCTAAAAGCTACCGGAACCCATACTACTTGTGTGATCCCATTGGAATAAGCATGTACAGTGATGAATTTGGCTGGAAACCCTATTCCAAAACGGAACCTATCAGAGCTGCAACATCATCAGGAGCCAGAAATAACCGACCTCACCCTGACAAGGTAATTCTTTATACAATATTTTCCTTGTATTCTTATAATTCTTTATACTATATTTTAGAGTCTAGTAAATTAGATACTGTGAACTTGTTAGGTCCAAGAACTACTATTGAAGCTTCCACATTTTCAGTGGAATGCATTGGGAACGATTTACTAAAACTGGAGAGTGCAACATCTGGTGAGGCTCTGCATAGAAACCAATCAGCTTCCAGGTTCTTTCTCAAAGCTTAATTGAATAAGTTGAAGTTAGAAGCTGATTGGCTACCATGCACAGCTGCACCAGATTTTGCAATCTCCAGTTTTAGTAAATCAACCCCATTGCATAATTTCAAACAGTATCTCATTTAAAGGGATAGTTCCTCTTTTAAAACAAAATTCCTCTGTCTCTCTTGCTTGCCTTCCTAAAGTGAAATCCTGGGCAAAATCAGAAATTATATATAAGGCCTTGTTTACGCGGGCGTACTAAAGTGTACACATGTGTGAAGGCCCGTGTTTGCCCACATGGGATGCACAGGTGTTTTGCGCATCTGCAAGTAGGCAGTCCTATTCATGTCAATTGTCATTGCTGCCCAATTTGATATCCATTTGGGTGCTGGTCCCCGAACTCACTCTGTCTGTGATCAGGGAGTGCCTCCATGCCAATTTTATTACCTAATGATCCTGCCAGTAGATCTTTTTTCCCTCTACTTCCTTTAGTGGCCAAGCTGTCCATCAACAGTTAGGGTCGGTTCACACTAGGACGACTTGGGATCCGACTTGTAAGCCCTCAAGTCGCCCCAAGTCGCTTTACTGTGAGATTTGTATTACAGTGAATGAGAGCGTCTTAACTGACACTACTGAAGTCGCTTCGACCTCAGAGCGTACCAATTGTACTACTTGGATCCGACTTCTAGGCGACCTGTACCCATAGAATTCAATGGAAGTCACCTCCAAGTCGGATCTCCATCTATATTGAAGCGACTTTACAGTTAAAAAAATTAGTTTGCCCAGGCAAACCCCTCCCTCCCAGAGAGCTGATTATTCTGTGATTGGCCACAGCCAAAGTCGCCTGTCCTGGAGGCGACTTGAAGTCGCGTTGTAAATTGCTTAAAGTCGCGCTGAAGTCGCCTTGCAAAGTCACGCTGAAGTCGTGTTGCCCCTGTGTGAATCGAGCCTTACAGTTATGGAAAGTTCTAGTCTCAGCTACTAAATGGTCAGACCAGCGCTCAATAAACCTGCAGTAGGCCGTACTTGCATCAGATTGGATGAAAACACAGCTGCTGATAGTTTACACAGAAGCGTGACAACACTCCAGCAGCACTGGGAGATGGTTGGATAGCATTGTCACCTCGTTAAACAATTTTTACTAAATATATACTCTCAATGTGGTTCAGTTTCACCCCCTGCTCCCTGCTTACTGGCTTGCTGTGTCTGAGCCAATGAGGAGGGGGGAGGGAGCTGCATGCAGAAGGTTTTTTACCTTAATGCAGAGAATGCTGCCTACCTGGTGGGGTTCCCTTCAATCGCGCCCTTGACCCCACCCCTGGCCCCACCCCTGCCTGCAACAAACTTGCATTTTGTCTCAAGTTAAGGTCAGGGGTGAGGTCAAGGGCGCGATTGAAGGGGACCCCACCAGGTAGGCTTCATTCTCTGCAATAATGTAAAAAACCTTCTGCATGCAGCTCCCTCCCCCCTCCTCATTGGCTCCAGAGTCTAGTCTCTGGAGGGGCACTGCCAGAAAACAAGGTGTTCCTGATCGCTCCCTACAGAGATAGATAAACAAGGCAGACCGCCATTCTGTCAGAGATGAACAGAGTGATCTTGTGTTCCTGCTAACCAGGAACATGGATCATGATAGGGAAACCCCAGAATTCAAGGGGTTTCAATAACATATTGACTGCTAAAGCCGAATCCACAAAAATGTATTTAATATTCAAGCCTGTAGTTGTAAGCTACAGGCAAGAAGAGCAAATATAATGTCAATACATGTTCATTTCAAAGAGAACACTAAAAACAAAAATTCAGGGGCACAGACCAGAGGCCAAGCGAAAAGTCAAAAAGAAAAATTAAATGTAGCTGTGGCCACTGCTGTCCAAAACTCATAGACAAATGAGGACAGAAGATATAATCAAAGGGGTCAACAGCACTGATCAGCAGACATAAATAGGACCCTCAGAGGCAAAGTAAAAACTTTTTTTATTGTTAAAAAAGAAATAAAATGTTCACCAAGGCATACAGCAGTCAATTGATGGTCATTCATTGACTTCGATTAAAAAACTGACAGTACGTGGAGGCTGGAGCTGCATGGATGGCACAGGGGCTTAGGGAAACCCAGCACAAAGCCATTGGACAAAGAACACAAGAGCACCGCTGTTGGGGGGCCCGTCCAGGACCATAAGCCCAGGGGTATGATGAGGGGGGAACCAAACTGCAGGCACAGGAACTGTTGGGGCCAGTATACAGCGGCCGCTTGCACTGTGTACGAAGCCCGGACGTGATGTCACAGCCTGGCGGAAGTCAGCTAAAGGAATCCGAAGAGTATGGGCAAACCCTGCTGCGGGAGCCAATTAGGAACTGCCGATGCCAAGGGAGCAAAGAGAGTCACACATCGCCGACTGGAGGCACTACATATTTCGGGGAAATGCCCCTTCTTCAGGTTATCTCTATTTCAAAGAGAATTGCTCTGAGTAGCTAGGGAGAACAATACAATTTTATATGTTTTACCAAAAGGGGGGGAACTAGCTAACTATCTAAAGTTCCTTTGAAGTCAAATCTTAATACTCTGGTGATATTCATTGATATGCGGATGGTCATTCACATAAGCTTGTCAATTTTAATGCTATCTTCAAAGGCCAAGATAGCACTCTTTGCACATTAAGGTGTTAATAGCCTTAGAACACAATCAAGACAATTGTTACACAATGTGACTTCTAACAGAATATACAACCAATATACAGTGGGGACAGAAAGTATTCAGACCCCCTTAAATGTTTCACTCTTTGTTATATTGCAGCCATTTGCTAAAATCATTTAAGTCCATTTTTTTCCTGTACACACAGCACCCCATATTGACAGAAAACACAGAATTGTTGACATTTTTGCAGATTTATTAAAAAAGAAAAACTGAAATATCACATGGTCCTAAGTATTCAGACCCTTTGCTGTGACACTCATATATTTAACTCAGGTGCTGTCCATTTCTTCTGATCATCCTTGAGATGGTTCTACACCTTCATTTGAGTACACCTGTGTTTGATTATACTGATTGGACTTGATTAGGAAAGCCACACGCCTGTCTATATAAGACCTTACAGCTCACAGTGCATGTCAGAGCAAATGAGAATCATGAGGTCAAAGGAACTGCCTGAAGAGCTCAGAGACAGAATTGTGGCAAGGCACAGATCTGGCCAAGGTTACAAAAAATTTCTGCTGCACTTAAGGTTCCTAAGAGCACAGTGGCCTCCATAATCCTTAAATGGAAGATGTTTGGGATGACCAGAACCCTTCCTAGAGCTGGCCGTCTGGCCAAACTGAGCTATTGGGGGAGAAAAGCCTTGGTGAGAGAGGTAAAGAAGAACCCAAAGATCACTGTGGCTGAGCTTCAGAGATGCAGTCCGGAGATGGGAGAAAGTTGTAGAATGTCAACCATCACTGCAGCCCTCCACCAGTCAGGGCTTTATGGCAGAGTGGCCCGACGGAAGCCTCTCCTCAGTGCAAGACACATGAAAGCCCACATGGAGTTTGCTAAAAAAAAAACACCCGAAGGACTCCAAGATGGTGAGAAATAAGATTCTTTGGTCTGATGAGACCAATATTTTTGGCCTTAATTCTAAGCGGTATGTGTGGAGGCACTGCTCATCACCTGTCCAATACAGTCCCAACAGTGAAGCATGGTGGTGGCAGCATCATGCTGTGGGGGTGTTTTTCAGCTGCAGGGACAGGACGACTGGTTGCAATCGAGGGAAAGATGAATGCGGCCAAGTACAGGGATATCCTGGACAAAAACCTTCTCCAGAGTGCTCAGGACCTCAGACTGGGCCGAAGGTTTACCTTCCAACAAGACAATGACCCTAAGCACACAGCTAAAATAACGAAGGAGTGGCTTCACAACAAATCTGTGACTGTTCTTGAATGGCCCAGCCAGAGCCCTGACTTAAACCCAGTTGAGCATCTCTGGAGAGACCTAAAAATGGCTGTCCACCAACGTTTACCATCCAACCTGACAGAACTGGAGAGGATCTGCAAGGAGGAATGGCAGAGGATCCCCAAATCCAGGTGTGAAAAACTTGTTGCATCTTTCCCAAAAAGACTCATGGCTGTATTAGATCAAAAGGGTGCTTCTACTAAATACTGAGCAAAGGGTCTGAATACTTAGGACCATGTGATATTTTAGTTTTTCTTTTTTAATAAATCTGCAAAAACGTCAACCATTCTGTGTTTTTCTGTCCATATGGGGTGTTGTGTGTACATTAATGAGGAAAAAAAATGAACTTAAATGATTTTAGCAAATGGCTGCAATATAACAAAGAGTGAAAAATTTAAGGGGGTCTGAATACTTTCCGTCCCCACTGTATATACAGTATATACTAAATCCGAAATACATGTTTTGATAATCATAAATAAAATGGCTATTCCATTTACTCTATCAATCACTATGTTCATCTAGTGAATCCATCTCCCACACATTTAGCAAGCACCCCCTATTGACACACTTAACCCTTTGATCGCCCCTGATGTTAACCACTTCCCTGCGAGTGTCATTAGTACAGTGACAGTGCCTATTTTTAGCACTGATCACTGTATTATTGTCACGGTTTCCCCAAAAAAGTGTCAGTTAGGTGTCCGATCTGTCCGCCGCAATGTCGCAGCCCCGCTAAAAATCACAGATCGCCGTCATTACTAGTAATAAATAAATAAATAAAAATTCCATAAATCGATCTCCTATTTTGTAGATGATATAACTTTTGTGCAAACCAATCAATATACATCTATTGGGATGTTTTATATGTAGCAGAATACATATTGGCCTAAATTGATGAAGAATTTTTTTTATAGCAGAAAGTAAAAAATATTGCTTTTTATTTCAAAATTGACGCTCTTTTTTTTTTTAATATAGCGCAAAAAAAAAAAACCGCAGAGGTGATCAAATACTGCCAAAAGAAAGCTCTATTTGTGGGAAAAAAGGACGTCAATTTTGTTTGGGTACAACGCGTTTGTCAGTTAAAATAACTGTGCCGTATTGCAAAAAATAGCCTGCTCATGAAGGGGGGGTAAAACTTTCTGGGACTGAAGAGGTTAAGATTGAACAAGACTAAAATGTCAATACTAAAAGGGCAGCATTTTTTTCATAAATAATGGCATTCAACCTGTATTCTGCGATTTTAGTTTTTGTACTCACTTTTATTCAAATACTTTGGTGCTCTGGTGATGGGAGGGGCTCTCATGGAGGAGCAATGAGATGAGAGAGTATCTGTAATATTTTCTTTGGGGGGGGGCTTTTGCCCCGTTGCCCCCCCCCGGATCCGCCCCTGGTTGCAGTTTACATATGTGTGTGTGGCCAATGTGTGCGGTTGCAATTGCACATAAGCCCGAAGTAGCGGAGGCAGTTTACATTTCTTTTTTTTTTGAAAATTTCTTTTTATTAAGTTTTCCAAAAGCATATATACAGCTGGGTGCGTCAACGTGACACTATCCCAGTTACTTTTAGCCTCGCAGGGCCTAACATGTCTAATTCTAACATATACACTTCTATCCTAACCGATACCCCTTGCCCAACCCCTCCCCCCCCCCCCGCCCCCTGACCTGTCACGGCTCAAGTATATATACTGCCTAAATTATTGTCAATTGATTCTACGCTTCACATACATTCCATTTGTGGTATCACAGTAATTTCATCTTTTTCTTCTATAACCTCATACCTAATATCACTGCTATTTCTGTGCACATATTATGTTTCACCTTTAAACCTTCACAACAAGGATTTATCTTTTACCAATTAAGTTTTGTGGAAGTGTCACCTAGCCCACCGTAGTATCAGCTTCCCACCATACCTTCCATATTTTATCGAACTTGTTCTCACATCCCCTCGCTCTATACGTGGATTTGTAAAATGGTAACATTCCATTGACTAACTGTTTCCAAAACCTACTATCTGGAGCATTCCGGTTCTTCCATTTAAGTAAAATTGCCTTTTTCCCGTAAAACATGAGGATGGTAAGTAACGTTCTTAGAGCCCTGGTTGGGACCACCTCATCCACCAGTCCCAACAAGCAAACCTTAATTGACACTGGGATGGGTACTGATATCAGCTCTGAGATACATTGTGTGATTTCCTTCCAATAAGCTTGAATGAGTGGGCATGACCAGAATATGTGCTCCGCATTAGCTGGAGAGAAAGAGCATCTCCAGCACTCTGCCGAGTCACTACCATATATTTTTGCAAGCCTAGCCGGTGTAAAGTAGCTTCTATGTAGAAATTTAAACTGTATCAGTCTATCTCTCACTGAGACTAGATGATTAAAAGGTTGTGACCACAAATCATCCCAATCCTCCCCTGTAATTCCGCAACCTCTTCCTCCCATCTAGTTCTACATTTAAGCACCGCCTTGGGAGTAGTTTTGAAAAATCCTTTATAAGTTATTGAGAGGGTTTTGGGCAGGTCCTCCATGGAAAGCATAGACTCGAGTGCCGAAGGCAGGGACTCCACCCTTAACTCCTTGAATTGTGTTTGGTATGCATTTCTGAGTTGAAGGAATCTAAAAAGTATGAGTTAGGTAAGTCATGTCTGGCCTTAAGTTGAGGAAAAGTCAAAAGTTCACCAAATGAGGTAATGTCTTTAATGCCGCGTACACACGGTCGGACTTTTCGTCTACAAAAGTCCAACGGACGCTGACGGACTAAAGCTGGCTGGTAATCCGATCGTGTGTGGGCTTCTCCGGACTTTCAACATACTTTTTTAGCCTCAAATCCGACGTACTTTAGATTTGAAACATGCTTCAAATCTTTACTTCGTAACTACGACGGACCCCGAAATCCGCTCGTCTGTGTGCTAGTCCGACGGACAAAAAGCCACGCTAGGGCACCTATTGGCTACTGGCTATGAACTTCCTTATTTTAGTCCGGTGTACGTCATCACGTAAGAATTCGACGGACTTTTGTGTGATCGTGTGTAGGCAAGTCTGTTCGTTAGAAAGTCCGCCGCAAGTCCGTCGAAAGTCCGCCGAAAGTCTGTCGGAAGTCTGTCGGACAGGCTGTCTGACTTTTGTAGACGAAAAGTCCGACCGTGTGTACGCGGCATTAGTGTCTTAATACCCTTGGCTGCCCAGATCACAGGGTCCGGCATGTTGTAGAAATGTGGCAGTCGGGAATTCATCCACAGCGGAGAGGACGGCGACATTCCTTGATAACTAGGAGATGATAGTTTTACCCCAAGCTCTAATTGTAGCTATCATTGTCATTGTGAGGGGTAAGTCTGTTTTTGTGCCCCTAAACAAGGCCAACCGTAGGCTTTCATATGACCCAAGATGAACCGCTTCCAAAACTGTGGCCGCATCCCCATCGTCTGATAATAACCATCTGCGAGCAAAAACTATTTGCCCCGCCAAATAATACTTATGCCAGTCTGGTAAAGCCAACCCGCCCTGCGCACTCGGCTCTTGAAGCACTTTTAGTCCTACCCGGGGGGACTTAGGAGCTCATAGAAAGGACCCTACCAAACGCTTAAAATATGCCTTTGGTATCCAGACCGGAGCATGTCTGGGAAAATATAGGATTACCGGAAGGATTTTCATTTTTAAAAGACATATTCTGCCCATCAAAGAAATGGGTAATTTAGCTTAGGACTGTACTTTTTGCTTAAGGAGAGTTATTAGTGGGAGTAAATTTAGTGTGTAGTAGTCCTGTACTTTCGCCGTAATTTTAACCCCGAGATATTTGATAGTGTCCACCCATTGTAATTGAAGATCTGGGTCCGCCCCTTCCTTAGCTTTTGCATCTATAGGCAATATGGACGACTTACTCCAATTCACTCTGAGCCCTGAAAAAAGGGCAAATTTATTTAAAATATCTAAAATATCTAAAACCGCTCTTAGGGATTTCCCAGGGTCATTAAGAAACAGGAGCATGTCGTCAGCATATAAGGCCAAAGTTTCATGAATTGTACCTACTTTAATAGCAGTTTACATTTCTTTTAAAATGTGTTTTATTTAAAATAAAAAAATGTTCACACTGTATCTTTTTTTTTTCTTTTACAAGGGATGAACAATATCCCTTGTGATGGCATGGGCCATGATAGGTCCTCTTTATGGGAGATCTGGGGTCTTTTAGACCCCGTATCTGTCCTCTGACCTCCAAAGCATCTGATCAAACCAAGATCGGTTTGATCAGATCAGATGCTTGTTCAAGCCGGTAATGGCTTCTTTACATGAGACCTTAACCAGAAGTGATAAAATCCTTGTCACTTCTGGTTTCTGACGTCACACAGTGGGAGGAACAACATTCATCCCTCTCACTGTGTTCCAGGAACTGGATGCTACTGGTCACATCCTAAAAGCAGTAAAGGCTGTGCTGGGACCCTCTTCCACTGCCTGTAAGGCTATGTTTCCACTATTGCGTCCCCAAAGTCGCGCGATTTTGCCGCGATTTTTTACCGCGATTTTACCGTGACTTTTTACCGCGATTTGAAGCAATGCCTGTATCTATGGACCTCAAGTCGCATCAAAGTGGGACCAAAGTAGTGCAGGGACTACTTTGAAGTCGCTGCGACTTGAAGTCGCACAGATATGAACGGTACTCATTGGAAATCATGGGATACAATTTGTCATGCGACTTTTCAGTCCCAAGTCGCATGAAAAGTCGCACTAGTGGAAACATAGCCTGAAAGTAATTATCACTCTGCCGGCCGGGACTAATTGAATAGCAGGGCGGCATGATGTACATGCTCCCCGAAAATAAAAAATAGTCCCTCCACTGCGCTCACCCCCTCTATTGACCTGATGGGGCCCAGGTAAATGATATATCCCCCTCCATAAACAAGTAGGAGCGGGGGAAGAAATTTGGCAAGCTTTTTTTAAAGCAGTAATGAACTGTCATGCTGCCCAGGCCCCGCTCTGTAGCTGATAGGGGCGGGCCCAGTACAACAGGGCCGGTTGTACTGCCCTATCAGCAGCCCTGACAAGGTGGGACAGGGGATGCCATCTCTGGACGTTTTTTGGCCAGGCTTCGGGAGGTACATATATGGCCTACACCTATAGCAAGGGCAATATTCAACTTTAGTCAGTTTAATTTTATCTGCAGGCTCCCCTGACCCACACAGAAATTTTTTTGGTTAGGGTGAACTAACCCTGTAAGTACAGACCTGTGGAGGGGTACTCAATTGTGTGCATAGAGGGGGATTTTTATTAACGACTCCTCGTCCATAGGTTTTACCTGGCGATTCCCTTCAATGCAAAAGTAATCCTAGTGGCTATAGAGCCGCTGGATTACTTTTACAGGCGGTGGAATGGGGTCCCCCCTGCCGCCTTTACCATGCTCTCCTTTCACATCGGGGAGCCCAGTAAGGATGCAGCCAGCAGCATCCACTTCCCAGGACACAGTGAGAGAAACGGATGTTGTTCCTCGCACTGTGTGACATCAGAAACCAGAAGCAATGAGGATTTCACTCTCATGTAAACAAGCCATTACCACCTTGTGAAAGCATCTCATCAAACAGATTTTGATCTGATCAGATGCTTTGGAAGGCAGAGGAGAGATCTGGGGTCTATTAGACCCCAGATCTCGCCATAAAGAGACCTGTCATAACTCATGTTGTTCATCCCTTGTGGTAGCAATAAAAGTGATTAAAAAAAGAAATAAAGGGTCAGTGTAACAAAAAAAAAAAAAAAGGGCCCCCGTTCCCCAGTGCTCATGTGCAAATGTGAATGCGCACATTGGTCCCGCACACTTATATCACTAAGAACATCACAGTGAGGGCAAACATTTTATAGCCAGACCTCTTGTGTAACTCTAAACTGATAACTTATGAAGGCTTTTAAAGCATCACCTTTTGAGCTTTTTAGATACCATAGTTTGGTGCCATTCCATGGGCGTACGCAATTTTAAAGTGTGACATGTTTGGTATCTATTTACTTGACGTAACTTCATCTTTCATATATATATATGTGCACAAATATCGTGTGACATAAAAATATGCAACACCCACCATTTTAATCTCTAGGGCCTCTGCTTAATATATAAATATATATATAATGTTTGGGGGTTCTAAGTAATTTTCTAGCAACAAAAATTATGTTTTTTACATGTAGGAGAGGAATGTCAGAATTGGCCCAGACTAGACGTAGTTAAGTAGAAAAAAAAATCCCAATCTACAAAATCTTTTTGTTGGGGAGTTTTGGACTGGAGCACGGAGGGGGGCCAGAGCACAGAGGGGGTCCGGAGCACAGAGGGGGTCCGGAGCACAGAGGGGGTGCGGAGCACAGAGGGGGTCCGGAGCACAGAGTGGGACCGGAGCACAGAGTGGGACCGGAGCACAGAGTGGGACCGGAGCACAGAGTGGGACCGGAGCACAGAGTGGGACCGGAGCACGGAGGGTGGCTGGAGGAGGATATTGGGGACAGTCTGGGACAATCGGTGAGGCTCTGGTGGGGAGTTACAATCACCGATCTCCCTGTATACATTTCAATAAAGCACCTGACAGCCGCTTCTCCTCCTCTCCCTCCCGCGGCTTTCAGCTGCTTTATTGAAATGTATGCTGGGAGATCGATGATTGTAACTCCCCCCAGCGCCGCACTGATCACCCCTGACTGTCCCCAATATCCTCCTCCAGCCACCCTCCATGCTCCGATCCCCCTCTATGCTCCGGTCCCCCTTCGTGCTCCGGTCCCCCTCTGTGCTCCAGTCCCCCTCTGTGCTCCGGTCCCCCTCTGTGCTCCGGTCCCCCTCTGTGCTCCGGTCCCCCTCTGTGCTCCGGTCCCCCTCTGTACTCCGGCCCCCCTCTGTGCTCCGGCCCCCCTCTGTGCTCCGGCCCCCCTCTGTGCTCCGGCCCCCCTCTGTGCTCCGGCCCTCCTCTGTGCTCCAGTCCCCCTCTGTGCTCCAGTCCCCCTCTGTGCTCCAGTCCCCCTCTGTGCTCCAGTCCCCCTCTGTGCTCCGGCCCACCTCCGTGGTCCAGTCGCCCTCCATGCTCCGGTCCCCCTCTGTGCTCCAGCCCCCCTCTGTGCTCTAGTCCCGCTCTGTGCTCCAGTCCCGCTCTGTGCTCCAGTCCCGCTCTGTGCTCCAGTCCCGCTCTGTGCTCCAGTCCCACTCTGTGCTCCGGCCCCCCTCCGTGCTCGGGTCCCCCTCTGTGCTCCGGTCCCCTTCCGTGCTCCGGTCCCCCTCCGTGCTCCGGTCCCCTTCCGTGCTCCGGTCCCCCTCCGTGCTCCGGTCCCCTTCCGTGCTCCGGTCCCCCTCCGTGCTCCGGTCCCCCTCCGTGCTCCGGTCCCCCTCCGTGCTCCGGTCCCCCTCCGTGCTCCGGTCCCCCTCTGTGCTCCGGCCCCCCTCCGTGCTCCAGTCCCCAATCCATGCTCCTGTCCACCTCTGTGCTCCGGTCCCCCTCTATACTCCAGTCCCCCTCTGTGCTCCGGACCCCTTCTGTGCTTCGGCCCCCCTCCATGCTCCAGTCCACCTCTGTGCTCCGGGCCCCCTCTGTGCTCCTCAATCCCCCTCCATGCTCCTCCGCCCCCCCCCCTCCATGCTTCTCCGCCCCCTCTATCCTTGATCTGTCAGGATGGAGAGCGGTGGTAAAAGCCGGTAAATGACTGACTGTTCATTCATAACTGTCACTGAGCATCCTAAACTGTGTTTGCGATGCTTCTGTTTATGAATGGACAGGAATCTCTGTCTCCTGTCCATTCATCTCCAGTGCAGCGGAGTCTGCAGAGAAAGGGACTGGGGAATCTGTGTCCTCAGTCCCTTTCCCTGTCCCAAAGGGGAGATGTCAGGGGTCTGTTAAGACCCCTGATATCTCAACCAAAGCCACCCCCCAACAGGGCTAAAAAAAAAAAAAAAAAGAATAATAAAAAAAAATGAATTGTAATAAATAAATATTGAAAAGGTTAAATTGTAAAAATAAAGAAAAATAAAATAAAAAACACACTGACCCCCTCCCCCCCCCCCCAAAAAAAAGAAAGCATTGTAAAAAAAACAAAAAACGAAAAAAATATATTGTAAAATATAAAATTGTAAAAAAATAAATAAAAACTACTGACACAGTCCACGCGTCATCAGTGCTGCATATTAGTGCCACTGTCACACGACATTAAAAAAAGTATTGGTAATCGGTATTGGCGAGTACTTGAAAAAAGTATCTTGAAAAAGTGGTATCGGTGCAACCCTACTAATTTGTATTAATAAAAAATGGATAGCAGCTGCAAACGGAAACTACATATTTTGTATACGAAGCAACAATTACGTAATGGACATTATATACCTAGATAATATTTATCAATCTTCAACCAGGGGGCTTACGTATGAAGTACATTTCTTTTTGCCCAAAGCAACCAGAACCGAGTCCTTGTTTAAAGCGGTACTAAACTCAAAATCAAAAATGTAATTTATTGCAGCTTACCAATCCTTATGTGGCGGCTGCATTCATTTTTGTTTTGTAGGCTTTTTCTTCCTTTATATCACCTGGTCATCTGGCCAGTAACACACCTCCTGTCTTAGGATGTCTCCACTCTGCATGGAGGAACAAGAGAGACACCTTTGAACAGCAGCTTTGTCAGGCTGGGGAGAGGGTAGTGTTAGAAGTAATAGAAGGTTTAGATGGACTTAACTACAAATTTAAGCTGAATTCCAGCTAACACTTTATAAGCAGTTGCAGCAAATAAGCTGTCCATTGTAAGTACCACGGTCATCATTAAATGGTTTGTCTAAGGCTATGTTTCCACTATTGCGTCCCCAAAGTCGCGCGATTTTGCCGCGATTTTTTGCAGCGACTTGAAGCAATGCCTGTGTATTCTTGAGGTCTATGGACCTCAAGTCGCATCAAAGTGGGACCAAAGTAGTGCAGGGACTACTTTGAAGTCGCTGCAACTTGAAGTCGCACAGATATGAACGGTACTCATTGAAAATCATGGGGTGCGACTTGTCATGCTACTTTTCAGTCCCAAACCGCATGACAAGTCGCACTAGTGGAAACATAGCCTTAACCCTCTAACTGCTACTTTGTCTTAACAGCTTGGTCTGCTAAAGTAAGTTGAAAAATAACAGACACACTGGCAGGATTAGCAGGAGGAAAAAAAAGCCTAAAAAAAGAACCTACTGCAGCCAAGACATCTAAAAATTGGTGATCGGCAATTTGATACATTTTTTGTTTTTGGTTTTAACACTGCTTTAATTTTCAAATACACTCTACAGAAATGACGGTTGTTTGTAAGGTAGCCCTTTAGGCAGACCTTTCTTCAAATATATTTTTCATGTTAGTTGCACTTATGCTAAATAAGTTGCAGGCGTGCAAAGTGCAAAGTGCTGGATCGATTGAGAGAGGACTCAGGTAAGAATTTGGAATAGGTGGGATTTGGAACAAATGGGCGTTTTTTTTTTACCCTAAAGTGATACTAAGCACACACTATTTAATTTACATTCTCCCTTCTCTTTCTGTCTGTGGATGATGGCCCACATATGTGACTCTATAGTCACATGGGCTGCTCAGATGTGATAGGTAGGAAATAATCAGGGTAGAAAATACACTGAAAACTGAGCATGTGCAGAGCTGCCAACACTGCTCTGCAAAATCCCCAACTGCAGTGGAGACATGGACAGAAGGGGGAGATAGAGAACAGCAGGATCGGTCAGGTTTTTTGCAAAGTACAGAAAACGAATCTCATAGTGAGCATGAACAGCATGTAATACAGCATTTATTGATAGTTTTTTGTGATGTGGGTTTAATAACACTTTGAAGGAGAAGTCCAACCAAAGCTTGTTTGGCTGTTCTTCTCCTATGGATCACAGGAGTGCAATTGGTTTTGCGCTCCTGTGACCCATTTTTAGCAGAGAGCCGGCTAAAGTCCGCTCTCTGCTGACGTCACAGAACTCAGTCCAGGTACCGCGTCATCGCGACATTAAAGTCTGGATCCACCAGGTGCCTGGACTGACACCCGTCTCAGCCTCTCAGCGAGCCGCTGAGAGACTGAACCAGCCGCCCCACAGCTCAGCGCTCCAATGAGCACAGCAGAGAGCTGTGACTGACAGTCTACAGCTCTCTGCTCGGGAAGCTCTGAAAACTGAGCAAACGGTAGTGTTCGATCGCTCGGTTCTCAGTGGAGAGGCGCCGGGGGACAGATGCAGCATCGGACCAATGCTGCATCTACTGAGGTAAGTATGATTCTTAAAAAAAAGAAAAACCTTTACTTCTTTTTTTAATACAGGTAATGTATTAAGTGAAAAAAATTAACTTTAGAACTATTTTAAGATAGAAGAGAAACCTTGTGTTTTTTGGATGTCATGCCTGTTTTATAAGTGGCTTCTGATATTGTAATCTTATCTCTTCGGTTTAGTATATGGGCGATATACCACTGAACGAAGATTCTATCTAAAGATAAAAAAAGAATTCTATATCAGGGCCGGTTCACACTAGATGCGTGGCGAATTCGCTGCAAATTCCCACCACATCCAAATACAAAAGGGTCCTGCACCAGTCTGTTTCGAAAACCGACATTGCATGTGATTTGCACAGCAATGCGGTGCGAATCACATGCGATGTCTGGCATCGCATTAGTGTGAACCAACCCTCAAGGTCATTATGTTAAAGACAATGTACAATGTTATACCTTGTAGCTATTTGCAATCTTTAGTAAAATCCTTTCCATCTTCAGACTTTTGCAGCTTGGCGGTTACCTCATCAAGAGAAAAAGATTTCGGAAGACAGTCGTTCTGCTTGGATTAAGCCGCCATCTATTGCAGAAGTGCAGAGAGTAATGACATCCCAGTATCTCTCTACATACAAAGGGGACTATCTAGGGATACCACAAGGTATGATTCTGAGTACGAGCCTCCCTATGCACAGGAACATATATTGAGGCTCGGTATTGCATGAAGATGCCATTGTGGTTGTATTTTAATAGTGCCATCCTGCATCCAGTGCCAGAGAATGACCATTGCATTTTATTATAGGTTTTGTTTCCAGTAGGCATGTGTCCCCAATTTTAATTCCTTTGCTCTGTCAGGTGCCTTATAGGGTTTTCTAAATGCCATGTCATCTTATGAGAAGTCTGCCACCTACGGAAAATACTAGACCCTTCTTGTACTAAATTGGCATACATGAGATCATCTGCCATATGGCATCTATGGGCAGTATAGCTTTGTTGGAAAAGGAGCCCAACTAAAACTATCTGTGTACTGGAATCATAGGAGACAAAGGGGTGTGGGGTAAATGGAGCTCATATTATTGTCAGTATAGTTTACTTACAGCTATACACATTTTTCAATTGGACGGTTACTAGTCTACTACAGTTTTGTTACCTGTCGTAGATCTGTACCCGTAATAAAGTACAGGCAATGACAGACTACTATACATGTATTTTGTTCACAATATAACTAGATTTTTGGCTTTGTTTAGTTCAGCCATTTCTGTCAGTTAGGACCCGTGACCCAGTATGAGTTATAAAATTCCATGAGAAATACTGCATTATCATTAAAGTGTATGTTACCCCAACACTTCATATTCCTGATATGTGCCTGCTGTACCATGTACTTGTATGAGAAAGTCTTATGTTCTCTTTGCATTGCTTCCTTTGTGTGAATTCCCCGGTGTTTCTGCCAGTCCCTCTGCTTTCCTATTAAAAGCTGACCACACCCAGCAGGAGAGCACAGCGTGGTCAGTTCTCTAGCTATGCTGGGAAATCTGTGTGCTCTCCTTGAATAATCACACTTATCCTGACACCCCCTCTGCTGCACAGCCATTCACTGAGAAGCCCCCCTCCCCCCGCTACACAGCCATTCACTGAGAAGCCCCCCCACTGCAGAGCCATTCACTGAAAAGAAAGCCCCCCCCCCCCGCTGCACAGCCATTCACTGAGAAGCCCCCCCATCCCCCCCCCCCCCCCGCTGCTGCACAGCTATTCACTGAGAAGCCCCCCAGCTCGTATGCAGCTGAACAGAGGGAATGTGATCACTTATAAAAAGGGGGAAAAAAAGGTATTTATAATCTTCTTTTTTTTTTTTTTTTAATAGCTATACACAATGTTTTGCATTTTATTTCTATTATAAACTGAATGACAATCACTTTAAAACTGACATCACACCCCTAATATTGCCCAGTAAATTGCAGCAATTTTACTCTACATGCTGGCATAATGTCTGTATCTGTCTGTTCAAAAAGAACTGATTGCATGTTTTCAATAGCTTGCCTCTCCAGTGTTGTCAAACTGGTATTTAGGTAAATATCTGCACAGTGTGATGGGACAGTTAATCTTTGTTGTCAAGGTGAGGGATAATATGCAATACTAAACCTGCAGTACCTGTTACATTATATTGAGTCAGTAAATATTCTGACAGCATTTTGACAGGTCATATTCAACAGTGATGAGGATGATGATGAAATTGGAAGTTCCACTTGTTTGCTCCTCCCTACTCTTCTGCATTTGTCACTTGGTTTTGACAGCTACCCACTCCCCCTTCGCCCCGGATCGCAGCGGCAATCTGAACGGAAGCTCACCCCCCCCCCCTTCGGCAACACAGCCTTTTGGGACACTTTAGAGGTCCCAGAAAACTGCTTGTACGAGGCTCGTGCATGCACTGTGGGAAGCCGGCTGTGAAGCCGCAAGGCTTCACTTAGTTAAGATGCTGGTGAAGAATCGGCTCGGGTGAGGACATTGCGGGATCCCTGGACAGGTAAATGTCCTTATATTAAAAGTCGGCAGCTACAGTATTTGTAGCTGCTGACTTTTAATTATTTGGCGGGAGACTGAAGCTCCTCTTTTACCTCTTCCATACCGCTGAACGTCATATGAAGTCCTGGGCGTTCAGTGCAGCTGCAGGCATCATTCAAATATCGTTTTTTTTTTCTGCTGGCGATTCCCTGCACAGTAAAAAGCAATCATAGCGGCTGTTCAGCCAAGAGTACCGCAGTCCAGATGGTCCCCGGCAATCTCTATGACTTTTGGAGGCCGGGCGATGTAAACTGATGTTTTTTTTTGGCTCGGATGTCGAGATCATTTTTTAATTTTTCTTTGCTCTCATGCTTTCCAACCTAGAGGCGAGATCTGGGGACTTATAGACCCCAGATCTTGCTGTAAAGAAGACCTGTCATGCCCTATTCCTATTACAAGGGATGTTTACATTCCTTGTAATAGGAATAACAGTGATAAAAAAATGTTTTTTTAAGGGGAAAGTGTAAAAATAAAAAAATAAATTAAACAATTAAAAAAAAAAAAAAAATTAAAGTGCCCCCATGCTCTCGTGCTCGCATGCAAAAGCGAACACAAACGTAGATTGCGTCCGCATATGTAAACAACGATCAAACTACACTTGTGAGGTATTTCCGCAAACGTTTAAGTGAGAGCAATAATTCTAGCCCAAGACCTCCTCTGTAACTATAAACTGGTAACCTGTAAAAATGTTTAAAGCGTAGCCTATGGCGATTTTTAAGTACCGAAGTGGTGACATTCCACGAGTGTGCACAATTTTAAAGCGTGACATGTTAGGTATCTATTTACCATACTGTAACATAATCTTTCACATTATACAAAAAAAATTGGGTTAAATTTACTCTTTTTTTTTTTGTTTGTTTTTTTAAACCTGACAGTTTTATTGATTTTCAACAATGTCGAACAGAAAAAACAAGATAGCATATGAAAGTTTTAGTAGGCATAGAACAGAGAAGATACTCCCTTAGGATACAGCCAGCGGGGAGACTTGGTTAAGGCATGCAGGTCATATAGACAATAACAATGTATATTAACGTCAAATCATCTGGTTACGATTCAGAATATTGACGAATCCGCTACGTCTAAACCGCACAGTACATGTAGCCTAAAAAAGGAGAAAGGAAGAGGATCGAGCAGACTAAGAACCAAGAGGGTAAAAGAACAGAAAGAGAATAAAGAGGAAGAGATAGAGATAAAGGAGTAAAGGAGTAGGAATGGACAGCCACCCTTTTTTTTTTTTGTTTAAATTCATGAAATGTTTTTTTTTTTTTTCAAAAAAAATCACGTTTGAAAAATTGCCGCACAAATACTTTGTGACATAAAACATTGCAATGCCTGCCAATTTATTTTATTTATATATATATATATATATATATATATATATATATATATATATATATATATATATATATACAGTATCTCACAAAAGTGAGTACACCACTCACATTTTTGTAAATATTTTTCATGTGACAACACTGAAGAAATTACACTTTGCTACAATGTAAAGTAGTGAGTGTACAGCTTGTATAACCACGTAAATTTGCTGCCCCCTCAAAATAACTCAACACACAGCCAATAATTTCTAAACTGCTGGCAACAAAAGTGAGTACACCCCTAAGTAAAAATCTCCAAATTGGGCCCAAAGTGTCAATATTTTGTGTGGCCACCATTATTTTCCAGCACTGCCTTAACCCTCTTGAGCATGGAGTTCACAGAGCTTCACAGGTTGCCACTGGAGTCCTCTTCCACCCCTCCATGACGACATCACAGAGCTGGTGGATGTTGGAGACCTTGCGCTCCTCCACCTTCCGTTTGAGGATGCCCTACAGATGGTCAATAGGGTTTAGGTCTGGAGACGTGCTTGGCCAGTCCAGTCATCTTGGAGGTGTGTTTGAGGTCGTTATCATGTTGGAATGCTGCCCTGCGACCCAGTCTCCGATGGGAGGGGATCATGCTCTACTTCAGTATGTCACAGTACATATTGGCATTCATGGTTCCCACAATGAACTGTAGCTCCCCAGTGCCGGCAGCACTCATGCAGCCCCAGACCATGACAGTCCCACCACCATGCTTGACTGTAGGCAAGACACACTTGTCTTTGTGCTCCTCACCTGGTTGCCGCCACTCACGCTTGACACCATCTGAACCAAAGAAGTTTATCTTGGTCTCATCAGACCACAGAACATGGTTCCAGTAATCCATGTCCTTAGTCTGCTTGTCTTCAGCAAACCGTTTGCGGGCTTTCTTGTGCATCATCTTTAGCAGAGGCTTCCTTCTGGGACGACAGCCATGCAGACCAATTTGATGCAGTGTGCGGCGTATGGTCTGAATACTGACAGGCTGACCCCCCACCCCTTCAACCTCTGCAGCAATGCTGATGGCACTCATATGTCTATTTCCCAAAGACAACCTCTGGATTTGAGGCCAATTGGGCCCAATTTGGATATTTTCACTTAGGGGTGGACTCAATTTTGTTAGCAGCGGTTTAGACATTATTGGCTGTGTGTTGAGTTATTTTGAGGGGACAACAAATTTACACTGTTATACAAGCTGCACACTCACTACTTTACATTGTAGCAAAGTGTCATTTCTTCAGTGTTGTCACATGAAAATATAGAATAAAATATTATTATTAATATAAAAATAATGTGAGGGGTGTACTAACTTTTGTGAGATACTGTGTGTATGTATATATATATATATATATATATATATATATATATATATATATATATATATATATAATGTTTGGGGGCTCTTTAGCAAAAAAATTATGATTTTTACATGTAGAAGAGGAATGCCAGAATTGGCCCGGTATGGAAGCGGTTAAGTACAATATTTAACAATGCTTTTGGAAAAAGACCACTAGTTCCATTTAAAAAAAATCCACATTTTGTCATGTCTTACGCCTCTAACAGTCAAGAGCACATGCTCAAGTATAAGAATTTGAGTCTCCCCAACAGCCATCTGCTGCCTTGAATGTTTAATGTATTGCAATTGATAACAGCTCCAGGCTTCTTGTGTATTCTGATAAACAGCATCCCCAACACTTCTAAGGGCTGTCCAGTGAAAGCGTCAGAAAGCTGTGACAGATCATTTAACACTGACAGTGGTACTTAACCTCCCTGGCGGTATGATTATTTCAGATTTTAGGTACTGAAAGCGGTACCATTATTTTGCACAGAAATTTGGCGTTTTATATTGTAGGTCTGTAATTCTTAGGAATAATTCAGCTAAATCTGTCCAAACAAGAGTCTAGTAGACATCTCGGGTATGATAAAGTTTGAAAAACGAAATCAAAAATTATAATATAATAAATAACTATAAATAATTATAACAAATAATAATATAATAATAATAAAAAATATTCAATAATGTAATCAAATCAAAAACACTGAAATTTGCTCAGTTGCAGAATTGTCGCTTTCGTTACTTTAATGCCGCGTACACACGGTCGGACTTTCTATCCTACTTGGTCCGGCACACTTTCCGACGGACTTTGTCCGCCAGGTGCGCCGGACTTTAAAACGGACGGACTTGCCCACACACGCCGGGACTTTCCGGCGGGCTAGGTCCGGAGTTCCGGCGGACTTTCAGAATGAACGGACTTGCCCACACACGGCCAAGTCCGTTCATTTTGAACGTGACTCAGGTGCGACGGGACCAGAAAAGGATGTCAATCTTGCCGCTTTTATCGGCGAGATTGACACCTTGCGAGCCCCGTCGCGGGGCATACCAGGCCCTTAGGTCTGGTATGGATTATAAAGGGAACCCCGCTACGCCGAAAAAACGGCGTGGGGTCCCCCCTAAAGTCCATACCAGACCCCGATCCGAGCACGCAGCCTGGCCGGTCAGGAAAGGGGGTGGGGACGAGCGAGCGCCCCCCCCCTCCTGAACCGTACCAGGCCGCATGCCCTCAACATGGGGGGGTGGGTGCTTTGGGGGAGGGGGGCGCCCTGCGGGCCCCCCCCACCTCAAAGCACCTTGTCCCCATGTTGATGAGGACAAGGGCCTCTTCCCGACAACCCTGGCCGTTGGTTGTCGGGGTCTGCGGGCGGGGGCTTATCGGAATCTGGGAGCCCCCTTTAATAAGGGGGCCCCCAGATCCCGGCCCCCACCCTATGTAAATGAGTATGGGGTACATGGTACCCCTACCCATTTACCTAGGAAAAAAGTGTAAGTAATAAAACACACTACACAGGTTTTTAAAATATTTTATTAAACAGCTCGGGGGGGGGGGGATCTTCCTCCGGCTTCGGGGGTCTTCTTCCGGCTTCGGGGGTCCCTCCGCTTCATCTTCTCCCGGCGTCCGGTTGGTTCTTCTCCGCTCTCTTCTCCCGGTGTTCCAGTTCTTCGGCCGGCTCCTCTGCTGTGTTCAGGTAGCTCTCTTGCCAGCAGAGGTCCGGACTTCTGAGCTGCTGGGCTTCTTCTCTTCTCTTCTCTTCTCTTCTCTTCTCTTCCCCCAGATGTTGACACGACGCTCTCTCCGGCTGGACTGGTCTCCGAGGGCTGCGTTGTGACTTATATAGGCGGAGACCCCGCCCCCTTTTGATGTCACAGTCCCTGGGCATGCTGGGACTGTGACGTTTTAGGGGGCGTGGTCGACCACGCCCCCTAAAACGTCACAGTCCCAGCATGCCCAGGGACTGTGACATCAAAAGGGGGCGGGGTCTCCGCCTATATAAGTCACAACGCAGCCCTCAGAGACCAGTCCAGCCGGAGAGAGCGTCGTGTCAACATCTGGAGAAGAGAAGAGAAGAGAAGAAGCCCAGCAGCTCAGAAGTCCGGACCTCTGCTGGCAAGAGAGCTACCTGAACACAGCAGAGGAGCCGGCCGAAGAACTGGAACACCGGGAGAAGAGAGCGGAGAAGAACCAACCGGACGCCGGGAGAAGATGAAGCGGAGGGACCCCCGAAGCCGGAAGAAGACCCCCGAAGCCGGAGGAAGATCCCCACCCCCCCGGAGCTGTTTAATAAAATATTTTAAAAACCTGTGTAGTGTGTTTTATTACTTACACTTTTTTCCTAGGTAAATGGGTAGGGGTACCATGTACCCCATACTCATTTACATAGGGTGGGGGGCCGGGATCTGGGGGCCCCCTTATTAAAGTGGGCTCCCAGATTCCGATAAGCCCCCGCCCGCAGACCCCGACAACCAACGGCCAGGGTTGTCGGGAAGAGGCCCTTGTCCTCATCAACATGGGGACAAGGTGCTTTGAGGTGGGGGGGGGCCCGCAGGGCGCCCCCCTCCCCCAAAGCACCCACCCCCCCATGTTGAGGGCATGCGGCCTGGTACGGTTCAGGAGGGGGGGGCGCTCGCTCGTCCCCACCCCCTTTCCTGACCGGCCAGGCTGCGTGCTCGGATCGGGGTCTGGTATGGATTTTAGGGGGACCCCACGCCGTTTTTTCGGCGTAGCGGGGTTCCCTTTATAATCCATACCAGACCTAAGGGCCTGGTATGCCCCGCGCTCGCCGCAATAGGAAGATTTGTTTTTCCTATTGCAGCGAGCGCGAGATGCAATACCCTGCCCTCGTGTCGTATCTGGTCCGTCGGACCAGCCTACACACGAGCGGGCTTTCCGTCGGACCAGCACACACACGAGCGGACTTTCCGCCTGAAACTGAGTCCGACGGAAAGATTTAAAGCTTGTTTCAAATCTAGGTCCGGCGGGCTTTTGGGAAGAAGTCCGCCGGAAAAGTCCGCCGCCGCCCACACACGGGCGGATTGTCCGGCACACTCTGGTCCGCTGGACCAAGTATGCCGGAAAGTCCGACCGTGTGTACGCGGCATTAGTGTTTGGTGACGGATTTCCCCACAAATCACTATCACTCAATTCTGCAAGTAATTCTAATTTATTATCGCTGTTTTCTAGCTGGTCTAAAGCCACTTTTGATGTAAAGGGACAGTTTTGGTTGCTATGGACAATCTCCAGTTTCCAGGCAGAAAGAACAGTATATATAATATAAAACTGCATGCAGGACACTGGGCAGACCACTAGGGACAAAGGGGATGTGAAATTATTTGACACAGTACTGTAATCTGTAAGATTACAGTATGCTGTATCTATACTGTGTGTTTTACTGTTTGAATTTGCCGCCCAACTCCGTCCCCGTGCGTCGCAACGCTCGCAGGGAACGGAGCTTGGCACTGTGAATCGAGCGAGACACAGCGGCTCGCCGATCACAGCGGAGAGACATCGCAGGATCCAGGGGACAAGGTAAGTAAACTCTTCCTGGATCCTGCGATGCAATCCCGAGTCTGGCTCGTTGATACCGCTTTTGGTATTGAAAATCCACCCCGAGCCAGACTCGGGAATACCGCCAGGGGGGTTAAACTGGAGCTTTACCCAGAACAACAACAACATAACAAATGTTCTTTAGCAAGGAACATACAGTGGCTTGCGAAAGTATTCGGCCCCCTTGAACTTTTCAACCTTTTGCCACATTTCAGGCTTCAAACATAAAGATATAACATTTTTATTTTTTGTGAAGAATCACCAACAAGTGGGACACAATTGTGAAGTGGAATGAAATCTTTTGGATTTTTGAAACTTTTTTAACTAATAAAAAAATGAAAAGTGGGGCGTGCAAAATTATTCGGCCCCCTTGCGTTAATACTTTGTAGAGCCACCTTTTGCTGCGATTACAGCTGCAAGTCGCTTGGGGTATGTCTCTATCAGTTTTGCACATCGAGAGACTGAAATTCTTGCCCATTCTTCCTTGCAAAACAGCTAGAGCTCAGTGAGGTTGGATGGAGAGCGTTTGTGAACAGCAGTTTTCAGCTCTTTCCACAGATTCTCGATTGGATTCAGGTCTGGACTTTGACTTGGTCATTCTAACACCTGGATACGTTTATTTGTGAACCATTCCTTTGTAGATTTTGCTGTATGTTTGGGATCATTGTCTTGTTGGAAGATAAATCTCTGTCCCAGTTTCAGGTCTTTTGCAGACTCCAACAGGTTTTCATCCAGAATGGTCCTGTATTTGTCTCCATCCATCTTCCCCTCAATTTTAACCATCTTCCCTGTCCCTACTGAAGAAAAGCAGGCCCAAACCATGATGCTGCCACCACCATGTTTGACAGTGGGGATGGTGTGTTGAGTGTGATGAGCTGTGTTGCTTTTACGCCAAACATATCGTTTTGCATTGTGGCCAAAAAGTTGGATTTTGGTTTCATCGGACCAGAGCACCTTCTTCCACATGTTTGGTGTGTCTCCCAGGTGGCTTGTGGCAAACTTTAGACAAGACTTTTTATGGATATCTTTGAGAAATGGCTTTCTTCTTGCCACTCTTCCATAAAGGCCAGATTTGTGCAGTGTACGACTGATTGTTGTCCTATGGACAGACTCTCCCACCTCAGCTGTAGTTCTCTGCAGTTCATCCAGAGTGATCATGGGCCTCTTGGCTGCATCTCTGATCAGTCTTCTCCTTGTCTGAGCTGAAAGTTTAGAGGGACAGCCAGGTCTTGGTAGATTTGCAGTGGTCTGATACTCCTTCCATTTCAAAATGATCGCTTGCACAGTGCTCCTTGGGATGTTTAAAGCTTGGGAAATCTTTTTGTATCCAAATCCGGCATTAAACTTCTCCACGACAGTATTATGGACCTGCCTGGTGTGTTCCTTGGTCTTCATGATGCTCTCTGCGCTTTCAACAGAACCCTGAGACTATCACAGAGCAGGTGCATTTATACAGAGACTTGATTACACACAGGTGCATTCTATTTATCACCATCAGTCATTTAGGACAACATTGGATCATTCAGAGATCCTCGCTGAACTTCTGGAGTGAGTTTTCTGCACTGAAAGTAAAGGGGCCGAATAATTTTGCACGCACCACTTTTCAGTTTTTTAATTGCTAAAAAAGTTTAAAATATCCAATAGATTTCGTTCCACTTCACAATTGTGTCCCACTTGTTGGTGATTCTTCACAAAAAATTTAAATTTTATATCTTTATGTTTGAAGCCTGAAATGTGGCAAAAGGTTAAAAAGATCAAGGGGGCCGAATACTTTCGCAAGCCACTGTACATTCCACATTGATAATTATGTTACCAAAATTAGTGTGTGCTGTAAATTGCCTCCAGCATTGTTCCTGTTTCTTCTTGCCGGAGGCTGCCATTTTGCTGAAGCCCAGAGCCCCTGAATAGCAGTAAATCATAAAGTGGAACTAAACCCATCAATCTCTGTTTCAAAAACAGTTCCCAGAATGGCAGGATTGCTAGTTGTCACATTTGATTGTGTCATCCGCCAAACTGTCAAACCATCAAATTGCTGGTGTCATAACTGATCACATGTGCAGCACCATGGCAGTTGTAGATCAAACAGAAGCAGCTGCCTTGGCTGTAAAGGATCGCATGGTTTAATTCCACTCTAAAGCTGTCAGCATATCTGCCTCTACAAATTCATCAGTGCCTAAAAATATAGAGTAACTGAGCATGTGCAGGGCAGGGTGAGACAGTCTATTACTGGATTTTCAACAGTATATGCCCTTGTTTTGTAATGTTTTACATAGCTATACCTGCAAAAGAGGCCAGCCTGGAGTGGTCTAGCAAGAATACATTTTCTGCCTATATTTCCATTTTAAAATGGTCAGTTTTTATTATTTTTTGTTTAACAAGAACTTTATTGACAAGTTTTGTGAAGCTATACAATACAAAGCAGATATGAATTGAAATTCAGTCATACCAGGCCTTGCCGCTAGTATAGTATTATAATCAAACAAAACAAGATACACATACAGGTGCATCCCAAAAAATTTGAATATCATCAAAAAGTTAATTTATTTCAGTAATTCAATTTAAAAAAGTGAAACTCATATTTTATATAGATGCGTTACACACAATGATATATTTCAAGAATTTCTTTCTTTTAATTTTGATGAATACAGCTAGTGAAACCCCAAAATTCAGTATTGCAGAAAATTAGAATATTGTGAAAAAGTTCAATATTGTAGACTCATGGTGTCACACTCTAATCAGATAATTAAGTCAAAACACCTGTAAAGGTTTCCTGAGCCTTTAATTGGTCTCTCAATCTGGTTACACAATTATGGGGAAGACTGCTGACTTGACATTCCAGAAGACAGTCATTGATACCCTCCACAAGGAGGGTAAGTCACATAAGGTCATTGCTAAAGAAGCTGGCTGTTCACAGAGTGCTGTATCCAAGCATATTAATGGAAAGTTGAGTGTAAGAAAAAGTGTGGTAGAAAAATGTGCACAAGCAACAGTGATAACTGCAGCCTTGAGAGGATTGTGAAGCAAAGGCCATTCAAGAATTTGGGGGAGATTCACAAGGAGTGAACTACGGCTGGTGTCAGTGCTTCAAGAGCCACCACAAACAGATGTATGCAGGACATGGGTTACAACTGTCGCATTCCTTGTGTCAAGCCACTCCTGAACCAGAGACAACATCAGAAGGGTCTTAACCTTCGCTAAATAGAAAAAGGACTGGACTGTTTTGCTCAGTGGTCCAAAGTCCATTTGGAAATCAGGGTCCCAGAATCTGGAGGAAGAGTGGAGAGTCACAAAATCCAAGTTGCATGATGTCCAGTGTGAAGTTTCCACAGTCAGTGATGATGTGGGGAGCCATGTCATCTGCTGGTGTTGGTCCACTGTGTTTTATCAAGTTCAAAGTCAGCACAGCCCTCTAGCAGGAAATTCTAGAGCACTTCATGCTTCCCTCTGCTGACCAGCTTTATAGAGATGCTGATTTATTTTTCCAGCAGGACTTGGCTCCTGCTCACACTGCCAAAAGTACCAATACCTGGTTTGCCAGCAAACTCCCCTGACCTAAACCCCATAGAAAATCTGTTGGGTATTGTCAAGAGGAAGATGAGAGACACCAGAACCAACAATGCAGACAAGCTGAAGGCCACTTTCAAAGCAACCTGGGCTTCCATAACACATCACCAGTGCCACAGGTTGATCACCTCCATACCACGCCGCATTGATGCAGTAATTCATGCAAATGAGCCCCGGCCATGTATTGAGTGCATACTATACTGTACATGGACATACTTTTTAGTAAGCCAACATTTTTGTTTTAAAAATCCTTTTTTTTTATTGGTCTTATGTAATAATCTAATTTTCTGACATTCTGAATTTTGGGTTTTTCATTAGCTGTAAGCCATAATCATCAAAATTAAAAGAATTGAAATGCTTGAAATATATCACTCTGTGTGTAATGAATCTATATAATATATGAGTTTCACTTTTTGAATTGAATTACTGAAATTAACTTTTTGATAATATTCTAGTTTTTTGAGATGCACCTGTATATGCGGTAAAGGTCAAATGACCTGACAGAGATCACTAGAAACAAACATAGGTCAAAGAATATTTTGCTCAAAATTGTAACCTAAGTCCTTTTGTTGGCTACCATCCAAGCGTGGTTCATAGATGAAGGGAGATATGAGATGGTAGTGGATGACAGATTAGAGTTTGTGAATATTAATGTAGAAGAGTTGGAGTAGGAATAACAGCGAAGGAGGTAAACTAAGTTCCAGAAAGCAAAGGCCCAGATGTAAAACACAAAAGAGCAAATCATTTTTGTATATTCCATGCTGCAAATTATTAATTATTGACAGCTGAAACAAACTCTTAAAAAGCTAGATATAACCTTTTAAATGTAAAGAAATGATTATTTATAAACCATCCAACCTTTGGGGGAAATTATGACAGTAATTATTGATTAATAGAGGGTGTTCTAGATCAAAATCAGAAAGGGTGGGTAGGGATTGGGGAGGGGGGGGGGGGGCAATTGGAGGACGGAGAAGAAGAGGTAGGGAGAAGGACAAGGGGGGGATAAATAGGACGAGGCGACCGATCCTATCCTAGTGCCTCTCTCATGCAAGCTCATAAGTCCAACTCTTATGTACCTTGAGTCAGGGCTGACCATCAAGTTGGGGACACAATTAACTTAGTATATTGAGCAGATTCAGTGAAATGGTGCCAACAAGCCCATGTTTTGGTATATTTAGAGGGTGTCTCATGAGTAATACTGAAAAGTCTTTCCATTTCTGCTACTTATGCCGCGTACACACGGTCGGACTTTTCGTCTACAAAAGTCAGACAGCCTGTCCGACAGACTTCCGGCAGACTTCCGGCAGACTTTCGGCGGACTTGCGGCAGACTTTCTAACGAACAGACTTGCCTACACACGATCACACAAAAGTCAGTCGAATTCTTACGTGATGACGTACACCGGACTAAAATAAGGAAGTTCATAGCCAGTAGCCAATAGGTGCCCTAGCGTGGCTTTTTGTCCGTCGGACTAGCACACAGACGAGCGGATTTCGGGGTCCGTCGTAGTTACGAAGTAAAGTTTTAAAGCATGTTTCAAATCTAAAGTACGTCGGATTTGAGGCTAAAAAAGTCAGTTGAAAGTCCGGAGAAGCCCACACACGATCGGATTACCAGCCAGCTTTAGTCCGTCAGCGTCCGTTGGACTTTTGTAGACGAAAAGTACGACCGTGTGTACGCGGCATTAGTCTTTATACTTTTCGCAGACAGTGAATTGTGGAAGTATACCTGAACTTATGCAGTGATGTCCATCACAGCATCATGCCTGTTATTAACGCAGTGCCGTCTGAGGGCCTGAAGATCACAGGCATCAAATATTATTTTTCGGCCTTGTCCCTTGCGCACAGAGATTTCTCTAGATTCTCTAAAACTTTTGATGATATGTACTGTAGATGATGATAAATTTAAAGTCTTTGCAATGTTACATTAAGAAACATTATTCTGAAATGTTCAACAATTTTTATATGCAGCTTTTCACAGATTGGTGAACTTCTGTCCATGTTTACTTCTAAGATACTCTGACTCTCTAAGATGATCTTTTTTATACCCAATCATGTTACTGACCTGTTGCCAATTAACCTAATTAGTTGCAAAATGTTCTTCCAGCTCATCTTTGTTAGTTCAGCTTTTTGTTTCCCTGTCCCAACTCTTTTGAGACGTTCTGCTGCCATCAATTTCAATATTACCTTATTTTTTCTTAAAATGGTACATATTCTCAGTTTAAACATTTGATATGTTTTCCTCTTTCTATTGTGAATAAAATGTGGTTGATGAGACTTGCAAATCATTGGATTTTGTTACTATGTAGACATTATACAGCGTCCCAGATTTTTTGGAATTGTGCTTGCAGTTTGAATATTACCAGCTATCCCAAGGCCAGAAAACAATGCAATATGATAACTGATCTATATCTTTTATATGTGTACATGTGAAAGAAATGTTGAAACACAGATCTGCCTCTTCAAACTGATAGATGTGCTAAATTAAGGTTTTTGGTGAGTGCCTGGCAAATTAAGTTGCCAAATTATCCCTTTATTGAATGATATGCCTTGTGGCTTGGGTAGTACTAATTCGAGTTTACATTGGATCCCGTGTCTGTTTTATATGTCAGAATTTAAAGGAATGATTTAGCAACCATGATATCCAATGTTATATTTGCTGTTTTATAAGTAAGGTTTTTCTTGTGCTTTGTGAGCTTCAAAGATATGTATTTTTAGAATGCAATACATTCACAGTTTAATAAATAAATGTATATGTTTGCTGATAGATTAAAGTTTTTAGAGTAAATACGACCAGTTGTCCTTTTCAATATCAGGGTAATGGAGCTTTGCAGATATTGATATATATATATTTTTTATATTATCAGTTATAGTTGTAACTGTCTTGAATTGGTGATATCAATGTGCATAGCAATTTACATGTGCCTAATATCACATGCAGGTTATCAAATGAAATATGCTATAGATGCTCCACCGGACTGGAGAAAAGAAATCCCAAAACCTTTAGCCACTGAGTCACGGTTTCATTATCAAGTTCAACCTCATGCTCCAGAACTGGATGACGTTACTCACAAATACGGATGTTACTCAACCAAACACCTCACAGCAAAGGGAGTTAGTAAGTTCCATCTGGATCATATTCAGTAGCACATACCATATTCTTTCTATTAATATGGAGGAAGCTAGCCCTTTAAAATGTAGTCTTGATGAGGATCAAATTGTATGTAATGGCCAAAAAAACTGAGTATTTTATCCCATACAGCTGGTGCCCATATTTATGTAAGTAAAACTTTACCCTAAAAAAATAATTTTCTGGCATGCACAGTTTTTTTATTGTAAAAGAGACTTTTTAGAGTGTATTTATAAAAAAAATGTAAAAAATTTGCAAATTGTTCATTGAAAATGAATGAACAATCATTCTGTGCAAATGGGGCAAGAATTTTTTTTTATTTGGTTATTTTCTGTGTTTTCATTGATGGAAAATGCTGTATTTGGACACTAGATGGTGCTTATTATATGAATTTCTATGATAACTAGTACCATCTAGTGGGCAAATGCAGTATTTACCATTCATTTTTTCCCCAGAACAAATGTACATTCATTGGGGAAATTGATATGCACATGTATTTATCAATACACCTCAAATGTATTTTCGCCAACATTACTTCTTTCCCTTTATCCATTTTTTGTAACACTGCATTGCAGTGTACTTTCTCGGTCTCTGTCACATGCCAAAGGGTGAAGCTAGGTGTGCAGAACAGTGCAACTCCATAGCACAAATAATGCAGTATTTTTTAAATATGGTATTTCAAAAAACACCAAACTATGGGCATTAGATGGAGTTAACGATCACCACACTGATTGCATTAAAAAATACATTGAATTATGTATAGCTGCAGTTGTGCCTTTTTTATCTGCCTGGAGTTATTATTATTATATGGCATTTATATAGCACCAACAGTTTACGCAGTACTTTACAATATAAAGGGGGACTGTACAATTACAATACAGTTCAATACAGAAGGAATAGGAGGGCCCTGCTCATGAAAAGGAGGGAGAGGTGGTACAAAAGGTAATAGCTGCAGGGGATGATCTGACGGAGGTGACTTAAGTACAGTTCTTAGGTGGAGGTGGGGTAAGCTTCCCTGAATAAATGAGTTTTCAAGAATCGCCTAAAGGCAGACAGGGTAGGAGCTAACCGGACATACTAAGGCAGAGAGTTCCACAGGATAGGAGAGGCTCTGGAGAAGTCCTGAAGCCGAGTGTGGGAGGAGGTAGCAAGGAAGCTAGAGAGCAGGAGGTCCTGGGAGGAGCGGAGAGGACGATTTTGGCGATATCTGCAGATTAGGTTGGGGATGTAGCTGGGAGCAGTGTTGTGTATGGCCTTGTATGTTGTGGTTAATATTTTTTAATTTTATACGATTGGCTAGGGGAAGCTAGTAAAAAGATTTGTAGAGAGGGACAGCAGTCACGGATCATTTAGTAAGGTGTATTAGTCTAGCAGCAGCATATATGTTTATAATAGACTGAAGGGGGGATAGCCTGTGCAACAGTAGGCCAGTGAGGTGGGAGTTTCAGTATTTAAGGTGAGAAAAAAACCAAGGAGTGAATAATTTGTTTTGTGGTGTTGTTAGTCAGGAAGGAGCAAAATCTGGAAATGTTGCAGAGGTTAAGGTCAAGATTTAGCCAGTGATTGGATGTGAGGCCAAAGGAGAGGTAAGAGTCTAGGATTACACCCAGCACCTTGGCGTGTGTGGATGGACCAATGGCTGTGCTGTTTTTCTCAATGGTAAAGTCATGGGGGGGGGGGACAGGTTGGAGGAGAACCAGAAAAGACCAGAGTCATGGAGGCCAAGGGAGTGGAGTTTATTGAGGAGGAGTGGGTGGTCAACTGTGTCAAAGGCAACAGAAAGGTCTAATAGTATGAGTATGGAGTACTGTACTGGCTGTTGGTTTTAGCAAATAGTAGGTCATTGGTGAATTTTAGTAGGGCAGTTTCAGTGGAATGTTGTGGGCAGAAGCTGTACTGTAGGGGATCGGGAAGGTTGTTGTCAGTGAGGTAGCAACTCATACGGTTGTGGAAAAAGCGCTCAAGTAGCTTGGAGGCAAATGGGAACAGGGAAATGGGTCTTAAGTTATTCAAACAAGTTGGATCCAGTAAAGGTTTATTTTAAAGTGGTTGCAAACAGCTGGACATTTTTTTTTCTTACCCTGCAAGGTAATGTCATAATGTGCTAGTATGTATTGCATACTAGCACATTTTTTATGTTAAACTTACCTTAAAACAAAGCTCTTCCAGCACCGAGATGTCAGAGCTGCAGACGCTCCCATCTTCACACGTCTTGCTTCCGGGTTCGCAGACTCTGGCTCTGCGACTTGCTGGAGCTGTGATGACGTCACTCCTGCGCATGCATGCAGGATGTGCCATTTACGACACAGGGCTGTGAAGGCACGGGTGGCCATTTCTTCAGAGCGTATGTGCCAGTGATGTCACTGGCTGCATGTACAGTAATTATCTCCTAAATGGACACCGTTTAGGAAATGTTTACACTACCTATAGGTAAGCCTTATTATAGGCTTACCTATAGGTAAAAGTAAGTGATGGAAGTTTACTTCCACTTTAAGTATGGGGGCAACCAGGGCATGTTTGAGCGTGGAGAGAAAGGTGACGGAGGAGAGGGAGAGGTTGAAGATGTGGGTATAAGAGTTTAGGATAGAGCACGAAGGTGGAAAAACAAGAGAAAATGGGACTTGGACTTTTTAGGCACAGTCAACAATAATTTTATACAAAAAATATTTTATTTTAATATTAACATATAAAACCTACATGATCTCTAAAAACCCACATTGATAGTTAGATACATCATAAACAATACCGCTACTGTACAGAACCAATTGTAACTACAAGTAGACAAGAAGATTCCATAATATACTGTAGATGGATCCAAGAGTGTGGTTCAGAGACAGCTAGGCGGTGTAGTGATATTCAGATAGATACAATTTGCTCTACATGTTGCGCGCTCATTGCGCTTCTTCAAGAGCATTAACATCAGCTATAAAACAAAAATGGAAGAAGAGAACATATATAAATATGATACATAAAACTACAGAAACATCAGCATGTTAATACCATATAACTATAATAAGCTGAAATATCTGTAACCAAGTCGGCCATAAGCCGAGCATCTCTGTTGCAGGCAAAAACCTGGGGACAAACCAGATTGCTACAGGGACTTATATAATATAATACGTAAATGTATGAAAAATAAAAATACATAAATTAAAATATATTTTTTGTTACCGTTAGTTATTTTGTCAATTTTGTGCTGTATATCTGTTTCTTGGTGCTGCCTATCCCCTGTGTCTTGCTCGCGGAACGGAGACTTTTTCCAGTGCTATGCGACTGCCCAGTGTCGCGTCCTGGCACCTTGTGTGTGAGACGTGACGTAGGGAGGATCAGCTGGGGGTATTCTCCCTCCTCCTAGTCCTCATACGTCACTCCCAGCGATCTCCTTCCCCTCGCCGAGTGTCTTTTTCGTCCTCTACACGCAGGCGCAGTCTTGGTGGTGTGCGCATGCACGGTGAGTACTAGCGGCCGCTCTGGATGACGTCACGTCGGCGCCTCTGACTGTTGACTATGGGATGGGCGTGTGTATAAAAGCATGGTTATTGAGTGCTTTACTGAGCTATTGTATACCACGGTTACTAGGCTTATGGAGGTGGCGTTTGGTGTGCTGTCCTGTCCAGGGAGGTATGTACTTTAGGCTTGTTCTGGGACTTGCTGTTGCTATGTTCGCCAGAATAGTTTCCTTTTTCACATTTTGTGATTCCCTGATCAATTCTTTACATTGTTATAGGTCCTATTGCTTAGGAAGATCTCTGAGGAATTAACGGTGCTTGGCCTTCTTCTGCTTGTCTTCTACCACTATATGGGGCTGTATTGGGACATTGGTGGATCATTCCATTTGACATATATTGGAATACCTAGTGACATTTTTGATCACTATACTTGTCCCTTTGCTCATTTTTGGCCGTTGTGGCTTTCGGTACTTTTTATTTTACTAATTCTTTCTCAGCCTGGTGAGCTTTATTATTATTATTACATATACATAATTATTCTTTATTCTATGAAGGATCATCCCCTTGTAGAGTTGGCTAACTACACTCTTATGATTTTTTGTTTTAGGCAATCTCTATCTTGCTTATTTTTCCTCCTTTGACAGGATCATACCTTCGTAACCACTGCATTGTGCCGTCTGCTGCACCCCTGTATCTGCTATATTGTGCTGTTTTTATTAACTATATGCGTTCAATAACTTCACATTACCCAGTAAGTATACACATTTGGCTATTACTACCAGTTAAATTCAATACACTTTTCGAGGTTAGCCCCCCTCAGGGGCCATATAACTCCTAGATTGTTATTTATCTGTCTTGGGTGCTTACAGGTGTAATACAGTTTATTAATTGGTTCCAGGCTGTACGCTTGGCCCCTATTTTTATTTATGTATTTTTATTTTTCATTTTTCATATACGTATTATATTATATACGCCCCCATAGCAATCTGGTTTGTCCCCCCATTTTTGCCCACAACAGAGACGCTCGGCTTATGGCCGCCTTTGTTACAGATATTTCAGCTTATTATAGTTATATGGTATTAACATGTTTCTGTAGTTTTATGTATCATATTTATGTATGTTCTCTTCTCCCATTTTTTTTGATAGCTAATGTTGATGCTCCTGAAGAAGCGCAATGAGTGAGCAACATGTAGAGCAAATTGTATCTACCTGAATATCACTACACCGCCTATCTGTCTCTGAACCACACTCTTGGTTCCATCTATATTATGGAATGTCCTTGATTCATCTCCTTGTCTCCTTGTAGTTACAATTGGTTCTGTACAGTAGTATTATTGTTTATGATGTATCTAAATATCAATGTGGGTTTTTAGAGATCATGTAGGTTTTATATGTTTATATTAAAATAAAATATTTTTTGTATAAATCTATTGTTGACTGTGCCTAAAAAAGTCCAAGTCCCATTTTCTCTTGTTTTTCGAAATTTATAGGACGTGGCACTTTGTACTTGTCACTGTATCCACAGGACCACTCTGTGACTTAATACAGTTAACTATTTCATCAGAGCATGGAGGTGGTCGCAGTAATTGTGAGGGGACAAGGTCCAGGGGACAGGTGGTGGGGTGGGCCGTGGACAGGAGTTTGGCAACTTTCTCAGTGGTAGCAGGGTTGAAGGAGGAAAGTACTGAGTGTGGTATTGGACTTGGTGTGTTGATTGGGGGAGAAAGCTGGACGCTGGATATCTCATCAATCAGTATTAAGCAGATGATATTTTACTACAAGTAATCAGAGAAACTTTTCCAAAACTGGCAGCTGAAGGTAACAAACAACCTATTAACCCTTTTACTTCCAGGCCCTGCAATTCACATTTCAACTCAGGTGGCCAGACTTTTAGAGTTTGTTAAAGACCCTCCAAACTATAAATTTTCTGAAAGCAGTGGATCAGTAGAACAAAAAAAAAGGGAGCTACTGATTTTGTAGATCCCTAGAGAGTTGCGCAAATGTCTAACAACAGTTTCGCTAAAAATACACTGTAATCATTATTAGTGGACACAAACACAACATGACTTCTAAAATTTCAACGAAATCTAAAAGATATATGTATTGAGTTAACAAATAATAATAAATATTTTTTTTATTTTAAATTACGCCTTTCTGCAAAATGGTGAAAATCGAAGGTATGCAAAACTGTAAATAAGCAGCTTACTTGAAAAGTCTGAAGTTTATTATTTTTCACTTACGTCTTTTATAGGTTCTAAAAGACCTCCCCCAAGTCATACATTTTCTGAAAGCATAGGACTGGTAGAACAAAAAGATGGTGCTATTGATTTTGTAAACAGAACAAGGGTGCACACACCACTTCAGGCAAAAAATGTACACACCCGGTCCAAGGTGCTAATCCCGGCTCATCACCGTAGGCATCAAGAAGAGAAGAAAAGATTGATCGCACACTTGGAGCAAGCGCGGTTCTTTTCGTGCGAAATGCGTCAACTGATCATCATTGCAATTTTGCCTGGCTCATGACAATAAAGACATTTCTACAGCATCTTTTGGATCCAAGTGTGCGATCAATCTTTTCTTGTCTTCTTGCTACTGATTTTGTAGGTCCTGTGATAATTGCGCAAATGATTATCAAATCAATATTTTTGCTAAAAATACACTATAATCATTATTAGCAGAGACAAACACAACATAACTTACAGAATTTCTACTAAATTCCAACTACAACTTAGATAAAACGATTGAGTTAATATATAATGCTCTGGGGGTCATTCACATGGGTGCTGTGGTCTATACAATGTGAATCAGAAGTTTGTTTATGTGGCTAGAGTTGCACGCAGGCAGCCTATGTTACACTATGGGGACACAGCAGCTGTATGAACACAGCCACAGGCCCTAAATTAATAGGCATGTAGGTGCAGCCGCAGCCCTGAACGCACCTGTCCTGCTTCCTCAGGAAGGATGTACTGGAAATGGAGCGAGTACAAAGAAGGGCAACAAAGCTAATAAAGGGTCTGGAGGATCTTAGTTATGAGGAAAGGTTGCGAGCACTGAACTTATTCTCTCTGGAGAAGAGACGCTTGAGAGGGGATATGATTTCAATATACAAATACCGTACTGGTGCCCCCACAATAGAAATAAAACTTTTTCGCAGAAGGGAGTTTAACAAGACTCATGACCACTCATTAAAATTAGAGGAAAAGAGGTTTAACCTTAAACTATGTAGAGGGCTCTTTACTGTAAGAGCGGCAAGGATGTGGAATTCCCTTCCACAGGCGGTGGTCTCAGCGGGGAGCATTGATATCTTCAAGAAACTATTAGATAAGCACCTGAATGACCGCAACATACAGGTATATACAATGTAATACTGACATATAATCACACATATAGGTTGGACTTGTGTCTTTTTTCAACCTCACCTACTATGTAACTATATGTAACTGTGCCTTTAGGGCTGCTCACCTGGAAAAACTGTCAAATTAGGACCTCGATCTGTGTTCATACAGCTGTACGGCCCAATACAGAAAGTTTCATCCTGAGCCTCTTTGTGAGTGAGCCTTAATTGTGTGTGTGTGGTTTTTTTTTTGTTTTTTTTTAAACCTATTCTGGTGGGGAGGCTTTGGTGAAATGTTAAAAGTCCTGGTGTCATACTTTTGAGACAAAGTAAGTGATTAAGGACACAGATTCCTCAATCCCTTTCACTGAAGCTTCAGCTGCACTGCAGAATGAATGAACAGGAAATTCATCTGTTCATTCACAAACGGAAGCATAGTAAACAAAGTTTTAGTACCGATCACTCACTTGGGTTGATTTACTAAAACTGGAGAGTGCAAAACCTGGTGCAGCTCAGCACAGAAATCAATCAACTTCCAGGTTTTGTTGTCAAAGCTTAACTGCTTGCCGACCAGCTGCCATCGTTATATGTCGGCAGGTTGGCTCCCCTACACGATTTGCTGTAGGTGTACGGCGGGCGCTTTAAGGGCTAAAGGGGGCACGCGCGGAGTCGATGCATGCGGCCGTCGGCCGCGATGTCTGCCGACGACCCACGATCTCTCCTCAGAGAGCCAGAATGGGGATCTGTCAATGTAAGCAATTCTGTCAGGAAAGTAGAGAGAGATCTGCTGTCCCTAGTGATCAGGAACAGCGATCTTTCTCTACACCCTGTCAGTCCACTCCCCCCACAGTTAGAAACACCTCCCTAGGGAACACTTAACCCCTTGATCACCCCCTAGTGTTAACCCCTTCCCTGCCAGTGGCATGTATACAGTAATCAGTGGCTATTTTTAGCTCTGATCACTGTATAAATGTCAATTTTTCTCAAAAAAGTATCAAAAGTGTCCAATGTCTGCCGCAATGTCGTAGTCCTGCTAAAAATCGCTGATCACCGCCATTGCTAGTAAAAAAAAAAAAAAAATGCCATAAATATATCCCCTATTTTGTAGATGCTATAAATTTTGCGCAAACGATTCAATATACACTTTTTTTTTTTTTTTACTAAAAATAAGTAGAAGAATACATATTGGCCTAAACTGATGAAGACTTTTTTTTCTGGATATTTATTATAGCAAAAAGTAAAAAATGTTGGGCTTTTTTCAAAATTGTCGCTCTTTTTTTGTTTATAGCGCAAAAAATAAAAACAGCAGAGGTGATCAAATACCACCAAAAGAAAGCTCTATTTGTGGGGAAAAAAAGGATGTCAATTTTGTTTGGGTACAAAGTCGCACGACCGTGCAATTTTCAGTTAAGGCGACGTATCGCAAAAAAATGGCCTGGTCGGGGAGGGGGTAAATCTTTAGAGGCCACCATGCACAGCTGCACCAGGTTTTGCACTCTCCAGTTTTTGTAAATCAACCCCACTGTGTTCATTCAGGAAAGGAAGGCATTGGTAAATGTGACATATTTACCAACTCCCTGCTCTTTATTCTGAAACCAATCTCCCCGTGCCCTGACAGCAGATGACAGACGGCAGGGCTGTGTGTGGTTGGGTTCCAGGGAATCTGTGCTGCAGGAGGGGAATCTAAGAAGGGTGGGGAAGTGGAGGATGGGAGTGGTGGGGGGATCCATTCTGACAATCCAATCCCCCTGTGGCTCCCTACAGCAGGTGACAGCCAGCAGGAGGGAGAGGAAGAGAAGCAGGCGGCGCTGCAGTGGTGGAATGAGTGCTGCCGAGGTGGAAAATCAGAGCAGCATAGGGAAGATTAGAGCGGTGGGGGCATTTTAGAGAGCGGGGGAAGTGGAGGTGGAAAGCAGCGGGGGGGGGGGGGAGCAGAGGGGATAGGACAGGAGCAGAGGCTAGGGAGGGGGGGTCACATTCCAGGTGAATAGCTAGGATCAGCAATTATCAGCCGCTGATAACTGCTATTTCTTTATTCAGGGTCACTGAAATGCAAGCAACGTATGGCATACTGACTTGGCCAGCTGGCAGCCATTCTGTCCCACGTTTTACTGGCAGTGAAAGGGTTAACCGTTTCCTGAAAGTCAGCCAGTGAATTATGACTGATTTTTCGGACACTAGATATAAAACATTGAATAATTCTAGTCCCTTTAATCAGTTCTGTGTGTGGTCTCCACTGTATATGACCTTTTGTTTAATGGCATCATCTGCACAATAATTATACCCGAGATGATTTACACAGGCGCAGCTCAAATTTTTAAATCTGTCCTTTTTAATTTCCCTTGACATTTTAGTTCCTGCCGTGACATATGCTCATATCAGAAACCAACAAAACAGAACTCAGCTGACCACATATCAGAGACATTTTGGAAAGGATTATGTTGACCTTTCTGGTCTTGTAGCTTCACTGGATCCCGCTGAGCTGGCATGCTATCTAAAGAGTGTCCCTAATGAAGGTAATGGATGTCTTTATCATTCTTCTGTATACTATGATTTCTATGAAAAGGAAATTGCTTTTTTTTTTTGAGCGACTTACATGAAATTTCTTACAAATGACAGAAAGAAGAATGCTTGAGAAGTTTCTAAAAGCCTTCGGGGAAAATGACAATCAACACTTAGAAACAAAATCAACTCAAACCAAATTAAATTGATGACTAGAAGAAGACGTGACTTTCTGCTGCAAATCTGTGTGACAATTCCCCTCCTCTGAGATGATTGTCGTGAAATTCTGGTGTTAAAAAAAGACTATCCTGACAAGGTTTTCTTTGCCTAATGCATAAAATGGATATTACTTGAGTGCTTCTATTCTGTGTCACAACCTATAGAGATCCTCTATCCCTTCCTATTTTCACCAGAACTAGATTTAGAGTTCCACTGCAACACCATACATTAATGAAATTTGATGCAGTATTATAACTCAGCTTCTGGGGGTCACTTTAAAAAGGGATAAAAGCAACGTCCCTGAAGCATCTACCAGAGGGCCATGTTCATTGAATCAGTATTTTAAAATGGTTAAAGTGTTAGTTCACCTAACAGAAAATCTGTAAAGGTGACCTAACACCAGACACCCTGCCAGTGTTGCCAACCTACCAGACTGAAATTTACTGAAATGACACCCAAAATTTACTGGCACAGCCAAATTTTTAATGGCATTTGCAAAAGTTACAAATTTACAGTTTTAAGTTCAAATTTCAGTATTTAGACTACAAACAAGTACAATATGCAATTAGCAATGCGATTTATGGTAGATATGAAGGCAAAAAATATATTTCCTATTTTATTTTTGATATAGTAAGTAAGTATCTCAGGGACAGGACTCAGGAGGGCAAGAAATTAGAATGGGCGGCACACACATGAAATTGACTCTCACATTGACACTGACAGCAGTGTGCAGCAGCACAGATGATGATGACATCTCACCGACATGACACGTCCCCTCCTGAGTCACAGTGACAGTCTCTCTCCACACCAGGTGGTTCCTTCGGTCCACTCCAGTCCAAACAGCATTGACAGTTCCGCTCCCGGCTTGCCTTGCTCCCGCCCCGAAGACCCACAAACGTGGCTCCGGCCGCTCCGCTTGGCTCCCTCTCACACGGCGCGCTCAGGCACAGCCTCCGCCACACCCGCCCTCTACCCAAACACACTGTAGCAGGCACTTGAATGGTCTCAGCCAGCTCCAGACTGGAATTGCGCATGTGCAGTTCTGAGCCAAGCGTCACATCCATATTTTTTATGCCCTGTACACACGGTCGGATTTTCCGACAGGAAAAATTGTGATCGGATTGTGTTGTCGGAAATTCCGTTCGTGTGTGGGCTCCATCGGACTTTTTCCGTCAGAATTTCCGACACGGAATCCGATCGGTTAAATTCCGATCGTGTGTACACAAATCCGATGGACAAAGTGCCACGCATGCTCAGAATAAATTAAGAGACGAAAGCTATTGGCTACTGCCCCATTTATAGTCCCGACGTACGTGTTTTACGTCACTGCGTTCAGAACGATCAGATTTTCAGACAACTTTGTGCGACCGTGTGTATGCAAGACAAGTTTGAGCCAACATCCGTCGGAAAAATCCATGGATTTTGACGGAATGTCCGAACAAAGTCCGAATGTGTGTACGGAGAATTACTGTCAGTGGCATTTACTGGCAGGACAAAAGTGCAGTTTTTTACCTGGCTGCCAGTAAAAATACTGACGATTGGTAACACTACACCCTGTCCATCCCCCCAGTCGCCGTTGTACTTACCTCCTGCGATCCAGAGCTGTCACTGTCAAGGCTCTGTCAGCAGCCTGGGCATTTGAAATCCCTGCTGCTTTCTCTCCATACAGCGCTGCAAGTACAGGCCAGGTGGATTGTAATTGGCCAGCACCATCAAGTGGATGGTGCTGACCAATTAGAATTTGTCTGGTTTGTACTCGCAGAGAACAGAGAGGAGAGAAAGCAGCAGGGATTTCACTTCCACGGACCAATGGATGGCTTGCGGGAGCCTTGACATCTCAGGATCGCTGGAGGTAACTACAGTGAGGACCAGGGGGAGGGGGTCTGGTGTTAAGTCACCTTCACAGATTTTCTGTAAAGGTGAACTTACACTTTAAGCTGAATTTCTAAATGCTCTACTAAGAAATTAAAGATTCCTTGCCTCTGCAGAAAGCTACCATATTTTAAACGCTGGTACATTCTTGTTTGATGGGACAGTAAGGGTCACTGCATTTCCTAAAGGTGATTTGAACAGTGTGTTTTTCCTTTAAAACACATGGTGGCTGCTACCAATTGTGTATGCAAAGGGTTAACTGTGGTTAAACGACCTCATTGGTGATTGCTCTCAGTCTGCTGACGCCTAGATTGTTATCCTGCGAGCTGCAAATCTCTGCACAGAGTGGGACTGAGAGTGCAATCCTCACAATCTGGTGTGAACTTATCCTTTAATCATATTCACCAATCTGCCTATTACACATGAACCTGTTTTGACTGTTTAGTATATTTTTATCCTATTAGGCCCTTTCTGCATGGATGAGGCCTTATGGAGTTTGTACTTTTTCTTATTGCAGATCAATAAAAGGCTTCCACTGCATAGGGCTTCTTTGGGTCATAATTTAACCAAAAGTAGGGAGTGGTCAACATTCAGGTTGAGGTTGTAATCGAGCCAAGGTGAACATATTTTTAAACATTTAGGGTATCGTTCAATACAGAAGTGTTTCTCTTGGATCATGGTGCCCATAATCCATTGCTTCACCTCCATGAAGTTCAGAGAAGGTTGTCTTCTGGATTTAACTATGGTTTGACATATAGCTAGAAAGATAAAGGTTGTTAGTTTTCTTTCGTTACTGGTAAGGTCAGAGATTGGTCTGTTGAGTAAGGCTTCCCAAGGGTTGCAAACAAGGTTCTTATTAAGGATGGTTCTTATCAAGTTGTATATCCATATCCATAATTTTTGGACCCTAGGACACTGTCAACAGATGTCATGTAGTGTGCCCTGTGCCCTAAATCCCTAAATCAAAGTGGAGAGGCAGTGGGTGTAAATTTAGATCAAAATAACACCTTGTGGATGTTTTCTTGGGCCAAGATGACCCATTTTCTTAACACAGCACAATACACGATGTGCATTGAGGGGGCACTGTTTGCAGTGGTGCAATGCAGAGCACCAAATAATGCATCAGTGTGAATATGTATTTTATGTCAACACATTAATATATACATATAAGAATTAAAATTATTATGTTTTGCAACTTTTTTTTTTTTTTTTGTTATACAAAGGGTAACTCATGCATTAGGTATTTACTGTAAGTTGCAAGTCTGAGTAGGTCCAGAAGGCATTTGGATGTTTAAATATTTTTCACATATTTGTTGTGACATTCTGTAATTAAGCACTTTAAAGCAAAATCTGATAACAGGTCCTCCTCATGTTTCCTGTCTGACAGCATCTAATTCCTTTTGCTACAGACCACATCTTTTGTATCAACAGCAGGAGAAAGTTTGGTATCCCCCAAAATGCAAGGTCCATGAAACCTCAAGTGTTTACCATGAATATTCTAAGATGACATTGGATGTACTTCATGACACGTTGTGGTTCTCGTCCTCAGGCTTGCCCATAACAGCAGCATCTGATGTGCATAAAAGAGACCAAACAACAAGCAGTGGGTGGAGCAGTCAGTGGTTTGGTAGAACCATTGAACAATTAAACATTCATGCAGGCAGCAGGCAATCTAAAAATGATCCATCCGACTATAGTTGGGAAAGGCAATTAATTTAAACCAGAAATCAGGCTGGGGCATACCCAGCTCCTGCTGCTGTCAATTAAATGCTGTGGGGAATGGGGGGGCGAGGTCAAGCCGCACCCGCTTGCTATGGGGCAAACGGAGAAAAGGAGTAGCCTAGATCACCGAAGGGGACCCCAGAAGAGGCCGTCCGGGGCTGCTCTGTGCAATACCATTACACAAAGCAGGTGAGCATAACATGTTTTTTTTTTTTTTTTTATAATCAAAATTTTTTCTTTATTTTCTATTATAAATTTCACAGTTCACAATTATACATCCTTCATTTCATACTTTACAATAGCTACACAGGGTTAACATATTAGACATTGATGAGAGACAAACTGGTAACCCCGTTCTCTTACAGATAAGCATTTATACTGACCCTATCCCCCCCCCCAAAAAAAAAAAAGCCCCATCCAACCCATTTCCCTTTCCTTAGAAGCGCTGTCTGTCAACCCGACATGTATTCGACAACTAAATATATCCTGTGATTGATGTAATTCCCAATGATTGTGCTTATCAATCTGTATATCCAATTCCTCAGTGACACTCCCAACGCCTACAGGCCAACACATTAAACAAACCCAAACAACACGTAAAACACACAAAACACAAAAAAAAAACAAAAAAAAACCCACAGCCCCGCCCCTACACACCCTGTAATTATTATTAATTTTTCCATAATTGTGTATATTGACCATTCATGTTCTAATTCCTCACTTCTAGGTGAAAAGAGAAAAAAAAAAAAAAAAAAGAAATTAATTAGAGTAGTCCAATTAAACCCAAAATGAAATCCTTCTCCTACCTCCATGGGTTACCAAACCCCCTATAATGTACAAGGCCACTAACGGCCATATTAGAATATAACATCTATCAAAAAAAAAAATTATAATAATAATTAAAGTTAATAAGAAAAACAGATATGTGACTGTAGTTCCCAATGATTGTGTGTTTCAGTCTTCATATCCCATTCCTTCGTGACACTCCCAATGCCAAACGCCTACAAGCCAACACATTAAACAAACCCTAACAACATGTGAGAAAAAAAAAAAAAAAGTAAGTATTGTACCCTACTTATACATAAACAAACTTCACAACCCACTATTCCCCGCTTTCAAGTGCCAAACTCTCTACAAATCAGCTTACCGCCTCCCTCCCCCCTTTCACCAGGGCAGGTATCTCATTATAGGGGTAAAGGGGAAGGGGAGGAGGGAGGAGACAGCAGACAGAAAAAAAAATAAAAAATATTCCCCGGCTAAACCCATATGTAATTATTCTAAGGTCTTTATATGGCCATAGCTCCCTTCACCTTCTCGTTTCATGTTTCCCTCTTAATATATCCCCTGTACACACTGTATCCAGCCTGCCCATATGTCCTCAAATTCCCCTTTTTTATCTTTTACTACATGAATCCATTTCTCCGCTTCCATTGTCCGGTTGACCTCCCTTTTCCAATCTTCTAATGTTGGGCAAGCGGTCTGCTTCCAAAATCTTGGAATTAATATTTTGGCTGCGTTTAATAAGTGTGGTGTAATGCTCCTCCTATAGGCTTTAATTGGGCCAGTTGTTCCATGAAATAGGAAGTCCAGAGGTGCACATTCTATAGGTCTAGGGGCTAGCCTCTCGATCCATGGTGCAACTGCTTCCCAAAATTCTTTAATCCTGGGGCATTCCCACCACAAGTGAAGGAATGTACCCCTTTGCTCAGACCCTCTCCAGCACCGGGCATCTGCTGTTGGATATATCCTATTTAGTCTTGCTGGTGTCCTATACCACCTTGTCAGAAATTTATAGGCCATTTCCTGAGCATACGAGCTTATGGATGTTAAATAAGTTGATTCGATCATTTTTTTAATTTGTTCATCTGACAATACTTTATTTAGTTCTCTTTCCCAGCGACCGTCGCTGAGGAGGTCTATGATGAAACGCGTACGACGGCGCCACGCACGCTACGTCATTTCCTGGTATAGTTGCAGGTGGAACGCAGCGCGCTGCTGCTGTCTCCAATGCAGGTCACCAAGCGTTCGCTGCACTATTAGGCTTATATATTTACCATTAGCCGGCCATATCATACCACAGCCTGGTGGGCGGCTCTCTGGTTATATTCAATAGCCCTTCCAGGATTATATTTTTTTTAAATATTTTTATACGTTTTTTTGTATCCAGTTGCTGTATATATAATCAATTTTTTAATAAAATAATTAATTTACTACACTATGGGAGCCCACATCTCTTTTCCTCTATGAAAAACCCACTACAGATCACACCACAAAGTATCTGGAGAAAGGAAAGATATTCCAGGCACCCGAGCAACTAGGGTGGTGGAGCGACCGCAGTGGTTACAACTACAAGCATATTACCCCCGAGGGGGTGAGTGGATCTGGTGAGTGGGGATCCTGGAGGGGGTGCACAAAGTCACGAGAGGATTTTCTGAAAACACCTAAAGTCACCATTTTTGTGTTACTCATTCTGAGTGAAGATTTAATTATATTACACGGACTACCAGCTGCACATTTGTTTATGAACACTTTTCTCTTTTTTTTCTATATTTTTTCTATATTATTTTTTATATATCTACCAAGTTTTTTCGTAAACATCTAAACCATTATGTGAGCTATATGGACAATTATTTGTGTATTCACTTTTAGACATTTTTTCATATCAACCACGCTAGTGGAATCACGGTATTCGAGTGGGGCTTGCTTAGTGCTCACTTTACTTATAGCAGGCAACCATGTTTATGTATGCTTTTTTGTGTAGTTATTTTTGATCTCTTAATTGGGTTTGCTGACTCTGTGATTGGTCATATTTTGATCACTATATCCATTTCTGGTGTAATAACAGTCTGCACACACACTATTTATTCATTATTGCTTAGTATGTCAGACTATTTCAGGTACACACCACTAACTGGCCACCTATACGCAAACTAGGGAGCACCACCACCCCCTTTCACTATACTCTTATACTTATAGACCCCCTTGGGGAGCTATATCAGGGGAGGCTGCATACCTTGTAAGGATCCTAAGCGCAGTCACCTATTATTTATTTTTATTCATAATAATAATGAAGCTGATCTCTTTCATGTGTATATCTCCTATGTCTGGGTACACGGTGGTGTTCTATGAGGAGATGACTCTCCAAGGTTCAGTCAGTCAAGTGCGTGCTCTTCTCTGGGCTCTGCCCCTTTCTCCTGGCATGCCTTGCGCTGTTCCTCTTCCCACAGTTGTTGTTGGATCCCTCCATCCATTTGGTAAACAAGGCCGGGATACTCCTCCGTAGACGTGTGCAGAACGAAAAAAATATTTTGTTTCATTTTGATTCGTTATTTACATAAATTTGTTTAGTTAAATTAGTTTCATTCGTTTAATTTGTTTGCGGAATCTGTTTCGTTTATTCGTTTTTGAATCTATTCAAATTTTTTGAATTTGGATCGATTCTAAAAGTATTTAAATCAATTTCGAATAGTTTTCAAATTCAAACATTTTTTGAATTCGAAAAGTTTTCCAATTTCCAAAGAGAATAAAATAGAATAGAAAATAAAGGACTAGAATAGGAAAAAAAACTGAATAGAAAAGAATATAACAGAAAAAAAAGAATATAATATAATAGAGTAAAACAGAACAAAATAGGATGGAAAATAGAAACACAGAATGAAATAGAATAGAAGGGAATATAATAGAATAAAAAAGAATAGAATAAAATAGATTATAACCATCTTCTGAAATTCGAATAGAATAGAAAAGAATAGAGTAAAAAAAACCCAATAGAATAGAAAGAATATAACCATTTTCCAAAATTCAAATAGAATCAATTCGAATTTGAATAGAATAGAATAGAAAATAACACAATATTATAGAAAAAACTACAGAATTGAATAGAATGAATATAACCATCTTCCTATTCTAATCTATTCTTTTCTATTCTATTCAAATTCGAACTGATTCTATTTGAATTTTGGAAAATGGTTATATTCTTTCTATTCTAATCTATTCTATTGTTTTTTAATCATACTTTTTTTATTTGTTCTATTCTATTCTTTTCTATTTTATTATTTTCTATTCAAATTCAAATTTATTCTATTCGACATTCGAATTTCGGAAGATGGTTATATTCTTTCTATTATATTCTATTCTGTTTGAATCAAAAAGTACCAAATTCCCCCACAGGATGGAGCTGTGGGAATTTTTTAGGTAGGGCAGTGGCACGTCCTAAAAATCAGATAGATTAGGTATAAGGCAGCAAAAATGGACTTTATAGGCACCAATTATAAAAATATATACATTTTTATTAAACACATAGTACAAAAATATATTTAAAACATTACAAATAAAGTGTAAAAAGCTAAGTGGGTCTCTCTAGAATGGGTCATAAATCTCAGAGGCATACCCTTAGACAGGGATATGTCCCTAAATAGTGACACACTAAAAATCGCTCTACATGTTTCGCAATTGAATGCTTCTTCAGGAGCTGGTTAATTAGTCTAAAGGGGAGAGAAACACAAAAAAATCAGCAATGAATAAAATTAATACGTTTCTTAGTAGAGAGTCTCAAAAGTTTGCGGAGAGCACCGTAAGGCAATCAAAAAGTGGGCTTTGGAAGAGACGTGCATAAAGTGATGCAGATCGCATGTAGGGATGTGCCTGGTAGAGAAACTTGATAAAGTGTAAGAGAAGGGGGTAATAATGGCAGAGAAAGAGTAAAAATCCACTGCCAGGAGAAGGGGAGGAATAAGACCCCTAAAGGGTTAAATAGGATACATCAAAAGAGTTCAATCCATGCAGGACAGAAGGTGGACAGGTGTAGTCAAATATACAAATAATTAAGCCTACCTTTATTGAGACACTTATATGTTAAATCTAGATCACTGATAGATGCTCATGTAGTATGAGCTTTAAGAGGATGGAACTGCGCTTAGAAAGAGGCGGCGCCGCCTGTAGAATATATAGGTATATATATATATATGTATATATATGATAATAAGGAGCAGTTGTGGGTGAAAGTAGGTCTCACCTTATAATATTGGTAGTTTATCTATAGAGCCTTTACATCAAGGATAAAGATTGTTAGCTTCCAATGACTGTCAGCAGGAAAAGGGAACTTGATAGAGATTTTAAGTGCAGCGGCACAATACAATAGCAGGTGACAAGTAAGAACCACTTAAAATAAAGGGAGTGTATATCTGGAATAAATGTATTCCAATAACCCAGCAATTGGAGTATAACAAACTAAGTATGAAAAAAAAGGAATCCTTACCAAAATATACGTAGTAATGGGTTGTATGTGGATCCAGAGACGGAACCCCGTATGGGAGAGATACCATGGTGCAAGGCTGGATGTTCAGCCTTAAATGCACGCCCCAATCAGATGTGCGGCTTGCGCAACACCTGATCCGGCCGGGAAGGGGTGAGCGCGCAACCCCGCTGCGGCCGCGCATGCGCAGTATGGCGATGTGACTACGATTGAGGCGGCTGCACAAGAGGAGCGCAGCCCTGAAGGTTAGGGGCTGAGAGCTCCCCCAGGTGGACACTCCGGAAACACAGTGTATAGTATGCTGTGAAGGCAGAAGTAGGGAGCCTGTAAACTGTGATAAAATAACCAAAAGTTTTGACCACAAAAGGGGAGAGAAACAAGCCCAAACCTTGAGCCGCAGTTAAAATATTAACCAGGAAACAAACTGCGGCTCACCGGCCGCACATGCAGTTGGCAGCACCAGCATGCCAAGGAAGTCCAGGAAATGATGCCGTAGGGGTCTCCACCGCAGGCCCGAGACAAAGAGCCATGATCAGAAATAAATGGAACACGTAACATCTAAAAAATAATAAAGAAAAAAAATATATAATGAAAAAACAAGCATTAAGCAATAATATGTTAACTGCAAAGACTTTCTAAATATGACAACAATTGGGCAATAGACAATAGTAGACATAGACAGAGAGATTAGATAAAAAAAAAAAACGCAACATCATACAATTGCAAAAATGATAAATATATACTGATGGTACAGGGCACATCTCTTTAAGGGAGGGAATAAAGTTGAACATATGCTGGATGATAGGAGACAACATTTATTAGGAGGGAGGGGGAAAGGGACAGAGAGTAACAGTAGCAGGAGACCAAGTAGACATATATAATCAATAGTAAGCAAAGTCTAAGCAAGTAATAGCGCCAGTGGCTAATTAATTAAAGAAATTATTTGTAAGATTGTAGTTGATTAACCCTGGCCACTGTGTGGCATTGAGGCGCTCTATCCACTTTGCCTCGTGCTAAAGTATCCTCCTGTCCCAGTCACCTTCCCTCGGGTCCTGCGGGATCACTGTCAAGACAATAAAGGTAGCAACAGAGGTATCAAATCTATGACACAAGTCAAGGTGTCTGCTGATGGGACTGAGCATTCTACCATTAGCAGAGGAATAAATGTGGTCATTTATTCTTTTTCATAGTTGGCGGATTGTCTTCCCAATATAGAAGACCCCGCACTTACATGTCATTAAGTAGACCACCCCTGGGTACTGCAATCAGCCCAAAAGTGTGGGTAGAAGAGTTCCCAATAGGTAGTTTGAATCTGTAGCCAGTAGAGATCCAAGGACAGAAGGCACAGTGCCCACAAGTGTACATTCCATATTCAGTGATGGTATGACCGTGAGAGGGTACATAGTGACTCTTGGTCAGTTTATCACGTAGAGAGACCGCTCTCTTGAAGACGATCTCGGGGTGATCACTGAGTAGATATATCAGTGATCACCCCGAGATCGTCTTCAAGAGAGCGGTACAACTTTCATTACACCGGGTGCAATTTAATGATAATTCAAGGCTTTACATTTACTTGTTTCTGGTGAGTGGTTAGACACACTACATCACTGGATGATCTTCTAAATACACAGAATATACTCAAGTCATGACACGGGCTGTTTTTGTAGTAATATTTGGGACTTTATTATTCTCTTCTGGATCATACATTCACATTTGTATTCAGTTTATTATTAATAAACGCTGCACTACATTTATATTATTTGATATTTTGGAGGTTTGTAGGATCATTCTTGTGTGCTGGCAGTTGTAATTTGTATAGCACTCATTTCTTATTTTTGTTTTATATTTTTATTTATAATTACAGTATAATAGTGCTTTATTTTAATACACAATTGACTTTATCACAAAATTAAAAGAACGGGTGAAATTGAGAAACTAGAATGGGGTCCTGTAGAATTTAATATTCTATAAACCATTACAAAACCCAACGAACCACAACAATAACCCAACATGGGACTTTTTAGGTACAAACTATCTATCTAATTTCCCCTCCTGCATTTAAACATAAATTACAGACATATAACATGAACATTCCCAAATTTGCTGCACACCCAGACCTCCCAAGACCAGCCAACAAAGCCTCAGGGGAGGACAAGAACAGCTACAGTTTTTTTTTTTTTTTTACTTCTGAGATAAAGATTTTACATTAATTAATAAAAGCTGATCGTTGTAAACACCCCTGTCAGTTTTAAATGGTTTGTCTCAACATTCTAAATGCCACTTTTGCTGGACAGATTGGTCTGTTAAATGAAGCTTTAAAATATAAATAAAAAGCCTTAAAAAACAAACCTAATAAAACCATCACATCTAAGAATTGGTAAGTATACATTACATTTTAGTTTTTTAGGTTTAATGCTACTTTAATAGAAAAAAGGAAGGGTTTCCGTGCTCACGGACCAAGGTTTGCAGCCTCCCCTTACGCACACCCCCTGTGTGGGGGTGAGGTTATTGGTAAAAGAGATTATAGATAGGGGTATGTGGCACTACCTTTATCAGGGTTCTTAATAAAAATAAGTATAAAAATAAATATAAATAAATAATCCGTAAATCCGATAAAGGTAGCGCCACATACCCCTAATGCTACTTTAAGTTCTCTAGTTTATGAAGTTGTAATTTAAGTTTGACAGTAGAACTTGAATATGAGCAGTGCTTCTTTTTTAACTATTTTGAATAAATCTAATCATCATTTGACAGCATCTTACTCATGTATTTGAATATTAGTTGATAAATGCATCTATTATTATATTCACTGACGTTATATCCCATTTAATCAAAATCTGAATTTTACAGTATGTCTGTGCAAATGTCTTCTGATGATTATGATAAAACAATAAGTCATTGTGAATACCTTGTATTATTTGAGGGAAACGGCAAGAATGCATTGTACTGAAACCTTAACGGAAAGAACATCTGATCAGAACAAACTGAAGCTACTTAAAGGATCACTGCCTTATAAATGGACTGTTTAACCACCTCAATACAAGGCACATAACCCCCTTCCTGCCCAGGCCATTTTTCAGCTTTCAGCACTGTCACCGTTTGAATGACAATTGCATGGTCATGCTACACTGTAACCATGTGAAATTGTTATCATTTTATTCACACAAATACAGCTTTCTTTTGGTGGTATTTAATCACTCCTGGGTTTTTTATTTTTTCCTAAAAAAAAAAAGACCAAAAATTTGGAAAAAAAAAAGTTTTTCTTAGTTTTGTCAGTAGATTTTGTAAAAAAAAGGAAAATTTATTGTCAAATACTTACCGTAATTTTCCTTTCCTGATGGACTCCATGGCAGCCTACGTGTGGGTTAACCCCGCCTCCTCTCCAATGCTATAGGACCCCATTCCCATAAATGAGTGCTCACCACTAGCTACTGTGTTCCGTAACTAGCCTACTCGTTGACCAATGGGTGGGAACTCCGTCTGCCATGGAGTCCATCAGGAAAGGAAAATTACGGTAAGTATTTGACAATAAATTTTCCTTTTTCCTGACAGACTCCATGGCAGCCTACGTGTGGGAAATAACTAGCCAACCACACGGGCGGGTATGCATGATCAAAACATAAATTTTAATTTGTCGATAGGATTTGTAACCCAAAGTTTACAGAGGATAGTGAGGCAGGCTCTATACAATAGTGCAACATGAAGGTATTAATAGAAGCCCATGAAGCTGCCTTGCAGATGGTATCTGGAGCCACATGTCGAGCCGCTGCCCACGAGGCTGCCATTCCTCTGGTGGAATGGGCTGTCACCGCCTTTGGAGGAGCCAAGCCCTTAGCCCTATATGCCTGTTGTATGGTCTGTACGATCCAGGACGCGATAGTCCTGGTTGAGGCTTTCTTCCCTATATTGCTGCCTGAGTGAAGCACGAAGAGATGACTAGAACGTCTGAAGGGAGAAGTAACCTTGAGATATTCCTTAATAGCTTCGCCCACATCTAGAGGGTGATTCTCAGTGGACCCTGGGGTCCTAAATGTAGGTAACACGATCTCTTGATTGACGTGGAATACTGAAGACACTTTTGGGTTGGAACCCAGCATAGGAATGAGGACTACCCGGTCCGGGAAAAACGTTAGGAAGGGTTCTTCGTGACCAAGTGATGCAATTTCAGAGACCCTTTTGGCTGAGGTAATGGCCACTAAGAAGGCCACCTTTGCTGAAAAGACCTTGATAGGGAGCGGGGAGGGCCCCGAAGTACTGAGTCCAGAGATCGAGTCAAGGACTAATGGGAGGTCCCATTTGGGGAACCTCGGCTTTCTCTGGGGCTTGAGTCTCGATGCGCCTCGGAAAAATTGTCTAACCAGAGGATGAACTGCCCATGAAGTGCCGGAGAAGGCCGAAAGTGCCGAAACTTGGACTCTCAGAGAGCTGACAGATAGATGTAAATCTAGGCCCGTTTGGAGGAAACTGAGAACGTCCTGGACTTTTGGATGTCTAAAAGACCTGCCCTGAGGAGAGCAGAACTCCACGAATTTGGACCAGATCCTTCCATAGACTTTATTTGTACTGGATCTTCTCGAGCTCATGAGAGTGGATATTACTTCTGAGGCACAACCTAGGGATTCCAGCCTCTCCCTCTCAAGAACCAGACCATCAGTCTCAGCACCGCAGGACAAGGGTGCAGGACTGACCCTTGAGAAAGAAGGTCCGGTCTGAGAGGGAGAGGCACTGGGTCCCGACAGCTGAGCTGGACCAGGAGAGGGAACCAAGGCCTGTTCGGCCAGTAGGGAGCTATTGTCACCACCTCCACTGGCTCTGCTCGGAGCCTCTGCAGGAATCTCAGCAAAACTGGCAGTAGCGGAAAGGCGTATGCCCGCTTGAACCTCCACTGATCCGTCAGGGCATCTGTCCCGATGGCTTGACTGCAGAGCCCCCGGGTGTAGAACTTCTTCAGCTTGCGATTGCAGGGGGAAGCAAACAGATCTACTTCGGGATCGGTCTTTAGTGACAAGATCCACCTGAACGTCTCTATGTGTAGAGACCACTCGTTGTTGTCCAACTCGGTCCGTGACAGGAAGTCTGCTTGAGTGTTTTGGACGCCTGGGACAAAGACTGCCGAGATGTTGGCAAGGTATTTCTGCGCCCACGATAGGATGGGCTCGACTTCCCGAAGGAGTGTGGGACTCCGAGTACCCCCTTGCCTCTTTACATACGATACTGCTGTGGTGTTGTCCATTCTCAACAGCACTGACTCCCCCATCAGGAGATGAGAGAAGAACTGTAGGGCACACCAGGCCGCACGAAGTTCCAAGACATTCGACCCTGGGTTGGGGAGACAAGTTTCCCACTTGCCTTGGGCCAGGTTCGACCCACAAAGGGCTCCCCAACCGGTACCGCTGGCATCGGTCGTGACCGTCACCAAGGAGATGGGAGCGATGGAGTGGCAAGTCAGGAGGTTCTTGCGCTGAAGCCACCAGAAGAGGCTGTTTCTCATTGCAGATGTTATGCGGATGACCTGGTTCTTGTCCCCTGACTTCCATTGCCGTAGGAGACCTGACTGGAAGGGACGCAATCTCCATAAGGCCCATTTGACCATGGGAGTCGTAGAAACCATCGTGCCAACGACTTTCAGACACTGAGAGGCTTTCATTTGCCGAGCATGTAGAGCCCGGGAGACTCTGTCTCGAACTGTAGGAATTTTCTGTAGTGGAAGGGAGATAGTGTTTGCCACTGTATCGAACTGGGCTCCCAGATATATTAGACGCTGAGTTGGGCTCAGTTGACTCTTTTCTATGTTTAGGAGCCACCCGAAGTTGGACAGAGTGGAGATTACTTGATCCCGGTGGACCAGCAACTGCTCCCTGCTCTGGGACAGCACCAGCAGGTCGTCCAGGTAGTGGTAAAGACGTACCCCTTTGGATCTTATTAGTGCCACCGTAGCTAGGAGGACCTTTGAAAAGACCCGGGGGGACGTTGTCAGCCCGAAGGGGAGGCAAATAAATTGAAGATGATCTGACCCAATGTGAAAGCGGAGGTATTTGTGAAATTCTTTTTCCACTGGAACGTGGAAATAAGCGTCCTTCAGGTCGATTGATATCATCCAGTCGCCTGGTTGTATGGCTCTCTGAATGGTCACCAAGGTTTCCATCTTGAACCTTCCATTCTCTATGAATCCGTTGAGATATGTGAGGTCTATGACTGGGCGCCAAGAGCCCCCCTTTTTTTGAACTAGGAAGAGAGGGGAGTATATCCCCTGGAACCATTCGTCCTGTGGTACATGTACTACTGCTCCTTGAATTTTCAGGAGGTCCACATAGGACAGCAAAATTTGTTTTTGATCCTCTGCCCGAGGGAGAAGAGTGGAGACGAACCTTGGGTGCGGAGTCCTGGAAAAGGCCCATCTGTGGCCTGACGAGACCGTCCTTATGACCCAGAAGTCTGAGATCGAGGCCACCCAGACGTGCCGGAAGAGGAGCAGACGAGCCCCCACCCGGCCCGCCTGGGCGGGCGTAATCTCAAAAAGATTTAGCCTGATCACGAGCACTGGACGTTTGATTTTTAACGGGTTTGCGGAAGGATGACTGCCCTCTGCTCCAATTCTTCCTAAAGTCCCGGCCAGGCTTGTAGGAGCGTGCTTCCCTGGAGCGCTCCGGACTTCGTCTTCTGAACTGGGGCTTCTTTCGACCCAGCATGCGCCTGTCCTGGGGAAGAAAACCCGATTTGCCACCTGTGGCTCGCGTAATGGCATCGTCAAGCTTATTGCCAAACAGTGAGGACCCCTCAAACGGGATTTTACACCACGCTTGCTTAGAACCAGGGTCCGCAAGCCAGGGACGCAACCAGAGGGCTCTCTTGGCCGTAACTGAGGACAGCATAATACGAGCCAGAAGGCGGATCAAGTCAATGGACGCCTCCCCCAGGAAGACCGCTGCAAGCTTCAGCTCTGCGGCTGCTGAACTTCCAGCCAGCTCTTCTGACACGCCTCTAAGGAAGGATTCCACGTTCTCCGTCCAGGCCTCCATGGCCTTAGACATGGCCGCTAATGCCAGGGCTGGTTTACAGGCCATACCCGCGAGCCCATAGATTCTTTTTAGATCTAGGTCTATCTTCCTCTCGAGCCCATCTTTAAAAGATACTGCATCTTCTAGAGGAAGAGTCACATGTTTGGCCAGACGCATAAGAGCTGCGTCCACAAGGGGAGTATTCTCCAAATTCTTTACTTCTTCTGACTTGAAGGGGTACAATCTGGAGGTTTTATTAGACATGGAGGATTTTTTCTCTGTTTTACTCCATTCTTCCTCAATGATTTCCTTTAGCTCTGGAAGGAGCGGAAAGTTTGCGCGTTCTCTCCCCAGGTGCTTGAAGAATTTTTTCTGCTTGGCTGGGGGAGTGGAAGGGTCTTCCCACTTCAAGGCTTCCTTGATCGCTTTGATTAAAGGGGAAACCATCGCGAAGTCGAACCCTCCAATGACCTCCTCACTGATAGACTCATCCTCTGAGGAGTCAGGAGAGGTGATATAGGGCTGCGAAGTACCCGGATCATCACGGGCCTCTTCCGCCGGCGGGCCAGACTCAGTGGTAGACTGGCTCAATGTGCGAGGTGCTTCCCTCTCCATTAGGGATTGCTGTACCACTCGTTTCACAAGAGACTCTAAACGCTGGTTTTCCGTCTCTTTTTCCCCAACCGCACGGGCAAAACAACGGTCACATAAGGACTTGCCCTCCGGGATTCGTGTCCTACATCCCCAGCAGGCTCTGTGGTCTGAGCGGCTGTCATGGCGGTGGGAGCGGTGTCTTGAGGAGGAACGAGAGCGTCTCCTCTGGTGGGATCCGGACTGTGAATCTCGTCTGGATGAAGATGAATTGTATTGTGGCTTGGCAAGGTCATTGGCATTCTGGACCGCATTTAGCGGGTCCGACCTAGAAGGGCTGGGAAGAGAAAAAATAGGGGAAGGGGAGAGAATAAAGGTAGAACATGGTATCAGCACGACAATAATGTGCATAAATCTCATCCCCTCCCCTCACGAGCACATACCTTGTGCGTGAGGGCTGGCCACTTAAAGGCGGTGAATTGTCCATAACCAGGGACACAAAATGTCACTTTAATAGTCTGCAGGGATAATGGTCTAAGAAAACCTAGGCATCAAAATATGAGAAGGTTTTAGAGAAAATGAAAAAACTCTGCTTGCCTCTTCTTTTTTTTTTTTTTTTTTTTTTTTTATAATATGCACAAGGCATGTATCAACATATAATCAATGCAAAGGAGAAACAACTTCCAGCCGCATATGTATGTATATTTAGATAACATATATAATGATAAAAGAACAATTTTCCATTATTTTGCTCTCTTTTTTTTTTTTTTTTTTTTAAAATGCAGAGGTTTCCACCACTCACCTGGAGACCAGCAGGGATCCGCTCCTCCTTTCCCTACCAAGGGAGATCCCAACTCAGCAGGACAGGAGGGCGGAATTTAAATTCCCCGCCCGTGACATCATTATCCCCTACAGCGCATGCGCAAAGGGGAACCACCGTACAGCGCCTGCGCGGACGACGAACGAGCCGCCGTACTGCGCATGCGCGAGCCAAACCTCGCTCTCAGGTTGGCTACAGCGCAGGTGCCAGTGGCGAGACTGCCGCAACCCGGAAGTGCCGTGGCGGGCTGGAACGCACGCGAACCAGCCGCCATGAGGGGGATAGGATACACTGGATCACCAGGGAAAATACATACAACACATAGAAACACTGCCATGGAGTATGAGAAAACATCCACAGACCTTGCCAGCCGTTGATGAGAACTGTCCGCCGGGCATACAGAGGCGACCACCCATCCACCAAGGGGGAACATTCAAGCCTCTTCAAGCTACTCGCCCGCTCATAGCTGGGCTTTTGAGCTGCACCGCACAGGTATGCCAATCTTGGAATCAATCAATCTTGGATTCAATCAATCTTGATGCGAACAGCATGTGTAGGTCCATAGAGGAGGACAAAAAAGGAACACAGTAGCTAGTGGTGAGCACTCATTTATGGGAATGGGGTCCTATAGCATTGGAGAGGAGGCGGGGTTAACCCACACGTAGGCTGCCATGGAGTCTGTCAGGAAAGTAATTTTTCTCCTTCGCTGATGGGAACTGATGAGGCAGCACTGATGGGCACTGAAAGGTGTCACTGATGAGGTGGCACTTATGGGCACTGATGAGGCGGCACTTATGGGCACTAATGAGGATGCTCGAATATGGGTTCCACCTCTTCTAGGAGGGACAGACTCTGCATGCCTCCCTGCTTCTTGATATAGGCTACGGCCGTTACGTTGTCCATCTTTAGGAGGACCGAGCCCCCACGGATTACCTGGGCAAAGGCCAGGAGAGCTTGATATGCCACCCTCAGCTCCAACCTGTTGGCCACAGGTTCCTTTGGTGGGTGAGACCATCTGCCTTGCACCCACTGGTCTCCGCAATGGGCTCCCCATCCTGACTTGCTGAGGTGATCAATCCAGGATGTTGGGAGGAGGGAGTGACACTTCAGCAGATTCCTCTTTTCTTCCCACCAGGCCAAACTCTGTCTCATGGACTGTGTTAGAGATATGTTCTGATACAGATTCTAGGAGTCCCACTGCCAGAGGAACCCATACTGGAATGGACGAGCGTGCCACTGGGCCCATTTCACCATGGGCATTACAGACGTCATCGTGCCCTGCATCTAGAGGCAGGTCCTTGCGGGGAGAAAGTTGCCTGACCTTGCGGACTTTGCCACCCCTGCTGCAGACCCTTTGTCCACCTCTCGATGCCCCAAAATCCAGCAGCAGGGACCCCATACAGTCGATGTGTTTAGCGGGCATAACGGGGGCTACGTCCAGGAGGCCCACACTGGACAGACAGCCTGATCATTGATCCAGCAAGGTAGGAGACTGCACCAGGTCCTGACCACATAGAGGAAAGAAAAGGAATGCTGTTCAGGGCACGGGGGTCAAATTTATGAGTTAGGTCCTGATTTTATGGGGGTGGGTGGGGCCTTACCCAGTGGTGGCTGACCTGGGGCTGTCAGGAAAACTGATTTGCATAAACACCATTCCTTAGTAAATTTGGCAAGTTCATGGCAAGGAGATTTTTGCCACAGATCACTGAGCTGCAATGATCTGCGCCATGGACTAGTAAAGGGTCTCTTGTCCCGTATCAGTCTATGTGCCATTAACAAGAATAGTGCAGGATCCTGTACTTAGAAAAAAGGGAAATTAAGGTCTGAAGTGACCACTCAACCACCTCCATCGCTAAATGCGCAAAAAATGTGGGGGAAGTCGCCCTGGGACTTTGAGTGAGGTGGGGGAGATTAGGCACACATACATGAGAATGCAATAAACTAATTTTATTAATTACAAAATGCTGTATAACCAAATGGGAATAGCAATAAGTGTGCGTTACCCGGCATAGTGGCCAAGCTATCAGCAAACGTAAAAACAAAACATCAATCATTACACACAGTACATATCCATAAAACAACCATACAGTACATGGTAAATTGCTGCATCAGTAGGTAAATGTAGAAAAATGAATAGTTGTACATGCATGAATAGAGCAATGTGTGAGTAATAGTACCCACAACATAACAACAACCCAGCATTTAAACATATATAGAGAGCATCGATGATACCCTACGCGTTTCGCGAGTCTCTGCTCGCTCTTCAGGGGCAGATGCATGGATATAATGTCTGAAACAAAGTATAATAGGGTAAATGGGTATATATATATATATGAATGAAAAAATGAGGGTGGGGGGAGTGTAGTAGTTATCAGAAGAGGTCAGAGATGAACGAGACCTCATACTTACCACTCCACTGGGTTTGGTCACCGAACGCTGATGTCAAGATGGTGATGAAAGGAAGTCCAGCTCGGGGGCTGAGGGGGCCCAGCGAACGGAAACCACAATGAGGAAAATCCAGATGCATGGCACAGACTGCATGGGGCATGTGGTGAAGGATGTACGATGTGGCCCAAAAGCGTATCTAAAAAATATATATAGTAGGATGTATATAGAGATGTGTGAATCTCAGACATATACATATATATATATGTGGGGTAAGCTTGTCTGAACAGTATATAACGTAGATATCCAAGAGGATTGGCAAAGGGTATGGGTAGGGAGGCTATGGGGTAGAGCAGATAATGAAAAACTAAAATTGAACTAAAAAGAAAAAAATGAAAAAAATATATATAATGAAAGTATGAGAGTCGGTAGTAACAAATGAATAAACAAACTCTATATAGTGTGAGAGGATGATGTCACCCACACTATGGGTGTGACAAATAAAATAAAACAATACCTAATGAGGGTTGAAAACAACCCCAACCTGGACGGATCACTTCCAAACCCATAGCCATAACGTCAGACCAGTATGTGGCCCAAGAGCGTATCTAAAAAATATATAGTGGGATGTATATAGAGATGTGTGGATCTCAGACATATACATATATATATGTGGGGTAAGCTGGTCTGAACAGTATATAACGTAGGTATCCAAGGGGATTGGCAAAAGGTATGGGTAGGGAGGCTATGGGGTAGAGCAGATAATGAAAAACTAAAATTGAACTAAAAAGAAAAAAGATAATGAAAGTGTGAGAGTAGGTAGTAACAAATGAATAAACAAACTATATAGTGTGAGAGGATAATGTCACCCACACTATGGGTGTGACAAATAAAATAAAACAATACCTAATGATGGTTGAAAACAACCCCAACCTGGACGGAGCACTCCCAAATCCATAGCCATAACGTCAGACCAGTGGAGATCAAATGTAAACCGCAGCCATGCCATGCACCTAGATATACCCACGGTGGATCCATAAGCTCCGCCCCCAGCGTCATGTACGGAGGCGACGGACTGGCGTCAAGGACGTCAGCTGTCAAGGGAGGCGTGTGCAAGCAGACACCATCCCCGCCTCCGGGATGTTCCACACGGCCCACAACTGGAGTCAAAGGACGTCACAGTGTGGGCATGGAGAACATGGCGCCGAAGTGCAGGTGGCCACGCCCGTCCCGAAGGGCAGACGAGGACAGCAGGAGGTTTAGAAATACCTCCCTGGTGCACAACGCAGCCCCCGAGCCGGACAAACAACAACACCCTCAAGGCAAAAAGCGAGGGGAACCCAGCTCACCAAGGTGTGCCCCCAGAGGTAGCGGAAGCAGAACCTAACTGAGCAAAATATATTATTGCACTGGATATGCAAATGAGTTGTGGCCAGCAGTCAGAACAGACCAAAATAGTGGGCAAATTGGGTGTCTTCCACCCGGGTAATACAGAAAAAAGGGAAATTAAGGTCTGAAGTGACCACTCAACCACCTCCATCCCTAAATGCGCAAAAAATGTGGGGGAAGTCGCCCTGGGACTTTGAGTGAGGTGGGGGAGATTAGGCACACATACATGAGAATGCAATAAACTAATTTTATTAATTACAAAATGCTGTATAACCAAATGGGACTAGCAATAAGTGTGCGTTACCCGGCATAGTGGCCAAGCTATCAGCAAACGTAAAAACAAAACATCAATCATTACACACAGTACATATCCATAAAACAACCATACAGTACATGGTAAATTGCTGCATCAGTAGGTAAATGTAGAAAAATGAATAGTTGTACATGCATGAATAGAGCAATGTGTGAGTAATAGTACCCACAACATAACAACAACCCAGCATTTAAACATATATAGAGAGCATCGATGATACCCTACGGGTTTCGCGAGTCTCTGCTCGCTCTTCAGGGGCAGATGCATGGATATAATGTCTGAAACAAAGTATAATAGGGTAAATGGGTATATATATATATATGAATGAAAAAATGAGGGTGGGGGGAGTGTAGTAGTTATCAGAAGAGGTCAGAGATGAACGAGACCTCATACTTACCACTCCACTGGGTTTGGTCACCGAACGCTGATGTCAAGATGGTGATGAAAGGAAGTCCAGCTCGGGGGCTGAGGGGGCCCAGCGAACGGAAACCACAATGAGGAAAATCCAGATGCATGGCACAGACTGCATGGGGCATGTGGTGAAGGATGTACGATGTGGCCCAAAAGTGTATCTAAAAAATATATATAGTAGGATGTATATAGAGATGTGTGAATCTCAGACATATACATATATATATATGTGGGGTAAGCTGGTCTGAACAGTATATAACGTAGATATCCAAGAGGATTGGCAAAGGGTATGGGTAGGGAGGCTATGGGGTAGAGCAGATAATGAAAAACTAAAATTGAACTAAAAAGAAAAAAATGAAAAAATATATATAATGAAAGTATGAGAGTCGGTAGTAACAAATGAATAAACAAACTCTATATAGTGTGAGAGGATGATGTCACCCACACTATGGGTGTGACAAATAAAATAAAACAATACCTAATGAGGGTTGAAAACAACCCCAACCTGGACGGAGCACTCCCAAATCCATAGCCATAACGTCAGACCAGTGGAGATCAAATGTAAACCGCAGCCATGCCATGCACCTAGATATACCCACGGTGGATCCATAAGCTCCGCCCCCAGCGTCATGTATGGAGGCGACGGACTGGCGTCAAGGATGTCAGCTGTCAAGGGAGGCGTGTGCAAGCAGACACCATCCCCGCCTCCGGGATGTTCCACACGGCCCACAACTGGAGTCAAAGGACGTCACAGTGTGGGCGTGGAGAACATGGCGCCGAAGTGCAGGTGGCCACGCCCGTCCCGAAGGGCAGACGAGGAAGCAGGAGGTTTAGAAATACCTCCCTGGTGCACAACGCAGCCCCCGAGCCGGACAAACAACAACACCCTCAAGGCAAAAAGCGAGGGGAACCCAGCTCACCAAGGTGTGCCCCCAGAGGTAGCGGAAGCAGAACCTAACTGAGCAAAATATATTATTGCACTGGATATGCAAATGAGTTGTGGCCAGCAGTCAGAACAGACAAAATAGTGGGCAAATTGGGTGTCTTCCACCCGGGTAATACAGAAAAAAGGGAAATTAAGGTCTGAAGTGACCACTCAACCACCTCCATCCCTAAATGCGCAAAAAATGTGGGGGAAGTCGCCCTGGGACTTTGAGTGAGGTGGGGGAGATTAGGCACACATACATGAGAATGCAATAAACTAATTTTATTAATTACAAAATGCTGTATAACCAAATGGGACTAGCAATAAGTGTGCGTTACCCGGCATAGTGGCCAAGCTATCAGCAAACGTAAAAACAAAACATCAATCATTACACACAGTACATATCCATAAAACAACCATACAGTACATGGTAAATTGCTGCATCAGTAGGTAAATGTAGAAAAATGAATAGTTGTACATGCATGAATAGAGCAATGTGTGAGTAATAGTACCCACAACATAACAACAACCCAGCATTTAAACATATATAGAGAGCATCGATGATACCCTACGCGTTTCGCGAGTCTCTGCTCGCTCTTCAGGGGCAGATGCATGGATATAATGTCTGAAACAAAGTATAATAGGGTAAATGGGTATATATATATATATATGAATGAAAAAATGAGGGTGGGGGGAGTGTAGTAGTTATCAGAAGAGGTCAGAGATGAACGAGACCTCATACTTACCACTCCACTGGGTTTGGTCACCGAACGCTGATGTCAAGATGGTGATGAAAGGAAGTCCAGCTCGGGGGCTGAGGGGGCCCAGCGAACGGAAACCACAATGAGGAAAATCCAGATGCATGGCACAGACTGCATGGGGCATGTGGTGAAGGATGTACGATGTGGCCCAAAAGTGTATCTAAAAAATATATATAGTAGGATGTATATAGAGATGTGTGAATCTCAGACATATACATATATATATATGTGGGGTAAGCTGGTCTGAACAGTATATAACGTAGATATCCAAGAGGATTGGCAAAGGGTATGGGTAGGGAGGCTATGGGGTAGAGCAGATAATGAAAAACTAAAATTGAACTAAAAAGAAAAAAATGAAAAAATATATATAATGAAAGTATGAGAGTCGGTAGTAACAAATGAATAAACAAACTCTATATAGTGTGAGAGGATGATGTCACCCACACTATGGGTGTGACAAATAAAATAAAACAATACCTAATGAGGGTTGAAAACAACCCCAACCTGGACGGAGCACTCCCAAATCCATAGCCATAACGTCAGACCAGTGGAGATCAAATGTAAACCGCAGCCATGCCATGCACCTAGATATACCCACGGTGGATCCATAAGCTCCGCCCCCAGCGTCATGTATGGAGGCGACGGACTGGCGTCAAGGATGTCAGCTGTCAAGGGAGGCGTGTGCAAGCAGACACCATCCCCGCCTCCGGGATGTTCCACACGGCCCACAACTGGAGTCAAAGGACGTCACAGTGTGGGCGTGGAGAACATGGCGCCGAAGTGCAGGTGGCCACGCCCGTCCCGAAGGGCAGACGAGGAAGCAGGAGGTTTAGAAATACCTCCCTGGTGCACAACGCAGCCCCCGAGCCGGACAAACAACAACACCCTCAAGGCAAAAAGCGAGGGGAACCCAGCTCACCAAGGTGTGCCCCCAGAGGTAGCGGAAGCAGAACCTAACTGAGCAAAATATATTATTGCACTGGATATGCAAATGAGTTGTGGCCAGCAGTCAGAACAGACCAAAATAGTGGGCAAATTGGGTGTCTTCCACCCGGGTAATACAGAAAAAAGGGAAATTAAGGTCTGAAGTGACCACTCAACCACCTCCATCCCTAAATGCGCAAAAAATGTGGGGGAAGTCGCCCTGGGACTTTGAGTGAGGTGGGGGAGATTAGGCACACATACATGAGAATGCAATAAACTAATTTTATTAATTACAAAATGCTGTATAACCAAATGGGAATAGCAATAAGTGTGCGTTACCCGGCATAGTGGCCAAGCTATCAGCAAACGTAAAAACAAAACATCAATCATTACACACAGTACATATCCATAAAACAACCATACAGTACATGGTAAATTGCTGCATCAGTAGGTAAATGTAGAAAAATGAATAGTTGTACATGCATGAATAGAGCAATGTGTGAGTAATAGTACCCACAACATAACAACAACCCAGCATTTAAACATATATAGAGAGCATCGATGATACCCTACGCGTTTCGCGAGTCTCTGCTCGCTCTTCAGGGGCAGATGCATGGATATAATGTCTGAAACAAAGTAGAATAGGGTAAATGGGTATATATATATGAATGAAAAAATGAGGGTGGGGGGAGTGTAGTAGTTATCAGAAGAGGTCAGAGATGAACGAGACCTCATACTTACTACTCCACCGAACGCTGATGTCAAGATGGTGATGAAAGGAAGTCCAGCTCGGGGGCTGAGGGGGCCCAGCGAACGGAAACCACAATGAGGAAAATCCAGATGCATGGCACAGACTGCATGGGGCATGTGGTGAAGGATGTACGATGTGGCCCAAAAGCGTATCTAAAAATATATATATAGTAGGATGTATATAGAGATGTGTGAATCTCAGACATATACATATATATATATGTGGGGTAAGCTGGTCTGAACAGTATATAACGTAGATATGCCAGAGGATTGGGAAAGGGTATGGGTAGGGAGTAGGGATGAGCTTCGTGTTCGAGTCGAACCCATGTTCGACTCGAACATCGGCTGTTCGACCGTCCGTCGAATTGCGAACGATATGGGCCGTTCGCGCCAAATTCGTGTGGCGCGTCACGGCCCATAATTCACTGCGGCATCGCAGTGCATTGCTGGCTGATGATTGGCCAAGCATGCACTATGACCCGCATGCTTGGCCAATCACAGCGCCGTCAGTAGAGAGAGCTGTAATTGGCCAAAGCCAGGGTGGCTTTGGCCAATTATGGCTCAGGGGATTTAGTACACGCCCCACACTATATAAGGCCGCCTGCACGGCGGCCCTGTGTAGTGTGTGTTCCGGTGTGCTGAGAGATAGAGAGAGAGACAGACAGTGTCATTTGATTTGAGTTAGATAGATTAGGCAGAACAGTCAGTCAGTTAGCTGCACTTACAGTGTATTTTGTATATATATGCATCCCAGGTGTTGCATATATATATATACACTGTATTCAGTTTAGCTAGATCCGTTCCTGTTATCTTCTATCTAGACTATTTACATTTGGTGCAGTGCGTCCTGCTCACAGTGTTCAGCTAGATCCGTTCCTGCTATTTACATTTAGTGCAGTGCGTCCTGCTCACAGTGTTCAGCTAGATCCGTTCCTGCTATTTACATTTAGTGCAGTGCGTCCTGCTCACAGTGTTCAGCTAGATCTGTTCCTGCTATTTACATTTAGTGCAGTGCGTCCTGCTCACAGTGTTCAGCTAGATCTGTTCCTGCTATTTACATTTAGTGCAGTGCGTCCTGCTCACAGTGTTCAGCTAGATCCGTTCCTGCTATTTACATTTAGTGCAGTGCGTCCTGCTCACAGTGTTCAGCTAGATCTGTTCCTGCTATTTACATTTAGTGCAGTCAGTGCGTCCTGCTCACAGTGTTCAGCTAGATCCGTTCCTGCTATTTACATTTAGTGCAGTGTGTCCTGCTCACAGTGTTCAGCTAGATCCGTTCCTGCTATTTACATTTATTGCAGTGCGTCCTGCTCACAGTGTTCAGCTAGATCTGTTCCTGCTATTTACATTTAGTGCAGTCAGTGCGTCCTGCTCACAGTGTTCAGCTAGATCCGTTCCTGCTATTTACATTTAGTGCAGTGCGTCCTGCTCACAGTGTTCAGCTAGATCCGTTCCTGCTATTTACATTTAGTGCAGTGCGTCCTGCTCACAGTGTTCAGCTAGAACCGTTCCTGCTATTTACATTTAGTGCAGTGCGTCCTGCTCACAGTGTTCAGCTAGATCTGTTCCTGCTATTTACATTTAGTGCAGTCAGTGCGTCCTGCTCACAGTGTTCAGCTAGATCCGTTCCTGCTATTTACATTTAGTGCAGTGCGTCCTGCTCACAGTGTTCAGCTAGATCCGTTCCTGTTATCTTCCTACTGACAGGCAGGCTTGTCTGGTTACAGTATATAAAGCTACCTGAAGAAAATTACAGGTGTTCTATCCCAGCTTAGTGCAGCTACAGGCCATTAATATGTCTGGAAGGCCAAGAAGGAGAGGCAGACAGTCACAAGCCAATAAGAGAGGGCAGGCAGGCTCTGTGTCTAGTGCTGGTCGTGGAGACGGTGCATCCTCATCAGCACGTGGCCATGGGACACTCTTGGCCTTTTTTTCGGCAGCTGGCCGTGTTGAGCCGCAACATGCGGAAGACTTGGTCGAGTGGATGACCAAGCCGTCCTCATCCTCCTCATCCTCTCTCACCCATGCCCAGGGTGCTTTGTCTGGCAAAGCAGCGGCCTCTTCCCTTAGCTCAATGTCATCAGTGACTCCTTCCCTAGCTCCACCATGTCCTCCTGAGGATTCCCTCGAACTGTTTGACCACAGTGTTGGGTACATGCTCCAGGAGGATGCCCAGCGTTTGGAAGGCTCTGATGATGATACTGAGCTCGATGAAGGCAGTAACATGAGCACGGACAGAGGGGGTGCCCAAGAAGGACAGCAATCTGGCAGTCATGCTCCCCCTGCTGCAGCATACTGCCAGGTTTGCTCCAGTGATGAGGACGGAGGGGATGATGAGGTCACTGACTCAACGTGGGTGCCTGATAGGAGAGAGGAGGAGGAGGAGGAGGAGGAGGAGGAGGCGGCACATCACCAACGAGGCAGGATGCCCTCCAGGGGCCAGCCTAAGGGTAGCACATTGACTGCATCACACCCCAAAGCTCCACATGTGCAGGGCGCTGCAGTCTCTGCGCGTTATTCAAAAAGTTCTTTGGTGTGGGCCTTTTTTGAGACGAGTGCATCAGATCGCACCGCTGCTATTTGCAACATATGTCTCAAGCGTATCTCGCGCGGCCAAAACATCTCCCGCTTGGGTACCACATGCTTGACCAGACATATGTTGACCTGCCATGCAGTTCATTGGCAAGCGTATCTAAAAGACCCACACCAAAGAACAAAGAGGATCTCTCCTTGCTCCTCATCAGCTGAGATTTCCAACCCCACTAGACCTTCAGTCCTCTCTGAGACCTGCAGTGAGAGGAATGAAGGTGTAGAATTAGGTGTGTCACAGCCAAGTACTTGTGGGCAATCTGCTTTTGGTACACCGACGTCAGATTGTACCAGGCAAATTTCCCTGCCCCAGCTGCTGCACCGCCGAAAGAAGTTTGCTCCCAGCCATCCACATGCCCAGCGGTTGAATGCTAGCTTGGCAAAATTGCTAGCACTTCAACTGCTGCCTTTTCAGTTGGTAGACTCTGCCCCCTTCCATGAGTTTGTGGAATGTGCGGTTCCTCAGTGGCAGGTACCCAAACGCCACTTTTTCTCACGGAAGGCCATTCCGGCTCTCTACCGGCATGTGGAAGGCAATGTCCATGCCTCGCTGGACAGGGCGGTCAGCGGTAAGGTGCATATTACCGCTGACTCATGGTCCAGCAGGCATGGACAGGGACGTTACCTAAGTTTCACGGCGCATTGGGTGACTCTGCTGGCAGCTGGGAAGGATGCAGGATAAGGTGCAGTAGTGTTGGAGGTTGTTCCGCCACCACGCCTCCAAAATGCTGATTGTGACACACCTCTCTCCTCCACCCCCTCCTCTTCTTCTTCCTCCATGGCCTCTTCCTCAGAACCAGCGGTGCTCCCTAGGCGTTCAAGGGGCTACGCAAGTACGCAGGCCAAAAGATGCCATGCGGTGCTTGAGCTGGTGTGCTTGGGGGACAGGAGCCACACTGGGGCAGAGGTTCTGTCAGCTCTGCAGGGGCAGGTTCAGAGGTGGTTGACGCCACGCCAACTTAAGGCAGGAATGGTGGTTTGCGACAATGGCACCAACCTCCTCTCTGCCCTCCGACAGGGACAACTGACCCATGTGCCCTGTTTGGCTCACGTCCTTAACTTGGTGGTGCAGCGGTTCTTGGGCAGGTACCCGGGCTTACAGGATGTCCTGAGGCAGGCCAGGAAAGTCTGTGTGCATTTCCGCCGGTCATATAATGCCAGTGCTCGGCTGACGGACCTCCAAAAGGAGTTTAACCTGCCCAAGAACCGCCTAATCTGTGACATGCCCACCAGGTGGAACTCAACGTTGGCCATGCTGCAGCGGCTGCACACGCAGCAGAGGGCCATCAATGAGTACCTGTGCGACTATGGCACCAGGACAGGGTCAGGGGAGCTTGGTTTTTTTTCCCCACGCCAGTGGGCCATGATCAGGGATGCATGCACTGTCCTGTCACCATTCGAGGAGGCCACGAGGATGGTGAGCACTGACAGTGCATGCATCAGTGACACTGTCCCCCTTGTCCACCTGTTGGAGCACACGCTGCGTGGAATAATGGACAGGGCACTTGAGGCAGAACAGAGGCAGGAAGAGGAGGACTTCCTTAGCTCTCAAGGCCCCCTTTATCCAGACAGTGTTCCTGCGTGCCCGCCGATCACACAGGAAGAGGACGAGGAGGAGGAGGAGGAGGAGGAAGATTGTGTCAGTATGGAGGTGGAGCCTGGCACTCAGCATCAGCAGCAGTCTTTAAGGGATCAGTCCCAAGGAACACATGGACTTGTACGTGGCTGGGAGGAGGTGGCTGCGGACGTTGTTGTCCTTAGTGACCCAGAGGACTCCGGACCGAATGCCTCAGCAAACCTACGCTGCATGGCCTCCCTGATCCTGCAAAGCCTGCGTAAGGATCCTCGTATTCGTGGTATCAAGGAGAAGGACCAATACTGGCTGGCAACCCTCCTTGATCCACGTTACAAGGGTAAGGTTGCGGACCTTATCTTGCCATCGCAGAGGGAGCAGAGGATGAAACATCTTCGGAGGCCTTGCATAAAGGTCTGTGCAACGCGTTCCCAGAGACTGGGAGGTTACAAACTCCTGTTTCTGGACAACGTGTTGCTGAGGCTTCGGTCAGTCAAAGAAGGAGCGGTGGAGAAGGTGGCCGTCTGACCGATGCGTTCAGACAATTTTTTGGTCCGCAGCCCCAAGGTATGATCGGTTCCAGCAACCATCGCCAGCGTCTGTTTTACATGGTGCAGGAATACCTAGGGGCAAGATCAGACTTGGACACCTTTCCCACCGAAAATCCTCTGGGTTACTGGGTCTTGAGGATGGATCACTGGCCAGAGCTTGCACAGTATGCAATTGAGCTACTGGCCTGTCCTGCATCCAGCGTTCTTTCGGAACGCACATTCAGTGCTGCTGGAGGCGTGGTAACCGATCACAGGGTGCGTCTGTCCACCGACTCGGTCGATCGGCTGACCTTCATAAAAATGAATCAGTCTTGGATCACCACCAGCTACCAAGCACCTGATGCTGATGTAACCGAATAATTTTTTTTGAAATCTCAGATCCCTTCAAAGACTGCCTATGCTGATGCTGAGTGACTATCCCTGAGTAATTATCCTCTTCCTCCTCAATCATCACGCTGATAGCTTGTAAGAACATTTTTGGTTCTGGGCGCCACCACCAGTGCCTAAGGCACAATTTTTCAGCCCCTGTTTAACAGGGGCGTGTAATTACAATTTTTGATGTAATACTTTGCAGCAGGCCTCGTTCCTACATTCCAACTAGAGTGTCTGTGAGGGGTTGCAGTGTTGTGGCACCAGCACCAGTGCCTAAGGCCCAATTTTTCTGCCCCTGTCTAACAGGGGCGTGTAATTACAATTTTTGAAGCAATACTTTGCAGCAGGGCTCGTTCCTGCATTCCAACTAGAGTGTCTGTGAGGGGTTGCAGTGTTGTGGCACCAGCACCAGTGCCTAAGGCCCAATTTTTCTGCCCCTGTCTAACAGGGGCGTGTAATTACAATTTTTGAAGCAATACTTTGCAGCAGGGCTCGTTCCTGCATTCCAACTAGAGTGTCTGTGAGGGGTTGCAGTGTTGTGGCACCAGCACCAGTGCCTAAGGCCCAATTTTTCTGCCCCTGTCTAACAGGGGCGTGTAATTACAATTTTTGAAGCAATACTTTGCAGCAGGGCTCGTTCCTGCGTTCCAACTAGAGTGTCTGTGAGGGGTTGCAGTGTTGTGGTACCAGCACCAGTGCCTAAGGCCTAATTTTTCAGCTCCTGTTCAACAGGGGCATGTAATTACAATTCTTGATCTAATATTTCACAGCAGGGCCCTGTGAGGGCTTACAGTGTTGTGGCCACAGCAACACCTAAGGCCCAAATTTCTGCTGAGTATATAGGGCAGGACCCTACTTTCAAACATCTAACTTACAAACGACTCCTACTTGCAAACGGAAGGAGACAACAGGAAGTGAGATGAAATCTACCCCTAGGAAGGGAAATTCTCTCCTGTAAGAGTTAATATGAGAAAACAATTTCTCCTTTCCACTGATGCTTTCCAATCCTTGTTCCACAAAAAAACCCAAATTTTCAAAAAACATTTTTCATTGGGACAAAAAAGTGAGGTGAAATCTTCTGAAGAGGAGGAAAGACAGCAAAACAAATGTCACAGGGGTGATAACCCTTCCCTATGCTTTCCAAAAAGCTTAAAAAAGATTTTTTGGCTGGAGCTAAACACGTTAAAAATGTACCCGTTCAAAATTACAAAGAGATTCTACTTAACAACAAACCTACAGTCCCTGTCTTGTTTGCACCGCCTGTATACTGCTGTTCAGAGTATATAGGGCCTGGTGGCCCCACACCTTTCCTTATTTTAATTTGGGTGCGGGGTTCCCCTTAATATCCATACAAGACCCAAAGGGCCTGGTAATGGACTGGGGGGTACCCATGCCGTTTGTCTCACTGATTTTCATCCATATTGCCATGACCCGACATGACATTAAACCCGCAAGCAGTTTTAAATGAGATTTTTTCCTTTAAAAATGACATTTGGTGCAGGGACTGTTCTAAACATGGGAAACACGCGTCACTTTACAGGCATATAGACACCCCCCAGGTACGATATTTAAAGGAATATTTCACTTTTTTTTTTTTTACTTTAAGCATCATTAAAATCACTGCTCCCGAAAAAACGGCCGTTTTTAAAAGTTTTTTTTGCATTGATACATGTCCCCTGGGGTAGGACCCGGGTCCCCAAACCCTTTTTAGGACAATACCATGCAAATTAGCCTTTAAAATGAGCCCTTTTGATTTCGAACGTTCGAGTCCCATAGACGTCAATGGGGTACTAACGTTCGTGCGAACTTTCGGTGCGTTCGCGGGTTCTGGTGCGAACCGAACCGGGGGGTGTTCGGCTCATCCCTAGTAGGGAGGCTATGGGGTAGAGCAGATAATGAAAAACTAAAATTGAACTAAAAAGAAAAAAATGAAAAAATATATATAATGAAAGTATGAGAGTCGGTAGTAACAAATGAATAAACAAACTCTATATAGTGTGAGAGGATGATGTCACCCACACTATGGGTGTGACAAATAAAATAAAACAATACCTAATGAGGGTTGAAAACAACCCCAACCTGGACGGATCACTTCTAAACCCATAGCCATAACGTCAGACCAGTATGTGGCCCAAGAGCGTATCTAAAAAATATATAGTGGGATGTATATAGAGATGTGTGGATCTCAGACATATATATATATATATATGTGGGGTAAGCTGGTCTGAACAGTATATAACGTAGGTATCCAAGGGGATTGGCAAAAGGTATGGGTAGGGAGGCTATGGGGTAGAGCAGATAATGAAAAACTAAAATTGAACTAAAAAGAAAAAAGTTAATGAAAGTGTGAGAGTAGGTAGTAACAAATGAATAAACAAACTATATAGTGTGAGAGGATAATGTCACCCACACTATGGGTGTGACAAATAAAATAAAACAATACCTAATGAGGGTTGAAATCAACCCCAACCTGGACGGAGCACTCCCAAATCCATAGCCATAACGTCAGACCAGTGGAGATCAAATGTAAACCGCAGCCATGCCATGCACTTAGATATACCCATGGTGGATCCATAAGCTCCGCCCCAGCGTCATGTACGGAGGCGACGGACTGGCGTCAAGGACGTCAGCTGTCAAGGGAGGCGTGTGCAAGCAGACACCATCCCCGCCTCCGGGATGTTCCACACGGCCCACAACTGGAGTCAAAGGACGTCACAGTGTGGGCGTGGAGAACATGGCGCCGAAGTGCAGGTGGCCACGCCCGTCCCGAAGGGCAGACGAGGACAGCAGGAGGTTTAGAAATACCTCCCTGGTGCACAACGCAGCCCCCGAGTCGGACAAACAACAACACCCTCAAGGCAAAAAGCGAAGGGAACCCAGCTCACCAAGGTGTGCCCCCAGAGGTAGCGGAAGCAGAACCTAACTGAGCAAAATATATTATTGCACTGGATATGCAAATGAGTTGTGGCCAGCAGTCAGAACAGACCAAAATAGTGGGCAAATTGGGTGTCTTCCACCCGGGTAATACAGAAAAAAGGGAAATTAAGGTCTGAAGTGACCACTCAACCACCTCCATCCCTAAATGCGCAAAAAATGTGGGGGAAGTCGCCCTGGGACTTTGAGTGAGGTGGGGGAGATTAGGCACACATACATGAGAATGCAATAAACTAATTTTATTAATTACAAAATGCTGTATAACCAAATGGGAATAGCAATAAGTGTGCGTTACCCGGCATAGTGGCCAAGCTATCAGCAAACGTAAAAACAAAACATCAATCATTACACACAGTACATATCCATAAAACAACCATACAGTACATGGTAAATTGCTGCATCAGTAGGTAAATGTAGAAAAATGAATAGTTGTACATGCATGAATAGAGCAATGTGTGAGTAATAGTACCCACAACATAACAACAACCCAGCATTTAAACATATATAGAGAGCATCGATGATACCCTACGCGTTTCGCGAGTCTCTGCTCGCTCTTCAGGGGCAGATGCATGGATATAATGTCTGAAACAAAGTAGAATAGGGTAAATGGGTATATATATATGAATGAAAAAATGAGGGTGGGGGGAGTGTAGTAGTTATCAGAAGAGGTCAGAGATGAACGAGACCTCATACTTACTACTCCACTGGGTTTGGTCACCGAACGCTGATGTCAAGATGGTGATGAAAGGAAGTCCAGCTCGGGGGCTGAGGGGGCCCAGCGAACGGAAACCACAATGAGGAAAATCCAGATGCATGGCACAGACTGCATGGGGCATGTGGTGAAGGATTTACGATGTGGCCCAAAAGCGTATCTAAAAAATATATATAGTAGGATGTATATAGAGATGTGTGAATCTCAGACATATACATATATATATATGTGGGGTATGCTGGTCTGAACAGTATATAACGTAGATATCCAAGAGGATTGGCAAAGGGTATGGGTAGGGAGGCTATGGGGTAGAGCAGATAATGAAAAACTAAAATTGAACTAAAAAGAAAAAAATGAAAAAAATATATATAATGAAAGTATGAGAGTCGGTAGTAACAAATGAATAAACAAACTCTATATAGTGTGAGAGGATGATGTCACCCACACTATGGGTGTGACAAATAAAATAAAACAATACCTAATGAGGGTTGAAAACAACCCCAACCTGGACGGATCACTTCCAAACCCATAGCCATAACGTCAGACCAGTATGTGGCCCAAGAGCGTATCTAAAAAATATATAGTGGGATGTATATAGAGATGTGTGGATCTCAGACATATACATATATATATGTGGGGTAAGCTGGTCTGAACAGTATATAACGTAGGTATCCAAGGGGATTGGCAAAAGGTATGGGTAGGGAGGCTATGGGGTAGAGCAGATAATGAAAAACTAAAATTGAACTAAAAAGAAAAAAGATAATGAAAGTGTGAGAGTAGGTAGTAACAAATGAATAAACAAACTATATAGTGTGAGAGGATAATGTCACCCACACTATGGGTGTGACAAATAAAATAAAACAATACCTAATGAGGGTTGAAAACAACCCCAACCTGGACGGAGCACTCCCAAATCCATAGCCATAACGTCAGACCAGTGGAGATCAAATGTAAACCGCAGCCATGCCATGCTCTATCTGCTCTACCCCATAGCCTCCCTACCCATACCCTTTGCCAATCCTCTTGGATATCTACGTTATATACTGTTCAGACCAGCTTACCCCACATATATATATATGTATATGTCTGAGATTCACACATCTCTATATACATCCTACTATATATATTTTTTAGATACGCTTTTGGGCCACATCGTACATCCTTCACCACATGCCCCATGCAGTCTGTGCCATGCATCTGGATTTTCCTCATTGTGGTTTCCGTTCGCTGGGCCCCCTCAGCCCCCGAGCTGGACTTCATTTCATCACCATCTTGACATCAGCGTTCGGTGACCAAACCCAGTGGAGTGGTAAGTATGAGGTCTCGTTCATCTCTGACCTCTTCTGATAACTACTACACTCCCCCCACCCTCATTTTTTCATTCATATATATATATATATACCCATTTACCCTATTATACTTTGTTTCAGACATTATATCCATGCATCTGCCCCTGAAGAGCGAGCAGAGACTCGCAAAACGCGTAGGGTATCATCGATGCTCTCTATATATGTTTAAATGCTGGGTTGTTGTTATGTTGTGGGTACTATTACTCACACATTGCTCTATTCATGCATGTACAACTATTCATTTTTCTACATTTACCTACTGATGCAGCAATTTACCATGCACTGTATGGTTGTTTTATGGATATGTACTGTGTGTAATGATTGATGTTTTGTTTTTACGTTTGCTGATAGCTTGGCCACTATGCCGGGTAACGCACACTTATTGCTATTCCCATTTGGTTATACAGCATTTTGTAATTAATAAAATTAGTTTATTGCATTCTCATGTATGTGTGCCTAATCTCCCCCACCTCACTCAAAGTCCCAGGGCGACTTCCCCCACATTTTTTGAGGATCCTGTACTTATAACTTTTTTTTTTTATTCCAAATTTTATTTAGAGAAGAGAGTTTACAGGGAATGAGCTTGCAAGCTTGGAACAAACAAATGTAACAAAGAAATGTATAGTGGGTAAAATAAAAATTTAACACGTCACCATTTTTCTAGGTAAATCTATTTCTTTTTTTTTTCTTAAATAGTCTTTATTAACATTTCTTAATTTACATACACCATTAAAAACATCCTCAATTTCATGTGGACATACTCTGCGGGGAAAGGGGCCTTGTATCCTTCAACCAGTCCCCCCTCACTCCCACTAGATCTACAAAATTTGTCCAGCAGATGATTTCATATGGTACAATAGGACGACAGGTATCTATTTACCCCCATACCCTCCCACCTTCCCCTTGGTCTCATCCCGCCCTAAGCCAGAACTTTCTTTTATTCCTGACACCCTACGCTTGCCAACCAGGGGTTCCACATCTTCTCAAATTTTTTAAGGTTCCCTCTTCTGATATATAGGGCTCTCTCTTTCCATATTACGTCATTTACTGTTTTAACCCACTCATCAACTGCCGGGGGGAGGACTGATTGCCATCTCTGCATAATAAGCTTCCGAGCCTGGTAAAGGCATCTCAGAACCACTATCTTAACTGCTGCCTCCTCCAGGCTCCATACCTTATATCCAAGTATGCAGAGTCTGACATCTGTCTCTAAAGAAATTCCCCACTTTTCTCCAATAGAGCCCACTACCCCCAACCAGTACCGTACTAGTTTGGGGCACCTCCATACCATGTGTATCAAGTCACCCTCCTCCCCGCACCTAGGGCATTTGGCGTCAGGTCTTACACCAAAGCAGAATAGTTTCTTTGGGGTGTAATATGCTCTATATAGCAGCATTAGGTGAGAGAGTCTCTGTGCAGGTGAAACTGAAACCTCCTGGCCCACCTCCAAGATTTCCCTCCATTGTGTGTCAGTTAACTTTCCCACATCCTTCTCCCACCCCTCCCTACAGCCAAGGTGCTCTGATCTAACGACAGCTTCCTTACGTAGCTGCGTATATATTTCGGAAATAAAACCCTTCCTCTTCCCGGGTCTGATCACTCTTTGTAGTAATACAGCATCTATCCGAACAGGGGGACCTGCCCTGAATTGCACCTCCAGAGCCGCTCTCATTTGCAGATACCTAAAAAATGTTTGCTTTGGCATACTATATTCTTTTTGAAGATCCTCGAAGGTTTTCAATACATTCCCTCTATACAGTTGGGATAGACTATTTATACCCCACCTCGCCCATTCCTTAAATTCCCCCATAGCCACAATCTCCTGCAGGTTTCTGTTGTGCCAGAGGGGAGCAAATTCTGTAAACCCGGCATATCCCATTAAAGACTTTGTTGCTTTCCAAACTTTTGTTATTAATTTGGCTGTGGGGCTACTACCAGGTAGTGAGTCTGCTTCCAGTGCCTCCGCTACGATTTTGTGGGGTGCCTCCAGAGTTAGCAAGCCATTATCAGCACAACCGCCCCCTACATGCTGCAGCTGTGCCGCCAAAAAATAGCATCTCGGATGCGGGAGAGCTATTCCTCCTTCTTTAACTGGTAGCTGTAGGTTCTGGAGGCTAATCCTGGCCTTCCCTCTCCTCCATAACAAATCCCTAAAAAGTGAATCTATCTTTTTGAACCACTTTTTATTCACCCACACCGGTGAATTGTGTAGCAAATACAACAATTGAGGCAACCAGACCATCTTAATTAGGTTGCCCCTACCTGCTACAGAAAGGGGCAGCAGGTTCCAGATATCAATTTTACGCTCAAATTTATCCAGTAATGGAACTAGGTTATCTTCGATAAACTGATTGGGATCTTTTGACATATTTATGCCCAGATAACGAATCGTTGAAACTATTTTTAAGTGTGGGGTTCCCGGCAGGTCCTGACCAATGGGTGTATCTAGTGGCAGAAGTGCAGACTTCCTCCAGTTCACCACCAGTCCCGATACATTACCAAACTTCTCCATTATATCCATTACCTGCCTGAGCGAGCCTCCCGTATCTCCAAGAAACAGTAGGACATCGTCGGCATACAGGGCAACCCTCTCCTCTCCTATTCTTCTTACAAACCCCTTGATCTTTAAGCTGGTCCTAATATGAATTGCTAGTGGCTCCATGGCAAGGGCAAAAAGCAGGGGGGACAGAGGGCACCCCTGTCTTGTTCCCCTCTCTAAACATATTTTCCCTGAGAGGTCTTTATTAACCCTAACCCTTGCACTTGGGGTCTTGTACAGTATTTTTATCCACCTTCTGAAACCAGGGCCCAGGCCAAATTTTTCCAACACCCGCCAGAGATATGGCCACTCCAAGCTGTCAAAGGCCTTAGTTATGTCCAGTGACAACACTGCTCTTGATCCCATATTCTCTGTCGGGGTCTGGAGGTTCATATAGACCCTCCTGATGTTCATGCTCGTGGTTCTATGAGAAATAAATCCCGTTTGATCCCCGTGGATAAGTTTATACATAATTTTATTAAGCCTGGCAGCCAGCACCCTTGCCAGAATCTTGGCGTCTGTGCACAGCAGGGATATAGGTCTGTATGCCGACGGGTCCAGTGGGTCACCCCCCTCTTTATGCAGCAGAATAATCTCTGTTTCGGTCATCGAAACAGGCAAACACCCTCCCCGAAGAGCCCAGTTCAGTGTCTTCAGTAATTCTGGCAGAAGGGTCTTCCCGTACCGCTTATAGGTCTCTACCGGAAGACCATCCGGTCCTGGAGATTTTTGGTTTTGCCATTCCATTTACCGCCTGTTGCACTTCAGCTAGTGTAATTGGCGCATCCATACCCTCTCTATCCTCTTCAGTAACCCTCGGGATCCTTATACCCCCAAAAAAGTTTTCCATGTCCTTCTCCTCGACAATCCCTTGCGACCAGATTTTTATAATACTTCTCAAATATACCTGTAATTTCTAGTCTCTGAGGGGATATCTCGCCCTTTGGAGTCCTGATTGCCGGGATCATCGAGGAGGAGGAATTGTTTTTTACCAAGTAGGCCAGCATGCGTCCCACACTTTCACCTTCCCCAAATGTCCGTTGTTTCTGGAAAAGTTGCTTATTTTCACCCCTCTTCAGGACTGCTGCCCTATATGCTTCCTGTTTTCCCTCCCACCGTTTCTGCTTCTCTGGACTAGGGTCTGCTATAAATTGCTCCTCTGCCAACTCCAGTTCCTTCCTAATTCCCTCTTCCCACTCCCTTGCCCTTTTTTTAACACCTGCCACCCCCTGAATCAGAATGCCCCTCAGGAATGCCTTCAACGTATCCCATTGTACACCCGCTGTAGTTGAACCTTCATTAGATTTTAAGAAGTCTTCTAACTTCATTGTTATCCTCTCTGGTTCCCCCATTAGCTCCATCCAATATGGGCTTAGCTTCCAAAACCCCCTAGTCTCCCTGACCCCTATGTCCACTGAGGCTACCAACAGAGAGTGATCCGAGACCCCTCTCGGATAGTAAACTATATCCCTTATTAGTGGTATTGCCTCCACGTTCCCCAGGACCATGTCAATCCTGGAAAAGGTAGAGTGGGAGGCAGAGAAGCAGGAATACTGCCTTGTTCCGGGGTTCCGGGCCCTCCATATATCCACTAGGCCTGCTTCCTCTAGGAATTGACCCAACCGGCCACCTGCTACACTATTTGCTTGGACTTTCGCTGGGTATCTGTCCAGCTCTCTATTCAGCACCTTGCTAAAGTCCCCTAGTACTATCACCGGGGTGTCTGTCTTATCCAGCATAAACTCCATTAAGTTGTATAACACTTCCAATTTAAAAGGTGGGGGGATATAAATGTTGGCAATGACATACATTCTATTTTCAATAGAGCAGTATAAAAAAACATAACGACCCAAACTATCTATCCTGGTCTGCCTACAAGAGAACATCACACTTCTTGTCACCAATATGCTCACTCCTCTAGAGTAAGAAGAGTAAACCGAGTGGTATTGGGCTTGAAACCTCCTGCTTGGGAGACATTTCATCGTATCCTTTGTCAGGTGTGTCTCCTGTAGGCAGACCAGGCCCACCCCCCTTAACTCCAGTAGCGAAAGAATAGCAGCCCTTTTGTTTGGGTTCCCCATCCCCCGTACGTTCCAAGAACCTATTTTGAGAACCTTAGACTGCATCAAACAAACCACAGGCTAGAGCTGGCCTCTAAGAAGCCAAAAAAAGTGGGTGCCTTAAACTTAGTACATTGTTTTGTGCCGGAGAATAACATCTTCTTACCCACTATACCTCCCAAAGAACCCAAGAAATAGCTAAAGTGAAAATCCTCTGTTACTCCCATATTGTGCACTACGTGTAGAAATGGTGAGAAAAAGGGAAAACAAACAAAAAGAAAAAAAAAGGGGTGTTCCCTTAATTACCCCCTGTGCTTTGTGGCCCATAGGGCTTCTTTGCTATTATATTCCATTCCAGTGATCATTCTAAATATCTGCTTTTTCATATTGTTTACATTTACCACACATGTGCTTAGTCCTACATCCCCCCTCCCCCCCTTCCCCTTAATTACCCCCCCAAGTGCTATATGCATATTAATTCCTAATATAAATTTACAACCCTTCTCCCCCTCCATCACCTCCCCCCCCCCACCAATCCCCCCCACCTATCCCCCCCACCTCACCCCTCCAATCCCTCCCACCCCTACCCCCCCTCTCCCCCAACCCCTCCCCCCCCTCCCCCACCTTACCAGGTTAGCCCCTGGGGCTCTATTCGTGACCGTCTCATATATTCCTTCCAAAGTGCCCCTCCCTAACATTCCTAACATTCCCCCCCCCCCCTCCCTGCACCATTAGTATCCACATGTGCAAAATTTTAAATATAATAACCTCCTCCTCCCCCATTCCTAGTCTACCATACACCATCATTCTTCCTCTCTATACCAAGTTCATATTGCTTCCCACAGTCCAGATCTTCTTATCTTCTGATCGAGCATCCTAACACTCTGGGCTCCTTTCTTTGGGTTCCAGTCTCTGTTTATTTTCTTCATACCAGTGGGTTACCCCCCCGGGGAATCAAAGAAGAGAACCTCCCCCATTGCCTCAACCCGTAGCCTAGCTGGGTACAGTAGGGCATACTTGACATCAAATTTTTGTAGGGTACGTTTGACCTCCATAAAACCTTCCCTGCGTCTCTGCAGCTCCGGTGAAAAGTCCGCAAAAAATGAAACCTTTGCACCGTTGTACAAAATAAGCCCCTTCTCTCTGGCTTTACGCATTAAAATTATCTTGTCACAGTGATTCAAAAATTTCTTCAATAAAGACCTGGGGCGCCCTCCAGGGGGCGGAGCCCTGAAGGGGACCCGATGGGCTCTCTCAATTGCAAACTGTGGGGAAAATGCATCTCTTCCAAATACTTCTGTGAACCATCCTTCCAAAAAAGCAATGGGATTCTGCCTTCACATCTCTCTGGGAGACCCACTATTCTTATGTTGTCCCTTCTCAGGCGGTTTTCCATTTCATCCATTTTTTCATTAATTCTACCCAGTTGTTCCTTCATAGATTTAACATCTTGCTGTAGGGGAAAAACATCGTCCTCCACTTGGCTCACTCTTCCCTCCAAGCCAGTTATTCTATCTACTGCCTTTTGCAATTCCTGCTTTATTAGTAATAGTTCATCCTTGATCTCTTTAATTTGGCAGCTTAACCCCTCCACTGATGCTCTGCAAGAGTTAATCGCATGAAAAACTTCCCTCAGGGTTGGTTCTACCTCTGTAGCAGAGGCCATTGCTGGTGGTGGTAAATGGGCTTTTTCCCCTGCCCCTGAGACTTTATTAACAATTGGATTTTTATGCCCTGCTCCAGCTGGGGTTGAAGATGCCTGTCCATGACTTTTCCTATCCCCGGTGGTCTTGAGTTGCAGAGCTTGCCCGTTCTTAATGGGGGTCTGTTCAGGAGTGTGTGCAAACCTCTCCAATTTTGCTGCAGCTGCTGCCGCCTGGTTCCCTTTCTCCTTTGCAGATCGTAACGACTGGGGCCCTAAATTCTCCATATTGACTGGCTCCTCCCCTCTCCTTCTTGACATTGCCGTTGTTACCTTTATGTACCTGGATACCCAACACCACCAGTGGGGAACAAGTGGGGCACGGGGGAAACCAGGGAACAGCAGGAGAGGTTGGCCGGGATCACACAGGTAAATACTATCTCTTTAATGCAAGGCTCTGTTTACACCCCTGCAGTCTCCACTCAACCAATATGCGTGTCCAACAGTTCAGAGAGGTTAACAAAACTAATCAGATAGGTCACAGCTGCCCGATCACTTCTCCTTCCCCCTGTTGGGCTATTGAACCACAGGGTAGCGGCCTTTGACTTTTAGCCAAACACAATGGGCTGTAATAAGTTGAGGGGTTACAACTCTCTTTCCAAGTCCCGCTCACCTGCTCTGATCCCCAAAGTCCCAGGACCCAGCATCCAGCTTCTTACCGGCCTCCTGGATGTGGCATAGGCAGTTTGATATAAGCATAGGCTCACCACCGGTCTCCAGATCCGCCCGTTCCAGCCATCCACTTCCCCTCCTCGCTCACCGCTCCGTGACGGAATGCTGAAGCCGCCCCACTGACTCCCAGGCGCGCAGGCACAGTAGTTGCCGCGGCTTCAGTGGGCGCGCTACAGTGCAGCTAGCTTGCTTCGGTGACCGACAACAACTTCTCCGTCTTCCTCTCCTGCTGCAACGGCCGCACCAGGACCCAGGCCCAGACACCGGCTGCCTAGTAATGCAGCCAGCCGAGCACGCCAACACCGATAACGGCAGATAGACAGTGGGGTAGCGAGGCTCGCAACAGGCTACTTGCTCCACTCCACACTCCTTCCACTCCTTCCACACCCACTTCCTCTTCCGGTCACCAGGTAAATCTATTTCTAAAGGTGCTATTGACATGAAATTTTCACCACATGTCGGTAACAACCCATGCAATCAATACATACAAAGAAACCAAAGCAAATGCATTCAAAAATTAAGTTATGTGTTCTAAAATAGAATGACACAGGGGAAACGTACTGAACACATGAAGAAAGGGAAGTGCAAGAAGGCTGGAAAGCCAAGACACCAGTTGAAATCTATCAGTAATTAGAAAGCAATCCTGCCCCTCGTCAGTGCAAATTAATATCAGCTGGTTCAGTCCCAACTGATGGCCTATAAAAAGGTCTCATTACCAAGGTGTCACACAAGAAACATCTCATGATGGGAAAAAGCAAAGAACTCCCTCAAAACCTTTGCAACCTTATTGTTGCAAACCATATTGATGGCATTGGTCACAAAAGGATTTCTAAACTTCGAAATGTTCCAGTGAGCATTGCTGGGGCAATAATCCAGAAGTGGAAAGAATATTTCACCATAAGCCGGCCACGACCAGGTGCTCCTTGCAAGATTTCTGACAGAGAAGTGAAAAGAATTTTCAAAAGAGTTGTCCAAGAGCCAAGGACCACTTGTGGAGAGATTCAGAAAGACCTAGAATTAGCAGGTACAATTGTTTTAAAGAAAACAATAAATAATGCACTCAACTACAATGGCCTGTATGCATGCTCACCACAAAAGACTCCATTGCTGAAGAAAAAGCATGTTGAAGCCCGTTTAAAGTTTTCTGCACAATATTTAGACAAGCCTGTAAAATACTGGGAGAATATAGTCTGGTCAGGTGAGGCCAAAATTGAACTCTTTGGATGCCATAATACACACCATGTTTGGCGGTCAAATGGCACTGCACATCATCCCAAAAAATACCATTCTTGATAACAATATACTGCCATCTACCAGGATGATGAAGATGAAATGAGAGTGGACATTTCAGCAAGACCATGATCTCAAACACAAAGCCAAGGAAACTCTCAATTGGTTTCAAAGAGAGAAAATAAAGCTGCTAGAATGGCCCAGCCAATCACCTGACTTGAATCCAATAGAAAATCTATGGAAAGAACTAAAGATCAGAGTTCATAGTAGAGGCCCACGGAACCTTCAAGATTTGAAGACTGTGTGGAGGAATAGGCCAAAATCACACCTGAGCAACGCATGCGACTAGTTTCTCTATACAGGAGGCATCTTGAAGCTGTCATTACCAACAAAGGATTTTGTACGAAGTATTAAATACATTTCATTTAGGGTGTTCAATACTTTTTTCCTGTGTCATTCCATTTATTACACCTAACTTCATTTCTGAACTTATTTGTTATGGTTTCTTTGTATGTATGGATTGCATGGGTTGTTACTGACACGTGGTGACAATTTAATGTCAATAGCACCTTTAGAATTATATTTACCTAGAAAAATGGTGACATGTTCAATACTTATTGAACTGTATTTATAATATTTACACAATTTATTGAGTAAAAATTCTCAAAGCCTCGGTGAGTCAGAAGGAGCCAGTCCATTACCATTTATAAAAGGAGGTCATCAACATCAGCGTTTCTTCCCTTATAACAGGATTACATAAAATTGTTGTGTCTGATCGGAAAGTGGCAGAATGTCTGGGAATGACCACACAGTGGACAGAAACTTTTTTTTGGTTCCACAGTAGTAATTATTTCTTTACATCCCGCATTGCAAGAGCAGGTTACCAATGGCGCAATTGTAATGTTATCTGAACTAGATAAGCCCTATTAATATAATTACCTTGGCTTAAGTGCTTGGCTTATAGTAAATGTGTTGATACTGTTCCAAGGCCCTTTGGTGTATACAAATGAACATTACAAATACCTGTGAATGTAGGATCAAGTGTCAGTACAGAAACTGTTAGGTGACATGTTTTGTGGCACCACGGAAACCACCTATTGAATTACTAGGTATAAATAAAATCATGAGCATCTTAAATGTAAATTAAGGAGACTGGCAGATACTACTGCAGGATATGAATGAAGACACCTTTATTTGAAGCTCCACAAAGGGGGATCCATTCACATTTGTGTGACCATGTTCAGTTTCCTGTACCTGCTTATTGAGATCTGTACCATGGTGCTCACACCCATGCATTTGCCGTGCTTCATTTTTGATGGACATAAATGCTGCAGTTTAAATAAATAAATGAGTTTCTTGTAAAATAAATTATAGTTTGCAAAAAGTACATCTAAACAGTATTTTATATTTTCCTAAACCATATATAAAGTAACATTTTGAACAGAAGGGTTGGAAGCACAGTCAGGTTGTAATTGCATATCAACTCTGGGTACATATACCTTCTTTATTTGGCCTGATGACCCCAAAGACTTTAATTAATAGAAGATCCAAAGTTTTGAGTTGTCACCAGAAATAGAATTGAGAGGAAATCTTCTAGTGGGGGCACTTGTTGCAGTGACAGCGGTCTAAAAGAAGACTTTGAAGAGATTTCCTCTGACTTCCCATTGTTTCTACAGTGCAGGAGTTGAAGAGAACTTGGCAGGAGTATTATCTTTTTGCTATTCTGTCTAAAATAAATCACCCATGATCCCAAATCTTGTGGAAATATGCTAAAGCACAGTAAAGGTGTGGTTGTGCGTTGTATGTTTCTGCACTATGAACAGTTAAATTATAATGGTACGTGTGTAGCTGCTGCCTCCGCTATCACTAACTTCCAAGGTAGGGTCAGAAATTATGTTTAAACGTAAAAGTAGATTTGGTGCTGTTTTTTATACCTAAACTGTGTTGAAATCCTAATTATATATACACAATGTGTCAAAAAGGCATACATAGTGGTTAGCAATTAAAATGATGTGTTATTGTTATTTTGTTTTATTTGTAACACTTTTCTCTCGCTATAAGCACACATCATTTTAATTGATAACCACTGTATATGCCTTTTTGTCACATTGTGTATATATAATTTGGATTTCAATACGGTTTAGGTATAAAAAGTAGCGCCAAATCCACATTTACATTTAAACATCACAGTAAAGGTGTGTCTTCTTTGTGATTTTCATCGTACCCAGGAAGGATTGAGACGTCACCCTCATCTAGATGCCACGGGTGAAACTGAAGTTGGGTAAGTACTATATAATATATATAATATTAATAAACAAAATGTCCACAAGATTTTTTTAACACTTTAATGTAGCGCTTTGGTATGGGGGCCTTGATTCAATAAGGCTAGCCATACACATTAAGATTTCTCTCATTCAGCCAGGTGAGCTGAACGAGAGAAGTCACTTGACCCCCCCATCCATGCTAAAAATTATGGATGAAAGCATCTTCCCTGCCAGTTGTTGTACTCAAAAATCTGAGGCACCTAACCAAAAAATCATCTTTTGTCAAGCCAGGTGGTGCCAACAGGGCCACCCTTATGCCCCGTACACACGGTCGGATTTTCCGATGGAAAATGTCCGATCGGAGCGTGTTGTTGGAAATTCCGACCGTGTGTGGGCTCCATCGGACATTTTCCATCGGATTTTCCGACACACAAAGTTGGAGAGCAGGAGATAAAATTTTCCGACAACAAAATCCGATCGCGTCAATTCCGACCGTGTGTGGCCTGTTCCGACGCACAAAGTGCCACGCATGCTCAGAAGAAATTCCAAGACGGAACAGCTCGTTCTGGTAAACTTAGCGTTCACAATGGATACAGCACTTTCGTCACGCTGCAATGTTAAAAATGGTTTAATACAGCGCACTCTCTTCTTCTTTATAATGTGAGAAGAATTAAGTTGTTTTGCTGCTCATATTCACACACACTTCTCACAAAGTTTTATTTTTGTTTTTTTATTGGGATTCCCTGAATTTATTGTTATTAGTTGTCACATCTGACAGAATTTTTTTTTTTTTATTTAATTTTTTTTGTGATTTTAAGCCTTTTTTTGGATTTAATGTTTGTATTTTTTCAAAGGCTGATCTTTGTTCAATGTTACTTTTATTTTTACTCCAGAATATTTTTGTGTGTGTTTTGTGTGTCAAGTTACCCCAACACCATTGGTATCTTTTATTATTTAATCTCAAGGAGATTGTTTGTTGTTGGTGTCCCTTGTTCATTTCACATTTTATATTTGCAATGTACCTGAATCCTCACAAACAAACTGTCCTTTTTGAAGTAAAACACATAGGAGAGTATAATTCCAAACAAAAATCCTTTATTAAGGGATCAGAACCAAACAAAAAGGAAGGCAACACTGGATCAACAGGAGAAATTAGCGAAGCCTGGGACCCCCACGGCAGACATCAATTCTTGAACATCAAAATTGGTGGCCTGAGGAGTCCATATGTAAGGGAGGGCAGTCTGGTCCAGAATTTGCACAGATCTGGATAGCAACAGATGACGTCTGTGTCCCCAGGCTGTGGTACCACAAGAGGCTGCATCTTTTGGCCGACCAGACTGGATCCAGGGTCCTCACTTTCTGGTCTTCCTTTCACGCTTCTTTCCCGGCTGTGGCTGTGCAGTTGGAGATGTGGCAGGAGTAGGACCTGGAGGAGGAGGAGGACTGGGAGGACCTGGAGGAGAAGGAGGAGGAGGAGGAGGACCTGCAGGAGGAAGAGGAGGACCATCGCAAAAGTGTGTCTGAGGTGTAATTTGGCCCCTCATACCTTTCTTAAGAGCCTCCGATATGAGCGCCTCACACAAGACTTGTTGGCCCTCCTCCATCCTCTGCATTTTATATGCTATGACGGCAGCAATGTCCTCCTCCACGGTCTGTCGTGCTCCCAGGACCTCTGTAGCCCTCCAAAAGAGTCCTCCGGTAGCCTCCTCTAGGGCACTCCTCCTACTGCCACTTTCTCTTTCCAGGGGGGGTGGAGGGACCTGCAGATCAGCCAGCCGGCTCGGCCCAGCCACCTCCTGGCTGAGACTTCCCTGTGTATGAAAAAGGGACATGGTTATAATGTTTTGCATCATCAAGCACAATCATAAATTAGTACTCCAAACTAACATCTAGTTAACATCATTGATTGGACAAGCAGAAATATTTAGAGGAATGCTATACCTGGCTCAATCTGGGCTCCTCCACATGTTTCCTGGAAGGCCCAGGTTGGGCGTCAGAAGCCTCAGCCGGGGGGGAAGGAAGCGTGGAAGGAAGACTGGAGAGGGATGGGCTGGGTTCAATCTGGCCTGCCAGAAAATGCAGCCTGTCGTAGTACAACATCCTGGGGACATAGATGTCATCTGCTGCTCCGGATCTCTGTGAATCCAGGACTTTCTTGCGCTCCCTTAGATATGTACTCCTCAGGCCACCAATGAAGATCTTTAAATAGGTGATGTCTGCCGTGGGGATCACCTGCTTCACAATTTCCAGCAATTGCACCAGTGCTGCCTTCCTCTTTGCTTGGTTCTTGAAATGGGGGTGTTTAATCTCCCACAGACAGGGCAGCTCCCTTAAGATATCTATGAATACTGACATGAAGTCATTGTCTTTCACTAAGATATCCATGTTCACTGCAAGACACAACACAAGACAAAGCCTAATGTCAGACAAAACTCTCCTAATCTTGTTACAATATAGGCTTCAATGTAGAAGCAGTATAGGCACAAGTTTGTCTCTTACCTTCGTTCTTACGATCGGCGCCTCCAATGCTCCTTCCTCCGCTCACAGATCGTACGTAATACGCACGCGTGTTACGCTTTATACACACTGCGCATGCGTGTAACTCCGCCCGCCCGACGTTCTTTCTATTTTATTTTCCGCCCCTTTTCGTTCGGCGCAGTGGGGGAAGAGCACATGGCGGAGTCACAGCAGGTGCGTGATAATTACAGGAACGAGGAGGAGGAGGAGGAAAGCCCGGATCCGGACACGTCCCGATCCAGAAGGAGACGTTTTAAGGCCACAAATATGTCCTTTGGGGAGATGTTGGAGATGGTCGACATCATGAAGAAGTCCGACTATGACGGAAAGTATGGGCCTTACCCCAACCCCAATATCAGAAAGGCCAAGATCATGGCGAAAGTGATCAAAAGTCTGCAGAAGAATTTCGGGGTACGACGATCGAAAGATCAGCTCAGGAAGCGGTGGTCGGACCTGAAATTGAGAGAGCCAGAGCAGTACCGAAAGATCCGGAGAGTGCTGCAAAAAAGTAAGTAGTTGTGCTGTGTTCCTATTCTTTCTGTCTTTATTGCGTTCGTGCTGCTCCATATGCTTTTATTAATTGTAACGTTTAAAAGGGCAACTTTAATGTTCATGGGCCCATTATTCGTTCGTATCAAACATTTTTCTTTCGGCCTCTAAAACACCATTGATTAGGCCATATGCATTTTCCCACATTTTTTTTGGGCCTACTTGGATGCCAAATAGTTGTTTGTGTAGATGGGTTTGTTACTAGAATGAAATGCCAACTAGATTGTGTGTAAGGAGAGGACACTGAGCAGCTGTTTTCACATCTGGACACTGGAGCACTAGTGTGGGACACAAGAACAACATTTTTATTAGGGGGCCACACAGGTGCTCCAGTGTATACTATAGGGGGGTCTCCATCTGTGAAGCTTGTACCAAACAGGTAAAGTATTGCAGCTTGACAAAGGGCAATAAAAAAATACATCTTGGAACTCGGCTAAAATAGACAATTGTACCCCACTTCCAAGCAATGTTTCCTATTTCTAGTTCTGCCATCAAATATCTGTGTGCTAATTATAACATTTTTGTTTTACATAGGGGAGAAAAGACTCGGAGGACACCCCTCATCCGAGGAGACCACAGACCCCCCACCTCTGGAAGAAGGGGAACTAACACCAACCCAAGAAGAGCAGGAGGAAGAAGAAGATGTGGTGGAGATTGGCACCACAACAGGTGAGTGTCTGCGACCACAGGCTCAGGTAAAAGAGATGGATGGTGGCAGATTTTTGATACCTGTTTTTGTTTTGTTTCTCTCTTTTTAGGTGATCGTGATCCAGAACGTTTCACATCTGAAAGTGCCCAGATCCTGATCGGGGAGATCATGGGGTGTAATGTAGAACTGCAAAACATACAGCAAAAAATCAATGATGTTATTAAAAAAATAATAACATCATTGATGTTTTGGGGCGAATTTAAAACCCCACAAAATCACTTTTTGGATTGTGGTCCAATCTTTTAAATATTTTTGCAATGTTTTGAAAAGCCAAATTTGGAGGATGCACACAGTGTGCCAACATGTGCTATCTGCCATCACGGGAGATCAATGGACGCGTTTTGGGGTGCAACCCCTTCCTCAATTATAAAGTAGCGGTGAGGAAGGGCTTGCTCCCCCAAAACACGTCCCTTGATCCCCCCTGATGGCAGATAGCACATGTTGACATTCGTAAATTGGTGTGCATCTTCCAAATTTGGCTTTTCCAGGGGTGATTTCCCCCCATCTGAACGCTATATCAAACCCAGTTCCTAAATACTGATGTCTGATATAGCCTTCAGGTTTTACATAATGTGAACTTTGTAAGTTCAAGTTTTTTGGCTTTCTTGTTGGTTTTACACAGGCCTGTTTTATCTGAAATGGACATTTCGATTTTTGATAATGCTACTGCAAAAATTGTTATACAACAAACATGTTGGTTTGTTTTAAAAACCCTTGGTAAATGCACATGTGATTGTGCAGGTATAAAAAAGTTGCTTACTCAAGAATGTGTGGATTATTGTCTCAACACTACAATACAACACTTTTGGGGTGATGTAATTGCTGTTTTCTGCAAAAATGGGTGTTATTTCCTAAGGGCAAATCCTCTTTGCACTACAAGTGCAGTTTTAGTGCAGTTGCAAGTGCACTTGTAGTGAAATGTGTTTTTGCATTTAGGAAATAACAGCCAACAGTGCGTTGTATAAGGTTACACAATCACAACATTTTCTGGACTCAACACATTTCTGTCAGGGTCAGCTAAAACAAACACAAGCAGTAAATGTCCACCAAGAATTTTTTATTTTTTTTTATTATAAAAAGGCGTCACAGATTGTCTGGCATATTGATAGCCCCCCTACCCGCAAAGAACTCCAGGTAGCGTAACCGGACATCACGGGCACTCAGGGAGGGCAAGCCAGGACGGCCACTTTCAAGCGCCGTCAGTGTGGTTGGATGTAGGATTCCGGCCTCAGGCCCAACTGAGCCAGCATAGTTGGCCGAATGTTTCCTTAAAAAGTTATGGAGAACACAGCACGCCAGGATAATATGGTTCAGTTTATACTCTGCCATATGGATGGGTGTCAGAAATAGTCGGAACCGGCTGGCCAGGATTCCAAATGTGTTCTCCACCACTCTTCGGGCTCTGGCCAGCCGTTAATTAAAAACCCTCTGTTCCGGGGTGAGGGTCCTCATTGGGAATGGCCGCATCAGGTGGTCCCCCAGCGCAAACGCTTCATCAGCAACAAACACAAATGGGAGTCCTTCCACATTGTCCTCTGGAGCTGGCAAGTCCAAGCTGCCATTCTGGAGATGACTGTAGAACTCCGTCTGGGCGATGACTCCACCATCGGACATCCGGCCATTCTTCCCCACGTCCACATACAAGAAGTCGTAATTAGCCGACACCACCGCCAACATCACTATACTATTAAACCCCTTGTAATTATAATAGTACCACCCCGAGTTGGGTGGTGGGACGATGTGGACGTGTTTCCCATCAATTGCCCCTCTGCAGTTAGGAAAGTCCCACCGCTGGGCAAAGTGGGAGGCCACAGTCTGCCATTCCTGTGGCGTGGAAGGAAACTGTTGAGGAAAAAACAATAAACATTACTATTTTTACTCAGAAACATGGCAAGCAGATTAGACACAAACATTATGGGGCAACCTCCAGATAGCATTTATTAAGGGGAATTTAACAAGGCCAAAGTATAAGGTACACCTATCATATTCCCCCCCCCCCCTCTCATGGGCCATTTCTAACATTATGGGGTGTGTGGAAATCTTGGACAGGTAACCCTCTTCACTTCATTGAGAGATGAATGCCTAAATAATGGGTATTACTTGGAACAGCCCCTCCTTAGTTACACTATTGGCAGACCACTGGACAGGTAAGAAGTGTCATAATACAAAGATATAAATACACATTGTACACATTTGAGCACATTTGGACATTCTGCTATTACCTATCAAGATAATTATAGGATAAAAAAACTTTAAACTGTACCATTTGAAAGTATACAGGCAGGCCCTTGCACTACATGCTTTGGGGAATTCATCCATAAATCAGAGCACAAAAGAGGTGTCAGCAGATAGACGATTGAGGATGGATAGAGAATTGGGATCAGCTGACTTAGCAGTTGGGGGAGGGAGGGTTACTAAAAAATTTTGGGGGACACCACCAAAAAAAAGCCTCTGGCACTCTGCCTGAATTTAAATCAAAAATAACATTTCCAAACATTTTAGGGGGTGTTTGGGGTAAAGCACTACTATGGAGCTGATAAAATACATTGTTAAGTGACTACATGAGGTGAATATGGGCCAGGAGACACCATGCTGGGGAGGTTAGTGAAGGGCAAATATGTATGAAGGACCTAAAATAATAATTACATATAAATCCAGCATGCATGAGAACAAAGGGGACATTCACAGCATATTCCAATCATGGTAATTAGGGAATGAGGAAAGAAATACAATATATTAGCAAACATTCAATACAATAAAATGTGATATTAAAGGATAAAAATCTTACCTTCATATACTCCTTCTGCAGGACCTGGATGATGGCAGAACAGGTCTCTGGGATAATGATCCCCAGAGCCTGGGGGAAGATGCCTGTCGAGAACTTGAGGTCCTGCAGGCTTCTCTCTGTGGCCAAATTCCGCAGGGTAGCGACCAGCCTCTGCTCCGGAGTGATGGCTTGCCTCATGCAGGTATCCTGCCTGCTGATATAGGGGGTCAGCGAAGCCAACAAACGGTGAAACACGGGGTCCGTCATCCGGAGAAAGTTCCTGAAATCATCAGGATTATTCTCACGGATCTCACGGAGCAAAGGCATATGAGAGAACTGGTCACGCTGAAGCAACCAATTCTTGGTCCATGAACTCCTCCCCACCCTGTTCATGGACTGGACTTGTGTCAAGGTCAGGACCCCAACACCAAGCCCCCACACAGCACGAACTCTACGAGGAGTACGCATACGAAACATGGCTAGAAAACGGTCGGCTGCTCAGAACGAAGTAACAGAACGCACTGAAGAACAGCAAGGGCTGTGAAGAGCGACCTGAAAAACAGCAACGAGTGGGCAAGATCGCACAGAAAACTCCGATACGAACTGACTGCACGCACTGAAGAGCAGATACAAACCCACAAGCACAAACTGAACGGCAGAAAACGATCTGAAAGCCACGAGTCTGAAAAAGCACAAATCGTCTCTCACCAAACTTTTACTAACACGAGATTAGCAAAAGGAGCCCAAAGGGTGCCGCGCTTGGTTCTGAACTGGCCTTTTCTAGTCTCGTCGTACGTGGTGTACGTGACCGCGTGGTTGGCGATCGGAAATTCCGACAACTTTGTGCGACCGTGTGTAGACAAAATAAGTTTGAGCCAACATCCGTTGGAAATAAACCTAGGATTTTGTTGTCGGAATGTCCGAACAAAGTCCGACCGTGTGTACGCCCTATTAGAATGAATTTTATCCAATTCAATTTGGTTCATGTATGGCCAGCTTTAATGCGAGGGTTGGGGTTACAGGGAGGTTAGAGGTTTAGAGAGGGGTCTTAGGCCAGGTTGTCACTTATATCCCCAGGACATCTGTGCTGGAAGTTACCAGCCCTGGGCTTAAAGTGCTAAATGCAAGTATTTCAAATAACACTTAGGGGCTCTTTCACGCTGGCATTAATGTATGCTGCCCTATGATAAGCCTTCTGTGGTGGATTGATTTTTAGAGGGCGGTATAGCACTGGCTGGCAGGCGTTTAGGAGGCCTTTTTTTTTTTTCAATTGGCGAACAGAAATGTTACATTTTGGGACTGTGCCACAACTGCAAGCCTAGTGTTTGACTTACATTTGCAGTGCGACTCCGATTTCATAACTCCTGAGCTGATAATAGTACAACCATAATAAGGACATATTTACATGTACTAGTTAAATTAATTAATTAGTTAATTAGCAGCAAAGTCCAAATTCCACTATATTAGAAGGTGCTGGAGGCAAGCTGGACACATCACCTCTCCTAGGTGAAATAGCAATACAATACTCATAGTACTTGTATTAATTTATTGGTATGCATTTGTATTCATTCAAAAGGTAAATTCATGCTGGACAATAATCTACAAGTTACCAGAATGCAACCTGTAAGTATTTAACGACTTCCCGTCCAGCCTATAGCAGAATGACGGCCGGGGAGTAGATCAGTTATCCTGACTGGGAGTCATATGATGTCCAGCAGGATATCAAGCCAGCGCCCGTCCGCAGGGGCGCGCAGCTTGGCGATCGGTGGTGGGGTGTGTCAGTCTGACACACTAGGTAAAGAGCCTCTGACAAAGGCTCTTTACCACGTGATCAGCTGTGTCCAATCAAAGTTGATCACAGTGCCAACAGGAACTTCGTGTATCGGCTTTTCCTCTATCGCGTCTGACAGACGCGAGTAGAGGAGAGCCGATTGGCTGCTCTCCTGACAGAAGGGGTCTGTACTGATTGATTATCAGTGCGGCCACCCTGAGGATGCTCACCCAGGACCACCAGGGATGTCACCAGGGATGCCCACCAATGATGCCCACCCATGACCACCAGGTATGCCCCCCCATGACCACCAGGGATGCCAATCAGTGCCCATAAATTATGCCAATCATTGTCCATCATAAATTCCTGTCAGTGCCTCCTCATCAGTGATGCCTATCAGTGCCATCTATCAGTGTCCATCAGTGCCACCCATCAGTGCCCATCAGTGCAGCCTTTCAATGCCTATCAGTGTTGCCTATCAGTGCCACCTATGAGTGCCCATCAGTGCCACCTATCAATGCCCATCAGTGCTGCATACCAGTGCTGCCTATCAGTGCTGCATACCAGTGCCGCTTATCAGTGCTGCATATTAGTGCCCATCATCGGTGTCACCTCATTGGTGAGGTGAAAACGTACTTATTTACAACATTTTATAACAGAAACAAAGAAAAACTTTTTTTTTTTTCAAAGTTTTTGGTCTTTTTTTATTTGTTCAGCAAAAAATAAAAACCCCAGTAGTGATCAAATACCACCAAAAGAAAGCTCTTTTTGTGGGAACAAAATGATAAAAATGTTGTTTGGGTACAGTGTTGCATGACCACGCAATTGTCATTTAAAAAGCGACAGCGCTGAAAGCTGATAATTGGCTTGGGCAGGAAGGGGGGAAAGTGCCTTGTATTGAAGTGGTTAAATATACGAATACTTGTATAAACTGTATTTAGGGAGTGGCCAATACATGGTCATAATGTCACATCTAACCCAACGCAGGTGGTCAGACACTAAAGCTGGCTACTGTGTTCTTCACCTATAGCTGCCCCCTTTCCCATAAGGCAAGCAGGCCTACCAGTACTCGTTTCCCCCCAGGTCTTATACACAATGCTATAGTGCCTGGCCATTAAAAAACAAAGGCAATTAGCGCAAACTATACCTAATGACGGATGCAAGCTGAACACTAAAGGATTTCACCAACCTCAATAACAATCATAAAACAAATAAGTGCAGTGCAAAAAGAAACTCATAAATGTATATTATATGAAAGTCCATATGATCAGAACTATTAAATGTATATTATATGAAAGTCCATATGATCAGAACTGTAGTTCAATTCCTCTTGGTATACACAGGCCAATCACTTTTCATATCGCAACAGATGTGGTAAGTAAAATCATGAGAGTGCGCTTACCAGACAGGGTGGACCCCTTAATTACAGGGGGTCAGTAAAGCCTGAATAAACCAATGGCGAACAGCTCCGCTGGATCTCGTCTGCAGGGAACGATCATCCGATATCCTAGGAAGATCCGTACCTTAGATGCAGGATGGACAGCAGCAGTCCCCCAAAAAAAGGAAAGACTCTAAGAGCGATCCGTATAAAATACTTCCAAAGTTTATTCAATGTAAAATTAATAAATAGAAGCGCTCAGCGGTGCAGCTCTCGTTCAATAGAGACAGTCTGTTCGCATCCGAACAGCTGTCGGCATGAGATGGCAGCGGGTGACGTCGGCCGTGAAGCTCCGCCCCATATGCGGCGTTACGTCCACAAGGACTTCGTCAGCGAGGGTGGAGCAAGCCTATCACCTGGAGAGATAGATATACTCGCTAGATGTCCAAAGGGAGTGTCAGAAAACCGGATGCGTAAACCGAAGCAAGGAATCATTTAAAAATCTAAATGGGGACATCAACCCAGGACATAGCTAATAATTAAAAAATGAAAAGTAAGAAAAAAACTAGATAAAATAATAAACGTAGGTCCCAAAGATTAGACAATCTATGTAATCGACCAATGTTTTAAAACCCTATAGGTCATTTTAAATGCAAATAAAATAGCCACCCGCGGCCATCTCTCACAATTATCCAGAAACTTAGAAGTAATTAACAGCTGTATAAAACCAACGTATAAATACGTGCATAATCCCAATCACAGATAAAAAGAAAAGAAATCACTCAAGAGGCAACAAATGAGGCTAGGAAATGGTCAATATTTTCATACCCAGAGTATGGTCAATCATTTATTAGAGATAAAGCAGTTGAGATCAAACTCAACGTTTAGTCCTCTAGGGACCGATACTCTGGTTTCGTGGATCCAGAAGGATTCTCTCTGGCTAAGTTGCCTAATATAATTACCACCCCTCCAGTGTTTTGTGACCTTTTCGAACTCCCATTGGTCTCGAGGTTCGCCCCACATACTGGAGACCGATATGAAAAGTGATTGGCCTGTGTATACCAAGAGGAATTGAACTACAGTTCTGATCATATGGACTTTCATATAATATACATTTAATAGTTCTGATCATATGGACTTTCATATAATATACATTTATGAGTTTCTTTTTGCGCTGCACTTATTTGTTTTATTATTATTATAGTGTCTGGCCACCACACCAGGGCAGCCGCAAACTGAACAAAGCAAACAGGTACTTGCGGTTGGCAGACAAGCAGATTGGTTCTATGACAGTCCAGGTAAAAAGGCAGGCTGAGTTCAGTGAATAGTCCAAAATTCGGTCCGAGGTCATACACAGGGAAATTAAATCTAACAGAGCAAGGCAGACAGACAGGAGGCTTGATCGGGGATTACACACGTAACGCTCTCTATCACAAGCATGCGAGTGAGGGTTTGGCTGGCTTATAACAGGTTTCCACCCAGAGACTGATCACATTAATCACCTTGCAGGTGAACAGACTGACAAGGAGAGTGCTATAGCCAAAACCATGGATGCTGGAATGAGGAGCAGGAGCACTAGATGCTCCTGACACATAAACACAGTGACGTCCCATTGGCCACTCGCATCAGTCAGGTCATTTCTGTCCACACCCTCCTCAAAGACCAGAAAGGAGAGGCTGTGTCTGCAATCTGGAGATCTCCTTTTTCTATCAAAACAAGCTACATCAGCCAACATCCATGAGAGCCTCTTTTGTTCATTGATTGGACTCTGCTAAATACACAAAACCAAGATGTTGTTAATTATTTTCATCCTTAAGGCAGTTTCACACTGACAGCGCGGGGGCGTCGGCGGTAAAGCGGCGATAGTTTTAGCGGCGCTTTACCATCGTTTTAGCAGCAATTTTCGGCCGCTAGCTGTGCGCTTTGAAACCCCCGCTATCAGCCTAATAAAGGGTTAAAAGCGACATCATGCACAGCTCTCTCTCTCACTCTCCTGAGAGTTTGCCAGGAAGTGAGGGGGGATGAACAGGCAGCAGCTTCAGCTGCCCACAGTTAACTACTTGCCGACCACCCGCCGCAGTTGTACTGCAGCAGGTTGGCACGGTTGCGCAAATCACTGTCATTGTATGCGAGCTCTTTAAAAAGGCGGCACCCGCGCCGCATCCCTGGAGCCGATGCGCGCGGCCGTGATGTCTGCCAGCAACCCGCAATCAATGTAAACAGACAGATCCCCGTTCTGTCAGGGAAGTAGAGAGAGATCTGCTGATCCTAGTAATCAGGAACAGCGATCTCTCTCTACTCCCTCTCAGTCCCACCCCTCCACAGTTAGAAACACCTCCCTAGGACACATTTAACCTGTTGATCGCCCCCTAGTTTAACCCCTTTCCTGCCAGTGACATTTATACAGTAATCAGTGGCTATTTTTAGAACTGATCGATGTATAAATTTCAATGGTCCCAAAAAAGTATCAAAAGTGTCCGATCTGTCCACCGCACAATCCCGCTAAAGATCGCAGATCACCGCCATTAGTAGTAAAAAAAAAAGAAATAATAATAAAAATGCCATAAATCTATCCCCTATTTTGCAGACGCTATAACTTTTGCGCAAACCAATCAAAATGCGATTATTGCAATTTTTTTTTATTACCAAAAATATGTATAAGAATACATATTGGCCTAAAATGATGAAGAAATTCGTTTTTTTTAGTTTTATTTTTTTGGGGTATTTATTATAGCAAAAAGTAAAAAATATTGTTTTTTTTTAAGTTGGCGGTCTTTTTTTATTTATAGCGCAAAAAAAAAAAACACAGAGATGATCAAATACTACCAAAAGAAAGCTTTATTTGTGGGAAAAAAGGACATGCATTTTGTTTGGGTACAACGTTGCACGACGGTACAATTGTCAGTTAAAGCGACACAGTGCCGAATCGCAAAAAATTGCCTGGCCATTAAGGGGGGAAATCCTTCCGGTCCTTAAGTGGTTAAAATGGTTGGAGCCAGAATCAGTGGAGGGAGATTTCTGCAGCATATTTGGCAAGTACAGAATCGTAGTATATATAAAAATATGCAAAGTGGTTGGAGGGAAGCTTCAGAATGGCAAAGATGTTTTTATTACAAATGATGTATGCAGACTGCAGTTCCTCTTTAAACTCTGTAACCTTATTAGTGCACATCAGAACATATACATTCCTTGAGCATATGTTCCAGTAAATTACACCCATAGTGTCAGTGAAGATCCAGAATATTTCTGTATGTGGGAAATCTGCATTGCATTAGGCAGTAGACATTAAACTGGAATATCACCTTGGTTTTGGCTCCTCTCACTTCTGATCTCTGGCATCAGCACTAATGTGTTCTATTTATCACTTATGTGAAAAGACGCTGTCATCCCGTGTGTTGTGTACACATTGCTCCAGAAGAGTACCTAGAGACTGTTACCAGTCTATTATCAGAAAACCTAACTGCTATGCAAGGTCTATACCCACAAAGAGAACAATAATCATATTTACTATTGACTTTATACTTGTGGCCTGACATTTCTTTACTGGCAGAGGTTATTTAGGGTTATGTACATACACAGCAAAGCCGAACAGCAAAAAAAAGATGGTTCATGACATATTTAACCTTTCTTTCAATGATTGTAGAAGGATTATGGTCTAAAACAAAGCAGGTAGAGTTTGAACAATTAACTCGGTATAGGAAAGAAACAGTCTACAGATAAGAACATCGACCGTGAGATTCAACTTTATTGGACTTTTTTGGATTGTTTGTTTTACATCATATAAGCAAATGTTAAACTACACTCCTCTTTTTGTGTTATTGCAATATCAGCGATCTGTTCCAATAGGATGCTTTGTTGTAACTCTGAAAATTAAACCCGCGCCGTGGAAAAAAAGTGAAAAAATAAATAAAATATATATATATGTTTAAACATACACATATATATGTAATAAGGCTGTCGCTGTAGTACAAGGTAAGTACCCCAAAAACGTGACAAAAAGAATTTATACTCAGCGCTGCCTCTATGAACCACTAATATACATATAAACACATCAAATATGTGTCATATAACAACATGTATAATAAAGTGCTTAGTGTCAATATAGTGCAAATAAAGTGCAATCAATAAAGTTCAACGGATGTGCAAAGTAAAGTGCAATCAATAAAGTTCATCAAATGTGGGGTATGGAGTTGGTGACACGTTGATATAATCTTGGTGACTTCCTGTGCTCCCCTCCTGGGTCCCCACTCACCAGATAAAGATGACCAATGCGCCTGTGTTATATATAAAGATGGTGCCTCCCGTCCAACAAATAGGTTGGTTGGTCGTGCCTCAGAGAATGGGATCTCCTCTCCTCCACCACATGAGGTAAGTCCTACACACTGCTTCCTCCAGGTTCCTGGGGCACTGCACAGGGCTGGGCTCTCTCTGCTGCTTCTTTTTGTCACTTCTTTTTGTCACTTTTTTGTCACTTTTCTTTGTCACTTTGTTGTAACTCTGTTTCTGACTACACCAAAATGTCCAATTTGTCTGTTTCTTCCTCCTAGGAGAGCAGTCTTTGTTCTCCAGAACTCAATAAAAAAATTAAAATATAAAAATTTGCAGAGCTATTTGTCCTGTGAAACTGCATGTACATTTTTTCAGTGTGAATGAGGGAAAACCAAATATTATTAGGCTATTTTCTCTCCAGGTCAAAGGTTATTCATTCATGCAGGATAGAGTAAATCAGGAAAATACCACATTATGGCTATTAGATGGAGCTGATAATCATATGAAATAAATACGTATTTACTATGATCATCAGCTCCATCTACTGGCCAGAATGCAGTATTTTCCTGATTCACCCTTCTTAATGAATGAAAAACATTTGACCCAGAGAGATAACAACCTAATAACATTTGACTTTGTCCCCACTTGCACAGAATGAGTTTATACAAAGTTTCACAGGGCGAAAAACTCTGCAATTGTTTTTTTTTATAAATGCACCTCTAAGTCCATAGATCCAAAAATGGGTGATCAGTGGAACTAAGAGCTACCATTGGTCCCATGGCAAAGAAAATTGCACCCCTTCTCTTTCGAACCTTAATCCTCGCACTGTTTGAACTGTTTTTTAACACAAAGCTGTGGGCACATCTAACACTGTAATGCGTCTGCGGGTTCTTGGAGAATATCCCTACAGACATCTACAGATTAATTCCAGAACTCCCTTGATCCCCAAGACCCTTGCTACTGTAATATGTATGTAATTGTATGTATATTGTATAGCTAGCTCCTTCTGACCAATCAACCACCAAATGTAATGGACACACTCAGTTTACTATTGAAATTGTGGAGACAGGAGAAGGTAGGCCAAAGCACAGTCATCTGAGCTCTGGCTCCTATATGCATGCTGATGTTTTCTTTTTTTGGCTGTGGTCTAGCCTCCCTGGCGGTTTTCCCGAGTGTGGCACGGGGGCGGAGCCTGGCGGCAAATTCAAAAAAATGTAAAAATCATAACACATACAGTACTGTAATCTTACAGATTACAGTACTGTATGAAATGATTTCACATCCCCTTTGTCCCCAGTGCTCTGGCCCATGCCCTGCATGCAGTTTTATATTGCATATACTGTTCTTTCTGCCTGGAAACTGGAGATTGTCCATAGCAACCAAAAAGTGTCCCTTTACGTCAAAAATGGCTTTAGACCAGCTAGAAAACAGCGATAATAAATTAGAACACTTGCAGAATTGAGCAATAGTGAATTGTGTGGAAATTTATTTTATTACTATTTATTTTTATTTTTTTTAATTATTATTTTTTTTTATTATATTATAATTTATGTTTTTGTGTTTCAAACTTTATCATACCCGGGATATCTACTAGACTCTTGTTTGGACAGATTTAAGTGTGTTATTGTTAATAATTACAGACCTACAATATAAAACGCCAAATTTCCGTGCAAAATAATTGTACCGCTTTCAGCACCTAAAATCAGAAAGAATCATACCGCCAGGGAGGTTAAAGGTGCCTACTATTTGCATTAGCTCCTCAGTGACCAATCTCCAGATAATGTGCATTAGTGTAGCATTTATAAAGGTTAAAACCACTTAAGCCTCGTACACACGATTGGATTTTCCGACGGGAAATGTGAGGTGACAGACTGTTGGCGGAAAATCCAACCGTTTGTACGCTCCATCGGACAATTTTCTGATTTCCTGCCGACAAATGTTGGATGGCAGGCTTTAAAATTTTCGGCGGACAAATGTCTGTTGTCGGATTTTCCAAGCGTGTGTACACAAGTCCGTCAGACAAAAGTCCAAAGTACAAACACGCATGCTCGGAAGCAAGGACGAGCCAGAAGCGGTCGGTCTTGTAAACTAGCATTCGTAATGGAGAATTAACATTCGTGACGTGGCAAATTATGAAATCTCCAATTGTAGCGCACAATTCTGTTCTTTAATGGGATAATAATGAAGCTGCTTTGCTGGTGATATTGATGGAGTTCTGCAAAACGTATTTTAAAAGGATTTTATTTTCTAGTGATATCAAGAATAATATTATTATGCTTGTTTTTTTTGGGCAAGTTACCACAACACCATTATCCCATAGTTTTTAAGATTAAAGATACAACTATATTGGTGTCCCTTTTTATTTTTACATTGTATTTTTTAAAATGTAACTGCCTACTCCCAAACTGTCATTTGAAGTAAAACACATAGCCAAGTATTATTCTACACAATTTTTTTTTATTGTGCATTAACAAAAGAAAACAAATAAAATTAGACATGCTATCTGCCAATAGAACTTAACCAAAAAGTGCATTCTATGCATCCAAAAATATAGAAAATATACCAAATCAAATCATTATTATTCAACCAAAAAATAAAATAAAAGCCTCATGCATGTGTCCTGCTTCTTAATATAGGGGGTCAACAATGCCAAGAGTTGGTGAAAGCAGGGGTCCGTCATTCAGAGATAATCCTGAAAATCATCCGGATTATTCTCCTGGAGCTCCCGCAGCAAAGGCATATGATATAATTGGTCACGATTAATAAAGCAACCAATATTTGATCCAAGAAATACTCCTGTTCCTGGACTGGACTTGGGTCAAAGCAATAACTCCAAGGCCAATAATAAATAACACGTTATCTCCTCAGATTCCGCAACATGTCTGGTTGGAGAACGGCCGTTCAGAAACAAACTGAAAAGCACGAATCAACACTCACCAATCTTTACTAACATGAAATTAGCAGGAGCCCAAAGGGTGGCGCATGACAATTAAACTTCCTCTTTATCGGCTCGTAGTACGTCTAGTACGTCACTACGTTCGTGTTTGTTGGCCGACAATTGTGTGCCGTCTATATGCAAGACAAGTTTTGGGCCAACGCTCTTCGGACAAATGTCCGAGGCTTTGTTTGCGGAAAATCTGATCGTATGTACGAGGCTTTAGTCTTTTTTGCATTCCATCTGTGTCTCATGAGGGAGTAGGGATGAGCTTGGGATCAGCTCTAGTCTGAACACATATTTGACCAAAAGTGGAAGTCAGCTGTCAGTGTCAGGCCAGTGATCTGCAAGCAGGGAATTCCCACGCATACACAAAGGGGTGGAAATGATGACATTATTGACCTAATATGGCCACATGCCCTGCTGACAACTGTCTTGCTCCCCTTCTGAGAAACAAACCTATGATACACTATATTAAAAAAGTATTGGGACACCTGTCTTTACACATGAACAGCTACAACTCTTCTGAGAAGACTGTCAACAAGGTTTAGAAGTGTGTCTATGGGAATGCTTGACCATTCTTCCAGAAGTGCATTTGTGAGGTCAGGCACTGATGTTGTATGAGAAGGCCTGGCTCGCAGTCTCCACTCTAATTCATCCCAAAGGTGTTCTATCGGTTGAGGTCAGGACTCTGTGCAGGCCAGTCAAGATCCTCCACCCCAAACTCGCTCATCCATGTCTTTATGGACCTTGCTTTGTGCACTGGTCCAAATCATTTGGTGGAGGGGGGATTATGGTGTGGGGTTGATTTTCAGGGGTTGGGCTTGGCCGCTTAGTTCCAGTGAAGGGAATTCTCAAGGTGTCAGCATACCAAGACATTTTGTACAATTTCATGCCCCCAACATTGTGGAAACAGTTTGTGGATGGCCCCTTCCTGTTCCGACATGAATGTGCAACAGTGCACAAAGCAAGGTCCATAAAGACATGGATGAGCGAGTTTGGAGTGGAGAAACTTGACTGGCCTGCACAGAGTCCTGACCTCAACCCAATAGAACACCTTTGGGATGAATTACAGCAGAGACTGCAAGCCAGGCCTTCTCGTCCAACATCAGTGCCTGACTTTACAAATGCGCTTCTGGAAGAATGGTCAAACATTCCCATAGACACACTCCTAAACCTTATGGACAGCCTTCCCAGAAGAGTTGAAGCTGTTCTAGCTGCAAAGGGTGGGCCAACTCAATATTGAACCCTACGGACTAATGCCGCGTACACACGATCGCACATTCCGACAACAAAATCCATGTATTTTTTTCCGACGGATGTTGACTCAAACTTGTCATGCATACACACGGTCACACAAATCTTGTCGGAAATTCCGAACGTCAAGAACGCGGTGACGTACAACACGTACGATGAGATTTTTACATGCGATGCGATAATCACTGTGTTATCTCCCTATCTCCCGATAGGGGCAGTTCCAGCGCCCCCTGCTGGGAGAACACAATGGCTCCATGGAAGGGATTCCCCCATCAGCTTACTGTGTTGATGGGGGGATCTAGTGATTTTCATTCCTGCAACAAACGAAAATTGCATCATTTATGGCCTGTCTAAGTTGTAAAAAACTGTGAGCAGACAGATTAGGCTGTGCTGGAAAGACTGACTCCAGTGCACATGCATAGAATGAGATTTTTCCCCCACTGGTCAATCCAGAGGTGAAAACTTGGAAGTGGCTGAGATGAAGATGACAGCGGTTGGCGAGAGATGTAACCATTGCATTGATTCAAGGTGGAGATGAGTATTTCTGAAGGGTATAGTTTTTTTTTAAGGGGCAGTTTACACTGGAATGCACGCTTTTGCATGCGTGTGCTCTCGCGCAATCCCTCGTTTTGACAGCCCATTCATTTAAATGAGTTGTAGAGCAAGCTCTATTTTTTCAAATTGCTCTATACCAAACTGCATAGTACTGTGGTTTGGTGGCCACAAACACATTGGGTCGATTTACTAAAACTAGAGCACTCAGAATCTGGTGCAGCTGTGCATGGTAGCCAATCAGCTTCTAATTTCAGCTTGTTTAATTAAGCTTTGGCAATAAAACCTGGAAGCTGATGGGTTTTTCTATGCAGAAGTGAGCCTGATTTCACACTCTCCAGATTTAGTAAATAAACACCACAGTGTTTTTTGAGATACATTTGGGGTGCAGTACGGTGTGGGAAACATGCACAGAATACATCCTAAAGGCCGGTTCACAATTGGAACAGGCACATTCTGGTACAGCCCCTCATGTTCCAGTGCTGACAGCCCATTCAGTTGAATGGGTTGCCTAATGCATGGGAACGTGGAAAAAAGTAGTGCAAGCACTACTTTTGCAAATCACACCACACCAAACTGCAAAGTACTGTGGTATCATGCAGTTTGGTGGCCACAAACTTAATTAATAGGACCCATATGTCTCACAAGGGCAGCGCATTCACCGGCACATGGAAGGTGCCTTTCCTGCACCGGATTCTGGTGTGAACTGACCCATTCACACCAGATGCGGTCAGGTGCATGCTGTATAAAATCAGTATGAACGTACATGCAAGAAAAATGAATGTATTCCAATGGGCCTAGTTTACACCATTGCAGTGCTTTCATGTGTGTTTTAAAAAGGTACAACAGCTGCATTTTTCCATACTGGAATATCCCGCAGAGGCATGTAAACTCGAGCAAACGCACCACAAATGAGCGCGAAAGTCCACAAATGCATGTAAACACAACTTAGTAGAAAGAACTGAAATAAATGAAAAAAAGATTGTAAAAACACACTAAAAAAAGGAACAGCAAAGGCACTGAAAATGCATGTAAACGCACTTGCAGAAACACACAGTAATCACAATGATAAAACCTAGTTTAGTGTTACTTTAATCATTCCTTTCCTATATATATATTTTTTTTTAAGTTAGATTTTATTTAACAAAGTTTTCAGTTTAAAGCATACAGACATATTATATAAGACAGATTACACACAACAATGCCAATACCACAAAAAAAAAAAAAAAAAAAAAAACACCCGCCTGCCCCACCCCCAAAAGAAATTGGAGCATTAAGCATATGTACATATTGAAAAGAAAAAAAAAATAATTAATTTTTTTCCCTCCTTTAACCGGTTCAATACAGGGCAATTTCACCCCCTTCCTTCCCAGGCCAATTTTTAGTTTTCAGCGCTGTCGCACTTTAAACGTCAATTGCGCGGTCGTGCAACGTTGTACCCAAAAAAAATTGACGTCCTTTTTTCCCCACAAATAGAGCTCTCATTTGGTGGTATTTGATCGCCTCTGCGGTTTTTATTTTTTGCGCTATAAACAAAAGAAGAGCGACAATTTTGAAAAAAACACAATATTTTTTACTTTTTGCTATAATAAATGTCCCAATTTTTTTTTTTAAAAACTAATTTTTTCCTCAGTTTCGGCCGATACGTATTCTTCTACATATTTTTGGTAAAAAAAAATCGCAATAAGCGTATATTGATTGGTTTGCGCAAAAGTTATAGCGTCTACAAAATACGGGATAGATTTATGGCGTTTTAAAAAAATATATATTTATTTATTTTTTTAGCGCCGATCACGATTTTTTTTCGTGACTGCGACATTATGGCGGACACATCGGACACTTTTGACACATTTTTGGGACCATTCACATTTATACAGCGATCAATGCTATAAAATTGCATTGATTACTGTGTAAATGTGACAGGCAGTGAAGGGGTTAACCACTAGGGGGCGGGGAGGGGTTAATATGTTTCCTAGGGAGTGATTACTAACTGTAGGGGGAGGGGACGCACTAGGGGAGGAGACCGATCAGTGTTCCTCCGTTCTGGGAACACAGATCGCTCTCCTCAGAGCTGACAGGCTGTGGATCTGTGTGTTTACACACACAGATCCACATGCCGGTCCGGTTAACCGGCAATCGCGGGTGCCCGGCGGACATCGCGGCCGCCGGGCACACGCACCGGGTCCCAAGGAACGCGGCGGGCGCGCGCGCGCGCTCCCGGCGGCGCGCGCGCCCCCTAGGCGGCCGGGAGTCCCAGGACGTCATATGACGCCCACCCAGGATGGGAGATCCCATCTGTGGACGTCATATGACTATGGGCGGGTAATGAAGTGGTTAATGCTTACTAAATGTAATGGACTATACATGGCCATTAAGTAGCTTTTCGTTGGAAGGTGTGTATATATAAAAACGCACATACACAGCAATACTTATGGTGCAGGATTGCCCTACACCAATACTGGGGACATAGACTCGAGCCATTGTGACCAGATAGCATCAAATTTCCTCATTGAATTCCTAAAAAAATATGTATGGTTTTTCGAAAGCAATAATTCTATTGCATTTAAAGATCAAGTCCGATAAAGTAGGAGAATGTGGTGAGGTCCACTTAAGGGCGATTTGTCTGCGGGCCACAAACAGAGCATGTACAATAGTATTTACGATAGTGTAAACAAGAGGATCAAGATAACCCAATAGACACGAGTGGTTCAACAGGAATATTTACATCTGTAGCACCCGAGAGTTTAGGCAGGGTTGCTCCTCCCAAATTTACTTGCCAGGAGTAGTTATCCTGGTTAATTGCTAGAGATCTATTGATTTCTCCCTAAGTTTGGCCTTGTTGCACTTTTCTCTTCTACCACTAGGTTGCCGGGTACTTGGTGGTACTAGATACGAGAAGAGCAATGCAAGGTCAGGTTATGGGTATATGGGGTATCTCAGCCAATGGGCAGGGGTTTTCTTGAATCCCTTGGCCTGCTGGGAGAACCTAAATATTTGTGTAGCACCCTCTACCTTAGGTAGGTAGGTGCTAGAGTAGTGGGTTGTTTTTGTACTGTCAGCGCAGGTAAATTTAAGCAGGCCTATGCTGTGAGCTAGGCCTGTTTGCTTTTGATCCGGGGGCAGGGGAGTGGTTTAGTGTAGCAGCAGGTGACTGACATGTGTTTCAGCTCTTGGGCGCCTCCTCTGGTTTTCAGAAGGTTCTGGAAAAGAAGCAGGGCAGAGAGCTGGAGTGACATGGGGGAGCCCTGACCAATCCCTAACGAGGATTGGCAGGGGGCAGGCCTCCTATATATATACCCATGGTCAGCCTGCTGTGGGAGGAGTTGTCGGGTGGAAGAACTGAATGATGGAGTGTTAGACTGTCATGGTCTAAGGGAACACCCTTTCTGGGGGGGGTGTACCTCAGGCCTGGAGCTCGGAGGGAGCCTCTCTGTATGCGGTCATTGAGAGGTGTCCTGGAGCAGGAAAGAGGACGGTTGGGAGCACTGCCAGGCAAGTCATTCAGGAGGGATCCAAGCTGGGATCGGTGAGTGAAAAGCTCTGGAAGAGACATGCCAGGATTTAGATGTGGAGCCAGAGGGAGAGACTGTGGGGTTGTTGTGAAGTCAAGTCGTTGCAGCCAGGAGGGTTGGCAGGATTTGCATTGGATGTGCTGGGATTAGTAGTCCACCAAGTGTCAGTTAGCACATTCATTCTTCTCATCTAAAATGGTTGCTACCACAGAGGGAACTGCAAACCCCTGCCTGTAATGGGCCATCAGGAAAACGTTAAGACTTATTCAGAGTGAGGCCTAGCCATGTGCTCATGGTGACAGGAATCTAGATTTGAACAGTGAAGTGAAGCAAGTGATCTCAAGTAGTGTGCAGGAGGAGATGTGCAGAGGAAGAGACTGCCAGATTTGGATTCAAACTACATTCATTCCCATTGCTAAAGATTCATTATCTGGGCATCCCATGTCCTTTTTCCCCATCCAAGTTAATCCCCTAATAAAAACAACAAAAACAAGCAAGAGACTGTTCATTGTCTAGGAAAGTGTGCCAAAATGAAGATCTGACCAGCAGGGTGAAATGTGTGGATTCTAGAACTTGTAGTGACCCCACGCGGGCACCGCTACTGTCGGGTGAGGTCAGGTGATCTGTGTTCTGTGCCACCTGGACGGCTGTCTTGTTGGACTTGTGTTGTATTGCCCGGGTTGCTAGGCCAGAGATAGGGAATATTATGGGCAAATCTGGCTTCTAGGCTGTCTGAGGACCTATCCAGAAGCAAGAGAGCAGCGCAGGGTTGGGACTGTGGCTTGCAGTCCAACCAAAAGTGACTGTTCTGTCGGCCAGAAAACATGTCATGGTCAGAGGTAAAGGGGAAGCTGTCGCCACTAAGGGACTATTCGCTTTGTTACCAGGGACCACAGTGAGTAACGGAAGCAAGTACCGGAGCAGTGTTCTCACCAACCCGGGACGGTGAAGAATCGGGAAACTTCAGTAGGAATCAAGCCAGGGACCCAGCCAGTGGAGGTGATGCTTGCAGAGAAGCCTTGTGTGCCAAGCCAGGGAACGAGAGCAGGCCAGCGGGGGTGAAGCTTGAGAGGTATCTAGAGTGCCAAGCTAGGGACCCAGCAGAGAAGCGGGGGTGACGCTTGAGGAAGATACCACCGTGAAGATTGGAGGAGCTCAAGCGATTCAGTGTCAGTGAATCAGTGGGTCTAGTGAAAGACCGGGAGCTCAGTGTATTGAAGAACTACAAGGTGTGATTGTAGTGAAAGTGAAGGAACTGTTAAGCCTTGTGTTTCGAACTCTTAAAGACTGTTGCCATAGGAGACAGCATTCCTACACATACAGATGTGGCGTCTTGCTGGATGCCTTTTCCCTGCATGGCTGTCCTTCTATTGAAGTCTCGGAGTCTGATTAATCCTGCAACTACCTAAGGGTGTCCTGGCCCTAACCATTTCTCCCCAAAAAAAGGTTTGTTAAGAGAAATAAATTTTCTTTTGCATCCAAAAAGTGTCTGGCGCCCAATAACTTTAACAATTATACACCCACCATGCCTCACAACCCACTACATACAGAAGGATTTTAGCTATCCCTGGCCGTGGAGGTTCTCATTAGATCAACAGAGGCCTGGGACCTTGCTACACATCTAATAGCTCATTAAGTGTACCAACCACCTCCGCCCAATATCTCTGGAGTTTGGCGACACCACCACAAAAGATGTATTAGAGTACCTGGGTTACCACACCTGGCACAGGTTGAATCAGATCTCAAGCCTATGGCATGCAGAAATTGGGAAGTTCTATATACCCTATGAAGGATGAAGATCTGAGTCAATCTGTGTGATGGAGAGAGAGACAAGAGGAAGAGACCAAAGAATTTCCTCCCAAACCTCCTCCGGGATAGGACCAATATCCTGTTCCCACCCAGCCCTGGAGTGAATAGAAAAGCTTAATAAAAACCTGTCTAACAGCGTCCTATATGTCACGGAAGTAAGTCACTTGACGTTGCTTGTGATATTCTATCCAGAACAATGGTGGAAGGAAAAAAACACCTCAACTGAAGAAAAGTGAGCTTGTAGGGCATGGAACGGTTGAAGAAACTGATAAAATCACCTTGATTGTAAGGGAAACTATTTCCCTAATTGTTCAAAAGATTTGAGAGAACCGTTCTCATATAATTGGATCAAGGTAGTTACTCCAGATCTTTCTCATCTCTGAAAACCCAGAGAATAGAAAGGCCAGGGAGTCTATCATTACCCCATATGGGGGTGTATCTAGTAGAATAAGAAAACCCCATCATTTTTATAACAGCATCCCATACTTTACACATTAACACCAACGTAGGCATGGCAGTAATGGAAACACCCCCCACTGCCCCCTCCAATACGTGCAGCGGTGACCGACCACTGAACACATGGGAACACACGGGAGAATAGGCACTGAGTGGGAGAGGATAGCCTCTCGGAGTCCCATCCCGCAAAGTGCTGTAATTTAAGGTGCTGTAATTGGGCCGCAAGGAAAACTATATAAATATAGTTGGGTACTGCTAATCCCCCAGTGTTCTTATCGGTGGCGGCTGGTGCTGAAAATTTTTGGGGGGGCGCAAACAAACGGAAAAATTCAGAAAAAAACACCATCAATTGCAGCCACTGTGCCATCAAACGCAGCCTCTGTGCCATCAAACGCAGCCTCTGTGCCATCAAACGCAGCCACTGTGCCCATCAAATGCAGCCACTGTGCCCATCAAACACAGCCACTGTGCTCATCAAACGCAGCCACTGTGCCATATCAAATGCTCCCACTGTGCCATCAAATGCTGCCACTGTGCCCATCTTATGCAGCTACTGTGACCATCTTATGCAGCCACTATCCCCATCAAATGCAGCATCATTGTGTCCCGTCAAATGCAGCCTCACTGTGTCCCATCAAATGCAGCCTCACTGTGTCCCATCAAATGCAGCCTCACTGTGCCATCAAACACAGCCTCACTGTGCCCCATGAAATGCAGCCTCACTGTGTCCCATCAAATGCAGCCTCACTGTGCCCCATCAAATGCAGCCTCACTGCGTCCCACCGAATGCAGCCTCACTGTGTCCCATCAAATGCACCCTCACTGTGTCCCATCAAACGCAGCTGCTGTGCCCATCAAACGCAGCCACTGTGCCATATCAAACACTCCCACTGTGCCATAAAATGCTGCCACTGTGCCCCATCAAATACAGCTTCTGTGCCCATCTTATGCAGCCACTGTGTCCATCAAATGCAGCCTCACTGTGCCCCATCAAATGCAGCCTCACTGTGTCCCATCAAATGCAGCCTCACTGTGCCCCATCAAATGCAGCCTCACTGTCCCATCAAATTCAGCCTCACTGTGCCCCATCAAATACAGCCTCACTGTGCCCCATCAAATACTGCCTCATTGTCCCTTCAAATGCAGTCTCACTGTGTCCCATCAAATGCAGCCTCACTGTCCCATCAAATGCAGACTCACTGTCCCATCAAATGCAGACTCACTGTGTCCCATCAAATGCAGCCTCGCTGTGTCCCATCAAATGCAGCCTCACTGTCCCATCAAATGCAGCCTCACTGTGCCCCATCAAATGCAGCCTCACTGTGTCCCATCAAATGCAGCCTCACTGTGCCCCATCAAATGCAGCCTCACTGTCCCATCAAATGCAGCCTCACTGTCCCATCAAATGCAGCATCACTGTGTCCCATCAAATGCAGACTCACTGTCCTATCAAATGCAGACTCACTGTGTCCCATCAAATGCAGCCTTGTTGTGTCCCATCAAATGCAGCCTCACTGTCCCATCAAATGCAGCCTCACTGTGTCCCATCAAACACCCCTACCTCCATTCTCCATGGGAGGTCTGGCACTTACCTTGCTGTGACGTCCTCTCCTCCTGCTGTGTCTCCTTCAGTGGGCAGCAGCGGCGGTGGAGGAGTCTGCTCCTCATGCTTCCTCTGCTCGGGTGCACTGGGAGAGAGAAAACCGGAAGTGACATCGTAACTCGAATGTCAATCAAAGCACCCGGCCATAGTAATACATACTACGGGCGCCGGGCAGAAGCTGTTTGGCACGATGGAATGCGCCGCAAGGCGGGACAAAAGCCCGCAAATGAAGCGCCTCGTCTGCAATCTCGTGATTGCATAGACGTGGCGCTTCCCATAGTGCACTTTATTTTCTTTTTTGTGACTGCCTGGAGGGGGGGGGGGGCGGCGCCCGTGCGCCCCCTATGGATGGGCCGCCACTGGTTCTTATGGTGCTGTAAAACTTCCAGTTTTATATGGGGGTTTTCTTTCCCATATTAAGTACCTAAATAATAGTAAAGATCAGTAAAGGTATCCAAGTAGGGGTATTATGTAAAAAATACAAAAACTGAGGCATCCATATCATCTTTAGTAGATTATTACGGCCTACTACTGATAAAGGTAACTTATTCCAAATTTTAAAAACGTATGATCTGACTGTCCAGAACGGGATTTGCATATTTAAATAGGCACGCCTAATATTTACTGCCGTTGACATATTAGACATAATATCTACATGATCAGGGTTGATAACATCTGTAGATAATAGAGAAATTGGCCAATAGGACTCAGGATATAAAGGGTTTTTATCTTTCTTAGGTATGACTACTATAATGGCCTTTACCCATAGAGTCCAGGAGCCGACCCATAGAAAAGGCCTCATTAAGTGTATTAAGGAGGGCCGGGAGCAGCGTTTCACTGTAATTTTTTTAGATCTCGATAGGGTGACCGCCAACCCCTGTCTCCTGGGGCTTTAGAGCTGGGAAAGCTAGCTACCGCATTTTCCAGTTCCTGTATGGTAAGTGGGGCGTTAAGAATTTCCCGGTCTGCCAATGGCAGAACCGGAAGATTATTAGTAGCCAGGTAGGCAGACAACTCAGCTGAGGTGTAATCAACCCTAGAGGCGTATAAACCCTGATAGTAAGACTCAAAGATGGATGTGATAGAACGCGTCTGAGCATTGATCTCTCCCTCTCCATTTTTCAGAGCTGAAACATGAGTGGGATTAAATTGAGACCGTACTATTTGGGACAGCAGCCTGCCAGTCGCCTCTCCCTCAGCCCAGATGAGCCTCTTCTGGAAAAGCTGTTTATTCCTAGCCCTAGCCTCTAGCAGCTCATTCAGCCTTCTCTGGGATGATAACCACTTAAGTTGGCTATCTGGGGTAGGTTCCTGGATGTAATTGGCTTCTGCTACAGAGGTCCCTGCTTTTGCAAGTTCCCGTTCCCTACGGGAAGCAGTTTTACTAGCACTGAATTTTTTAATTAACAGGCCCCCGAAGAAAGGCCTTGAGAGCATCCCATACCACCCATAAGGAAGTGAAACCCACATCGAGGGATAAGAAGACCCTGATGGAGGCAGGGACAAGATCTTCTTTAGGAAATAGATCCAACCAAAAGGGATTCAGCCACCAAGAGATGTTGGACTCCAGGTATCCTGACATTAAGAGAACTAGCAAAAGGGAATGATCCGAAATTCCTTGAGGTTCTATGTTCACTTCAACAAGACTTGGGATAAGCTCTGCAGAACACAGAGCCAAATCAAGATAAGGATGAATAATCAATCTAGATAAGGAGTTATGCGATTTCGCATTCATCAGGATGCAGGAGTCTCCACATATCCTGTAGCCCTAATGCCGCGTACACACGGTCGGACTTTTCGTCTACAAAAGTCCGACGGATGCCGACGGACCAAATCCGGCGGACAATTCGACCGTGTGTGGGCTTCATCGGACCTGCAGCGGACTTTTTCGGTCGAAAATCTGACGGACTTTAGATTTGGAACATGCTTCAAATCTTTCAGACGGACTCGAGTCCGGTCGAAAAATCTGCTCGTCTGTATGCTAGTCCGACGGACAAAAACCCACGCTAGGGCAGCTATTGGCTACTGGCTATGAACTTCCTTATTTTAGTCCGGTGTACGTCATCACGTAAGAATTCGAAGGACTTTTGTGTGATCGTGTGTAGGCAAGTCTGTTCGTTAGAAAGTCCGCCGCAAGTCCGCCAAAAGTCCGTTGAAAGTCTGTCGGACGGGCTGTCGGACTTTTGTAGCCGAAAAGTCCGGCCGTGTGTACGCGGCATTATTCCTTGCAGAGTCTTCCAAGAGGAGAGAGGCTCTCAGAAGCCATTGATCTAGGAGCTGGACACCTGTCATGCCCTAAATCAATTACATTATTAAAATCCCTGAGCACCAAAATTGGTACTAGGGGGTAATAAGGCAATAAGCTGGTGGAGCACATCATATATTTTTTTATTAGAGCTTTTATACAAAACAAACAAAAAAAACAAAAAAATAAAAGCAGTTAACACAAGCACAACCCTTGCAGGGGTAATTGGAAAAGACCAAAGGCTGCCCTTTACTAGTGAAACGATCTCTGATTGGTTGCTAGGGGCTGCTAAAATGTAACTCTTTTAATAAAAGTTTGTGATTATAAGCGTGTGTCAAGTATCCTGTATTTGGTTATTCCATTGTTACCAGGATTGTGTTGAGCACTTTACTGTAACCTGCATTTACTGGCATTAAAGGTGTTGTGTTGTAGATGAAGAGATTAGTCATCTGTTTCCAGGCTCAGTGTGTAATGTGAGCTTTCTCTAGAGGCAGCACTGGAGCTTCAGCAACCTGATCTGACACTACACAGGAGTAGTCTAGCCTGGGCAGCAGACACCAGGAGAGGGTAAAGCTGCACAGGGGTAATCCTGTCCCCCTCCCCTCCCCCTGTCATTGTCCTCCCTGATCTGTGTGACAGAAGACACTGCAGTCCACTCTGATGAACCAGGACTGATCTCCAGGACCATGGCTGAGAGGATGAAGTGGAGACCCTGGTCTGCCCTGGGCAGGCTGGAAACATACAGTTCCCACAGGTAAGAGGAGACCATGGCTGTACTTTGGGGTCACTATTTTAAGTTTTGGAGCAGGGAAGTCTCAGCCAGTAACTTGCATTGTGTGCAGGTTGTTTACTGTTGTCATGGAGATGGAGATGGAGCTGTTCAGTGTGTGAACATGTGCTGGGGCTGATGAAGTTCTTCACACCATGTCAGTGTGTATGAAAAGTACACAGATATACGAATAGCACAGGGATCTATGAAGACTATAGGGATTTATGAATAGTGAAAACATCTGTGAAAAGTACAGGAATCTATGGATAGTACAGGGATCCTATGAAAAGTACAGGGATCTATTACTAGTACAGAGATCTATGAAAACTACTAGGATCCTAGGAAAGTCTTGGTGACATGTGCACATCACTGGAGCTACAACACCTAATATGTTCTATGTTCTGTCAATCTGTCTTGCTATGGCTGGCAACACACTGATTCATTTCTAGGGGCACATTGTTGAATTTCAACTTATTGCTCACAACAGATTTTTTTTTCTTTACAGAGTACTGCATACGCTAATTGCTACTATATATATATATATATATATATATATATATATATATATATATAAAATAAATGTATGTATATATATATATATATACATGCAGTTGTGCTCATAAGTTTACATACCCTGGCAGAATGTATGATTTCTTGGCCATTTTTCAGAGAATATGAATGATAACACAAAAACATTTCTTTCACTCATGGTTAGTGTTTGGCTGAAGCCATTTATTATCAATCAACTGTGTTTACTCTTTTTAAATCATAATGACAACAGAAACTACCCAAATGACCATGATCAAAAGTTTACATACCCCAGTTTTTAATACCATGAATTGCCCCCTTTAACATCAATGACAGCTTAAAGTCTTTTGTGGTATTTGTGGATGAGGCTCTTTATCTTCTCAGATGGTGAAGCTGTCCATTCCTCCTGGCCAAAAGCCTCCAGTTCTTGTAAATTCTTGGGGTGTCTTGCATGAACTGCACGTTTCAGATGGCTCAATGATATTGAATTCAGGAGACTGAGATGGCCACTCCAGAACCTTCATTTTATTCTGCTGACAGGTCGACTTGGCCTTGTGTTTTGGATCATTGTCATGTTGGAATGTCCAAGTATGTCCCATCCCACGCGCAACTTCCTGGCTGATGAATGCAAATGTTTCTCCAGTATTTTTTGATAACATACTGCATTCATCTTGCCATCAAATTTGACCAAATTTCCTGTGCCTTTGTTGCTCACACATCCCCAAAACATCAGCGATCCACCTCCATGTTTCACAGTAAGAATGGTGTACCTTTCATCATAGGCCTTGTTGACTCCTCTCCAAATGAAGCATTTATGGTTGTAGCCAAAAAGCTCAATTTTGGTCTCATCACTCCAAATGACTTTATGCCAGAAGGTTTGAGGCTTGTCTCTGTGCTGTTTGGCGTATTGTAAGCGGGATACTTTGTGGCATTTACGTAGTAATGGCTTTCTTGTGGCGACTCGACCATATAGCCCATCTTTCTTCAAGTGCCTCCTTATTGTGCATCTTGAAACAGCCACACAACGTTTTGAGAGAGTCCTGTATTTCACCTGAAGTTATTTGTGGGTTTTTCTTTGCATCCCGAACAATTTTCCTGGCAGTTGTGGCTGAAATTTTAGTTGGTCTACCTGACCGTGATTTGGTTTCAATAGAACCCCTCATTTTCCACTTCTTGATTAGAATTTTAACACTGCTGATTGACATTCTCAATTCCTTGGATATCTTTTATATCCCTTTCCTGTTTTATACAGTTCAACTACCTTTTCCCGCAGATCCTTTGATGCCGTGTACACGCGACCGGACTTTCTGGCATACTTTGTCCTGCAGACTTTTCGACTGACTTTACGATGGAGTTTCCAAATGAACGGACTTGCCTACACACGATCAACCAAAGTCCGACGGATTCGTACGTGATGACGTACGACCGGACTAAAACAAGGAAGTTCATAGCCAGTAGCCAATAGCTGCCCTAGCTTTTTTTTTGAAACATGTTTAATTTCTAGGTCCGTCAAACTTTTGGGGAAAAAAGTCAGCTGGAGCCCACACACGATCGAATTGTCTGACGGACTCCGGTTCGCTGGACCAAGTATGCCGTAAAGTCCGGTCGTGTGTACGCGGCATAACAATTCTTTTGCTTTCCCCATGACTCAGAATACAGAAACGTCAGTGCAGCACCTGATAAGAGATGCAAGGGTCTTTCAGGAGTCCAGAAAATTATTGACATTTTATATACACACACACACTAACTACAAGCAAACAGATCACAGATGAGCATGGTTACCTTTAATAGCCATTCAAACCCCTTTTGTGTCAACTTGTGTGCATGTTATCAGGCCAAAATGCAGTGGCGGCTGGTGCTCAAAATTTTTGGGGGGGTGCAAACAAACTGAAAAATACTGAAACCCCCCCATTAATTGCAGCCTCACTGTGCCCATCAATTGCACTCTCACTGTGCCCATCAAATGCAGCCACTGTGATCATCAATTGCAGCCATTGTGCCCATCAAAGGCAGCCACTGTGCCCATCAAAGGCAGCCACTGTGCCCATCATATGCAGCCATTGTGCCCATCATATGCAGCCACGTGTGCCCATCATATGCAGCCACTTTTGCCCATCATATGCAGCCACTGTACCCATCATATGTATCCAATGTGCCCATCAAATGCAGCCACTTGTGCCCGTCAAATGCAGCCACTTGTGCCCATCATATGCAGTCACTTGTGCCCATCATATGCAGCCATTGTGCCCATCAAACACAGCCACTGTGCCCATCAAATGCAGCCACTTGTGCCCATCATATGCAGCCACTTGTGCCCGTCAAATGCAGCCACTTGTGCCCGTCAAATGCAGCCACTTGTGCCCGTCAAATGCAGTCACTTGTGCCCATCAAATGCAGCCACTTGTGTTCATAATATGCAGCCACTGTGCCCACCCCCCCCCCACACTCATGGGGATCGCGGCTCTGCCAGCAACTCCAACCCCCCCGCGCATGGCTCTGACAGACCCCCCTGGTACTTACCACCAGGCAGCAGCTCCTCTCAGTGCAGTGAGTGCACCAGAGCGGCGGCGACTTCCTCTGAGTCCGCTCCTCTTCCTAAGCGCCAGGCATCCAATGGGATGCACAGGTGAGCATGGTTACCTTTAATAGCCATTCAAACCCCGTTTGTGTCAACTTGTGTGCATGTTATCAGGCCAAAATGCAGTGGCGGCTGGTGCTCAAAATTTTTGGGGGGGCGCAAACAAACTGAAAAATACTGAACCCCCCCCCCCATTAATTGCAGCCTCACTGTGCCCATCAATTGCAGCCTCACTGTGCCCATCAAATGCAGCCACTGTGATCATCAATTGCAGCCATTGTGCCCATCAAAGGCAGCCACTGTGCCCATCAAAGGCAGCCACTGTGCCCATCATATGCAGCCATTGTGCCCATCATATGCAGCCACGTGTGCCCATCATATGCAGCCACTTTTGCCCATCATATGCAGCCACTGTACCCATCATATGTAGCCAATGTGCCCATCAAATGCAGCCACTTGTGCCCATCATATGCAGCCACTTGTGCCCGTCAAACGCAGCCACTTGTGCCCATCATATGCAGTCACTTGTGCCCATCACATGCAGCCACTTGTGCTCATAATATGCAGCCACTGTGCCCACCGCCCCCCCCCCCACTCATGGGGATCGCGGCTCTGCCAGCAACCCCAACCCCCCCGCGCATGGCTCTGACAGACCCCCCTGGTACTTACCACCAGGCAGCAGCTCCTCTCAGTGCAGTGAGTGCATCGGAGCGGCGGCGACTTCCTCTGAGTCCGCTCCTCTTCCTAAGCGCCAGGCATCCAATAGGGTGGCCTAGTGCTTTGGCCAATCAGGAAACAGGTCTGATGCCCTGCCCCCTGATTGGTGAGGAGGAAGATTAGTGTGAAAATAGTGAATTCATTTGCTATCGTCACACAATTGGGTGGGATCAGGGCGCACTCTCTGCGCCCCGAGCCCACCCTATTTTGAAGCCCATTAGAGCCTCTGGCTCTAATCAGGTGCTTCAAAAAGTACCACCACTCCCGAACAGGGGAAAAGTTCTAATTTCAACAGTGAACCCCATTGAAGTCTATGGGAGCCGAACAGGGATAATCAAAAGTGCCCAATTTGAAGGCTTATATGCAAGTAATGGGGGACAGGTATCAATGCAATTTTTTTATTAAAAACGATAGTTTTTTTCAGGAGCAGGGATTTTAATGATGCTTAAACTGCAACAATAAAAATGAAAAATTCCTTTAAATATAGTGCCTGGGGGGTCCCCTTAGTCTGCATCAAAAGTGTTGCATCTGTAGCATGCAAAAAATTATATTTCTAAAGGGAAATAAAAAAACTGATCAAATCAAATTTAAAATGACTCATGGTTGCAATTGCCGGCACCCGGCCATTGAAAAAAAAAAAGGTGTGGGCCCCCCCCAGTCTATACCAGGCTCTTCCCCCCACCCCAAAGCACCTTGTCCCCAGGGCCTGAACAGGGCCTCATCCCCACAACCATGGCCGGTGTTTGTGGGGGTCTGCGGGCAAGGGGCTTATCGGAATCTGGAAGCCCCCTTTAACAAGGGGGCCCCCATATCCCGGCCCCTCTATGTGAATGAGTATCGGGTACATAGTACCCCTACCCATTCACCAAAAAGCATAAAAAAGTAATAAAAACTCAGAGACCGTTTTTGACAATTCCTTTATTAAAAAATAAAAAAAACAGTGTACCCCGATGTAAACCCATCATGAATCATTCCGCCCACCGCACTAAAAAAAAACGCTCCCGCCGACTGACCCAGCATGCACCGGTCCATGACATCAAAAGGAGGCAGTGCCACCAGGTGACGTAGCCAGATGGACCTCCCCTTACCTATATAAGAAATGACATACGGCTTAGCCTGCCGTAGGCGGCCAGCCTTTATAGATGGTGGGAGCGTTTATTTATTTATTTTTGGGTGGGGCGGGCGGCGTGATTAGCGATGTATTTACATCGGGGACACTGTTTTTTACTTTTTAATAAAGGAATTGTCAAAAACTGTCTCTGTGTTTTTATTAGTTTTTTTAACTTTTTTGGTGAATGGGTAGGGGTACAATGTACCTGATACTCATGAACATAGGTGGGGGGCCGGGATCGGGGGGCCCCCCTTGTTAACCACTTTAGCCCCGGAAGGTTTTACCCCCTTAATGACCAGGCCATTTTTTGCGATATGGCACTGCGTTATTTTAACTGACATTTGCTCGATCATGCGACGCTGTACCCAAATGAAATTGATGTCCTTTTTTTCCCACAAATAGAGCTTTCGTTTGGTGATATTTGATCACCTTTGTGGTTTTTATTTTTTGCGCTATATACAAAAAAAGAGTGACAATTTAGCAAAAAAAAAAAAAATTTTTTTTACTTTCTGCTATAAAGCACATTCAATAAAAAAATGTAAAAATCTAATTTCTTCATCAATTTAGGCCAATATGTATTCTGCTACATACTTTTAGTAAAATCCCAATAAGCGTATATTGATTGGTTTGCACAAAACTTATCGTGTCTACAAACTATGGGATGATTTTATGGCATTTTTCGTTCTCTTTTTTTTTAATAGTAATGGCGGAAATCAGCGATTTTTAGTGGGACTGCGACATTGAAGCGGACAAATTGGACACCTAACTGACACTTTTTTGGGAACCAGTGACATTATTACAGCGATCAGTGCTAAAGATGTGCACTGTTACTGTACTAATGACACTGACAAGGAAGGGATTAACATCAGGGGCAATTAAAGGGTTAACTGTGTGCCTAGCTTGTGCTTGCTAACTGTGTGGGGGTTGCTCTGACTGGATGAAGACAGAGATCGATGTTCCTACTTAGCAGGAACACAAGATCTCTATCTTCTCCCCTGTCAGAACGGTGTTCTGCCTTGTTTACATAGGCAGATCGCCGCTTCGCCTCTCTGGGAAGTGATTGCGGGTGGCCAACGGACATCGTGCCTGCCGGACCCGCTGATTTGATTGCACCGCCCAGTGTCTATTGTATGAAATGACGTACAGGTATGTCGTTTTTCACGCAATAAGGCTCACCTGCCGCAGTAAAAGTCGGCAAGTGGTTAAATAGGGCTTCCAGATTCCGACCATCCCCCTGCCCGCAGACCCCCACAACCACTGGCCATGGTGGGAATAAGGCCCTTGTCCCCATCAACATGATGACAAGGTGCTTTGGGGCGGATGGGCAGAGGTTTTGCACAAAGCAGCCACAATCTTTTTCTTCTTGCATCCACTGCTTGCGCTCTTGGCTTCTCCCCCCTGACCATTGCCCCCAATAGCAAGCCTCTTGCTATGGAGGCATTGGTGCATGCTCGCTCCTGAGCCCCACTCTATAAGTCCATAAGACACACAGAGCAATGGCAGAGCCCCACCCCCGCTCTGTCTTTATTGACTCACTGGCTTTGATTGACAGCAGTGGGAGACAATGGCTCATGCTGCTATCTCAGCCAATGAGTAGAGGAAGTACCAGGACAGTCGAGGCTCTTGTGCATATCACTGGATCTAGAGGGGGCTCAGGTGAGTTTCCAGGAGCAGCACACAGAAGATTTTTCGCTTCATTCATAGAATGCATGAAGGTAAAAAAAACCTTCAGCCTTTACAACCACTTTGAGCCTCACACACAGCTGTTTCTGTTTTAGTCAATTACTGTGTTTCAATCTACATATGAAATTGATGATCATTCGCACCTGCTTGGTATAATTGGTTAATCACACACTGGACTCTAAAGCCGACACACTCTACACACGACCACATTGTTGGCCAACCGAGCGTCTGATTTTTGTCCAAAGGGCATGTGCCAGGAACTTGTCTTGTATACTAACGGTAAACAATTGTCGGCCAACAAACATGAACGTAGTGATGTACTACGAGGAATTTCAGCTCTTGAGCGCCACCCTTTGGGCCCCTTCTGATAATTTTGTGTTTTGTGAGCATTGATTCCAAGCATACGTGTTTGTACTTTCGACTTTTGTGTGACAAACTTGTGTACTGACGATACGAAAACCAGACAACAGACCGTTGTCCGCCGAAAATTTACTAGCCTGCCATCCAACATTTGTTGGCCAAAAGTTGGACAACAATTGTCAGAAGGAGTGTACTAACGGTCAGATTTTAGGACAACAGTCCATCAACAGACAATAATCGGATCATGTGTACGAGGCTACTTACTTTGTGCAATTGTATTATGTGGGCAAGTGTAAAGCGTCGTACACACGATAAGATTGTTGGCCAACAAAGCGTCAGACTTTTGTCTGAAGGGTATGTGCCAGGAACTTGTCTTGTATACAAATGGTACACAATTGTCGGCTAACAAACACGAACGTAGTGACATACTACGAGGTATTTCAGCTCTTGAGCGCCACCCTTTGGGCACCTTCTGCTAATGTCATATTTGGTGAGCATTGATTCTGAGCATGCGTGTTTGTACTTTGGTCTTTTGTGTGACGGACTTGTGTACAGCCGATAGGAAAAACACGATGGCCAAGACCATACAGCGGTTTAACAGGACAGGTTCCACTCAGAACAGTCCTCGCAATGGTCGACTAAAGAAGTTGAGTGCACATGCTCAGCGTCATATTCAGTGGTTGTCTTTGGAAAATAGACGTATGAGTGCTGCCAGCATTGCTGCAGAGGTTGAAGGGGTGGGCGGTCAGCTTATCAGTGCTTAGACCTTACGCCGCACGCTGCATCTAATTGGTCTGCATGGCTGTCTCCCCATAAGGAAGCCTCTTCTAAAGATAATGCACAAGAAAGCCAGCAAACAGTTTGCTGAAGACAAGCAGATTAAGGACATGGATTACTGGAACCACGTCCTGTGGTCTGATGAGACCAAGATAAACTTATTTGGTTCAGATGGTGTCAAGTGTGTGTGGCGGCAACCAGGTGAGGAGTACAAAGACAAGTGTGTTTTGTCTACAGTCAAGCATGGTGGTGGGAGTGTCATGGTCTGGGGCTGCATGAGTGCTGCCAGCACTGGGGAGCTACAGTTCATTGACGGAACCATGAATGCTAACATGTACTGTGACATACAAAGTGAGAGGCCTATAATATCATAAAGGTTTAAATAGATATCAGTACCATCATCCCAAAGTATCAAGATCAAGGAAGATAAGAGGGCAGAGCAGCAGCCGCAGTTGCTGCTACTGTCAGCTAGTGTCTCCACCCCCACCACAGGAAGAAAAGGGGGACTATTACGGTACTCAGTATTAATATACAATGGTAAGTGTGAAACAGAAAAGTATAAAATATTATGTAAAAATTCACTTTTAATAGAAAAAATGTTTATAAAAATGTACAATTTCACATACAATTGCGATATGTATGTACTGTGACATACTGAAGCAGAGCATGATCCCCTCCCTTTGGAGACTGGGCCGCAGGGCAGTATTCCAACATGATAACGACCTCAAACACACCTCCAAGATGACCTCTGCCTTGCTAAAGAATCTGAGGGTAAAGGTGATGGACTGGCCAAGCATGTCTGCAGACCTAAACCCTATTGAAGCATCTGTGAGGCATCCTCAAATGGAAGGTGGAGGAGCACAAGGTCTCTAACATCCACCAGCTCCGTGATGTCGTCATGGAGGAGTGGAAGAGGACTCCAATGGCAACCTGTGAAGCTCTGGTGAACTCCATACCCAAGAGGGTTAAGGCAGTGCTGGAAAATAATGATGGCCACACAATATATTGACACTTTGGGCCCAATTTGGACATTTTCACTTAGGGGTGTACTCACTTGTGTTGCCAGCAGTTTAGACAATAATGGCTGCGTGTTGAGTTATTTTGAGGGGACAGCAAATTTATACAAGCTGTACACTCACTACTTTACATTGTAGCAAAGTGTCATTTCTTCAGTGTTGTCACATGAAAAGATATAATAAAATATTTACAAAAATGTGAGGGGTGTACTCACTATTGTAAGATACTGTATATACATTTCCCACTTTACAGCATTTCTTCACACCTGCCTAAAACAGACATTTGCAAATACAGTACATGTGGAAGCTGAAGTGCCCCATCATGGCTGCTCTGTTGCTTTGTAAATTGTGCTCCCTAACTCTAAACTATCTGAGTTCCCAGCTATGGGATACATAGTGTATATAACAAAGTGCAAACTGAGAGCCGGATCACCTGGGGACAGCTATGCAGGCGCAATGGGAGATTTGTCCATCTGATCTGTATCAGTGTAATGCCAGTGTTTCGTCAGATTAGGCAACCCATCAAAGTGTGTAACGGAAGTGGCGTTCCGTCGCGCCATCTTGCTACACCCCGCACTCCTCCATTGTAAGGATACACTGAGAAGGGGGGAAGTGGACATCTTGTTACACCCACCGGAGTTTTGCATTTTACACTTATTTTTAACAGTAAGTTGAGTTTATATAGTGAAATACAGTACTTAGAACTCCGTCTTACTGTTTAGATGTTGAATTTTAAAAGCAGTGGCAAGCCTGCTCATCTCATAGGTTTGCTAATCTGACAGAAGTTCGCTGCTTTTAAAATTCAATATCTAAACATTCGTACAGAGTTCTACGTACTGTATTTCACTATATAAACTTTACTGTTAAAAATAAGTGTAAAATGCAAAACTCTGGTGGATGTAACAAGATGTCCGCTTGCCACCTTCTCAGTGTATCCTTACTATGGAGGATTCCGGGGGTGTAGCAAGATGGCGGCAACGGAACATTACTTCCGTTACACATTCTGACAGGTCGCCGAATCTGACGAAACACCGGCTTTACTCTCTTGCTTCATCGTGGTGAAACTTACTTTCCAAAGGTCAGGTTATCATTAGTGTGAACAATAGAAATTGGTTGCTTTATTTCAATGTAGGGTTCCAACTTCCAGGCCATGTAAAGGAAATTCCTGATAAACCTACTCTTGTCTGAGCTCTTTCAAGCTGTATGATTTCACAACTTCTCACACACCTCTTGAACAGACTTAGTGAGTTTCCTTGGCTGCTGTGATAAGATAATTATAAAATACATTCGGTTGCATAAACCCTCTGTAGAAGCCAAACCAGCTTAGAGATCGATGGGTCCTGCAGCACGATGCCACAAGACCAGGCAAAAAGCAATTTACGAGGGTAAGCTTGTGGTTTAGAGCAGAAATATGCAGCTAATGTTGGGATATTACACTATGGGGTGGATTTACACTATGAAGGTGTAGTTGCTCCAGAGCTTAGTAAATGAGAGTGAACATGGCTGACTTCCATCATCCAATCATGTGCAAGTAAATAAGCTGTTTTTCTTTTTTCTTTGTAAAGTGAAGCTTTACCTCATTTACTAAGCTCTGGAGCAAATTTACCTTTAGTAAATCAACCCATATGATTCTTCTGTTGGGGAAGACATAGGGAGTTGATTCACTAAAGGCTAATAGACTGTGCACTTTGCAAAGTGCAGTTGTTCCAGAGCTTAGTAAATGAGCAGAAGCTCTGCTGACTTCCGTCATCCAATCACGTGCAAGTAAAAATGCTATTTTTTTTTTCTTGCATGTGATTGGGTATTCTTTGCAAAGTGAAGCTTTACCTCATTTAGGAAGCTCTGGAGCAACTGCACTTGTACCCTCTATACAGTCTATTTGCCTTTAGTAAATCAAACCCACAGGTTGAATGCAAGGAAGGATGTGAAGGTACATTGCATTGTGGCATTATGAAGGAACTGCCTTTTTAATGTTGAGAAAAAGATGAAGACTGAAGAGTGAAGGTTACATGTACAGTAGCTTTAATAAGTATTAAGAAGACAAAGCTTAACAAAAGGGGGTATTTATAAACAAAATTGCAGAGCTATTCCTCCTATGAAACTGAATGTACAATTGGTCTGTGTGAACAGGGCAGAAATAAAAGGTTATTAAGCTATTCACATACAGAGTGAATCAGGAAAATACTGTATTATGGCCACAAGATGGTGCTGATGATCATAGGAAATTAATACTTATTGTAGTGATATATAGTAGTTGTAGGATGATAGAATGTAGTCATATAGTGGTAGTGGGATGATAATTATTATTATACTTCAAGTTATTCCAGCAGCAATACGGTTCATTTAGTGAGATGCATTTATTGAGTCCCAGAACAGAACAAAGTTCACAAGTTACTTGCAACAGTTGACAAAATTCAGCAGAGTAAATATTGCAATGAACAGCAGCCTTCAGAGTTGCATCCCTCATTTATGTTATCGCAAGCATAGAAACACCACAACCCAGCATAATATGCACCTAAGTAGCTTCCATGCATGCAATAATGTGTATTATAATCTAGACCTGTGCTCTCATCTTGATGAAGAAAGAATGTGTGTAAGTATGAATGAGGCTAACAGCTAAAACTTCCCCTGAAATACTAGTCTGACATCATGGGGGGGGTTCTGATTAACACAGCAAAGAGTCATCAGCTCCTCTTTAAAATAGAGTAGGCTTGGACAAATTCTGGCCTGGTCAATATGTCAGTACTGTATGTGTGTGTATATGTATACATATATAGATTATCCTAAATAAATGGATAACAATTATTTACTGTGATTGTCAGCTCCATCAAGTGGCCATAATGCAGTATTTTCCTGATGCACTCTATTTGTATGCATGAGTAACATTCAACACGGAGAAATCATAACCTAATAACATTCAATTTTCCCAATTCACACACAATGAATGTACATTCAGTTTCACATGATGAATAGTTCTGCAATTTTTTTTATAAATACACCCCTAAATGTTGTTGTTTTCTTACATTGAAATGCTTCATAACCTGCATTACCACTGTTCACTCAGTTCTCTATCTGCCCAGAGTGAAGAGCAATGACTGTCAGTCACCACTCTCTGCTCTGCCCCTCCGGTGCTCACTAGATCAGTGGGAGCATGGGAGCGGGAGTGGGAGCAGCTGGCTCTGGCTTGCAGCCGCTCACTAAGAGCCGGAGTCAGCTGTCATTTAGGCAGCATGGAGGATCTGGACAATATGGTCAGGATCATTCCAGAGCCTGGAGCCGCTTTGCAACATCAGAAGTATGGCCAAAAAGCTTTGGTCATTCTTCTCTTTTAATATTTCTAATTGCATTTAATTTGTAAAAAGATAAAAAACTTAACCTGGTACTATTTTTGTGATCTAAAAACTTTGCACATCACAACTGCTCCCTGCATTGTCTTATTTGTGGGAAATCATTTGAACATTTTCAGTTTTGGAACATTGGTTTGATGTTTTGATTGTTAGTGGGGTCCAACTGATGAAATTATTTTCTTTGATTTCTAACAATGTATGTTGTTTTCGTCTGGGAAAATGTCATTCATACCAAATGTTAAAAGTAAACTAAATTTTGAAATACTTTTGATTGACCTCCGGCAAGTTTCTGTTGACATTATCGAATGCACTGACTAGATTTTTTTGTACAAACATTTGTTTGAAAACCTACCAGTGTAGGGCCACATTAAAGCGCAACTTTACCCATAACAACTTGAAAAAAAAAAATTGTTCTTTAATAAGGAACATAGGCCTCTTTCACACGGACGATCCGTATGTCCGTTTTTCATCCTTCCGTTTTCGGATGAAAAACGGACATACATTCATCCCTATGGAGCGTCGGATGTCAGCGGTGACATGTCCGCTGACATCCGACCCGCTCCGATCCGAAAAGTGTAACGGAGGAAAAACCTACTTTTACATCCGTTTTCGGATCGGATCGGGTCACGACGGACACTACGGACCGTCATCATCCGATCCCCCCATAGGGGAGAGCGGCGCTCTGACAGGTCCGTCGCTGCACAGTGTGCAGCAATGCACCTGTCATCTTCCTGCTCAGCGGGGATCGGCGGAGCGATCCCTGCTGAGCAAGCGGATGTTCACGGGGCGGATCATGACTGATCTGCCCCGTGTGAAAGAGCCCTTAAAGTGATTTTAAAGTTGTTTGTTTTTTTAAAATAACAAACATGTTATACGTACCTGCTCTGTGTAGTGGTTTTGCACAGAGCAGCCCAGATCCTCCTCTTCTCGAGTCCCTCTTGGTGCCCCTGGCCCCTCCCCCCCTCCCGAGTGCCCCCTCAGCAAGCAGCATGCTATGGGGGCACCCGAGCCGAGCTGCAGCTCCGTGTGTCCATTCAGACATGGAGCTGTCGTCTGGCCCCGCCCCTCTCTCTCCTGATTGGCTAACTGACTTTGATTGACAGCTGTGGGAACCAATGGCGCCGCTGCTGTGTCTCAGCCAATTAGAAGGGAGAATTCCAGACGACCAAGGGACTCGCGGACATCGCTGGACAGAGATGGAGCTCAGGTAAGTATTAGGGGGGCTAGGGAGGCTTCTACACACAAAAGGCTTTTTATCTTAATGCATAGAATGCATAGAACTCCTTTAATAATTATGCTACCGAAATTAGTGTGTGCTGTAAATTGCCTCCAGCATTGCTCCTGTGTCTTCTTGCCAGAGGCTGCCATTTTGCTGAAGCTCAGAGCCCCTGAACAGCCGTAAATCATAAAGCCAAACTAAACCTATCGATCTAACAGTTTAAAAAAAACAGTTACATTCCTGGAATGCCAGGATTGCTAACTGTCACATGTGCTTCCATACTTAACCAAACTGTCAAACCATCAAATGGCTGGTGTCATAATTGATCACATGTGCAGCACCATGGCAGTTGCAAATCAAACAGAAGCAGCTTCCTTGGCTGTAAAGGATAGGAGGGATTAATTCCACTTTAAGATTGTCAGCAGATCTGCCTCTACAAATTCAGCAGTGCCTAAAAATACCTAAAAATGGACAGCAACTGAGCATGTGCAGAGCAGGGTGAGGCAGTGTATCACTGGATTTTAAAAAGTATATACACTTATTTTTAATGTTTTTAGGTAGTTATATTTGCAAAAGGGGCCAACCTGAAGTGATCTGCTTTGTCAGATTTTGTGTCAAGACCTTATATTTTTGTTTGCACATTTGGATGCCATGTTCACATCTTTGGCACCTTTAGCACTGATTCTTACAGAGAGGAAGGCAATCATTTCATGAGTCCCCATGTGTTGTATTATGATTGCATGGGCTTTTTAAGTATCTTTTTTCCTGCAAATTGGTTATGCTGTGTCAGTGTCGGTATATTTATAGACAGCTGTAAATAACCATAGATAGTTGATTAAAGCTCCCTGTGGAACTCACTATTTCTCACTGCAGACATCAAATCGGCAATAGCACACATGACATGTGGTTAAAGACACTCAAGCTGATTGTATTTGTTTAGTTAAAATGATATGATTCTGGGTTGTTTTTTCCACAAAGTTTACAGATTTCTAAACTGTTTTAGAGTTTTCATTATTTAAGAAATACGTTTTAAAATATTTAAATGATAACTAAATCCTAAGTAGCAATTCATATAAATAGCTATACTATATTCAGAAAATTATGTTTTTTCTTAAAGTAGTACTAAACCCTCTTTGCTTTTTAACTTAACACATTCAGCATGTAAAGAGGGGTTGGGTAGGAAGGTAGGTAGTTGTTTGTCATGTCCGCCATGCTTTCCTCCATATTGGGCGACAAGCAAGAAAGGCCTACCCTGGAGTGGGACCTTCTGGACTATGCTAAGAACCTTGTACAAGGTCATAATACTGCACACACGGGGTACCTCTGCTTTGTGCCATTTTCATCAATGCCCTGGGACAAGGCTGAGGCTGCCATGGGGGAACACTCCACCTTATGGTGGGAATCTACTCTTAGATATGAACCCTATGTTAACTCTCGGGTCCCCGTGACAATGTACACCTTCTTGTAATCTGCATTTAGCAGAGACATGCTGAGCCTGTCCAGCATTTTTCACTATCAATACCCAGCAGTGGAGTTGGCCCCGACCCAGGGTGCACCATGGGTGGGCTCCACACACGCAGTTAACCTCTGTACAGGATGGGAACCTGTGCGGCGCAAATCTGCTTCTGTTGCTCCAGGTAACAGAGCATTGGCGGAAAGAGTGCCGACGATATCTCCCTCGCTGCTAGAGACTGTTCCACCCATAACAGGTACACGCTATCGACAGGCTGCTGTAAAACTTCCATTACCCTAGGTAACCATTGGTGTCTTCACGCTACTCCACTCCACACCAATGTCTTCATACCCCAATGGGTGTAAGACCCACTTGGTAGACTTTGGGTGTCGGTTACTTGCATTACACCCTTTTCAGTAACTTCAGACCAGGCAGGGACAATGTTTCAAATGCTTTACTTAGAAAAGTGAAAAGGCAATTACAGAGTCCAAAATTTAAAGGCATAATTCTTCCCTAGTTCCCTAACTTTAACCACAGGCTGTATGCTGCCCCTGCATACCTCCAAAGGTAGCGATCATGCAGTACAAAGTCCATCAAAAGACATTCCTCCAGGACTGGTGTCTTTGGGGCAAACCCCAAGTTCTGATGACTTACATTCTCATGGGTGTATACCTCCCAACCGTCTCAAATTTGCTGGGATTGTCATGGGATTTGATGTAAGTCCTGTAGTCCCGGCGAATCAAGGCTGAGTCCTGGAATGAAGTCCAGTGCCGTAACAAGTTCCAGCACTTGGCGCCAGCGACTTCTCTGACGCGGGCGCACTAGCATGGGCTCTTGTCACTGCCCACTGTGGGGCTCCTGTCACTACCGGCGGCTGCGGGGCTCCTGTCACTGCCCATCTGTGGGGCTCCTGTCACTGCCGGCAGTTGCCGGGCTCCTGTCATTGCCCGTGGCTACAGCACTCTGTCACTGCCTGCGGCTGCGGGGCTCCTGTCACTGCCTGCTGCGGGGGTCCTGTCACTGCCCGCCTGCGTGGCTCCTGTCTCTGCCGGCGCCTGTGGGGCTCCTGTCACTGCCCTTGGCTGTGGGGTTCCTGTCATCTCCCGCGGCTGCAGTCCCCTGAGATCTCCCATGCCGGTATTTCTGATCTGAAGTCTATAAAGTTGAGTGGGGGGGGGTGGATTGTGCACTACAACCTCCCAAGATTAGTCTGCCCTGTACAATCCCCCCAGGTCAGTCAGACCAACCTGGGAAAGAGGGGGATTGTAGGATTGTACTGGGCACAGACTGACCTGGGAGGGGGAGATCATACTGGGGTACAGACAAGCCTGGGGGTGGGATTGTCTTGGGTGCAGACTAACCTAGGGGGTTATGAAAATATATAAACTAAATTTATACGCTAATGGTGTATCAAACAAGTATATGAAAATAAAAAATACAAAATGCAGCTGCTACACACAAAGTGCTAATCACTTGAAAAACATATAGATATAAATATAGCGCTCGCAAATACAATAAGTGAAATTATAACAAATAAAAAATATATAATGAATAAAAAAGAAACAAAGTCCAAATAAGGTGACTAAAGGTGCTCCAATCCAAAGTGAAGGAAATATAAGGTGCTTCAGAAAAATTCAGGTGTGCAACACCCCCTCGTGTATCCCCACTCACCAGATCAGAACGACCCCCAGCTTTTCAGTCTGGTGGGTCATTTAAAGCTTGGTAAAGATATCCTGGGATGGCGGATATGGTGATATGGCATACAAGTCCAGAGTTCCTTTATGAAGTTGCTCAGCCAGAAAAAACAGGTACCCTCTGACACTGTTACGTAGGATCAAACCAAGTCCGCTTTGCTCTCCCACAGTATTCAAAATATTTCTCTAGGTAGCATCTGAGAAGCACTTCAGTCCTAAGGAGTGTGATAACACACCACAAGCCAGACCGCAGGAGCACACATGGGGGAGAGGTGCTACGGTGCTCCTGCGGTCTGGCTTGTGGTGTGTTATCACACTCCTTAGGACTGAAGTGCTTCTCAGATGCTACCTAGAGAAATATTTTGAATACTGTGGGAGAGCAAAGCGCTCTTGGTTTGATCCTACGTAACAGTGTCAAAGTGCACTTGAAATTGCACTGAAAGTGCACTTGGAAGTGCAGTTGCTGTAGATCCGAGGGGGACATGCAAGGAAAGTAAAAAACAGCATTTTTGCTTGTACATGATTGGATGATAAAATCAGCAGAGCTTCCCCTCATTTCAGATCTACCCCTCAGATTTGCAGCGACTGCACTTTGCACTTGTAGTTTGCACTTGTAGTGCAAAGTGGATTTGCCTTTCGTAAATAACCCCCAATGTGTCCCCACATGTATGCACAGGATTATGATAAAAGATGATGCGGCCCTTGGCTTATAGTGTGGAATTCCCCCAAAAAATTTGAAGTCACGTGTGTTGTGACGCAATGCGTAGGGAGAAACTGGGTGAAGCTGACCCCCATGTCACGGCCGGACCGGAGGTTTTACATTGTATCGGAGCTTGATGAATATCGTTAATGTTAAATGTGAGTGATACTTTTTTCCTTTTTAATAAATAAAATAATGGTTTTAAACTATGGGAGATCTCTTTGTCTACATATGATCTAATGTGGGAGCAAATTGGAGAGAAGTGATTGGAGAGGACACACACGGGCAGACCAGTGATATCAACACGGAAGAGAGACGTGCTAACAAGTATACTTGATCTACAGTGCCTTGAAAAAGTATTCACACCCCTTGAAATTTTCTACATTATGTCATGTTACAACCACAAACGTAAATGTATTTTATTGGGAGTTTATGTGATAGACCAACACAAAGTGCCACATAATTGTGAAGTGAAAATGATAAATGGTTTTCAACAATTTTTACAAATAAATATGTGAAAGGTGTGGTGTGAATTTGTATTCAGCCCCCGAGTCAATACTTTGAAGAACCACTTTTCACTGCAATTACAGCTACAAGTCCTTGTTGTGGATGTCTCTACCAACTTTGCACATCTAGAGAGTGACATTTTTTTGCCCATTCTTCTTTGCAAAACAGCTCAAGCTCTGTCAGATTGGATGGAGAGCGTCTGTGAACAGCAATTTTCAAGTCTTGCCACAGATTCTCAATTGGATTTAGGTCTGGACTTTGACTGGGCCATTCCAACACATGAATATGCTTTGATCTAAAGCATTCCATTGTAGCTCTGGCTGTATGTTTAGGGTCATTGTCCTGTTGGAAGGTGAACCTCTGCCCCAGTCTCACGTCTTTTGCAGACTCTAATGCGCCGTATACACGGTCAGATTTTCCGACGGAAAATGTGTGATAGGACCTTGTTGTCGGAAATTCCGACCGTGTGTAGGCTCCATCACACATTTTCCATCGGATTTTCCGACACACAAAGTTTGAGAGCAGGATATAAAATTTTCCGACAACAAAATCCGTTGTCGGAATTTCCGATCGTGTGTACACAAATCCGAAGCACAAAGTGCCACGCATGCTCAGAATAAATAAAGAGATGAAAGCTATTGGCTACTGCCCCGTTTATAGTCCCGACGTATGTGTTTTACGTCACCGCGCTCAGAATGATCGGATTTTACGACAACTTTGTGTGACCGTGTGTATGCAAGACAAGTTTGAGCCAACATCCGTCGGAAAAAAACCTAGGATTTTGTTGTCGGAATGTCCGAACAAAGTCCGACCGTGTGTACGAGGCATAACAGGTTTTCTTCTAATATCGCCCTGTATTTGGCTCCATCCATCTTTCCATCAACTCTGACCAGCTTCCCTGATCCTGATGAAGAAAAGCATCCCCACAACATGATGATGCCACCACCACCATGTTTCACGGTGGGGATGGTGTGTTCAGGGTGATGTGCCGTGTTAGTTTTCCGCTACACATAGCGTTTTGCTTTTAGGCCAAAAAGTTACATTTTGGTCTGAAGGTCACACCTTCTTCCACACGTTTGCTGTGTCCCCCACATGGCTTCTCGCAAACTGCAAATGGGACTTCGTATGGCTTTTTTTTTTTAACAATGGCTTTCTTCTTGCTACTCTTCGATAAAGGCCAGATTTGTGGAGTGCACGACTAATAGTTGTCCTGTGGACAGATTCTCCCACCTGAGCTGTGGATCTCTGCAGCTCCTGTAGAGTTCCATGGGTCTCTTGGCTGCTTCTCTGATTAATGCTCTCCTTGCCCGGCCTATCACTGTAGGTGGACGGCCATGTCTTGGTAGGTTCGCAGTTGTGCCATACTCTTTCCATTTTCTGATGATGGATTGAACAGTGCTCCGTGAGATGTTCAAAGCTTGAGTTGTTTTTTATAACCTAACCCTGATTTAAACTTCTTTGCAACTTTTTATCCCTGAACTGTCTGGTGTGTTCCTTGTTCTTTATGATGCTGTTTGTTCATGAAGTTTCTCTAACAAACCTCGGAGGGCTTCACAGAACAGCTGTATTTATATTACGATTTAATTACACACAGGTTGACTCTATTTACTATTTAGGTGACTTCTGAAGGCAATTGGTTCCACTAGATTTTAGTTAGGGGTATCAGGGGGGCTGAACACAAATGCACACCACACTTTTCACATATTTTCACATATTTATTTGTAAAAAGAAATTGAGAACCATTTATCATTTTCCTTCACAATTATGTGCCACTTTGTGTTGGTCTATCACATAAAATCCCAATAAAATACATTTACGTTAGGTTGTAACATGATAGAATGTGGAAAATTTCAAGGGGTGTGAATACTTTTTCAAAGCAATGTATATGAGAATATAGATCAAGCCCTGAGGTGAGCTGCCACCCTCACATTTGAAACACGTGGTGGATATCGCTAGTATTGGATTTTAATGGGAGACACATTATCATAAAAGAGAAAAAGAAAAATACCTCTTGAAGAATCTTTGCATGCATTAGGGACTGCCTTTGGGACTATATAGATATATTTACAGTGGTTCAACCAATTGGATATTTAACTTTTTCTACTCCTTTAAACACTGTTAAAAACTGATGGTAATATGAACAGAGTTTTTTGTACTATAAACACTTTAAGAATTATCTATGGAATTATCTATGTCCAGATGCACTATATCACCTGTATATATATGAATTTACATTTATGAACTTAGATGCAATTTATTTTTATTTAATTTATTATATAGTACAGAGAGCACTTTTATATAATAGAAGCACTGTATACATACCCTCAGGAATTGTTTGTCTTCTGGAAGATATACATATATCCAATAATGGAGTAACAGTACAGGTAGGTGACAACAGCAAGAATATATATATATATATATATATATATATATATATATATATATATATATATATATATAATTATTATTATTATACAGGATTTATATAGCGCCGACAGTTTACGCAGCGCTTTACAACATTAGGGCAGACAGTACAAGTACAATACAATTCAATACAGGAGGAATCAGAGGCCCTGCTCGTTAGAGCTTACAATCTAGGAGGGAGGGTCAAGTTGTACAAAAGGGTAATAGCTGTGAGGGATGAGCTAATGGAGAAAATAGTGCAGTTGTTAGATGGAGGCAGAATAGGCTTCTCTGAAGAGGAAAGTTTTCAGGGATCGCCTAAAAGTGGATACATTTGGAGACAGTCTGACAGATTGGGGTAGGGAATTCCAGAGGATGGGCGAGGCTCGGGAGAAGTCCTGGAGGCGGATATGGGAGGAGGTGATGAGGGAGCTAGAGAGCAGGAGGTCTTGGGAGGAACGGAGATGGCGTTTAGGTTGGTATTTTGAGACTAGGTTAGTGGTGTAGCTGGGGGCAGAGTTGTGGATGGCTTTGTAACTTATTGTTAGTATTTTGAATTTAATTCGCTGGGTGATTGGCAGCCAATGGAGGGATTGGCAGAGAGGGGTAGCAGACACTGAGCGGTTTGTAAGGTGGATGAGTCTGGCAGCAGCATTCATGATGGACTGAAGGGGGGATAGTCTATTTAAAGGTAAGCCAATGAGGAGTGAGTTGCAGTAGTCGAGGCGAGAGATAACCAGGGAGTGAATCAGGAGCTTTGTGGTTTCATTGGTTAGAAAGGGACGTAGTTTAGAGAGGTTGCGGAGGTTGAGGCGGCAAGCTTTGGAAAGTGATTGGATGTGGGGCCGAGAGTTCAGAATCCAGGATAACACCTAGCACCCTGACATGTGGGGACGGGTGGATGGTATTGCCATTGCTCTTCACAGAGAAGTCAAGGGAAGAGGCACGTGGGGGAGGAAATATTATAAGCTCGGTTTTGGACAAGTTGAGTTTGAGGAAGTGGTGTGACATCCATACAGATATGTCGGTTAGTAAGTTAGTGATGCGTGAGGAGACTGATGGAGTGAGTTGAGGGGTGGAGAGATAGATTTGCGTGTCGTCAGCATAGAAATGATATTGAAAGCCATGAGAGGTTATCAGCTGACCCAGGGAAGAGGTGTAGATTGAAAATAAAAGAGGTCCAAGAACAGAACCTTGGGGGACCCCGACAGAGAAGGGAAGAGGAGTGGAGGAAGTAGAATTGTAAGTGACACTGAAGGTGCGTTGGGATAGGTAGGATGAGAGTCACTGAAGAGCACAGTCACGGAGACCGAGGGAGTAAAGTTTTTCGAGGAGGAGGGGGTGGTTAACCGTGTCAAAGGCAGCTGAAAGATCCAGAAGTAGGAGTACAGAATAGTGTCCGTTGGTTTTTGCAGTTAGTAGGTCATTTGTGAGTTTTAAAAGAGCAGTTTCTGTTGAGTGTTGAGGGCGAAATCCAGATTGAAGGGGATCAAGAAGATTGTTTTTAATGAGGTGGTCACTCAGTTGGTTGTAAACCAGGCGTTCAAGGAGTTTAGAGGAAAATGGGAGCAAGGAGATAGAGCGTAGGTTGTTAAGATTGCTAGGGTCCAAGGACGGCTTTTTGAGTATGGGGGTGACCAGTGCATGTTTTAGAGCATCGGGGAAGACACCAGAGGTGAGGGAGAGATTGAAGATGTGGGTTAGAGAGTGTAGGATGGGGTCAGAGGGTGACCGTAGCATTTGAGAGGGAATAGGGTCCAGGGGACAGGTGGTTAGGTGGCCGATAGAAAGGAGTTTAGCGACTTTGTCTGGAGTAGCAGATTTGAATAGGGGGAGTGTCAGTTGTATCTGCTGACATGGGGTCTTAACTGGGGGAGATACCTGTAGCATGGAGATTTCATCACGGATTGTATCAATCTTGTTTTTGAAGTGATTAGCGATTTCCTGGGCGGTGAGTAAGTCAGTGGAAGGAGGCGGTGGAGGAAAAAAGTAGAGAGTTGAAGGTGGAGAAGAGTTTGGATGAGAAGGTGTTAATAAGAGTTGTAAAATAAGTTTGCTTGGCAGTGTGGAGGAAAGAATAGTATTTTTGGAGGGCAGATTTGTATTGGTTGAAGTCTTTGAGAGACTTAGTCTTGTGCCACAGACGCTCAAGAGCGCGACTACGTTTTTTGAGAATTTTAGTGTCATATATATATATATATATATATATATATATATATATATATATATATATATATATCCAATATATTTAGACACTTTCAGGTTTTTTTTTTTTGGAATTCCACACTATAAGCAAAGAGCCACATTCTCTATTATTATAATCCATTGTATATTTTTGCATTGATCACTGTATTAGTGTCACTGGGGATGTCAGTGACAAGTTATCAGTTCCCCCCCCAGCGTCAGTGTCAGATTATCCGCCACACTATCGCAGTCCCGTTATAAGTCGCTAATCGCCGCCATTAGTAGCATAAAAAAAAAAATCAGTATCTATACCATAGTTTGTAGACCATATAACTTTCACTCAAACCAATCAACATTTTTTTTTTTTGTGATTTTCTTTACCAAAGACAAGTGCAGGTAGCAGAATATATTTTGGCTAAAATTTATGAAGACATTTTTTTTTAAATCTTTTTATTGGATATGCTTTATAGCAGAATGTAGAAAAAATTGGGGTTTATTCAAAATTTCTGGTCTTTTTTCGTTTATCTTGCAAAAAATAAAAAAACCCAGTGGTGATCAAATACCACCAAAAGTTGGTGATCCTGCCATGAATGTCCTTGCGGGGCACTTCCTGTTATATGGTGACAGCGCTTTATCTCTGCCTCCGAACTATTGATACCCTGACAAAAATTCTTCCAAGGGAGACAACAAGTGCCACCACACACCCTTCAGACATGGCCCACTATTGACACCATCAGGAAACACACCCTGAGAAATGTCATGTAACTATCACATGAATGCAGACAGAAAATGACAAGTAGTTATTATTTTTAGTTCTGGCCAGTTTCCAGCGCCCCTGGTATGGCTGTGACAAGCAAAGTTTGCTTTTTAGCAAGACCTCTGTTGTCCCCACCCTGAGTTATCTGGATATTCCTATAGAGAATATGCTAGTGAGCAAACAGTGAGATATTTATGTGTCCTCTTGTGCAATCTCCATAACAATATATGGATAGTTATATATTGGCTATCCCGTGGACAGGGAACATTTCCTTGCCAGGACAATAGTAAAAATTCAGCGATAATCGATGATTGATTACGCAAATGTAACTAAATGGATGTAACATGCATTTGTGAGATAAACTAATTCTCTACCGATTGTCTTCTCCAGTCTTTTCAGTGATATACGACAGACTTCTATAGCTGCTCAGAACCAGTCTGTACAACAAAGAGCAAAAACTGCTGTGGGAACGGCCAGGAGTCAGGCACTGACCGCCACTGATTTCATTGGAGAGTCCGAGGAAGAAAGGCAAAGTCCCCCAGAATGGCTGGAGAAAGAGATGATAAGGAGACACCAGAGAAGATATTCGCTGGGGCTTGTGGACAGTGTTATGGAAAGTTTACAGAATCATTCTGATCCAGCTAGAAGCCTCAGGAAGGAGAAGGTAACTAGACTTTTTTCTTCTTTGCAACTGATTTCTGTTTATTCGGTAATGAAGAAGCCGTTCACCTTGTCATGACTATTGTATAACCGATGAGACTTGCTTACCCCTTTTTTTATCAACTTCTCCCATCACTGCATACCCAACCTTCACCCCAATAATCGAGACCACAACCTTATGGAGTAAAATATTGGCCGTAGCAGCCAATAATCTTTATTCAAAATATAAACCAATAATAATAATAATAATTTAACTCAACAGTAACAATAATCCTGTAAAACACCTGAACCATCCTTAAATCCCGTTGGTCTTTGCAGGGAAAAACCCACCAAACTTAAAAACTCCCAAACACTCAGGCACTGCGGTACTATACCAAAATTAGGCCTCCAGCTGACAAGCTAGCTCGGAGACAAACAACAAATAGCCCGCCGTGCCCCAATAACCCATTCAAGCTAAAACCCTTGTTAGCTGAAATCTCACCAACGGGCCTCATACTAGCGATGGGTCCCGATCTCTTAAATATCTGGGGTTTAATCCTTCCCCGCAAAGACCAACATCACGCCACTGCCACGACTTTTTGCTATACCATAAACTCATGACCAACTACAAACCTTTACATAACAGATCCCACCACATGTTAAGGGAGGGAGGGTGGGACGCTTGCTCCTCTCCACGCAACTGAGCTGGGGCGGGATCTCTCACCCAGCTAATACCTCTGCTCCACCCCTACACTAAAGTGTCCAATCACACACCCCCTAACAACTAACTCCTCATCACCAAGTTCCCCTGTTAACCCTGTCATGCCCGCCCTACGCCCATTCTTTCTGTCTCTTGCTCCGGGCTTCCTTGACTATTGTATAACCGATGAGACTTGCTTACCCCTTTTTTTATCAACTTCTCCCATCACTGCATACCCAACCTTCACCCCAATAATCGAGACCACAACCTTATGGAGTAAAATATTGGCCGTAGCAGCCAATAATCTTTATTCAAAATATAAACCAATAATAATAATAATAATTTAACTCAACAGTAACAATAATCCTGTAAAACACCTGAACCATCCTTAAATCCCGTTGGTCTTTGCAGGGAAAAACCCACCAAACTTAAAAACTCCCAAACACTCAGGCACTGCGGTACTATACCAAAATTAGGCCTCCAGCTGACAAGCTAGCTCGGAGACAAACAACAAATAGCCCGCCGTGCCCCAATAACCCATTCAAGCTAAAACCCTTGTTAGCTGAAATCTCACCAATGGGCCTCATACTAGCGATGGGTCCCGATCTCTTAAATATCTGGGGTTTAATCCTTCCCCGCAAAGACCAACATCACGCCACAGCACACACAGGGTAAAACCTTACCCTTGAGTGCCCTGCCACACCCTCACAGCTCGTTGTATCCCATCCTGCAGGCCTAATGACCACAAATCAATCCCCACATCGTTCAGGTGTACTCCATCCTCCTTCAAATATCTCCATGTATCCACCTCTAATTCCAGGTGACGTATAGCCAACCCTCCATTCCTCACCACGAAACTACTAACCTCTTTGTTGACCTTCTTTCTGGCCCGGTTGATCTTAGCGACCGACCTGGCCAATCTCCAATTTGTACGCGCCACAATGTCCGACCACACAATAAGCATATGTGGAAAAGACATCCTGAGCTGCCAAAAATCGAACTTGATGTCTTTTACCAAGTCCAACATTGACCGTAGCCCTAGGTCATTACCCCCTACATGCAACAACAACACATCCGGCGCTCTGTCCAGGCGTGCGAACTTATTAACTTCTGCTACCGTCCTACCCCACAGCATGCCTGGCACCCCAAACCACCTGAGACACACTTCCTGCCTGGAAAACCCCAATTGTCTCCCATCCCGTCTGGCATCACCTCTCCTGGCCCCCCAACACACGTACGAGTGGCCCACTATCCACACCAGGCATTGCTGACGACCTGCAAAGAAAAGTAAACAAAAGAAAGAAAAAAAAAAAAAACAAAACAAAAAAGGACACCTAATGCATCAATAACTCCCATAAATTAACAACAATTATCACCTATCACAATATATCCGCATTACATCCAAACATATTAACAGTCTGTCCCATAACAGTATTATTTAATATATATAATTCACACTTTTTTTTTTTTTTTTTTTATTTTATTTACCCAATCACTAACTGTGGGCGAACATAGGACCTAAACCGCCTGGATTCCCATCTCCCAATCCTCTTGACCGCTGCATCATCCAATCCCCACCGTACCGCTTCCGTAGCTGCCCCTATCCTAAATGTATGTGATGAAAACTTTTCACCCTCTAGACCTAATACCCCCAAACATCTTTTGAAAATTGCATTAAACTGAAATCGTGATAGAAACGAGCCATCCTGGTGTCTTAAAAAGGGGACTTCCCCCCCCCCCGGGCGTATAGCTATAAACTCACTCACCAATTTAACTGGGCACAAGGGAGAGCCGGGCAACGCAAAAACCTGCACGGTCTTACCCTTGCCCCGCTGATCTGTTTTTGACTTCCTAATCAATATGGCCAACCTGTCCTCCCCACAACGGACGTCTGACTCCCCCAACCCCCCTTTTTCTCTTTTTGAGGGGCTAACCAACTCACTGATCCGAAATGCACCAAAGAACGCCAAGGCGAATGCCGCCCTGAACAACACCGCTTCATATCCTGTCGAGCAAACATTGTTTAAACATCCAACTAACTGACCCAACAACTGGAACGAAACAGGCCGCCTGGAGTCCCTCCCCGGCTTGGCCCGCCTATAACCCTTCATACCCTGCCTGACCCAAAAATCTTTCGTAAAGTCCGGCAAACCTTGAAATTTCAACCAAAACGCCAAACCTGCCAACTTCTTCTCCATACCCGACACAGACAACCCATCTTCTAAGTTCCTGGACACAAAGTATAAAACTAACAACCGAAGATCCCGTTCTGCATTCCCTACCTGTACCTGTCTCAGCAGAGATACCCATTCCTGCCATACCCTGTTGTATGCAGCCCACGTCGTATCGCTCACCGACCGTTTTATCCAGTCTGTTAGTCCTCCAAGGCAATCTTCCACAGCCAGTCTGGACACGGGACACCTTCCTCCTCCGCCCCAGGTGCCAATTCCCGGAACCTGTCCCACTGAAAGCGAGACAAAGCATCAGCCACCACGTTTTCAACTCCTGGGAGGTGCACCGCGTATATAAAAACATTTAGCTGTAAGCATCTCAGAACCAGGTGTCTAAGTAACCTAATCACCGGCGGTGACGCTGCCGATACTTTATTAATCACCTGTACCACTCCCAAGTTGTCACCATGAAACCTAACTTTCAAGTTCCTGAACCACTCACCCCATAACTCCACAGCTAACACCACCGGGAACAGTTCCAACAGGAGCATGTTCTTCAGCAGACCTGCCTCCTTCCATGACTGTGGCCATGGCCCCGCACTCCACTTACCCTGAAAAAATGCTCCAAAACCTGCTGCCCCTGCCGCATCTGTAAACAACTCCAGATCAAAGTTGCTCACAGGCCCTGACATCCACAGCGCCCTGCCGTTGAACTTAGCCAGGAACGTGTGCCAAACCTTCAGATCCTCCCTGTGAGCTTTCAACAAACGAATATAATGTCTTGGCGAAACCACACCCGACGTACTTGCCGACAGCCGCCTGCAAAATACTCTCCCCATAGGCAAAATCCGACACGCGAAGTTCAACTTACCTAGTAATGATTGTAACTCCCTTAGTTGAACCTTTTTCTTTCCGATTAGACCCTGAATTTCCTCCTGCAACGCCGCCAACTTGTCCTCGGGTAGCCTACACTCCATCGCTCTGGTGTCTAGAATAATACCCAAAAAACTCAATTCCGTAGTTGGACCTTCAGTCTTCTCCGGGGCTAGCGGGATGCCAAACTTTTCCGCAACATGTTCCAACGTCGCCAGCAAGACCGCACATACTGTCGATCCAGGGGGACCCACGCAGAGAAAATCATCCAAGTAGTGGATGATAGAGTTCAATCCCGCGACGTCCCGAACTACCCACTCAATGAAGGAACTAAACTTTTCAAATAAAGCGCAGGATATCGAACACCCCATCGGCAAACAACGATCCACATAGAATTCATCCTGCCAACAACAACCCAATAAACGAAAACTCTCCGGATGCACCGGCAACAAACGGAAGGCCGACTCTATGTCCGCCTTGGCCAACAACGCCCCCTGTCCATACTTTCTAACCCAAAATACCGCTGCATCAAACGACGTGTAAGATACCGCACATTCCTCTGGGTCAATGGCGTCATTCACCGACCCCCCTTTCGGGTATGACAAGTGGTGTATCAACCTAAACTTATTAGGCTCTTTTTTCGGCACCACTCCTAGCGGGGACACCACTAACTCCGGAATCGGTAGTGCTGCAAAAGGGCCACGCATGCGGCCCAACCTAACTTCTTTTAGCAACTTTTCCCTAACCACGTCCCCATGCAGCAACGCTGACTTCAAGTTCCGAGCCGGCGGTGGCGTATCGACCAAGCGAGACGGAATTCTAAACCCCTCCGAAAAACCCTGGGTATCTATCGAGGAAGGGCTCCATCCTTCCCACTTTCACCGGCGTTGTCCCCTTTTGCAACAGACTCACTGGCACGGCCCTTGCCTTGTTTGAAACACCGCGACACCGGGTGCCCCCCTCCCCCACAACCGGAGCATTCGTGCTTGTACTTGCACGACCCTCCAAATCTACAGGACCCCTCATTAAATTGCCAACAAACCCCTTTCTTTCTTGTGGCCGACTGTCCGGGGTTGGCTGATCCACCGGCCCCCCCCTGAAAAAACTGACCCGTCGGCCTAGCCGAAGTCATGAGGCGCATCCATAGGCTGATGTCTTTATGGTCCCACCTCAATGCTGGGCGAATGGCCCTCCGCTGCCTGAATTGCTCATCGTAACGCAGCCATGCCGTGCCCCCGTAGACTCTGTAAGCTTCTCCCACGGCGTCCAAATAGCAAAATAAAGCCGAACAGTGCTCAGGATTCTTCTCTCCTATCACACTGGCCATGATCGCAAAAGCCTGTAGCCAGTTCGCAAACGTCCTAGGTATCAGCCTATACCTCCTTTTTTCCTCATCCTCTTTTTTATTATCCTCCGGCTTAACTCTATCCAAATTAAACTTCTCCAGGGGTAAGAGCGAAAAAATCTCTACATACTCCCCTTTCCAAATTTTTTCCCTCACCTCTGACTTCAAATGCGCCCCTAGCGGCCCCTCGAAGCACACATACACCTCACATTTTGCAGCATCTGCTAAACGCACTAAGTCTTGTTTTTTAGCACCCTCACCCGTTGCCCCTTCTGGTGTCTTGGGAACCTCCGCCTGTACTGCCACCCCCGCGACCACAGTCGCCGGCGCCGCTTGCTCCTCCACGGGCCTTGAAGGAGTCCCGGTGTCTAGGACCGAGCCCTCTCGGCTCCCCCGCCCCTCCCCTGGGTCAACCCATGCCGCCGCCGGAGACTGACTCCCGCTTGGCCCTGGCTCAAACCTTTTTAATAGCTCCTTCAAACCCGATACAAACCCTTGTAGCCCTGCATCCGCCGATGCGCGGTCTGCTACCTGCGCGGCCGGATACACAGGCGCGGTCATGGCCGACCGCCCCGCTGAGCCCAACCCTCCCTCACTACCCCCCGCCCCCCAGCACACCCCACAACACAGGCATCATTACAACTCGTCTTACCCCGCTGCCTGGGAGGAAGTCCACCAGCCGAGGGTCCCGTCTCCACCGCCACCAGCTCTTCTCGCTGTCCATCGCTGTCCGACTGCGACAGCTCACCTTCCGATCTGTATTCGCCCAGCTCTTCACCGATCGCTGATGGCCCTCCAGCCGCTTCATCACTGGATGCCGAGGATCTGCTGTGCCCTTCCCTCCTCCTCCGCGCTGAAGATCCGCCTGCCGATTTTTTGTTCGCCTTTCTTGGCCGAACGCCTTCAACTGGGCAGTGCCGCCCGCAGCCGCTGCCATGGTCCCCTTCCTGCCCGTCTCTCCTCCTGGGGCCACCGACCGCCGCACTCGAGCGGCCAGCTGCCGCAGCCACTTCCTTCCTCCACTGTAACCCCACCCCTGCCGTCTGGTGGCCTGGGGCCTGGCTATTCACGCTGGAACCTTCTCCACCAGCATCCGCAATAGGACTGCTGGCTCTCCTGTTTGCCGCGTCACTGTCGCCGTCCTGGCCGACTCCTGGCTGACGCCCAGCCCTCCCCCCCGCCCGCACCGCCGTGCTCTGAACGGGCAGCCTTGCCACAGGCCGACCCGCCCTGCCCTGCTGTCCTGTATGAACCGATCGCTGTGAACGGGGACGGGGACTGCTGGACTGTCCTCTTCCATTCTGTGTCCCCCTTACATCCTCGTTCTTGCGCTGTGCCGCCGCCATCTTCGCGGGAGGGCCAGCAGCCGCCTGACCCGCCTGCTCCCGCTGTGCTTCCTTCCCGCGTGCCATGTATGCCGGGGGGGGGGCCGTACTAGAACCCCCCCCGCTCCGTGTTGCTAACCGCTTTGCGGGAGGCCCAGAGACCGGCCTACCCGCACTCGCCCTGCTCCTCTGTGACTTCCCGGGGAGGGACCTCGTGACGTCGGGCGAGAAGCGAGTAGGCGGCCTGGATCGCCTACCCCTCATAACTGCGCTCTCTCCCCCCGTGGCTGCTGAGTTCGACTCACCCAACGCCGCCGCCAAACGACCCTCCAGCCATCCAGGCCCTCTGGACGCCGCCTCTGCTTTCAGCCGGGCAAACAAATCTTCCACCGCTGCCATCACGCTTGCTCCTCTCCACGCAACTGAGCTGGGGCGGGATCTCTCACCCAGCTAATACCTCTGCTCCACCCCTACACTAAAGTGTCCAATCACACACCCCCTAACAACTAACTCCTCATCACCAAGTTCCCCTGTTAACCCTGTCATGCCCGCCCTACGCCCATTCTTTCTGTCTCTTGCTCCGGGCTTCCTGTCTCTGATTAGACTTGCCACCATCCCTTTTGCTGGCATCATTACATACAATGTAGGACTAGCAGCCATGTCCCTACCTGATGCCATGGCTTTTGGTCTTGGAATGTATGTGAAGATGTAGAAGTGCCTGTCAACATTCCAGTGTTGGAGAGGAGAGGACTGGACTGCTAGATGTCACGGGACAAGAAGTTAAAGCAGAACTCCATGAACATTTTTTTTCCTCCCATGCAGTGGGGTTGTGCCGGCACTGCATGGATTAACTACTGTACTTGTTTTGACCAGGGGCGCACTGAAAGGCTATACTTACCCATACCTTCTATCCTCTGTAAAACAGCGCTTCCCCACATCCAGCGGTGGACTGTTCCTGCCACCCCAACGTCCAGAGCTGGTCTGGGCTTGATGACGTCAGGAACAGTCCATTCACAAGACCGCTGTGCTAGCGTGCAGGGGAGCAGGAGCGGCAAGGACCAGAGGAGGATCAGCGGATTATGTAAGTATAGCTCTGCTCTCCTCACCCCTAGACAAAAACGAGCAGTTGGCCCATGCAGTGCGGGCATAGCCCCACTGCATGGAAAAAAAAACATTTTTTCCCCCTGGAATTCTTCTTTAAGGCAAAAATGTAATTATGGTCAAAATTTAAAAATCATATATTCAATTCCACATTGAATTCAAGTTATTTCTAGCCAACTTCTATTAAAAGAGAAGTTTGGGAGTTGAAAAAAACAAACAATTATACTCACCTAGGTGGATGAAGCATTGGCCCGATGCTGCATCTGTTCCCTGCTGCCTCTATGACTGAGAACTGAGCAATCAAAGTCCACTGATCGTTCAGTTCTCGGTCTTTAGTGAGCAGAAAGCCAGTGACTATCAGTCACCACCTCTCTGCTTTGTCCCTCCAGCGCAATGGCTTGCTGAGAAGTTAAGCTAGCTGCCAGTCAGGAATCTGGGTGGATCCTGACTTTAACCACTTCAGCCCGGAAGGATTTACCTCCTTAATGACCAGGCCAATTTTTGTGATAGGGCACTGCGTTACTTTAACTGACAATTGCGCGGTCGTGTGACGTTGTACTCAAATAAAATTGATGTCCTTTTTTTCCACAAATAGAGCTTTCTTTTGGTGGTATCTGATTACCTTTGCGGTTTTTATTTTGTACTTTCTGCTATAAAACATATCCAATAAAAATATGTAAAAAATCGAATTTCTTCATCAGTTTAGGCCAATTTGTATTCTGCTACATATTTTTGGTAAAACAATCCCAATTGGCGTATATCGATTGGTTTTCACAAAATTATTGCGTCTAAAAAACGTAAATTTAATAGATTTACGGACTTTTTATTTTTGTATCTTTTTTTACTAGTAATGGCGGCAAATAGCAATTTTTAGTGGGACTGCGACATTGCGGCATACAAATTGACCACTAAGTGACACTCTTTGGGGACCAGTGACAACAATACAGTGATCGGTGCTAAAAAAAATGCACTGACACTGTATAAATGACACTGGCAGGGAAGGGGTTACCATCAGGCTCAATCAAAGGGTTAAATGTGCTCCCTATGTGTGCTTTCTAACTGTGTGGGGGATGCTGACGCTAGACGAAGAGAGAGATTGGTGTTCCTGATTAGTAGGAATCACAGATCTCTCTCTTCCTCAGTGACAGAACGACATGAGACGGCACAAAACAAGCCAAGGCAAAACAAGGCAGACCGCCGTTCTATCATTCCCCCAAATGATCGCAGGTAGCCAGCGGCCATCCCGGCCGCTGGACCCACTGATTGCCTCCCTGCTGCAGTATTTGTGCGGTGGGCGGTCCGGAAGTAGTTAAAGATCTCTTCAGAGCCTGGACTGGCTGAGTGACTCCAGCTCAAAGTGGACTTTAGCCCGCTGTCGGCTGAATAAGGGTCACAGGAGTTCAAAACGAAGTACACTCCTATGACCAGGGGTGGACTGACCATTGAGCCACTCGGGCACTGCCCGAGGGCCCTGGGCCACTAGGGGGCCCCATCAGGGTTGCCAGCCTCAGTAAAACCAGGGAGAGTATGTTTAAATCTGTGTGTTTTTTTACATCTGTCTGTGTATACTGTGTGTACATGTATGTGTATACTGTGTGATTGTATACTATGTGACCCCATAATCTCTGATTGCCTGGGGGCCCCATAATCTCCTATTGCCCGGGGGCCCCATGAGTTATCAGTCCGCCCCTGCCTATGACCCAAAGAGAAGTAGGGCTGGAAGAACTTCAGCCATACTTCTCCTTTAATCTGAATGATTTTGAAGTCTGTAGACTTACTTTGTGAAGATGTTCACATATTTACTTTTTGAATTCTGTGACACGTATTTGGTATGCACTGTGAGTAGCACTGCTGTGTCACACATTTCACAGATCCTGCCTTCTGATTTACAGGGGTGCTGACAGGAGGAGTTTCAGGAGGTGGAGTCAGTAGAGAAATCACTGCTTGCCCGTGAAAATCGTGTAACGGAAGTGACATCTTGGTACACCCAGCACTCAGCCACACTAAGTCTACAGTCTGAAGTCGCCAAGAGGACATCTTTTTACACCCACCAAAATCTTGCATTTCACACTTATTTTTACCACTAAACTGAGATTATATCATAAAATACAGTATTTAGAAGTCCGTGACACTGTTTTGATGTTTCATTTTTAAATGCAATGGTCTTCTGTCAGATTATGAAACGTGTGAGATTGGCAGGCTTTTAAAATTCAATACTGTATTACATGATATAAGCTCAGTTTAGTGGTAAAAATAAGTGTGAAATGCAAGATTTCGGTGGGTGTAAAAAGATGTCCGCTTGGCGACTTCAGACTGTAGGCTTAGTGTGGCCGAGTGCGGGGTGTACCAAGATGGCCGTGACAGAAAGTCACTTCTGTTACTAAATCTGATGGGTCTCCTAATCTGACAGAACACAGGCAGCAAGGTACCATGGGATATGTAGTCCTTAGAAGTTGAAAGTAAACAGCAGAGGAGAATCTGCAAAGCATGCAGGGAATCCAGGAAGTTGTGGAAAGAGATGGCCAGCAGATAGGTAGCACTCACAACATGAAAATACATTTTTGAAATAAATTTATTTTGGACAACTACTGTTTGCATTGTTAGCACAAGGCTATTGTTATAAAACGAAGGTGTATGCTGTGAACATAGAAGAGTTTTTTTTTTTTTTTTTGCTGTCAGCAGTAAATGATTTTATGGGTTAAATAGATTTGCTAGAAGGAATTCACATTCACAAATCATTTAGATACACATGTATATGCTCAGAAGAGACACCTATTGTTATATTATAGCCCATGGCCCCAGGAGACTCAGGTTTGACCGAGATCCAAGAATGCTTGTCTCTTCCTACGTTACTGAATATTTAATAAGTAGCACGTAATTTTACACACTCATATTTGTTGAAATTCTCTAAGGCATTTGTGCTGGGTGGAGGTTAATAGCAAAGGTTAGATGCTAGGGTAGAACTCTATTATACATTCAGATGCAGAAACGTAAAGTTCATCTAAAGGGTGATTTTTGTGGAATAAAATCAATAAGTAGTTACCTGCCATGCAACCCAATTCCCCCCGTTAAAGCAATTAATTTTTTATTTTTTTTGCAGTTGTTGAAGTTTGCTATGTGTTTGTTGCATGCTTGTCTAATTCACTGTCAGGCAATGGAGGTACTGAGCAGAACTGCTGAAAAAAACCACATCTCCCATGAGCAGTGCCTTGCCTTAACTATGAGTGAGAAGGAGAATGGAGCTAGGTGAGGGCAGTTGGTAATTGACAAGCTACATGTTTGCCCACACTCAAGTCATACCGTGCAAACACTATGCAGGCACATTGACTGGAAGGGTGACAACGCAGTGGCAAATTTGCTAGGACAGGCTGTGTTGTCACTCTAACGCAAGAAGTGGAAACCCGGTGCTTCTTTCTACTGGCAGCATCAATCATTAATTACATAGCAGTGCAGAGGGTTTATTGAATTCAGAAATCACATTTCTGATGTTGGGGTATTGTATAACATATACAATACTTTGCCTTTAGTTTTGCTTTAAGTTGCACCCCTTTAATATCCTAATATATACCAGATTAGGTTTCACTACAGTTATTATTCATAATTCATTCACAATAAATAGTTGAATTCTTGTTTCAGATTGAACAGGAAGTCACGTTGGAGCAGTTGCACAAACTGAAGAAAGCCTTTGAGGTATAGAATATATCTTTGTTATATCATTTCAGTTGTGACATACGGGACCCCCATAGGCACTTGTACCTTTATTACCTTGTTGCAGCTTCTTTACTGGATTTCCTCTTAAAATACAGCTACAGAGCAGACCTATCAATTGTTGTATTGGACTAGAACATTTTTCATTAATTGCAAAACGTAATATAGAGTAATTGATGACCATTGTGGTAAAGGGCATCTGAACTCTAGAAGCTGTGCCCAGAGCCCAGGCAAGCAGATGAGAAGACACTAGAAGTTAGTATTGCCTGTGGTCTCTCTGCTGCAGATATTTTACCCCATTACTGACTTACCATGCCTTGTTCTGCATTGTGCCTCTGTGTGGAGGTGGCCATAGCTCCCAACTGTCCCTGATTTCGAGGGACTGTCCCTGATTTGGAACAATGTCCCTCTGTCCCTCATTCCTCCTCATTTGTCCCTCATTTTGGTCTGATCTATAAAGTTTTATATAAAATGCATTTTTTATCTTTCAAAATATGTTTCCCAGTGCTAAACCTTTCATTACATTTCTAAATTGCTGCATTTGTGAATTTTAAAAGCCAATATAAAGGAATAGTGGTAAAAAAAAGCACTTGTGGATTTAGTGAACCTTTCTTTTTCTGTGAATTCTCCCTTAAGGGGGCGTGGCAAGGGGCGTGTCCTATGCCTTCATACATTTGCTAGTAGGTGTCCCTCATTCCCATCTCAAAATGTTGGGAGGTATGGAGGTGGCCATCTTGGCAGAGACGGTGCTTTCCTTCCGTGTATCAGAGCTGACTCTTATCATTACTGGTGGTCCAATGGTAATGATCATTAATCCAGAAGCTTCCATAAAGACATGGATGAGCGAGTTTGGAGTGGGGGAACTTGACTGGCCTGCACAAAGTCCTGACCTCAACCCGACAGAACACCTTTGAGATTAATTAGAGCGGAGACTGCGAGCCAGCCATTCTCCTCCAACATCAGTGACTGACCTCACAAATGCGCTTCTGGAGGGATGGTCAAACACTCCCATAGACACACTCCTAAACCTTGTGGACAGCCTTCCTAGAAGAGTTGAAGCTGTTATATAGCTGCAAAGGGTGGGCCAACTCAATATTAAACCCTACAGACTAAGACTGGGATGTCATTAAAATTCACGTGCAGGCGTCCCAATACTTTTGGTAATATAGTGTATCTGTTAAGGGGGGTTGTGCAGTGTTCTTGGGCCACATTTTGTAGAGCAGGCACCATGTGGTCAGGTTAAAATATTACACAGTAAGGTTAAAGTGGTTCCAAAGTGAAAAAGGTTTTTACCTTAATGCATTCGCTGCATTAACCACTTCAGCCCCAGAAGATTTGGCTGCTGAATGACTGGGCCCTTTTTTGCGATTCGGCACTGCGTCGCTTTTAATGACAATTGCGCGGTCGTGCGACGCTGCACCCAGACAAAATTGACGTCCTTTTTTCCCACAAATAGAGCTTTCTTTTGGTGGTATTTGATTGCCTCTGCGGTTTTTATTTTTTGCGCTAAAAAAAAAAAAGAGTGACCATTTTGAAAAAAATGCAATATTTTGTATTATTTTGCTATACTAAATATCCCCATTTTTTTTTTTAAAAAAGCTAATTTTTTTCTCAGTTTAGCCCAATATGTATTCTTCTACATATTTTTGGTAAAAAAAAATCACAATAAGCGTTTATTGATTGGTTTGCACAAAAGTTATTGCATCTACAAAATAGGGGATAGATTTATAGCATTTTTATTATTATTATTTTTTTGCTAGTAATGGTGACGATCTGCGATTTTTATCGGGACTGCGACATTATGGCAGACACATCGGACACTTTTGACACATTTTTGGGACCACTGGCATTATATAGCGATCAGTGCTATAAAAATGCACTGATTACTGTAAAACTGTCACTGGCAGGGAAGGGGTTAACACTAGGGGGCGATCAAGGGGTTAAATGTGTTCCCTGTTTGTGTTTCTAACTGTAGGGGGAGGGGACTGACCTAGAGGAAGTGACGGATTGTGGTTCCTAGCTAATAGAAAGCCACGATCTGTCACGCCTCTCAGAACAGAACAGGGATTTGTGTGTTTACACACATTCGTCCCTGTTCTGCCTCTCGTGCCCAAGATCGCTCATGGCTGGTGGTCATCATGACCGTTGGCCACGAGCATCGGCACCCCCGCTGTGCAGCGGGCGCGCCTGCTATCCCTATCCCGCGAGCCGACTTATAGCTAGGATGGCTCGCAGAATCATGCCGACCTGCCGCAGTAAAATGACTGTGTGGCTGATCAGCAAGCGGTTAAAATCGCTGTAAACCCACTACTCACCCAGTATAAACTAATGGCACAGTATTAATGTATATATGCATGCAAGCCTCCTGCATGTATCCCTACCTTGCAAATGTCACCCCCTTCAGCAGCAGGAACCCCCGCAAAACTCTGGAATCAGTGGGTGGGTCTCTTTGCCGGAGCTCGTGGGTGGAGTCGTGATGTCACAAGACTCCTCGCCCACCTCTACACTCTCCTATTCCTGAGTTTTGAGTAACATCCAGTCAAAACTCAGGAAACTCATGACTTTAGCATGCCCAATCATGCTGAGGTGTGGAGCAGCCAATCCTAGGAGAGCTGGAAGAAAGGAAGGGGGATGTGAAGCTGCAATAACAGTCTCTCTCTCTCATGCCATACATGAGATAAAGAAATCAGATGTCAATCACAGCAGTGGGGGATGTGGGGACACAAAATTATCTGTGTGTCATTTTTTATCTTACTACAATAAGAAAAGAGGATTACTCAGAGCTGGATTAACTCTTGGTAGCAAGACTGGGCACAGATGACTTGATACACTCTACTGTACCAGGTACAAGTCTTCATTAAAACAATTTTTTTTCAGGTTTACATCCACTTTAAAGTAAAATATACTTCCCACTATGTACTTCCCTCCTCCAATCCCTAAACACTTACGTTCCTCCTCTCACCAATCCAGTGCTGTCCCATCTGCAGCCCCATCCTCTCTTCTTGTTCTCAGAGGACACACAGCCATTGGCTTCTGCTGCTGTCAGTCAAATCCAGTGAGAAGGGAGCAGGCGCCGCACTGTGTGTGTCTATGGATGCACATGGCTTTGCTTGGGAGTGGGTCCAAATGGGTGCCCCCTCAGCACCTGCGGGAGAGGAGGAGCAGCCAGCATTAGTGGGGGACTCCAGAAAATGACATTATGGGACTGCTCTGTACAATAACATTGCACAAAGCAGGTAAGTGTAACATCTTTTTTAATTTAATTACAAAAAAATGCCTTTACAATCACTTTGATTTACTAAAGTAATAATAACACAGTACATTTTGTTCCCCTGTTGGAGAACATTGGACCATGCTCTATAATGCTTTTTGCTTGTGGCTTTGGGGTTCTGTGGATTCATGTTTTTATTCTGCTGGTTGTAATCAAAGAACATATGTCTTTTTTTAAACAAAGGTTCTATGATATGTTATGATATGAATCATTTTACTTTTTTCTTGAAAAGCCCTAAAAATCGCCACATATTACCTCCACGGTGTGAGTTAATCCTAGACTACTACTGTATGTAAATCTTGTCGTCAAAATAAAATGTTTAAATATCATTTGCTCTTTTAGCAATTTTTGTTATTTTGGCATGCTCAATTACCATATCACGATGGATTATTATATTTATAAAATGAATAAAATAGATCATCAAGAATACTGGCAAGATGTGAGCAATTATGTGGACAGGCTGGATATTAAATCTCCTTTGATGAGAATATTCTCAGTGATTAGATCATTTGGGAGGCTTAAGGTATTAAGTGATTCACTTATCACTAATAAATTGTATTGATTTGTTCTAGGAGCTGGAAAAGAGCGGCGATAAGTCTCTGGACCTAGAAAAATTTAAATGGGCAGTGAAGAAAAGCACTGGATTGCGAGGAATTGTAAGTTTGTGTAATTTTTGTTGTGTTGTGGGCTGTAGGAAAAAAGAAGAGTCCAACAAATAGAAAATATGGCATTGAATGGTATAACGCATCTTCTTTCATTGAAGCGGTATTAAATTCAAAACCAAAAATGTAATATATTACAGCTTACCAAACATTAGATGTGGCTGTATTAATTTTTTGTTAGGTTTATTTCCTCCTGTTTTTAGTTGGTGACCTCCTGTATTATAGTGCCCCCACTCTGGATGAAAGAGCACAGGGGGTACAGCAGACAGCGGCATTGACGGTCTGGGGGGTGGGGGGGTGTGGGGGGTAGTGTTAAATGTACTAGCAGATTACACTAACAAATTAAAGCAAAGCTCCAGCTCACACTTCAGCCGCAGACTTTTGTCCAAAGGGCGTTGGCCAGGAACTTGTCTTGCATACACATGGCAAGGAATTGTCGGCCAACAAACACTAACGTAGTGACGTACTACATGGTTTTTTAACTCTTTAGCGCCATCCTTTGGGCTCCTTCTGCTAATTTTGTGTTAGTAGAAGTTTGGTGAGTATTGATTTCCCTTTTTCATTTCGCGCTTTTCATTTTGTGCTTTTCTGTTCGTTTCTGAATGCCCGTTCGTCAGCCAGACATGTTGCGGAATCAGAGGAGATAACGTGTTATTTATTATTGGCCTTGGAGTTATTGCTTTGACCCAAGTCCAGTCCAGGAACAGAAGGAGGAGGATTTCTTGGACCAAAAATTGGTTGCTTTATTAATGGTGACCAAATATATCATATGCCTTTGCTGCAGGAGCTCCAGGAGAATAATCCAGATGATTTTCTGAATTATCCCCGGATGACGGACCCCTGCTTTCACCAACTCTTGGCATTGGTGACCCCCTATATTAAGAAGCAGGACACATGCATGTGGCTTTTATTTTATTTTTTGGTTGAATAATAATGATTTGATTAGATATATTTTTTCTATATTTTTGGATGCATAGAATGTACTTTTTGGTTAAGTTGTATTGGCAGATAGCATGTCTGATTTTATTGTGGAGAATAATACTTGGCTATGTGTTTTACTTCAAATGACAGTTAGGGAGTAGGCAGTTACATTTCAAAAAATACAATGTAAAATTAACAAGGAACACCAACATAGTTGTATCTTTGATCTTAAAAACTACAGGATAATGGTGTTGTGGTAACTTGCCCCCCCCAAAAAAAAAAAAAAAAAAAATCATTATAATATTATTATTGATATCACTAGAAAAAAAAAGCCTTTGAAAATTGGTTTCTAATAACTCCATCAGTATCACCAGCAAAGCAGCTTCATTATTATCCCATTAAAGAAGAAGAGAATTGTGCGCTGCATTTGGAGATTTTATAATTTGCCACGTCACAAATGTTAATTCTCCATTACGAACGCTATTTTACAAGCTTTACCGCTTCTGGCTCCTCCTTGCTTCCGAGCATGTGTGTTTGTACTTTGGACTTTTGTTCGACGGACTTGTGTACACACGCTAAGAAAATCCGACAACAGACATTTGTCCGCGGAAAATTTTAAAGCCTGCCATCCAACATTTGTCCGCAGAATATGAAAACAATTGTCCGATGGAGCATACAAACAGTCGGATTTTCCACCAACAGCCTGTCATCACACATTTGTCGTCGGAAAATCAGATTGTGTGTACGAGGCTTAAGACCCCTTTCACACTAAGGCGGTTTTCGGGCGTTTTAGCACTAGAAATAGTCTCCTATTCATTTCAGTGTGACTTTTCACACTGGAGTGATGCACTTGTGGGACGTTAGGAAAAGTCCTGCAAGCAGCATCTTTGGGGCGGTTTGGGAACGCTGTGTACAGAGCTCCCAAAACGCCCTGCCCATTGAAATGAATGGGCAGAGCTTCCAAAGCGCCTGAAAAGCACTTCAGAAGTGCCGCAACAGGGGCGCTTTTAACCCCTTCTTCGGCCGCTAGCGGGTCACTTTTAACCAACAAAGTGCTGCTTAAACAGTGCTAAGTCGCTGCTAAAAGGAGCTGCGATTTAGTGCTAACGTGGCCATGGCCCCAGTGTCAAACTGGCCTTTATAATAAGTTAAAACAGTTCTTTTTCCTTTTAGGATAAAAGTATTACATAAATAAATAAAAGCTGATGATTGTAAGCACCCCTGCCAGTGTGCTGTCCGCGGAGCACCATTGCATCCCAGTGTGGGTAAACATGCCCATTGCACGGGCTACGCATTGATATATAATGTGTGAACAAGTCCTTAAAGCCTAATCAAACCCTTAATAATTACTATAATACAATAATAAATATGCTAAGTACTGCAAAGTTAAAAGAAAAAAAAAAAACATGCTGGCAGCATTGGGAAAGTCAAAATTCTGTTTTTACACACAAGCTTCACAGCTTTACAACACGGCTCTAATCAATAGCATTGATCATGAAGCAATGTATGTAGATTCTTCCAGGCTCCACAATCTTCCTCATATTTTCCCAAATGCAACCATTTCCTATGATTGTCAGCTCCATCTAGTGGCCAAAATGTGCCTTAACCAATTGCCGACCAACGCACCCCGATATACGTCGACACAATGGCAGCGGTGGGCAAATGGGCGTAGCAGGCGCGAGCGCCGCCCCGCCGTGTACAGCATGACTGTGCCTGCGGGACCGGCGGACTCGATGTCCTCCGGTCTCCCGCCGATTGTGTCATGGAGCCTCAGGACGGGGAAGTGCCTATGTAAACAAGGCATTTCCCCGTTCTGGCTTGTGTCATGACAGATCATCGCTCCCTGTCATCGAGAGCTGTGATCACTGTCATGTGACTTGAAGCCCACCCCCCCACAGTTAGAATCACTCCCTAGGACACACTTAACCCCTTCATCGCCCCCTAGTGGTTAACCCCTTCACTGCCCATGTCATTTACACAGTGATCAGTGCATTTTTATAGCACTGATCACTGTATAAATGACAATGGTCCCAAAATAGTGTCAAAAGTGTCTGATGTGTCCGCCATAATATCGCAGTCCCGATAAAAATCGCAGATCACCGCCATTACTAATTAAAAAATGCCATAAATCTATCCCCTATTTTGTAGACACTATAACTTTTGCACAAACCAATCAATATAGGCTTATTGCGATTTTTTTTTTTTACCAAAAATATGTAGAAGAATACATATCGGCCTAAACTGAGGGGAAAAAAATATTTTTTTATATTTTTTGGGGGGATATTTATTATAGCAAAAAGTAAAAAATAATGCATTTTTTTTCAAAATTGTCACTCTTTTTTTTGTTTATCGCGCAAAAAATAAATACCACAGCGATGATCAAATACCACTAAAAGAAAGCTCTATTTGTGGGGAAAAAGGACGTCAATTTTGTTTGGGTGTAACGTCGCACGACCACTCAATTGGCGACACAGTGCCTAATCGCAAAAAGTGCTTTGGTCAGGAAGGGGGTAAAATCTTCCACGGCTGAAGTGGTTAACGCTATCGACAGACTGCATTATATATGCATTTTTTTTTATTTTGACTTTACCTGTCATAGTTCCACTTTACCTGTTTTTTTTCCTCATAATTCCCTGCTGCATATTTTGTACAAGTTGCTTCCCTTTCCAGGCTTCAAGCAGAGAGTGGGTGTGGGAAAATAGTGCAGAACGATGTAAGACTTCACATCATGCTAAATAATACAGGTATTTTTTCAATGTGTATAAATGTAATTATTTCTATTTCAGAATGACGAGCAGATTGAAAAGCTGTTTATGAAAATAGATTTTACTGCAACAGGGAAGATTCAGTGGGTAAGTATTGCATACCTTTCTAAACCTGATAAGGAATTATATAACTTGGGTAGTCCTTTTATTAATTACGATTCTCCAAAGTGGCAGAAGGCTGGAAACACAACTTATTTTATCCTTCTTCAGTGAGTATGAACAGCACATATGATTCTCACAACGCATGGGTGCTCAACCTGTGGCCCTCCAGTGGTTGTGAAACTACAAGTCCCATGAGGCATTGCAAGGCTGACAGTTACAAGCATGACTCCTAAAGGCAGAGGACTTGCAGTTTTGAAACAGCTGGAGGGCCACAGTTTGAGCACCCAAGGAAAAGCCTTTGGCAGTCTTAATGCAATAAAAATTGTCCAATAATGATTAAAGTGGAAGAAAACCCTAACTATAACTATTTTAAAAAATGTTCCCTCCCCCGCTTCTCTTACCTATCCTCCCTAAACGGTATAAAAAGATCTGTCTACTTACCTGTTTTAACCCACTCTGGTCTGGTCACATGATCCTGCAGTTCTGGTTAAGGAAGCACTCAACAACGGCTGGGTATTCTGGGAGTCGTGACATCATCCATCCAGCCAGCCGCTGTCTCCTCTCCCCTGCAGCAGCTGCTTACTGACACAGGGGAGCCAGAGCTTCAGGATCATGTGACTGGAATTAAAAATAGGTGAGAATACAGGCAGGACGACAGGGGAGGAAACATTTTCTACTGTAATTTTTAGGTTTTCTTTAGTTGATTTTAATGCATTCTTTAACTGCAACTATCACTAGAGTAATTAGACAAACATTCAATTTTCACAATTAGCCGGAAAGTGTAATTTGCAGATTAACCACTGGAGGGAGCTTTGGGTTCTGTGAGGTTTATTGCTGAAGTAAAAGAATTAAAGAGACCCTATTACCAACTTTAAAAAATGTTGGTAAAAGCACACAAAAATGAAGTACTTTAAATGTTTACTTGCAGCATTTTTCCTTTCCATAAAAATAATTTTATTTACCTGCAATGTGCCTTGCTAGGGATTTTGGCGCCTCCAGGAAGAGTCGATTCCCCAGCTCAGCCACAGTTCCCCCTCCCCTCCTGTCACATTATAGTCCTTTACTCTGGGAATGTCTATCTACTGTCTGTGCTGGCCCAGCAGCCCTTGGGGAAGAAGCGAAGAGCAATACTATGGAGTATAATTTTTCTGTGTGCTAAAGAACAGCGGCTCTCTCCCTCCTCACATGGATAGCAGCAGGGGCTATTGGCTTCTACCGCTGTCAATCGAACCCTGTGATGAGGTAGTGAGTGGCGGGGCCAAGCCACACTGTCTCTGTCAATGGACGCAGACAGCTCAGCTTGGGATCAAGCCTGCAGGTGTGCCACCATAGGAAACAGCTTCCAATGATGGCACACTGAGAAAAGGAGGAGCCAAGAGAGCCCGTGGGGGACCCGAGAAGAGGAGGATCAGAAAAGCTAAGTGCAAAACCATGTTTTTTTTTTTTTATAACATTTACAATCAATGTAGGGCAAAACTTTAAGTTACAAAAAAACTGCATGCAGTAAATGATCTCTTTGCTATGGCAATACAATGAAAGCATTTAAAAAAAACTGTTTTGTATCCCGTTGCAGAGTGACAAAATTAGGCATTTTTTTTAAACCTGAGGACTGCTTTTTAATATACTAGAGAAGCTGGAGTGCATGGGTTATTATTTTTTTGGAACAGTGATGTAAAGGTGAACACATTTAAAACCAGCAAAAAGGGAATCGGCAATACACAATGCAATACAAAGCTTCCCCCAAAACAATCTCCAGCTAGTTAACACAAAAGACTGTTTCAACATTTCAAAGGGTTAAAATGTTACCCTACATATTTTTTTTTCTATGTGTGTTCACATACTGTATGTGTATTTTATAAATCATAGTCATTCTATACATGTTACTTTTCATAAATCATTTTCATTTACTTTTTCCATCTGAAGTACCTGGTTGATCCTACCAACAGCTTCTTTGTTCTAAACTGACCCCCAGACACACTACATGCCTGTATTGGGTAGCATTTTTAGCCACCACATCCCCTGACCAGTTACAGCCTACCTCTGGCACATTCCCCCTCCCAATCCCAATCTACCTCTTGAACTTGCCCCCTGCTCTAGCACAGCCTGCATCTTGCCTGATTCTGAACAGACTATGGAATACAGGCACACTGTGTGCCCACACAGTGTCCTGTAACCCCGCCCCCCACTATCAGGAAGAAGAGGTGGGGGGGGGAACCGCAAGGAGATTAAGGAGAGGGGATTTGTGTAGGAAGGGGGAATTTGGGCTGCGGCAGGGGGTAAGTATTGTTCTAGGAGGGGAGAGGGTGCTAAGAGTGGTGATTTAGGGGGATTTGCGTAGGGAGGGGGGATGGGGGGAGAAGTTTTTTGCTAGGGGGGATTTTAGGGGTAGAGGATATGTGCTAGCAAGAGTGATTTTTTTTGTGGGGAGGTCATTTGAGCTGTGGGGATTTGGGGGATGGGGGGGGGCAAAAATTTGTACCGAGAGGGTGGATTTCAGCAGGGGGCCACATTTATACTGGGAGGAGGGAAATTTATGATTAGGGGGTAAGCATGCTGATTAGTACTAAATTTTTTTTGGGGGGAGGGGATTTTTGCTGACACATAATTCTCATGCATTTGAGGGGGGGGGGGCAGTTTGGCATGTTTGCCCTGGGCAGGAGCAGGCAGTTGGCCTGGGCACTGTGGTATCATGTGAGGTGGGGGGCATAAGGAGATTGGGGAGAGGAGATATGTGTTATAAGGGGGAATTTGGAGGGTGGGAGGGGGTAAGTATTGTTCTAGGAGAGGGGGGTGCTAAGAGTAATGATTCAGGGGGATTTATGTAGGGAGGGGGATGGAGGGAAGAAGATTTGTGCTAAGAGGGGGGATTTTAGAAGTAGAGGATTTGTGCTAGAAAGTGTGGATTTTTTTTGGGGGGGGGGGCAATTGAGCTGGGGGGATGGGAACAAAGATTTATGCTGAGAGGGGTGATTTCAGCAGGGGGTAGATTTGTACTGGGAGGAGGGGGAATTTATACTTATGGGGTAAGCATGCAGATTAGTGCTCAATTTGTTTTCTTTGGGGGGGTTTGCTGACACATAATGCTCATACATCTTAGGGGAGCACAGTTTGGTATGTTTGCCCTGGGCTCTAGATGGTCTTGTCCTGGCACTGGTGCCTGCATAGTAATACCTCTATTAGAAAGTGTCTGTAACATTAATGCTTTAAAGCGGTTGTGTACCGCTGGGCGTTTTTTTTCTTCCTGCATCTTTCTTCCTGCATCGCATACTAGCACATTATGTGAAACTTACCTTAAAACAAAGCTGTTCCAGCGCCGCAATGTTAGCGCTGCAGCCGCTTCCATTTTCACCCATCTTGCTTCCGGGTTTGCGGGCCCTGGCTCTGTAGCTGGAGCTGCCGTTCACGGCACAGGGATCGGAAGGAATGGCACCGGTGCTCGTTCTTTCAGAGCGCATGCGCCAGTGATGTCACTGGCTGCATGTAAAGTAAATATCTCCTAAATGATGCACGTTTAGGAGATATTTACACTACCTAAAGGTAAGCCTTACTATAGGCTTTCCTATATGTAAATGTCAGCAGAGGATGTTTACTTCCTCTTTAAAGGGTAACTCCACTTTCGTGGGGGAAAAAAATAGCAAATAAAGAAAAAATAATATAGTGCATATAATTGCGACACTAATTATATTGTAATTAAATGTTATTAAAAATGACTTTTCCTTTTCAATCTGTAGCCACTGTAATTTTCTAAGAATGCATTGCAATATGGCTACCTGGAGGTTTCCTGTATATGGAATCGGGGCTTTTTTTCAGCAGGAACGCAGTTCCGGCACCTCCAGCTCTGAATGTATGTAATGGCAAGGGGTGCTGGGGTGTACCGGAGGGTGGCTGCTGGGGGATCTATTGTTGCTGGAGGGGATCTATTTTTACAAGGGGAGGGTCTATTGTTGCTGGGGAGGTCAGTTGTCGCTGGTGGGGGATCTATTGTTGCTGGGGGACTCTTATGCTACTGGGAGACAGTTGTTTCTGGGAGAAATCTACTGTTGAGGGAGAAGTCTATTGTTGCTAGCTGTTCAGAGTCTATTGTTGCTGGGGGTGCTCCATTGTTGCTGGCTACAGGGGATCTATTTTACTTCCTATCATTAACAAATTACATACAAATTACTTAGCACCACAAATTTATACTTGGTTCTGTATCCCTTACTGAGAGGTGGGTAGGGGGTGGAACCAAGGAATGGTGCTCGGAGGTGGGTGGGGAGTGGAACCAAGGAATGGTGCTCAGAGGTGGGTGGGGAGTGGAACCAAGGAATGGTGCTTGGAGGTGGGTAGGGGGTGGAACCAAGGAATGGTGCTCGGAGGTGGGTAGGGGGTGGAACCAATGAACGGTGCTCAGAGGTGGGTAGGGAGTGGAACCAAGGAATGGTGGTCAGAGGTGGGTAGGGGGTGGAACCAAAGAATGGTGCTCGGAGGTGGGTAGGGGTGGATCCAAAGAATGGTACTCGGAGGTGGATAGGGAGTGAAACCAAGGAATGGTGCTCGGAGGTCGGTAGGGGGTGGATCCAAAGAATGGTACTCGGAGGTGGATAGGGAGTGAAACCAAGGAATGGTGCTCGGAGGTCGGTAGGGGGTGGACACAAGAGGTGACTTGGAAGGAGGGAGTTCCTGCACCTATTCTCTGAGAAAAAAAGCCCTGTATAGAATGTTTACTGACCACTCCCCAGAAGCATCATTTCCTGCTTGTGTGATTGGCTCACCAATTTTCCCAGAAGTCTGCACTAAGATACAAGTCAGATTTCAGGCATCCCCTGCAACAAAAAGTTCATTTTTGGAGAGATACTTTCAATAGGAACACATCTAAAAGGGATGCAGGCCCAGCAGATTTCCTCATTAGAGCCCTGCAGCTGCACACCTGACAGTTAATTAAGAAACAACTCCAATTAGACCCACTCAGAACAGAGGCAGAGACAAACACACATGGATTTCTTTAGAATGACAAAAGGTAGGAATCTGCAACAAAGGTTGTTATAATCCTTGCAATGTACAGTTACATGTACATTCCAGAGCGAAATGTTTTTTCTCAACAAAAGTGGAGTTACGCTTTAAGAAACTATTCAGGCTACCTTAACAAGTATATTTATGATCTTCTTGCGAACAAACTTTTTAAATAGTTTTATTTTAAGTTCTGCTTTAAGCTAAATACAGATATTCTTACAGAGCAAAAGAAAAACGATTTCTATTACAGTCATGACCTCATTTTAAGGATTGAAATAGTCCATTAAATGTGTCCTCTCTTAGAATTGCCGTGATAATATGTGGAGCCCCTTCACTTTTACACTTTTAATTATCCAGACAAGTATCTCTTTCCAGCAAGATTATATCTTGCCAAAAAGAAAGCATAGCAGTGACAGCCTTGTAGTGCATTCTGGCGTTCACACATAATGATCTGTCTGTTTAATTTGGAGCAGTGTGAATGCTTCGGCTGTAATCGCCTCTTTGCTGGGAGATGTGACAAAACGATGCAGAAGATAGTTAAATCTCTCCCTGATTTTTATTGATCTGAAGAAAAGTTTGCTACAGAGAGTGTAAAATAGAGTTTTCTGGTTACTAATGAGAGCTTATCTGCTTATAATGTAAGTTATGCATGTTTCCTAAATGTGTTAACATTGACCTCCCTATGTTTCGTTTCCCTGCAGTACAAAATGTAATAAAGGAGACTGTCTACTGTTTTTTTAATACACTTTCATTTTTAATGTTGGGGGTTTTAAGTAAAATGCATGTGCTTTATTTTATCAGCTAGGTAAATATAAAATACTGTAAAAGAAAATGTCTGCACTAGAAAAACTAAAAACTGTTATCAAATACTTACGTCAATTTTCCTTTCCTGATTAACTCCATGGCAGCACACAGATGGGTAAGCCCCGCCCTCACTCCTACCTCATAGGACCCCCTACCTCATAAATTTTGAAGCTGATCCAGTCTACATATTCCATTAACTAGACTACTCAATGACTGTAAATGGTCCTTTGCTGTCATGGAGTTATTCAGGAAAGGAAAACTGCGGTAAGATTTTTAAAACTATTTTCCGATTTCCTGACTTATGCCGCGTACACACGAGCGGACTTTACGGCAGACTTTGCCCGTCGGACTTTTCAACGGACTTTACGACGGACTTTCTGAATGAACGGACTTGCCTACACACAATCAACCAAAGTCCGTCTAATTCGTACGTGATGACGTACGACCGGACTAAAACAAGGAAGTTCATAGCCAGTAGCCAATAGCTGCCCTAGCGTGGCTTTTTATCCGTCGAACTAGCATACAGACGAGCGGACTTTTCGACCGGACTCGAGTCCGTCGGATAGATTTGAAACATGTTTTGCCGCGTACACACGGTCGGACTTTACGGCAGACTTTGCCCGGCGGACTTTTCGACTAACTTTACGACAAACTTTCTGAATGAACGGACTTGCCTACACACAATCCACCAAAGTCCGACGGATTCGTACATGATGACGTACGACCGGACTAAAACAAGGAAGTTCATAGCCAGTAGCCAATAGCTGCCCTAGCGTGGCTTTTTGTCCGTCGAACTAGCATACAGACGAGCTGACTTTTCGACTGGACTCGATTTCGACGGATTGATTTAAAACATGTTTCAAATCTAAGTCCGTCCAACTTTTGAGAAAACAAAGTCCGCTGGAGCCCACACACGATCGAATTGTCCGACGAAATTCCGTCCGCCGGGCAAAGTCTGCCGTAAAGTCCGCTCGTGTGTACGTGGCATTTCAAATCTAAGTCCGTCCAACTTTTGAGAAAACAAAGTCCGCTGGAGCCCACACACGATCGAATTGTCCGACGAAATCCCGTCCGCCGGGCAAAGTCTGCCGTAAAGTCCGCTCGTGTGTACGCGGCATAACTCCATGGCAGCACACAGATCCGAACTAGACTAGATAACTAGGTCCAAATCAAGGTGGGATGCTTTAGCTAACAAACCTTAACACCAAAAAATAACTGAATAAGGATGCTAGCTTGCCTCCACAGTGAGTCATAAAGGTATTAGTGGAGGATCACATCATCCCACATGATCCTGGAAATGGCCAATAGCAAATGGATGCTGTAGCAATTACCAGCTAGAAACTGGTGACAACACAATTTAAAGCATATATCACTCACCAGCACATTATGGCTTCTGGATTAGCATGTTGCCATCGCTTCCATAAGAGACAAACCTTAGCCGTCTATCCAGCGATAAATCTGAATGATGTTTTCTTCCCTCTGACTTTGCCAAAAGAAGTTACAAAGAAATGGCCTAAATCTCTAATGAAGCCAAAGCTTTTGAGTAAGCTCGAAGTAGTCTAACATCCTGTGAATGGAACTGGTCATCCTAAGTTTATCGGGAGAACAATACTCGAACTAGGCAGAACAGAGAAGGGGTTCCTTGTAGCTTAACTTCCTGATCCCTGCAAATCTCCTGGCAGGAGGTGATAGCCAATAAAGAGGCTGTTTTCATGGATCACTGTTACATTAACTGGACCGAAAGCGAACCCATCTGTATGTAGCAAGAAGTTGAGAGCAAGTACTATATTTCATTAAGTCTTGGCTTTCCCTGGAGCATAAAATGCAATACCCCATTAAGGAATAGGATGAGTGTGGGGTATTTACCCCAGAGACATTGGAGAAGACCTAAGCCTGGAATCCTGTGCAGAGACAGAATCCACTTGAAGCCTGAATGGGGAGACCACTTGTTGCCCAAAAGGGATACAGAACCTGGAGTCCTCCTGGAAGTTCTGAATCCTTGCCATGTAGTTTGCTAAAATATTGAAGAGACTCCTCTCATCTCTGATCAACTCTACTTCTCAGAAGACTAAGGCTACAGGTTCCGACTTTCTGTAATGTAGTACACCACTGTCACGTTTTCCAGCCTCATCAAGACTGAAGAACCTACTGCAAAGTGACAAAAAGCAAGCACAAAGCTGACTTAATACAGGGACAGGAGAGACCATGGTTCCAATAATCATCAGGCATGCAGGCACTGACAGGTAAAGAAAGGAACACCAGGCCAATTCAGCACCTTATCACTGGTCTGTTCTTTAGCAGAAAAAGGCATAATTCTGAACCATAATAGGTTGGGCTCCTAATTACACAGGGACTGTGTAGGGGTCAGGTGACCCTGTTCTTTATTCATCAACCATCCAAACACCTGTATAACCTGATCTCCTGGGATTGGAATTATCGTTCCCAGTTGCTGGAGCAGGGAACTCTTTTCGGCAGGATCTCAGACTAGAAGGATGAATGACCTTTCAAATATGGCCTGATGTGCTTGTCCTGAGGGCCCAAGCATTCAAGACCCAGGCTGTACCATTGTCGAAAGAAGAGCAGTCAAGCTGCCTTAAGACATGTATGGGTAGACATGTACAAGGAAGCATCCTTCCTTAGAGATTTTTGTTGACTTCCTGGATGATGTATTGGCTTTCTAGTTTTTACAAGATTCCCAGCCTGGACTGCAAAGCGAACCTATCTGGAGTGACAGCGAACCTAACTGCAGTCCCCTTTACTTCAACAGACATTTATCTTGAGGCAGGAAGCCAGGCTAACCACAATCACAGATCCTTGCTGCCAATTTAAGCTTCATCTTCTATGAGCAATGCAGTGAATGAGTATTTCCTTTTCCTTGAAGGATATAACATCTCCTAAAAGTAAAGTCATCTAACTGGCCAATCCTATAAGGGACAAATCGACTAAAAGTCACCATGGAGAAATTGCAAAGCCATCTTTTGGAGGCAATTAGAATACTTCCACTGCTTTTCTTTTATCTCAAGGCATCTCACCAGCCTTTCAAAGTGAGTGATCAAAAACTGGGCAATGGTCATCCTCATCCGCATCTTCTTTGGAAGAGCCAAGGGTTGATTTGCCTGGGAAGGCTCAGAAACTAGTTGACTGGTTCTGGAAGGAAAACTGGATGTTGCCAGAACAGATAATCCCCGCACAGGTTGAGTGGACACAACAGCTTTAGAGCGTCTTGAATATGTGCTTAATGAAATGTGACAACCTTTTGGTCCTTGTAATATTATTAATCGACTGCTTAAACAAAGCGATATTCTTAAAGTCAGTTCATCCACATCTGCCTCTTTGGAAAAGTGTGAAGAGGAATATTTTGCCTGGGAAGGCCATTAGACTGCTCATTGAATATAGAACTCCTTCACAGGGTGAGTGTAAACCACGTCCTTCAGAGTGTATAGATCACGTGTTTAATTAATGTGACAGCTTGTTAGGTGTTGTCATCTTTATCTCTGTCTGTTTGAACAAAGCAGAATGTATACAGTCATGTTCATCTGCATCTTCTCTTTGGAAGAGTCTGGAGCCGGTTGATTTGCCCACAGGGTCAATAGACACAACACTATTATGCCCCGTACACACGGTCGGACATTGATCGGACATTCCGACAACAAAATCCTAGGATTTTTTCCGACGGATGTTGGCTCAAACTTGTCTTGCATACACACGGTCACACAAAGTTGTCGGAAAATCCGATCGTTCTGAACGCGGTGACGTAAAACACGTACGTCGGGACTATAAACTGGGCAGTAGCCAATAGCTTTCATCTCTTTATTTATTCTGAGCATGCGTGGCACTTTGTGCTTCGGATTTGTGTACACACGATCGGAAAATCCGACAACGGATTTTGTTGTCGGAAAATTTTATAGCCTGCTCTCAAACTTTGTGTGTCGGAAAATCCGATGGAAAATGTGTGATGGAGCCTACACACGGTCGGAATTTCCAACAACAAGGTCCTATCACACATTTTGCGTCGGAAAATCCGACTGTGTGTATGGGGCATTAGAGTGTATTAAGCATGTGTTTAATCACTTCAGCCCTGGAAGGATTTGCCCCTTAATGACCAGGCCATTTTTTAAAAATTGTTTTTACTGCTAATGGCGGCGATCTGCGATTTTTAGTGGGACTGCAACATTGTGGCGTAAAAATCTGACCCAGAATTACACTTTTTGGGGACCAGTGAAATTACTACATTGATCAGTGCTATAAAAATGCACTTATCAATATAAAAATGACACTGGCAGGGAAGGGGTTAACACTAGGAGGCGATCAATTGGTTAAGTGTGTTCCCTCATTCCCTCAGAGTGTTCTAACTGTAGGGGGGTGGGCTTCCTGGAACAGTAGATCTCTGTCATGTCAATCGGCAGAACGGGGAATCACCTTGTTTACATAGGCAGTTCCCCGTTCTGCCTCTCCTCACCGCGATTGCGGGTCACCGGCAGACATCGAGTCTACGGGCAAGCTTCCGTGGCGGATGCGCACCCGCTATCCTCCTTGCACAGAAGAGCCGACCTGCCGCAGTATATCTGCGTGAGCCGGTCGGCAAATAGTTAAAGTGGTTGTAAAGGCAAAAGGTTTTTTTTATCTTAATGCATTCTATGCTTTAAGATAAAAAATCTTCTGTGTGTAGCAGCCCCCCTCTGCCCCCTAACACTGTACTTACCTGAGCCCCATCTCTGTCCAGCGATGTGCATGAGTGCCTCGGGCATCCGGGACTATCCCTCCTTATTGGCTGAGACACAGCAGCAGCGCCATTGGCTCCCCCTGCTGTAAAAGTCAGTTAGCCAATCAGGAGAGAGAGGGGCAATGCCGAACCACAGCTCTGTGTCTGAATGGACACACAGAGCTGCGGCTTGGCTCGGGTGCCCCCAAAGCAAGCTGCTTGCTGTGGGGGCACTCGACGGGAGGGAGGGGCCAAGAGCAGCGAAGAAGGACCTGAGAAGAGGAGGATCTGGGCTTCTCTGTGCAAAACCACTGCACAGGGCAGGTAAGTATAACATGTTTATTATTTTTAAAGAAAAAAAAAGGAGACTTTGGTATCACTTTAATTAATGTGATAACCTTTTAGGTGTCGTGTGTAGCCACAGACCGGTCAGGGTGCTCATGCTAACTCGTGTCTGCAGCCAAAATTTTCTACAATGGGAACATGAGCATCAGAACTGGACCATGGAAGAAGGTGGCCTGGTTTGATGGACTCTGGAATGGTTTAAGGAACACAACAATGAGCTTGAGGCATTGACTTGGCCTCCATATTCTCTAGATCTTAGTCCAATCAAGTATTTGTGGGATGTGCTGCTAAAACAAGTTCAACCTATGGAGGCCCCACCTCGCAAATTACAGGACTTAAAGGATCTGCTTTTTAAAATAAAAAATAATTGTTCACTGCAACATTCACCTCTTCTCCAGCGTTGCCTTTATCAGTATCAGGCTCACCATTGTCTTGTCCCTGGTCCTCTTCTGAGTCAAATGATGCCTAACTTCAACTAACTCACTTCCTGTGAATCCAGGCCATCATGCCAGCCTGTGCCCACAGTACAGGCACCGAATGGCTCTGACGTTTCACTATTTGAACAATTTTATATGAAGCAGTAAGGACCCTCAACAACCGAAGCTGGACTAGAAGAAAAAGAACCTGTGACACCTCAACAACAGATTCACTGGCTGGATCACCAGGTGAAAATAACAGAAAGCCTAAAAAAGAAAACAAATGCATCCATTACATCTAAGAATCGGTAAGCTGTAATTTAATACAAGTTTGCTTTTGGGGTTAATACCAGTGTAACACAGACTCACCTCCTGCTGCAGCCACTCACTTACCACGTTGCAGTCTGATCACAAGGGAAGGGAAGACTGAGGAAATGCTTTCTCCTACCTGCAGAAGATTGATGACAGTACCTCAGTCTAGGCAAAGTCGGTTGCCTAAAGTTTTTCTATTAGTGCAGTGTAGCTGCTACTTTAATGTCTGTTTGCTTTTTTCATTTGGTGGCAAAGCAAATCTTTTTCTGAGTGCCTCACTTTATTGAGACTAATCATCAGAAATGAGGGTGAGAAGAGGTGCTGTGAAAACGCTAGGATACAGATTCGCACCAACAGTAAATAATCAATATCGAGCAGTCCTGATTCATGTAGGATCAGACAATGGATTTCTCTGCAGAAACCTTTTGGCGGGGGGTCATTATGGTGTAAAGGATACTGGCAAGTTGGATATTTTTGGGGGAACGCTATTCCCCTGAGATAAGCACATCAACCAGCAGTTCACATCATTATTCGGCAGAAGATCCTGTTTTCCAGTTTGTGCAGATATGGACTTCTCACAAACCTATCCTCAAATCAATACGAATCAGCGGGAGGTGTAACTAGCTTTTCCATCGTACTGTCACATCTCCCAGCAAACAGGTGATTAGAGCCAAAATGTTCACATGCTCCAAATTAAACAGAAAACACATCATTATATTTGAACTGCAGAACGCAGTATGAGGCCGCCACTGGAAAAGGCTTTCTCTTTAGCAAGATATAATATCAAGTTAAAGGGGTTGTAAACCCTCGCGGTTTTTCACCTCAATGCATTCTATGTATTAAGGTAAAAAACCTCTTGTAGTGCACCAGCCCCCCAGAGCCCCCCTTTTACTTACCTGAGGCCGATTGTTCCTGTGCCGGGGATGAGCACACCAGCTCCAGTCGGTGTCTCGGGTCCTGATTGGATAGGTTAATAGCAGCGCAGCCATTGGCTCCCGCTGCTGTCAATCAAATCCAATGACGAGTCCTGCTGTCTGTGTCAATGGACGCAGCAGCAGGATACAGGAGTGCGCCCGCACAGGTGCCCCGAGGGAGAGCACTTCTCCGACGGGCACTTGAGAAAAGGAGAAGCCAGGAGCGCTGCTGAGGGACCCCAGAAGAGGAGGATCGGGGCCACTCTGTGCAAAATCAATTGCACAGCAGAGGTAAGTATGACATGTTTGTTTGTTTTTTAAACCAAACATTTACATATCCTTTAAAGTGAAATGCCAGCTTTTTGTCCACCCTGCAATGGCAAGGGGTGCTTTTGTCGCTGGGGGGGGGGTGGATTTATTGCTACTGGGGAGGTCTGTTGTTGCTGGTGGAGGATCTATTGTGCTGGTGAGGGGTCTTATGTTGCTGGGGGTATCAATTGTTGCTAGAAGGGATCTAATGTTGTGGGATGGGTCTATTGCTGAGGGAGGGGTCTATGGCTGCTGCCTGCTGGAGGTATTATTGATGCTGGCTACTGGAAGAGTTATTATAGCTGGTAAAGGGTCTATTTTTGCTGGGGGGGGGGGGGTGTTTTGCTGCAGGGGGTATTGTTTTTTGGGGGGGGTCTATTGTTGGTGGGGGGTGCGTTTTTGCTAGTGGGAATCTACTGTTGTGGGGGGGGTTCTATTGTTCCTTAGAAGGTTAATTGTTGTGGGTGGGTCTATTGTTGTGAGGGGGTCTATTGTTGCTGGGAAGATCTATTTTTTGCGGGGGGGTCTATTGTTGCTAGGATAAACCTATTGTTGTTGGGAGGGTGTATTGGTGTGGAGGGTCTGCTGTTGCTGGGGTTCTATTGTTGCTGGGGGGGCTCTATTGTTGCGGTGGGTCTGTTGTTTCTGGCTGCAGGGGATCTATTGTTGATGGCTGCATGGGGATCAGTTTTACTGCTTTTCTTGTTATCATTAACAAATTCCATACAAATTACTTAGCACCACAAAATTATACTTTGTTCTGTATTCTCTAAAAGGGTAAGTACTGGGAGGTGGGTAGGGGCGGAGCCAAGGGTAATCATAGATGGGAATCAGAGATGAGGGTTACCTGGAAGGGGGAGTACCTGCATCTATACTCTGGGAAAACAGCCCTGTGTATACATGTATTTACTTCAGATACTATACTATATAACTCATTTAACCTTTCTTTGTATGTATAAAATGTAAAATCCAACAACATGCAATAAATGGACAGTGATGTGTACATCTGGTGATGTATTGCCATGTATTTTAATTCCTGCATATGGCGGGCCCTCCAAACCTGAAGTGCCCCAGGTCTAAATCCGGCCCTGCAAATGTATATAGGCATAGGACACACCCCCCGACACACACCCTGCCACGCCCCCCTTAAAGGAGAATTGTACAAAAAAAGATTGGTTAAGCCCACAAGTTCCCCAGGTCTAAATCCGGCCCTGCAAATGGCCAGAAGTCTTAGTTTTTAAAACTGTCTGTGAATCAAAACCGAGTCTGTTCAGTCATCACTAGTTAGCGTCAGTCTAAGATTCAGTATAGCATTACAAATAAGAAGGTGTGACAGTTCATTTTATTTTTGTACACCAAGAACCACCTAAGGATTCTTTCACATAGGGAGATTCCATTCTGATCACCAGGGGATTAGCTCACAGATCACCTGCTGATCTGGGGGTAGACTGATGTAAATGGGCACAAGTCCATTTACACCCACCTGTCCATAGGGATGAATGGGGCCTTCTGATAAGGTCGTCCAGAACGGCCACGTGAAAGGGGTCTTATGTGAATTCTCAGTGCTGTCATCCAACTTACTGACTGACTGACTACATTTACAGGTATATGGATTAAAGGTAGATAAGGTAAAATGATGACAATATTAGATCTTCTCTTTCTTCTTTTATCATTATTATTATTATTTACCATATTTACATATGCATCCCAACTTTCGAGGAACGAGGAACACCTATTAGCAAAAGTATGTAGGCACAGGACACACCCCCTGCCACTCCACCCTAAAGGAGAATTATATAAAAAATAATTGGTTAATCCCACAGGTGCTTTTTTTTTTACCACTACTATACTATTCCTTTATACTGACTTTTGGGATTTACCAATGGCGTCCCTGGGGGGGGGGGGGCAGAGGGGGCCCTGGCCCCCCCCAACATTATGCTGTGCCCCACCATGTGCCCCCCCCCCAATTAAAAAAAATATATATTTTTTTTTACAAAAAGGCAATGTCTTTTTGTTTGCATTCGTAGCGGATGCGCCGCATCTTACTCGGGTCACCGCTGGAGTAACACAGTCTCTATTGAGAGGGAGAGCGTCTCCAGTCAGCTCCTGCGGGTGATTCCTCCCCCCTCCCTCTGCTCGCTGACACTGCATAATGCGAGCGCTCACACAACCACGGCCGCCCGATCTGCTCCTTCCCCTGCATCCTCATTGGCAGGGAGAAGAGCAAGTTGCAGGAAGGACTCCACCAGGACTCTCAGTTACTGAAAAAACAGACTGATTTCTCCCGTCCTTAGGACAGGAGAACCAGCTTGTAAATTCCAAGAGATGCCAAACCAGCGCTGTCAATAGCAGGGGCAGGACAGCAAGAGGAGTCTGGGGAACCCCACAGTGGCAGAACACCAGTGCCCGGTGGCAAGACAACCTATGCAACCCTGATAGTTCTCCCACCGCTTTGGATCCTTATATTTTCTTGGTATGCTGGTGACATATATCTCCTGTTTTCTGCCGACCTGGGGGGCCCCAATACAGTAGGAAGGGAGCTCACTGCAGAACATGTGAAAGGGCTGTTGTGGGATCGTAGTAAAGGGCCCCAGGACATCGTGGGCCGAAAATCACGAAACGCTTGTGCGATGCTGTTATATCTTAATGGCACCCCATAAATCGCACTGCGTTCGCAGCAAATTGCAACATGCGGTGCTGTCGCTCAAAAGAAGTGACAGCGAAGTAATAGAATCGTACAAGCTTCCCGTGATTTTGAATCGCAGGCAGAACCGCGGCAATTCCATTCGCAATACAGAGCCTTTGCCTTCTGAACACAGGAAACTATCAGCAGCTCTGGCTAGCCGTGTATATGTAGCCTTATTCTGCAGTGCCTTACAAAGTACATCATCTCAAAGAACACAGTTATCCCTGTTTCATGGAGTGGAGAGTCTGTTTCCCCTACCACATACATATAGTGAACATGTAATCTCTATACATATATTGTATCTGTGGGTTCCGATCCCAGAATATCAGTGCTGCAAGGAAATTCTGCTAACCACCAAAACTCCATTTCAGGAACAGTTCTGCACTTACCTTCAATTGGATTACTCAGAGTTGGAAGAGTCTTATCTGAGACGGAGAAAGATCTGTTTTCATTTGCCAGCAACCATACAAGAAACATTCCATGGCGATCCAATCCTGCGCGTTTTCTCTATGCAAGACAAGACCTTGATAATGGTCAGAGAAGACGGTCATATCTCCTTCTGCTCCACACAGCTCAAGCTGAAACGGGACAAATTTATTTTTGTAAGTTCTGTCACTTGGCTTTATTTTGGTAAATATAGTGAAACATGGTGGAATGTCTAAAATCAGAATACAAATGTTTTATACCCCAGAAATTAAAATATACACGTACGTACAGTATCTTTATTATAAAATTAGCTTAAAGTCACACTTAACAATATCCTTATTCTTCAAAACAATCCATACACATCCACTACCTAAAGCGGTAATAAACCGTCATTCCCACACATGCACATGAGAGTCATGAAGCACACTAAAGGAATGGCACAAGTATGCCGTTCCTTCAGAGCGCATGCACTGGTGATGTCACTGGCTGTCAAAAGAGCGAATATCTCCTAAACGGTGCATGTTTAAAGGGCAAGTTCACCTTTACAGAAAAATCTGTAACCCCCCCCCCCCCCAGTCCCACTGACCTGATCTCCCGTTCTGAGCCCTACTATAGCCGCGTCACAGGTCCGGGGATTAGAAATCCCTGCAGCTTCATCTCCAAAATGTACCCGTCAAGAGGGACGTTTAAGAGCATCCTAATTGGTCATCGCTGACCAATTAGAACCTGCGTAGCCCGTCCTGTCAACGTGGAAGAAGATGCATGAATGCCGAGGGAATTTCTAAGCCCCGGACCCATGACACGCCTATAGGAGGGCTCAGAACGGGAGATCTCTGCGCTGTAAGTACGCTGGACTGGGGGTGGGGTGAGGAGGGGGTCTTGTGTAAGTTCACCTTACCGATTTTTCTGTAAATGTGAACTTACACTTTAAGCTTTATTATAAGCTTACCTGTAGGCATAGGTGTGCGCAGCCTATTGCATTAGGGTGTGCATCCCCAAGCTCAAACACACATGTCTTTCTCTGCAGCCTCGGCTGCACTGGACAATGAATGGATGGGAAGTGCTCTGTGCAGAGCAGCTTCCTGTTAATTCACAAACTAAAGCATAGTAAACACTTACTTAGTAAGTAAAACTATGCTTCAACTATGAATGGACACAGTGAGCGAGTGTGTTCACTATGTTCATTTAGAAAAGGAAGGGGATGGTAAATGACATATTGACTAGCCTCTTCCCCCGCTCTCCATCCTGAAACATCACAGCAGCCGGGGGGAGAGGAGAGGAGGGAAGCCAGCAGCACTGCAGGGCGCGACGCGGGGGGGGGGGGGGGGGCAACATAGGGGGAAGCCTGGGCAGTAGGGGAAATCGGCACCAAACACGCACCACACACAGTGATTAGGGTGTGCCTGGGCACTCTCTGCTCACGCCTATGCCTGTAGGTAAAAATCACAAAGTGGACTTAACCACTCCTCCCAACTTTTTGAGATGGGAATGAGGGACACCTATTAGCAAAAAGATGTAGCCATAGGACACGCCCCCTGTTACGCCCCTTAAAGGGGAATTAATCCCCAAAAAATTATTTAGTTAAACCCACAAGTGCTTTTTTTTTTACCTCTACTATTCCTTTATATTGGCTTTTGAAATTTACAAATGTAGCAATTTATAAATTGGATGAAAGGTTTAGCACTGGGAAACACATTTTGATAGATAAATAGTGAATTTTATATACATCTGTATAGATCAGACCAAAATGAGGGACAATGAGGAGGAATGAGGGACAGAGGGACATTGCTCCAAATCAGGGACAGTCCCTCAAAATCCAGGACAGTTGGGAGCTATGGACTTAACTACCACTTTCATAGCCCTGTACTCTGTTTTCAAATAAAGCTGTGGAGCTGTGGAGAATGAACGTAGCCACCCTCTAACAGGAAGTCAGATCAAAAACCAAGGAATTTGGAGATTTAAGGATTCTGGCAGCACTTTTTAAAGTTAAGGATACATACTTGATCGGCATTTTAATTTAGTGTCATTTTAAACATAAAGCTATACTGTAAGACCTCTTGATATTATGGACATTCTCTGCCTGCCTAACATGTAATTCCCTTAAGTTATTACCTATATAGAATGCTGCAATGAGTATGCTACATTGAAAGAGTTACATGTTACATACTGCTTTTTTACTTAGCAAACCTCTGTTTTTTAAGGCTAAAGTTTAGTTACAATTTATTTATTTATTTACAGCACCAGAACATAACTTACCTGTAATGAAGTGTGTGTCATGTTCAGATGGCTGCTACATAGTGTAGAAATCTGCTTTCCACTCCCGCCAGGTCTTCCTCACAGTGCTGATCTTTTGGCGCTGTGGGGTTTAACATCAACTGCTGTGCGTGTGAAAGAGTAGTGCCACCCTCCCTCCCCTCCTGTCCTCTACCTCTATTAATAAAACTCATATTATTCTATCCCCTTCCTCCCACTTCCTCTATTCATAGAACTGGTAGTATTTTTTCCCCCAGAATGCAGTGTTCTGTGAATAGGGGGGGGGGGGCAGTTGAATGACAGGATCTACCTCCTCCAACCACAGAAAACTTTGCATTCTGGGAAAAAATACTACCAGTTCTATGAATAGAGGAAGTGGGTGGAAGGGGCAGGTAAGTTGCACAACTTGCGCACACTGGCTGAGGTTAACCCCAGTATGGGTATACCATGTTAGGCTTCTTGGAAGATTACACATTGCATTTAGCATTTCTATGAGGATCTGGGTCCCTCACTGCTCATCTTTAGTTTGAGTAAGGTACTGAATTTGATATTAAAGCATCAAAATATTTTTGATACACAGTTATTAAAGTAGAACTTCACCCTAAAAAGGAAGTTCCACTGTAGCCTCCCTGGCGGTTTTCCCGAGTGTGGCTCGGGGTTAAAATTCAGCACCATTAGCGGTAACCCCGAGCCACACTCGGGATTGCATCGCAGGATCCTGGTGCCTCCTTACTTACCTTGTCCCCGGGATCCTGCGATGTCCCCCGCAGTGTCCGCGGGCTGTGTCCTGTTCCGAAGCCTCTCTGTGCCAGGCTCCGTTCCCTGCAAGCGTCGCGACGCACGGGGGCGGAGCCTGGCGGCAAATTCAAAAAATGTAAAAAGCATAACACATACAGTACTGTATGAAATCATTTCACATCCCATTTGTCCCCAGTGCTCTGGCCCATGCCCTGCATGCAGTTTTATATTGCATATACTGTTCTTTCTGCCTGGAAACTGGAGATTGTCCATAGCAACCAAAAAGTGTCCCTTTACGTCAAAAATGGCTTTAGACCAGCTAGAAAACAGCGATAGTAAATTAGAACACTTGCAGAATTGAGCGATAGTGAATCGTGTGGAAATTTATTTTATTACTATTTATTTTTATTTTTTTTAATTATTTTTTTTTTTATTATATTATAATTTATGTTTTTGTGTTTCAAACTTTATCATACCCGGGATGTCTACTAGACTCTTGTTTGGACAGATTTAAGTGTGTTATTGTTAATAATTACAGACCTACAATATAAAACGCCAAATTTCCATGCAAAATAATTGTACCGCTTTCAGCACCTAAAATCAGAAAGAATCATACCGCCAGGGAGGTTAACACCTCCTTTCCCACTTTTGGAAGTTTTTTTTTGTGTGCGAGGAACGGGTACCTAGTTATAGCAGGTACTCGCTCCCACTTTCACTCCAACCACCTAGCCGATTGAAGCGGAGGTTCTCTCCCCACACTTCCCTGTCCACAACCTCCTGGGACTGGTCACAGGCTGCTGGACCATTCATACAGCACAATTAACTGAAGGGGTAAGATTAAGTTAAAAATTTGCCGATCAAGTATGTATGCTTAACTTTAAAAAGTGCTGGGGACCCAAAGACTGGCGAAGAACCAGCCCAGGTGAGGACAACACTGGGATCCCTGGACAGGTAAGTGTCCAGTATTTGTAGCTGCTGACTCTTCACTTTTTTTTAGAACTGAAGATACTCTTTAACACAAGAGTGCCTTTTCCTTTTAAAACAGTATTGTCACACAGCTCCATCTTATATTCCAGGAGAAAAGTGTGAAAAAGTTGGCTAAGTGGGTGACAGACTTCACCATCATGGTGCAGTATAATAAATTAGTCCTGGCAACAGGGTATGTATTCATCTGTGTTTATGTTGTATGTTAAAACTGAACTCCAGGTAGATATAAAAACACCATTTAATGCAGATATTTAATTTTACATAAAATTAGCTTGTGGATGGGGCATAACATGCCCAATTGGGGAACCTAGATGTAGTGAACGCTAATGCCTGAACTTAATGATGAGGACGTCAGTCACACTGGTACAGTGTTAAAGTGGCACCCCTTTTTAGAAGCTACTCTACTCCCTATGTTTACATAACTCTTTACACTCCAACACAGCACAGTCACTCCTATGCTCCACATCTCCACAAAGATTCTCAATTCATTGATGCAGCATTTCTGGGTTGGTTCCGGTAAGCTTGCACCCAACCCCACCAGCTCCCAATCCATTCACCCCACTCCCAGTGACTTTGGCCTGCTATATTCTTGGACACCAAGAAACTATTCTTACTTGACATACAAGCGTCTGTTAAAGTGGATGTAAACCCAATGTCATCCTTTTTAAACTCCTGCCATAGGGGTTATCTATAAGGATATACATGTCTCCTGCATGTATCTTTACCTGTCAAATGTCTCCCCTCTGTCTGTTATTAGACCTGAAAAACTGCAGATTCTGTGGGTGGGTCTGTTGTCTGGAGCTCGGTGGGTGGAGTCGTGATGTCAGTAGACTCCCCGCCTACCTCTACACTCCCCTTGTCAATATGCATTTTTCTCCTGTGTATTTTTTACACTGAACTTCTGCTATGATCTCTAACATCCAGTGAAAAGACAGGAAAGTAACCACATGACTTCAGCATGCCAAATCATGCTGAGGTGTGGAACATCCAATCCTGGCAGAGCTGCTGAAGAAAGGAGTGGGGGAGGGAATTAACAAAATACTGCATGTCTCTTAGGCTAGTGCATGAGATATGTAAATCACCTGTCACTCACAGCAAGGGGGAGGATTTGTGAAAGTTTTTCTCTGTTTGTCAAGATTTATCTCACTGAACAATAAAAGAGGATTGCTCAGAGATGGATTAACTCTTTGTGGCAAGTCTGGCTCAAATGATAGGAAATCTTATACTCTACATCAGGGATAAGCAATTAGCGGACCTCCAGCTGTTGCAAAACTACAAGTCCCATCATGCCTCTGCCTCTGGGTGTCATGCTTGTGGCTGTCAGAGTCTTCCTATGCCTCATGGGACTTGTAGTTCTGCAACAACTGGAGGTCCGCTAATTGCTTATCCCTGCTCTACATTATGACATAAAAAAAAAAAAAATTCGGGTTTACATCCACTTTAAGCCCCGAGCCCTCAGTCCTTGATCTCACTGGGACATACAGACCGGGTCCCTAGGGTGCCCCGTGCTGCGATATCAGACCCAGTATGTGGGGTACCAAAGCTCATAACCTCTTTTACTACCAGGGTATCCCGTGTTCTGTGCATGTCCATGCACTGTGTTTATGGCCTTTTGTCAGTTGCATTTTGTGAGTACCCACTTTTATACAAAAAATTCTTATTATTAAATGGTAATGCACTAGGTGTGCGCGCCTTCCATTTCTGTTTTTCTTGTAGTACCAGGTCACCCGTCACCTGGGCCATGTCATCCACTTCCTTTCTGGCTGGTTCCTTGTGCACCTAGTGCTGCTTCAGTTGTCATTAGCAACAGTTCTGCAGCTTCCCCTAGATAGCTTCCCACCTAATGTACATGGATACAACTCCTTCCTCCACTCCTCTCATTCCCTGTTTTAATCCCTAGTCCTTTTATATGCCATGCATGCACCCCTTTAGTGACTTCAGACCAGGCCGATTGACTTAACAATAAGGTTTTTTTACTGAAGTAGTTAAATGTACCAAATAAACAGTTCTCAGAAACATCTTCCATACACATTCCTGTACAAAGTCCTCTAAGTGCCCTTTTAGTGTCCCTAGTGCTCCCTTGTGCCCCAAGAGGTGGTCATTCCTTAACAGGTGAGAAAGTCCAATAGTCCATTTAGCAGCAAAGTCCATATCCCTTGAAACCCCAACTGGGCTCCCACAAACAATTGTAAAAGTTGCAACGTTGCATCCTCAGCAGCACTCTCCTTCTCTTCCCATGCAGAGAGCAATCAAAATCCCCTTTTTTCCTATATAGCGTTTCCCTTTTAAAAGCTTTGTCCGTTAGAGGGCGGTACTCTTCAGAAAAGCCTGGGAAAACCTGACTAGCAGAGTTAACCCTGGCCTACCAAAGAGCATCACTCCTGCTGGGCAGCATTAACTAAGCAGTGCAACTTACCCTGTGTAAAACACTCTTAACCAAGGAAATTATTACTGTATTTATTGGTTTATAACACGCACAGGAGTATAACATGCACCCCAATTTTAGGAGGGAAGTTTAAGGAAAAAACTTACATTTTTAAATAAAGAACTTTGAAGCAAAATTAGGGTCACAGCTCATCAATGCACCCTGCTCAGTGCCCATCTGCAGCCTCACCTTTCCCATCGTTGCAGCCTCGCCAGTGTTGGATGATCCCTGCTGTCTCCGAGGGAAGAGGCGGAGCGAGCGCCGCTGATTTACACAAAGCCGCGATCTCCTGTGTACCCGGTGCTTGGTCACTGACAGCCACGCCTCCTGGCCCTGCTCATATGATAGACAGAATAGTGGCCCAATGCGGGGCCAGGAGGCGTGGCTGTGAGTGACGGAGCACGAGATACACAGGAGATCGCGTCTCTACGTAATTCAACGGCGCTCGCTCCTCTTCTGTCTGAGACAGCAGGGATCAGTGTATAACATGCACACATGATTTTCCCCTGATTTTAAGGGGGAAAAAAGTGCGTGTTATACGCCAACAAATACGGTACTAATAACTTTTCCCGTGCAAGCAATATGTTTGGTAAAACCTTAAAGGGAAAGCATAGTGAATTTACAAAAGTATGTGTTTCCCAATATATGGATTCAAAAATGCTTTCTTTTATTATCCTGTATATCAGACAGTTCATTTAACATGCCTTCTGAATAGCTGCTGTATGGATTGATAACCCCTTTTTTTATATTATTGTTCCTGTTTGTGTGACTGTCAATGACCGTTTCTTTGCCCAAGCAGTTATAAATTTGTTAACAATTGCCTTCCGAAAACAGATGTGTGCTTATAGTTTTCAAACAATGGAAATATTTGTGTGAACTGTGAAATATTTTAATTTTGTATGCAGAGATCGGGAGATCCAGCTGTATGAACTGTCCAACCTGGAGCCATACTGCCAAATCACTGGACTTGAAACTCTGCCCTTGAAAATAGATTACTGGTAAAGAGTATGAATATTACTGTATAAAAAAACCCAAAAAAAACAAAAACAGTTTATCTGCAATGACTACATTTTTAAATGTAAACACATTCACACCTCACCTTGTTTCTTGCCACCACCCGCCCCTTGCTTCTTTGTACAATGAAGATGCAGTGTAGTGATGTAGGATCTGCATGGGTGGGGTTTATTGCTGTAGGGGACTGATGTTCTCTTTCTGGCAGCAGAAAGGAGCAATTTTTTCCTAAATATTACAACGTGGGTTATATTTGTATTAATACTGTGCCGATATAACAGCAAATTATTGCAAAACTAATGATAGGTTTACTCCATTAAACCTTGTTTGTAAGCAGTGACCAGTCGAATGTCCATCAGCATGTGGCTGCCCCCACTCGGCAGAAGTCGATCACTTGATTATCTTCTGTCGCAAGGACATGCTGGAAAAAATTTTCTCAAGCAGCGGCTGCTGCAGTAGATCATTGTATACTGACAGCCGTGGGCACCGCTCTCGGAATACAACGGCCCAGCGGGAGAGAACCCTCCATCCATCTTCTTTGTGTGGATGGAGGAATCTGTTTGTTTATGTATGTATGGCCAGTTTAAGGCTTGTCTGGGGAGTAAGAGTGATCAGATATTAAAAAAAATAAAATAAAAACGTATTCACTTTCTTTTGTTTCCCTCCAAAAAGTGAATGCCTGAGGATCTTTCGCGTTTCATTTGGACTGTGTAAAAAAATTAGGGATTATCTTGTCCACGTCTCATTTTATACTTCTTTTACCCACCTCTTTTCTGCTTTCTTTTTTTTTTTTTGTTGGTCTCTTTCCCCTTTGCTACTGAGATGCCAATGATGCTCTAGCTCTTTGCTCACATGTGTGCCAGGTCCAAGTTTGAGATTGTAAGAAATATTAGAGCTTGTTTGCACCAGGTGCATTGGACTGCACTGGGTAGCCCCAACACAAAAACAAAGCAATCTGCCTTGTTTTACAATTAAGTCAATGAACATCACCGCACTGCAGTGGTGTGCATGGGGAAAAAAAAGTACAGCGTGCTGTACTTTTTTTCTCCGTAGCTTGTTGCGACACAATCCAACACACCACAACTCCACTGCAGTGCATAAATAAAATGGTTACAGTATTATGTGCTGTTTGCAGCACATCAGCACCACTGCACACCAATGGGTGCTTTCCAATGCATCCGCTGTTATGAATCAGCCCTTACTGCTGCCCCTAGAGGAATTGGAGGAAGTACAACTTCCAGCTAGACTAATATCTGGTATCCCCTTAATAGCAACTACTGTAAATGGGACTCAGGGCACTCAGGTTTAAACCCAAGGTATGTACCTTGGTTTCCAAGGTCTAGCAATCCCCCGATAAGAGATATGCATGGACTGTGTAACAGTGCTGTCAAAGTGAAGACATCTTCTAGCATCTGCAAATACCTTTGCTTATTCCTTAATTGAATTTGTGCACTTGCATGTATTCCGAGTTCACAACATACACACGACTCCTATTGCTGCCTGACTTGGAGCCTTTGCAGACAGGTTCTTGCAACGGACTGGAATTTTGCTATGTATATCATGTATTTGAAATCCAGGGACCTCCTACGAGCACAGAAAATCAATTACAGGATCAAAGTACATGCAAGGCATTATTGAAGTATTGTTGGTCAGCACACATTGGTTGACTAAGGCTACTGTTCTTTAAATTGTGCAATGCGTCTTTTGTATATCATCCTGAATTTCAGTTTTGTAATAATCCTGTAAAATGGAACACATTTAGGTGAATGCATAATTATATGTAATTTAGACAGCATCAACTCATAATCTCTCTTAATATTTCCAGCATTTTTTCTGATACAGTTACCAATTTAAATATAGTTTCCATATATTAGTCAGTTTTGAAAAGGTTTTTCCTCTGCCACCTGTCAATGTATGCACGTTATTCGCCTGTGTAAACAGAATTAATTGAGATAATTGCGGTAATGGTAATCCCTTCTCTGCATGGTCTTGTTACCAGGAGAACATTATTTTCTAAACACTCAACGACTCAATATTCCACTTCTATGTCAATTGTAAAGCCATGACTCAGGGAGGCTGTAAGCTCAGTACACAATAGAGGTTTTATTCTTCTGATAGAATACATAAAGTCCATTTCAAACTGTATTACTGCAGAGTAACAGGACCCTAACTCTTTCCTTGCTTCCTGTGCTTCCTTAGCATGGGGCTCACCAGGGTTCTTGAAGTTGCCAGGAGGAAACTGCTGCTCAGAGAAACAGTGGGGTCAGTTCATTAAAAGTTAAATAACGCTGAAAAAAATGTGGTAAAATAACCCATGTGGAAGCAATTGTTCAAATGTTATATTCACTAAGAATTGTGCGGTAAATAACTACTGCAGTAAAGTTTCGATAATGTGGTAATTACCGAATATTTTCATGCGATAATTTATCACATTGAGCTGGTTGCTAAGGAACGGGCCGGGAAGCCGGCCGCCGCATCCTTAACCACTTGCCGACCAGCCGCCGCAGTTGCACTGTGGCAGAATGACACGGCTGGGTGAAACTACATTATGTAACGTCGCTTCGCCCTGTGGCCACTAGGGGGCGTGTGCACATGCACCCCTGCTCGCCCCCAGAGCCGATGCGAGTGCCCGGCGGTCTCGATCACCGCCGGACTCCCGCGATCGCCGCTGAGACACGGAGAACCCAGAACTGTGTGTGTAAACACAGTTTCCGGTTTTCTGAGGGGAGAAGTGACAGATCGTCTGTTCATATGAACAGTGATCTGTTATCTTCCCTGCACAGTCCCCATCCCCCTTCAGTTAGAACACACACTAGGACACACTTAACCCCTTCACTGCCCCCTAGTGTTAACCCCTTCCCTGCCAGTGACATTTTTACAGTAATCAATGCATTTTTAATCGCACTGATCGCTGTATTAATGCCACTGGTCCCCAAAACTGTGTCAGAATTGTCCGACGTGTCCGTCATAATGTCGCAGTCACGATAAAAATCGCAGATCACCGCCATTACTAGTAAAAATAAATAAATAAATAATAAAAATGCTATAATACTATCCCCTATTTTGTAGACGCTATAACTTTTGCGCAAACCAATCAATATATGCTTATTGCGATTTTTTTTACCAAAAATATGTAGAAGAATACATATCGGCCTAAACTGAGGAAAAAAATTGCTGTTTTATATATTTTCGGGGGATATTTATTATAGCAAAAAGTAAAAAAATAGTGAGTTTTTTTCAAAATTGTTGCTCTTTTTTTGTTTATAGCGCAAAAAATAAAAACCGCAGAGGTAATCAAATGCCACCTAAAAAAAGCTCTATTTGTGGGAAAAAAAGGACGTCAATTTTGTTTGGTGCAACATTGCGCGACCGCGCAATTGTCAGTTAAAGCGACGCAGTGTCGAATCGCAAATAGTGCTCTGGTCAGGAAGGAGGTAAAATCTTCTGGGGCTGAAGCGGTTAACAAGGGATGACTCATGTAATGTAAAGAAAACATGGCAGCAATTAAAAATAATTTTTAAATAAACAGCGTGGTACCCCCCCCCCCACCCCCCACACACACACAATGTATACCAGGTCCTTCGGGTCTGGTATGGATTTTAAGGGAAATCCCAGGCCAAAATTTAAAAAAAAAGGTGTGGGGTCCCCCTCAATATCTATACCAGACCCTTATCTGAGAATGCAGCCTGGCAGGTCAGGAAAGGGAGGGGACGAGCGAGCGCCCCCTCCTCCTGAGCCATACCAAGCCACATGCCCTCAACATGGGGGGGGGCGCTTTGCGGCACCCCACCCCCAAAGCACCTTGTCACCGCTGTTTGTTTTCTTATTTTTCTTTGCCGGCAATTTTTTTTTACATTCAGCTGTCAGCGGGGAACCCCGCTGACAGCTGATGACTCATCCGTTGCTAAGGACGTGGCAGCCACCCATTCCTTAACAACCTTGCCTGCTCCTTACCAAGCAGTGCTATTAAATTTCTTAAATAGACCACGACTTATTCAACAAATGTATTTATTTATTTATTCAGCTTTGTGAATTGACTTTATAGTCAGTTTATGCAGTATTTATCATGCATTTTTCGATTGTGTGGTAAATACTGCATAAACCACATAAACTGCCTGTGACTTGACATTTTGAATATCTCATGTGATAAATGGAAAACATGTGTCAAGTGATCCAATTATCTCATGCAGTTTTCTTTTGTGAATTGAGCCCACTGTGAGCAAGCCCAGTCTGATCTAATTTGAACCCAGGCTCTCCAACCACAAGCTCTTCTTGCCAGGCCTTGGTCCCACTCATTCCCCATTGCAAATACCCATGCCCAAGAGTAGTCTCCCTTGCTACTTGGGTATCTTACCAAAGTTAAAAATAAGAAAAAAATTTGAAAAACAAAGAAAGTCCCAGGAGAGACCTTTTTAGTAGTAGTTTTAGTACCATGTATATTGAATGAGATAAAATTCTAAAATGAAAGGGATGTCACATATCTGCAAGGTTGGGTTGGGATAGGGATTAGACAAACTGTTAGCACTTGCAGACAATATGAATGTCTCCACACAGAATAGGTCACTCTCAGTACTCCTTGGGGTGATCTGGAGGATCCTATACTAACTTTCTATGGATTCCAGCATGGTATGCAATAAAAGATCTCAGGTCCAAAAGAAATAGAAGTTGGTTTGACATGAGGAAATAAGCAAAAGAGAAATAAAGTCAGGAGACACTTTCTTCATAGAGCATTGAATAGATATAAAACACCGTTTTGTGGCACAAAAGTGGCCACTTCTTCAGGATGGTGTGTGGGGCACTAAATAAAAAGCAATAGAAATCCGAAGAAAAAAAGGATACCATATACTGAATATGAGTGAAATGAATCTGAATTTAAAACACCTCTGAATTTTTTTTAAATATAATTTTAATATAATTTAATTAAGGTAACGAAATGTACAAATCCATATACTGTAAGGAGTAGAAAACATATACAAATCTATAAAGAATGTATATATAAAATAGATTTTAAAAATGTTAATATAGAACATATATCTGGAAAAGGATATATATTTCATTCAATGGGATTGAGAATATATGAGAATAGATTAAATATAACTAATAATAAAGTATTAGTATATAGTACTTTGTGAAATAAATAGATATACAATTAATTAAATGTGTATATCTTTAAACGGTAGTAAATCAATAGATTTATAATTACTCAATAATTGTGAAAATGTGTACAAGTGAGTGTTTTATATAGGGAATAAGTATGAGATAGATAAATTGATTGCCAATATCTCTGCTTAAAATCAGTAGTTTTAAAGCAATAGGTAGCAAACAGTCCCTGCATGAGTAAATGTAGTGCATCAAAGTTGAATGTTTCAATCCTGAAAGGCTTAGCATTGATTCACTTTTGCATCTTTTCCCGTGGGTACCGAAAAAAAACAAAAAAACAACGACATCAGGTTCCCTAAAAAAGATGGTCGACTTCACTGGAGAACGATAGCAATAAACAATCAGCCATGTAGGATAATGGTGGCACCATACAGGTTACAGCAGTTCTTGTAATACAGAAGAAAGGAAGAGAGAGAGACCTGTGCCCTAGTAGTGGATAGAACATCCTGGCGTTCCTCCTAAGAATGATATGCAATCAATCTTAGGAGAAGTCCTTAAGCTACCCCCCAAAGGGAGGGTCACTAGAAAAGTGTCCTGGCTTCATGGTTCCTATAGACCAGTATTTCTTTTTTGTCTTGCAGCGCACCAAAAAGATCTAACACCTGAAAAGATTTAACAATTTTTGTGGTGAAGAACTTAGTTATTTTTACATTTATATTTAATTTTACAATTAGTATGAAGGATGTGCCTGCTTGGGGAGCAAATCAGATTGAAGCGATTGTAAACCTCATTGTACTTTCACTTTCTTCCTTTCTTTAACAGCTTCTCTTTCAGAGTTGCAGACTTGATTAAGTATTTCTCCATTGCTAAACAATAAACAAACTTTATTTATAAGCATCAAAGTTGGAATGGAACGGTCTCTATTATTATAATATAATATAATTAGAGCGATTGAGTTTCCCCGAGATCTCGCACAAGTGTCGCGTTATGAAAAGAATCAATGATTGACAGACTGACAGAGACAGCGTTTTTATATATGTTACTTTTTTAACCTTTGAGACATTGATGTACCATTTTTCGATATGTTCAAGGATTCAAAGCGCTGGCAATTTTAAATATTTTTCAAAACTCCCACGGCACACCTGTAAATCTCACGCGGCACACAGTTTGAGAATCACTGCTATAGACAAACCCAAGATGGAAAATACTGCTTTCTTCTTCCCACAGACTGAAGGCCCTCTGCACTAACCGACCAACCTATTTAGCTCTCCAGGAGCGACTCAGACTGGCAGGGCATGGTTACCAACCTAAGTTGGGATGCCACTTTAACGTGTTTTATATAAGTTACTACCCAACCTGTTAACACTCATCACAAATGAGTGGAGACATCTTGTGGTAGCTACAATGGAAATCTCCACCACGCTATTGTATAATATAAAAATAAATAATAGAGCGGATATGAGTTCTGCAAACAAAAGGCAGGTACTAAATGAACCCGAAAAGTATTTTCCTGTAATTAAAACAAAAGGTACTTCCAACATTATTTTCTTTGTAATTATGCATTCCACCTAAAATTATATTTTGGTAGAGGATAATGCGAGAGCTATGTCTAATGCCCCGTACACACGGTCGGATTTTCCGATGGAAAATGTCCGATCGGAGCGTGTTGTTGGAAATTCCGACCGTGTGTAGGCTCCATTAGACGTTTTCCATCGGATTTTCCGACACACAAAGTTTGAGAGCAGGATATAAAATTTTCCGACAACAAAATCCGTTGTCGGAAATTCTGATCGTGTGTACACAAATCCGACGGACAAAGTGCCATGCATGCTCAGAATAAATAAAGAGATGAAAGCTATTGGCCACTGCCCCGTTTATAGTCCTGACGTACGTGTTTTACGTCACCGCGTTCAGAATGATCGGATTTTCCGACAACTTTGTGTGACCGTGTGTATGCAAGACAAGTTTGAGCCAACATCCGTCGGAAAAAATCCTAGGATTTTGTTGTCAGAATGTCCGAACAAAGTCCGACCGTCTGTACGGGGCATAAAAGAATACTTGGCAGCCCCATTGGGAAAACTTAGCAATATGAAGTCCCATTATCAGTCTCCTCTCCTTGCTACCTCCTTTCTTCCAATTAGTTTTAATGTGACATCCAGAGAAACTGGAGCAGCAGCAGCAGAAAGAGACAGAGACCACCTGACTGAGAATGCTGTCCTTTGTTTATAAGCTGTTATTATATTACATGTATTTTTTTTTTCTGTAGTGCAACAGATACAGATGAGTGCATGATTTTATATGGCGATGACAAGGTAAATTGATTTGAATCCATTAAATGCCTTTAGCTGTGTTTCACCAAAATTACTATTAAATAACTTTGTGTATTGTTTTTTTTATAGGGATGTGTGAATATTTTACTTTTTACTTCGGTGGGAGAAACGTTAAGGTGAGGCAAAGGTTAATTTCCTAGTAAAAATAGTAGACCGCATGAATTATTTTTTATATGTTTTAGAAAACACTAGATGAAAATTATTTTCTTTTCTTACTAGTTGTTATACCAATCCAAACAGTCATTTCTATAATTTCTGACATTTATCTGACACTTGATTTTTTTTATACATTTGTTTGTTATTTTTTTTTTCTGCTGCAGGTTTTAGCATCTGTAGGGCTGATTTATGAAGGAAATCATGCTGAAACAAAAGTGGAGGTATACAGGTGGTGGCCAATTTATTAGGATAAATAATAAAGATGTTGTGCGCTGCCACTTATTCCTACAGTATATATAAAGTGAGGCTGCTGCTATCACTAAAGCCTCGTACACACGATTGGATTTTCCGATAGGAATTATGTGATGACAGGCTGTTGGCGGAAAATCCGACCGTTTGTACGCTCCATCGGACAATTGTTGTAGGATTTTCCGCGGACAAATGTTGGATAGCAGGTTTTAAAATTTTCCGCGGACAAATGTCTGTTGTCAGATTTTCCGAGCGTGTGTACATAAGTCCGTCGGACAAAAGTCCAAAGTACAAACACACATGCTCGGAAGCAAGGACGAGCCAGAAGCGGTTGGTCTTGTAAATTAGAGTTCGTAATGGAGAATTAACATTCGTGACGTGGCAAATTATGAAATCTTGAAATGTAGCGCACATTCTCTTCTTCTTTAATGGGATAATAATGAAGCTGCTTTGCTGGTGATACTGATGGAGTTATTGCAAACAAACTTTCAAAGGCTTTTTTTCTAGTGATATCAAGAATAATATTATTATGCTTGTTTTTATTTTTTATTTTTGGTGCAAGTTACCACAACACCATTATCCCGTAGTTTTTAAGATCAAAGATACAACTATGTTGGTGTCCCTCGTTAATTTTACATTATATTTTATAATATGTAACTGCCTACTCCCAAACTCACATTTGAAGTAAAAACACATAGCCAAGTGTTATTCTACACAATTTTTTTTATTGTGCAATAAAAAAATAAAACAAATAAAATTAGACATGCGATCTGCCAATAGAACTTAACCAAATTAGAACTTAAAAGTCCACTCTTATGCCGCGTACACACGGTCGGACTTTCTGGGAAACTAGGTCCAACGTACTTGCCGCCAGACTTCCGGCGGACTAACGCCGGACTTTCTGGACGGACTTGCCTACACACGACCGGACTTTCCGGAATCCGGTCTTTCCGACGGACTTCCGACGGACTTTCAGAATGAACGGACTTTCCCACACACGGACAAGTCCGTTCATTTTGAACGTGACTCGGGTACGACGGGACTAGAAAAGGAAGTCAATCTCGCCGCTTTTATCGGCGAGATTGAAACCTTGCGAGCCCCGTCGCAGGCACCCCAGGCCCTTAGGTCTGGTATGGAACTTTAAGGGGAACCCCCTACGCCGAAAAACCGGCGTGGGGTCCCCCCAAAATCCATACCAGACCCCGATCCGAGCACGCAGCCCGGCCGGTCAGGAAAGGGGGTGGGGACGAGCGAGCGCCCCCCCTCCCCTCCTGAACTGTACCAGGCCGCATGCCCTCAACATGGGGGGTGGGTGCTTTGGGGGAGGGGGCGCCCTGCGGCCCCCCACCCCAAAGCACCTTGTCCCCATGTTGATGAGGACAAGGGCCTCTTCCCGACAATCCTGGCCGTTGGTTGTCGGGGTCTAAGGGGCGGGGGGCTTATCGGAATCCGGGAGCCCCCTATAATAAGAGGGCCCCCAGATCCCGGCCCCCCCACCCTATGTGAATGAGTATGGGGTACATGGTACCCCTACCCATTCACCTAGGGAAAAAGTGTCAATAATAAAACGCACTACACAGGTTTTTAAAATAATTTATTAAACAGCTCCGGGCAGGGGGGATCTTCCTCCGGCTTCGGGGGTTTTCTTCCGGCTTCAGGGGGCCCTCCGGTTCATCTTCTCCCGGCGTCCGGTTGGTTTTTCTCCGCTCTCTCCGGCCTCTTCTCCCGGTGTTCCAGTTTTTCGGCCGGACCCTCCGCTGTCTTCAAGTAGCTCTATTGCCAGCGGAGGTCCGGACTTCTGGGCTTCTTGTCTTCTCTTCTCTTCCCCAGATGTTGACACGACGCTCTCTCCGGCTGGACTGGTCTCTGAGGGCTCCGTTGTGACTTATATAGGCGGAGACCCCGCCCCCATATGATGTCACAGTCCCTAGGCATGCTGGGACTGTGACGTTTTAGGGGGCGTGGTCACCGGGGGATTTGTTTGCTGCTAACTATATTCCCTTACTCAATAAAATCAAAGCTCTATTAGGTAGGATGAGATACAGAGCTCTGTCGTGGATTTGTAGGATAAACGCGATAAAAATATTTGTGCTGCCCATGCTAATATATACCTTCCAAATGATCCCAATAGTTCTCTCTTCTACTTTTTTTGATAAATTACAGTCTATAATTTTAAGGTTTATTTGGGCACGTAGGTGCCCTAGGATAGCATATGACACATTGGTGAAGGATAAAAAACAGGGTGGGTTGGGAGCACCGGATTTTAAAAAGTATTATCAAGCTATTGTTATCTCTAGGATCACTGATTGGTTATATAGTAAACAAGAGAAAAGCTGGGTGAACATAGAAATAGCACTGAGTGGGGTGGACATAGAAAAACTGATATGGATTCCTCCACATTTTAGGGAGTTGGGAAACAGAGCTAATTTCTTGACTAGGAACACACTTAAAATTTGGGATGGGGTAAGTAAGAGATTTCACTGGGAATATAACTCGACACTGATATCACTATTGAACGCTGATTATTTTCTACCAGGGAAGGAGGAGCACTTATATTTCACGAGATGGGCAAAAAAAGATGTGATACAATTACAGGATGTGATGAGGGGAAACAGATTGTACACTTACACTGAAATTACACGGGCATGGGGGAACAAACCACTGGATAAATGGAGGTACGCTCAGATACAGCATTTTGTACGATCTCTACCACAACCACTGAGAGGAAGAGACCAATTAAGAGCCATAGAAAAGTTATTAAGTACCCCCACTAGTGTGAAAGGTAGCATATCTAAATTGTATAGAGTACTAAGGGGGGAAGCGAGCAAAGGGCACCCTATTTTTCTGGAGAAGTGGGAAAGAGAAATAGAAGACCTAAAAGATGAGGCACATAGATGTAAGATATTAAAGATGGTATATTTAACGGCAAGAGATTCTCGGACATATGAAATGGCTTACAAGGTGATAGCGAGGTGGCATAGGATGCCCCAGAATGTGCACGAGTACGACGCTGGGACCCCCCAACCTGCTGGAGAGGGTGTGGAGCAGTTGGTACTTTTGCGCATCTTTGGTGGGAGTGCCCCAAAATGCAGGTGTATTGGGAGGAAATTCTGGGTGAAATACAGCAAATAACGGGGGAGCAGGTTAATAAGAACCCATGGACGTGTCTGTTTCATGATACGGAGAAAGAGATTCCCCAATATAGCAAGTCAGCAGTCCCATACCTCTTAAATGCGACTAAAGCACTGATCCCGCGCTGCTGGAAGGGGCTGGAAGCTCCAAGGTTAAGGGAGTGGATAATAAGGGTGGAATGGGTAAGAGGAATGGAAAAATCGATTCACTTGACGGAGGGTCTATGAGAAAAATACCATAGGATTTGGGCGAAATGGCTAGAGTATAGGAAGACGGAGAGATATACGCTAATTATGGATCCTTGAGGATTGGGGGGAGAGAGAGGGGGAGGAGAGAGGGGATGGGAGGAGGGCGGGAGGGGACCTATCTTTTTTTTTTTTTTTGGGGGGGGGAAGGGGGAGAAAATAAATATATATTTATATCTTTGGCAGATAAAAAAGTAAACATTTTTTTGAAAGTTTTATTAATAAGAAAAATGGAAAATCTGAAAATTTCTTATGCCACAATGATGCGAAAACGAGAGGGGGCACATATCAATGACTCAGCTGAGTTAAAATCTCTCTAAAGTTCGACTGATGTGGTAAAAAAAGGAAAGAGGGGGAAAGAGAAAAAGAAGGAAAGAAAAAAAAAAGAAAGGAAAGGAAAAAAAGTAAAAAAAAAAAAAAGTAAATTAGCGTTCGTAATGGAGAATTAACATTCGTGACGTGGCAAATTATGAAATCTCAAAATGTAGCGCACATTCTCTTCTTCTTTAATGGGATAATAATGAAGCTGCTGTGCTGGTGATACTGATGGAGTTATTGCAAACAAACTTTCAAAGGCTTTTTTTTCTAGTGATATCAAGAATAATATTATTATGCTTGTTTTTATTTTTTTTATTTTTGGTGCAAATTACCACAACACCATTTACCGTAGTTTTTAAGATCAAAGATACAACTATGTTGGTGTCCCTTGTTAATTTTACATTGTATTTTGTATATGTAACTGCCTACTCCCAAACTGACATTTGAAGTAAAAACACATAGCCAAGTGTTAGGGCTCTTTCACACGGGGCAGATCAGTGATGATCCGCCCCGTGAACATCCGCTTGTTCAGCGGGGATCGCTCCGCCGATCCCCGCTGAGCAGGAAGATGACAGGTCCTCCACAGAGTGCAGCGACGGACCTGTCAGAGCGCCGCTCTCCCCTATGGGGGATCGGATGATGACGGACCGTAGAGTTCGTTGTCACCCGATCCAATCCGAAAACGGATGGAAAAGTAGGGTTTTCCTCCGTTACACTTTTCGAATCGGAGTGGGTCGGATGTCAGCGGACATGTCACCGCTGACATCCGACGCTCCATAGGGATACATGTATGTCCGTTTTTCATCCGAAAACGGAAGAATGAAAAACGGACATACGGATCGTCAGTGTGAAAGAGCCCTTATTCTACACAATTTTTTTTATTGTGCAGTAAAAAAATAAAACAAATAAAATTAGACATGCGATCTGCCAATAGAACTTAACCAAGTTAGAACTTAAAAGTGCATTCTATGCATCCAAAAATATAGAAACTATACCAAATCAAATCATTATTCAACCAAAAAACAAAATAAAAGCATCATGCATGTGTCCTGTTTCTTAATATAGGGGGTCAACAATGCCAAGAGTTGGTGAAAGCAGGGGTCCGTCATCCGGAGAAAATTCCAAAAATCATGCGGATTATTCTCCTGGAGCTCTCGCAGCAAAGGCATATGATATAATTGGTCACGATAAATAAAGCAACCAATTTTTGGTCCAAGAAATCCTCCTTCTGGACTGGACTTGGGTCAATGCAATAACTCCAAGGCCAATAATAAATAAAACGTTATCTCCTCTGATTCCACAACATGTCTGGTTGACGAACCGCCATTAAGAAACGAACAGAAAAGCACGAAATTAAAAGTGCGAATCAACACTCACCAAACTTCTACTAACACAAAATTAGCAGAAGTACCCGAAAGGGTGGCGCTAAAGAGCTGAAAAACCACGTAGTACGTCACTACATTTGTGTTTGTTGGCCAACAATTCCTTGCCGTTTGTATGCAAGACAAGTTCCTGGCCAACACCCTTCGGACAAAAGTCCGAGATTTTGTCTGCGGAAAATCCGATCGTGTGTACGAGGCTTTAATGTGTTCCCACATACAGTGCAATCAGTAAAGAAAAAAATTGTGATACCGCTGCCCAACTCCTGTGCTATAAAACATTGATACATTGAAAAATACATATTTACTTAAAAGCACAGGAGTTTATTATTTGAATGATTGTTTTGTTAACTATTGTACAGCTCTATCACAACTTTTGTCTTCACCAACTTATTAGGATAACCTATCTACTAGCCATTACTGAGCTTTCACACCTGACCGTAGCATCTTTGAGCGTTTTTCTAGAGTTTTTGGCACGTTATTATAACCTGGCTGCACCACCCCCTCCACCTGGCTGCATCCACCCTCTACCTGGCTGCATCCCCCTCCACCTGGCTGCATCCCCCTTCCACCTGGCTGCACCCCCTCCTCCACCTGGCTGCATCCCCCCTCCACCTGGCTGCATCCCCCCCTCCACCTGGCCGCATCCCCCCCTCCACCTGGCCTCATCCCCCCTCCACCTGGCTGCATCCCCCCTCTACCTGGCTGCATCCCCCTCCACCTGGCTGCATCCCCCTTCCACCTGGCTGCACCCCCTCCTCCACCTGGCCGCATCCCCCCCTCCACCTGGCCTCATCCCCCCTCCACCTGACTGCATCCCCCTCCACCTGACTGCATCCCCCCTCCACCCGGCTGCATCCCTCCTCCACCCGGCTGCATCCCCCCTCAACCTGGCTGCACCTCCCTCCACCTGACCTCATCCCCTCCACCTGACTGCATCCCCCTCCACCTGGCTGCATCCCCCCTCCACCCGGCCTCACCCATCCCCCACCTGGTTGCACCCCCCCTCCCCTGTCCACCTGGCTCTATCCCCCCCTCCCCTGTCCACCTGGCTGCATCCCCCCTCCACCTGGCTGCATCCCCCCTAATCTGTCCACCTGGCTCTATCCCCCCTCCACCTGGCTGCACCCCCCTCCCTTGTCCACCTGGCTGCATCCCCCTCTCCACCTGGCTGCATCCCCCCTCCACCTGGCTGCATCCCCCCCTCCATCTGGCTGCACCCCTCTCCTGTCCACCTGGCTCTGTCTTCCCCCCACCTGGCTGCACCCCCTCCTCCACCTGGCCGCATCCCCCCCTCCACCTGACTGCATCCCCCTCCACCTGACTGCATCCCCCCTCCACCCGGCTGCATCCCTCCTCCACCCGGCTGCATCCCCCCTCCACCTGGCTGCACCTCCCTCCACCTGACCTCATCCCCTCCACCTGACTGCATCCCCCTCCACCTGGCTGCATCCCCCCTCCACCCGGCCTCACCCATCCCCCACCTGGTTGCACCCCCCCTCCCCTGTCCACCTGGCTCTATCCCCCCTCCCCTGTCCACCTGGCTGCATCCCCCCCTCCACCTGGCTGCATCCCCCCTTATCTGTCCACCTGGCTCTATCCCCCCTCCACCTGGCTGCACCCCCCTCCCTTGTCCACCTGGCTGCATCCCCCTGTCCACCTGGCTGCATCCCCCCTCCACCTGGCTGAATCTCCCCTCAACCAGGCTGCATCCCCCCCTCCATCTGGCTGCATCCCCCTCCATCTGGCTGCACCCCCTCTCCTGTCCACCTGGCTGCATCCCCCCTCCACCTTGCTGCATCCCCCCTCCATCTGGCTGCATCCCCCTCCATCTGGCTGCATCCCCCCTCCATCTGGTTGCACCCCCTCTCCTGTCCACCTGGCTGCATCCCCCCTCCACCTGGCTGCATCCCCCCTCCACCTGGCTGCATCCCCCCTCCATCTGGCTGCACCCCCTCTCCTGTTCACCTGGCTCTGTCTCTCCCCCACCTGGCTGCAACCCCCTCTCCTGTCCACCTGGCTGCACCCCTCCCCTCTACTGCCCACCTGTGTTCCATCAGCTGTAGTGGAGTACAGAGGAGACATCCAGGGTCTAATTGACCCTGAATGTCTACAAAAAGAGTACCTGTCACCTATATGCTATCACATAGGGGGCTATTGGTCCCCTATGTAATGGCAATAAAAGTTACGTAAAAAAAAAATAAAGAATAGAAATATAAAAAAATATTTTAAAAAAACATTTAAAGAGACATATAAAAATACAAAACATGTTAGATCTCATCCTCGCCTACACACACACACACACAAATGCATGTGATTGCCCTACACATGTTATGTATCACCGTGCATGCTTAAGTGAGAGCAATAATTCTAGCATCAGAACTACTGCTTAACACTAACCTGATGTCCTGCATGGGGCTTTTAAAGCGTTGCCTATGAAATAATATAGGGTACTGACGTTTTTTGGTGCTTCATGGGTGCACATACGCAAAGCCCCTTATAGGTCATCAGTTTAGTGTTATGCAGGAGTTCTGGTGCTAGAATTATTAAATTAATTTATTTATTTTTTCTTGGGGGGGGGAGGGGGGCACAAGTATCTGGTCTTGCCTAGGGCACAAAATAGTCTAGCACCGGCCCGAATAGAAACCTATAAGTTTCCAGGTTGTACTGTCAAAGCTTGATTGAACAAGCTGAAGTTGGAAATTGATTGGCCACCATGCACAGCTGCACCATATTTTGCACTCTCCAGTTTTAGTATATCAACCCCTTTGTCTCAAAACTAGATAGATCCATAGGTGGAGGTACTGCATCCACCACATTCTTTACCAAGATTCTATCAAATGTTGGTCAAACGGAATCTGAATATTTTACCGCTGTGTGCAGACACAAGCATCCACACATAGACCTAGTGACGGTTACTAGCTTCCATGTGGTTTGATTGCCACTCGATAAATAATGACCCAGAAAACCCAGAAAAACAGTAGTCATACTCCTGAGCAAGACCTCTTTCACGCCGAAGGCGCTTTTCAGGCGTTTTAGCGCTAAAAATAGCGCCTGTAAAGCACCTGAAAAGTGCCTCTTAAGCCTCCCCAGTGTGAAAGCCTGAGTGCTTTCCCACTGGGGCGGTGCGCTTGCAGGACTAAAGAAAAAGTCCCACAAGCATCGTCTTTAGGGTGGTGCGGGAACGGTGAATACATCGATCCTAAACCGCTCCTGCCATTGAAATCAATTGGCAGCGGTGCTTTGCGGGTGGTTTTAACCCTTTCTTCGGCTGCTAGTGGCAGAAAAGTGCCTCTACAACTAGTGGCATTTTGCCGCTAATACGGCCCATGCCCCAATGTGAAAGGGCTCTTTAAAGCAATAATCTGTGATTCAAATAGAGAATTAGGGCAGTGCTGCTCTTCCTCAAGTGTATGCAAACTACATTATATCACTGTGATATCAATGTTTGTGCTACCCCAACTTTGGTGACACAAACATAAAACAAAAAAAAGAATCATAAACTAGAACGACAGAAAAGTAAAATACAGAATATAAAAACGCAGAAATATTTTGCAATACAATTAAGTGAGTAAGACCACAATCCCATTGCTACAAATGGTACAATAGCATATACGTGTACCCATCAATCCATATAGTGTCCACTAGAACACAATAAATGTTTATAAATGATGTCTCAGCACCAGTGCTATCCAGTCCACTGAATATGTGATTCAGGGTATATACCAGTTAATGCACTCAAATGCCCAATGTGCAATTCCTTTTACAGTTCCAGTGTATCACCACATTCCAAAAATCTCAAAATAATCAGTGCTCCACCTCTGTATGAATTGTAAGCTCGCCTCTGATGTTGACCGATATAGTATATAGGTCTCATGCGTTTAATCTTTTACCATAACAATAGATAGAATGTCCTCTCCACATCGGCTAGGCTCCTGGAATCAGACCCATCAATGTGCAGGTCCCTAAGGGATCAAACCTCAATCACAGCAGCTAAAGACAATGCTCAGACACTGAAATAAAGAACTACAAATAGTGTAATAAAGTTAGTTAAAAATGATTCCCCCTTTATTCCATAAAATTGCACTCACATATAATAAAAACACCTTTGCAGTGTTCATAAGTGTGCACAGCCTTCCACATTAGGCTGTGCACCTCAAAGCTCAAACACATATGTGTGTATGTGTATATACAGTATACTGACGGTGTCAGTAGAGCAGGGCACAGTGTCAGTAGGGCTGAGATTGATGTCAGTAGTTTTTATTTGTATTATTATTTTTTTTTTTACAATTTTATTTTTTTTACACATTTTTTAGAAGTCCCGTTAGGAGGCTTTGGTGAAATATTAAGGGGAATCTGCACTGCACAGGGTGATTAGGGTGTGCCTAGGCAGTGGGCAGTGTTATACAGGCATTGAAACATGTAACTGTGGTTCCTCCACTAAACTTCCGGTTTCGCTCCTTAGCAGAAGTGACTTCACCTGGCTCCGCCTGACGCAATGCGTCACAGATCACATGACCTCTTCAGAGGGTGATCCCCTATGAGTACCTAATCATGTGCAACATTTTTTTTTTATTTCCCTTTATATGACTAGGTACTCAAAGTGAACACAGGTTCATTTAATTTACTAACATTCACTTTGCTAGGTGAACAGCCCCTACTTCTTTACCAAATCAACCTTGATAAATGTATTGCCACCTCCTGCTAAGGCCCTATCTTCTACAGTGAAATTACTGATGTGAAGGAGACTGGATGAAACATAAGATTGAGGATATTGATTATCTGAAAGCTGTATAATAGTAGCATATAAAAGCAACATAATATAAATACATTTACTTTGTATATGATGCTGTTTAAAATTGTACCTTAATAATGTGTACACAAAACTGTCGGGGGAAAAAACATGTTGAGTTTGTTGATGTGACCCCTTAAAGTAAATACACATCTTCAGCTTTCTGGATCTATGGATTGTTAGGACATATGAGTTTTACTGAAGATAACCTCTGCTTATTGCCCCGTACACACGGTCGGATTTTCCGATGGAAAATGTCCGATCGGAGCGTGTTGTTGGAAATTCCGACCGTGTGTGGGCTCCATCGGACATTTTCCATCGGATTTTCCGACACACAAAGTTGGAGAGCAGGAGATAAAATTTTCCGACAACAAAATCCGTTGTCGGAAATTCCGATCGTGTGTACACAAATCCGACGGACAAAGTGCCACGCATGCTCAGAATAAATAAAGAGATGAAAGCTATTGGCCACTGCCCCGTTTATAGTCCCGACGTACGTGTTTTACGTCACCGCGTTCAGAATGATCGGATTTTCCGACAACTTTGTGCGACCGTGTGTAGACAAAACAAGTTTGAGCCAACATTCGTCTGAAAAAATCCTAGGATTTTGTTGTCGGAATGTCCGAACAAAGTCCGACCGTGTGTACGCCCCATATCAATTTTATTATTATTATTATTTCGGTAGATGCTATATTTGGCCAGGTTTGTGAGAAGTTAAATTTGAGAGTTCATTTACGAACACTTTGCATGCGTGTAGAAGTGTTTCTCTATAGCGTTAGACAATTGCATTGTCATGTGTCACTGTGCGTTTTCCTTGTGCATTATTATGCCCTATTGATGTACATTGACATGTGTTTTCAATGAGATTTGGAGTAGACTTAACAGCCATTGGCCAAGGTTCATTAATACCAGTTCCCAACAAATTAAACTCATTACATGCATTTTGATGAATTGTGTTTGACTTCTATAGGCCTCCCAACAATGCAGGAAAAAACTGACATGTCATATTTTTCAAAGCGCACTGCACTGCAGTGCAGAGATGGGAACAGGCACCATTTTTTTCATAGGGAACTTGAACACATGCATTTTAGAGTTGTAACGCATACATTAAAATGCAACTGTATAAAAGGACCCTAAAGATGAACTTTGTTAAGCATTGACAGTGTCTCTGCTAGCAGTGTAAGTAAGCACAATGAAATGTTAGTTCACTTACCATTCACAAGGTCCACATAGAGCACAAACAGCAATTCAGAATATTAGGATCTCTGCTTTTAGGCTGCTTTCACACAGAGGCGCTATAGCGCTTAAAATAGTGCCTGCATAGCGCCTGTAAAGAGCTTCTCCTGTCACTCCAGTATGAAAGCCCGAGTGCTTTCACACTGGAGCGGTGCGCTGGCAGGACGCCAAAAAAAGTCCTGCAAGCCGCATCTTAGAGGCACTGTAGGAGTGGTGTATACACCGCTCCTACAGCACCCCTGCCCATTGAAATCAATGGGGCAGCATAGCAGAGGAGCTGTTTGCGGGCGCATTTAACCCTTTTTTGGCCATTAGCGGGGGTTAAAAGCGGAAAGTGCCCCGAAAAGTGCCACTAGTAGCACTTTACTGCCGAGGCCCCCAGTGTGAAATTCTCCTCCTTAGCAAATCAAAGCTTAGCGGGTCTGATCAAGAAAAGGTTCCACCCCCACAATGCATTCCAATCACCCCATTATGCTATGTGTAGTGAAAGAAGGGGTAACCAGATATTTCAAATTAGTAGAACTCCTGTTGCAAGGAAAAGTAAGACAAATGTTAGAAAGTTTTATTAAAGGGGATATGGGTTGAAAGTATTTTGATATTTGTGATTATGCATTTATAAAAATCAAATGAAGTTTATATTAAAAAAAAAAAAAGAAAAAAAAGTTATATTTGTAATTTTAGAAGATTATTCGCTTAAAACAATGTCCCATTAGCCCAGAATTTTTCTTTAATAGTAGAAGTAGCAGCTTGCAAAGCTTTAGAAAATGAGGCTCTTTTCAGAGTACCATGATTGCGTGCTAAATTTAAATAAATCCAACTTTTCAACATGAACTAAATTAATTCATTGTAACAAGATAAATGTTTTTTTTTTCAGGCTGTGGAAGAAGATGCCTAAAGTAGATAACATAATCCCAACCATTGTTATAGACAATGTTGTTCTTTCACCTCATGTGACTTACATTCGCTGGAAAGTACACAATGATTGGGTTACACAGGTAAGAACACCATATCATATCGCTGCACAACATGCACTCTAAAGAACAGCTAGATGTCTGATAAATTCCATGATATTATAACTTCACCAAATATCATTATATCTAATGTCATTGGCGCCTTATAAAGACCGTTTTTAAATTGTTTAATCCAGAAACATTTCTTTCATTGTCTGTCCATGTGATTCCCATGCAAGACAGTGCAGTTGTCACCTAACAGGAAGACACAGCAACAAAAACATTGTCGCAAATGCTATCCCTTTCTCACGAATGATTTGTCTGTCTCCACTGGAGAGATTTTCAATCACTTTCTCTGCTGGCAGGAAGTAAGGGTAAATCTCTCTAATATAGACACACTGCAATGTTTTTTTCTCCATCCTGGAGTTAAAAAATATAAAAAGTTAATTGATGATCCAGCCTAAATGTATTGATTCAAATAATCCAGTAATTCAAATACTCCTTCAATTGGACAAAGTGGGGTTAATTTATTAAAACTGGAGAGTGCAAAATCTGGTGCAGCTGTGCATGGTAGCCAATCAGCTTGTTCAATTACGTTTTGACCAAAAAAACTTGGAAACCGATTGGTTTCTTTGCAGAGCTACACCATTTTTTGCACTCTACAGTGTGTCTGTACATAGACATATATAGAATATGACTGATTGCAGCAACACTGGAGTTGTGTGCAGGTTTCTCATCTGATACTGAAAAATTCTTTAGTGGCAGATACCTGATTCTTACCTCTTCTATGGAGAAATGGGTACACAGCCTTTAGCCGTTTGACTGCACACTAGTTGCTCCAGGGTGGGCAGATATTTTATTTCCTACAGACAGTACTTGGACAAGGTCTTCTGGCACCCAAAACAGAGATGCCAAAGTCCCCCTATTCCCCCAAGACAAATTGTTCTACATCAACAGGTATAGTGGTTGAGATGGAACAGGGTGGAACAATGTCAGCTTATGTCTCGCTGGCCTTAGGATCGCCATGCACTTTGTTTTTGATAATTACACTTTGGTCCATTTTGCCATATTGAGCATGGTGAAAAAGAACCTACATTATACAAAAAAGGAAAAAAACACACATATATGAGAGTTCAGGCTGCGCACCCCAAGATACATAGAAAGGATATGGGAAGGTTCCCCCAGGGGGGTTTTAATGCAGCAAAATAGATCAATCAGAGTATGAAGATTATATAAAAGGGTCTTTATTTAATAAGTTACAAATACATGTCAGTGTTAAAATGTTAAACTCTGGTTGAAAGAATACAATAATCATTCCATAATACAGCCAAGCAACCATATTTATTATACAGCATAACATAAGTGGTTTAAACTGCATGTGAATCCCGACGTTTCGACCTATTATATTGTGGTCTTCTGGGGAATGGTTTGACTCCTAAATAAATATATTTTAAACATCTCAGTTATAAGAAGTATCATACATTATGCATCAATTTTCACGAGCACAATGCTATTATATTTACCGCTGAAGAGTGAAATGAAAGACCTCGCAAGCAGAAATTTTATTTTAAAATCCGTTGGATGATCCAGTGGACTCCATGGCTGTCCTGGCCTCTCCAGGAGGAGGAATATGGCCCAAAAGGCTTATAAGAAACCACACTATGAGATACCCCCCAGGGGAAAGACAGGGAAAAACGGCACCTGCAGCAAATAGGAATCAGAAATGATTGAACTTCTGACACTAATAAATGTCTAATTAGTGTTCATATTGAGATGTACATCCACTATAGATATTCTTATCAATGCACATGTTTGTTACATAGGAACAAGTGTCTTATAGGGAGTAAGGTAGTGTAATGTATAATATATTGCATTTTATGATAAAAGGAGTGATGTTGTATAACCAAAGTAGGTGATAAGTGAGCAGGATGTGCAGGATTAAACAGTGAAAATGGTAAGCATATATTAAATATAATGGTGATCGGTGATAATGCACCATTGTGTGTCAGGGGAAAAAAAACCCCACAACTTCAAAATAAATAGTGACAAAAATTGTATATTGTGTGTGAAAACGTGTGAGTGCAAACATAAAAAACTTGAAAGTGGATTAGGTGAAAAATAAGCAGGTTTGATTACCTTGAGTGTAGGTGGAAATACGTTTATCAATAACAATAGAGTATGTGACCTAACTGCAGTTATGCATGTTAGGTGAAGGCTCTATGAAGGAAAGAGCCAAGTGAAATATAAAGTATAATTGTTCATTTTTGATTAAATGTTATTATTACAGCCTAAATCGACTTAAAGCTTACTACGACAAAAAAGCAGGTTATCCTATATGGAAAGTGCTGTACTTACATTGAGCCATATCTATGCAGGAAACATCCGTCCATCTTGTGCAAGGGATCATGTATTGATGCACTTTCTCCTACATTATGATACACAAAATGTGCTCTTTCGTTTCTTCTATCTATAACTCTTCAAAACTCTAATCTTTCTTTCTGCAATTTATACCTTTTAGAAATTATCTAACATTTTGTTTCTGGTATGCCTACAATTAAGTTTCTGGTTTCATCTTGACATTACAAAAACATCCAAAATACAATGAAATGGATTAAACATAATTTTCATATGAAGGCTTAAAAAAAAGCAAAGGGTAGAAAGGAAGCAACCCCTCCTAAAACACAGAGGGGGCCCACCCAGGACATCCCTGGCCCACATACTACACTGGGAGAATTGTTTTCCTGGGCTAACCCAATCAATGACCTCAGCTGCATCCCCACCCAAGGCTCCTAAAATACACCTATTGTAAGCCTCCAAAAAATATTAGGCAAGAGAGACTTTCCGTGCCATCATGTTTATCATTTTTTTAAATCATTGCTGCTTTGACTTATTTTTGTGGAAACTAATATATTTAACATTTGCTCATGTATTATATTTTGTTTCCTATGTTGATATAAAAATTATGATATAAACATGTGAGGCTTGCTGTCATCCTGGATATACATATACAGCACTAGGGAACTTCCAACACATTCAACTGAAGTTGTTGTAGGACTTAAGTCTGTATCACAACTTGGCTCTCAAAACTTCCGTAGCGAGATAGAAATACATCCAGGAACAAGAATAATATGTGGGACTGCACATTATGGCTGAATCGGGGAGGCAACCTGGACCCCTATTTAGCTTTGTAGGTTTTGGGGGTGTTAGTACCCTTTGGGATTTATTTATAAGAATAGTATGACTAAGATTTTTTTCCCCCCACCCAAAACCACCAATTACATTCACGTTTTCAGGGCAAAACTGAACCTGACAGATAGCTGTAGAAAAAGAGTTCCATGACATGACTTTCAACTGGTACTTTAATACAAGTGCAACTCTAAGTAGAGCTATTTTACCTTCAATCCATCACACATCAAATGCATATTTGATATGTCAAAATGCATGATTGAAATTCCTATTTAATATTGTCACATTTACTGTTTTTTAAACAGAGCTTTCTTTACATTTCATGTTCAAATGTTGTAGCTTCTTTGGCAAAGCGTGTTCATTAAATACATTCTTTTTGCTTTTCAGATGAAGTACTTTGATTCCATTAAAGCTGTAATTTCTTCTTCAAATGATGAATCTACTGCTTTAGTTATAGGTAATATTGAATTTACTTTTATATGTTGCATTATTCTATAAAGTTTTAATTTAAAAGCTGGAAAAATATACCATTTTGTGTTTTGGAAGCCTATCATTTTTTGAGATCTATTTCCTTGGGTAGTTTTAAATGGAATGTTCATTAATAAATTTAAAGTAGACTCAATTGTCCACCCAGATATTTCATTTCTACGCACTCCTGACTTTCATAGCATTTTCTTTTACAATCAGCTTAAATTCAGCTGAACTCTAGTATGCAGAACAATTGTTTAGCATGTTAGAAGATGTTTACTAAGCTTACAGTATGTTTGTTCAGCATTTGCTGAAAGACTGCTGAAATCTGTTAAAATTGGACTGGTAGAGGAATAAGGTGTAATACACCTGTAACAGACACTCGCACGCTTCCCTTTTATAGATTGAGAGCAAGCCCTCACCATCCTCACGTACAACACGGGACTAATGGTCATGCATTGTACTTGATGATGTCAGCCAAAGCGCCTTAGAGAAGAGCCTTCAGGAGGGCATGTTGCCTGGATAGAGGAATCCTGCCAGAGCGAAAAATAATGTAAGTCCCGGTTCACACTAAGGTGACCAATCAGGCGACTTAGCCGCCTGACGAGTCGCGCTCCATGCAGTGTAATGGAACCGTTCTAGTGACTTCGCTTCGACTTAGAAAAAGGTTCCTGTACTACTTGGGGGCGACTTTGGAGCAGCTTGCATTGACTTCTATTAAAGAAGTCGTTTGCAAGCCACGATGAAGTCGCGCTGTGCGGGGCGGCTTCAGAATCGGACAACTTTGAAGCCGCCCCAGTGTGATCTGGCACTAAGTGTTACAGTTTATTTCTCTACCCCTAGACTTAATAAACATTTAACCCCTGGACTGTAATAGTACCCCATTGCAAGGGTATTTTTTTCTGTCTGGGGTGGGGCTTTAACTCCTATTTTATGCAAATGCCTTCAAACTTACTTAATTTTCTTAATACTAATTAAAATGCTAAAAGTTAGTCTAAGGAATATTTTTCTTTTACTAGCCTGAGTAAACACCTGAGTATAGAAACACAGTTGTCTACATGTGCTCAGGGGACCACACAATAAGGGAAAATGACCGAAAGAGGTCCTATGGGCCCCAAGTTGGACACAAGGTAGCTATAGAAATGTGAAGCAAGCGCCATCAAGTGCTGGCATGTACCTCTAAGATGGGGGTTGCGGTTTAATTTAATTATGGATAGGAAGAGAATGAGAGTAGAAGTTAAAATAGCTCATACAACCAAGATGCTCATGGGACTTTTAAAGAGGTACGCCATACAGAAAAAATAATTCAATAAAATTCATACAAATTGTATTCAAGTAGTATAAAAAACATATTACCAGTGGTACATAAATCTAATACCACAAAAGAAGCAAAAGAGACTGAGATATTATACATGGTCTGCAGAAAAAGACAATAATACAAATCAAGAGAAAAACAGGGACCCAACCCACCTTGGTGAAACCAAAGTGCTGCTCGCCCCAAAACGTTTATAAAAAAAAAAAACAAGAAAAATGCTCCCAAGGGCTTTTAGGCAGCTTAGAAAAGTCAGACTGAATCGTATTATATATCAAAAAAGTTCCTTTATTAGTTCAAAATGTGAAATTAGAGCATCAATTAAAAACAACATGAACTGTGGTATGCATGACCTCCATATATGATAAGATATCCATTATACACTGACAGATAACAATATGTAAATAAAAAAAGTTCAAACTTGGTGTTATCACTCAGAGAAATCCCAACGCGTTCCGATTACATTTGTTTAAATCTTCACCATGGGGATGAGGACATCTAGATTATAAAACATCAGATTGAAACATTTGCAAATAGGAATACATGTGTATATATACATAACACAATTTGAGCCATTGTTATGTGTAGCCAGAGCAAGCTAAAAACACCAAAATAAGTTAGTTTCCAGGTAGCCACCCATCGGGGAGACAGAGATGGGCCTGGTCTGACCTACGGGGGACAGCTTATAATTTTTTGAGATCTTTTTCCTTAGGTAGTTTTAAATGGATTGTTCATCAGTAAATTTACAGTGGACTCAACTGTCCACCCTCCTATTTCATTTCTAAGCACTCCTAGCATTTCATAGCATTTTTTTTTACTCAGCTTAAACTCAGCTGAACTCTAGGCACTTCAAATATGCGTAATTAATTCAAACACTCCTGCACAAGAAAGTCAAAAAGAAGGGCAAGGTGTCTTCCACCAACAAAATCTACAAACATGAATTACTGACTAACGTGCCTGAGTGGGGCGTAGCTCAGTCCCCAAATCTTTGAACTAGCTCATACAACCAAGATGCCCTTGGGACTTTTAAAAATGTATGCAATTATATTTATACATTATTTCAAAAAGAAGTACAAAAATCCTCCAAATATAACAAATGGTGTACATTGGCTGGGCACCAGAGTTTAAAACTTTACAACAAAAGAAAATACATGTGTGTAATAAACACAATTTATCTTCAACCACATAATAAAAATTCAAAAAGCTAGGCAATGAGGATATGAAGACTGCGACCCAACCATATCTCATCCCTCCAGAGATATCTAGAAAATGGGGGGGCACTAAGGAGATACAGCAATATTGTTTAAGCAAATCGCCCCAGTCCCCCCACTGTATAATCAGTAGGTGAAGGGTAAAATACAAAAACTGTGCACATGACTAGGCCTGGGCATGCTTTACATCCCTTGAGCACAGGTGAAAATTTCACATTCTATTTACATCCTACTATAAATCACTGTAATTGGCCTAAGGGACGTATAGGAAAGCCAATACAGAGAAAGATAAGGGAAGAAAATTAAACTACAGGGAGGGTAAAGACAAAGTAAGAAGTGCACCCTGTCCAGACATAAAAACACAAAGTCAAACATGTCTCGTAAGGCATCTGAGAAGTATTTGATCCAGGGATCTCAGATTTTGTCTAAAAAATGCATGCTTGTAGTTCAAGATCGCCGATAGGTGTTCATTAATCATGATCCATGATAGCTTGGATTTTTGTAGGTTGAATGGGAACATAGGGAACAGTGGTGGGAGCGTGCTGTGGCCTTGCTCTGTCCACCTGGCTGCTCTCCTACTGCTTCTGCCGAGAAGGAGAGGAAGCGATTCTGGATGGGGTAAGTGTGGACCCGGTAGCAGGGGGTTTGTTTGTCGCTCCCCCAAAAATATGGAGCACCAGCCACCACTGATAGGGGATTTCCTAGACCTGTAATAAACAATAAGTCCGAAAATCATAAAAATTCGTGTCCAATCCTTGACTTTTTAAACTTATTGAGGCAGCGCTAAGTGTCCGATATTATAAAACACTGTATATAGAACCAATGTTTAAAAAGACAGGAAAGTTCATAATTAAAGATGCAGACTGTGGATGTGAAGGTAAACGTAGAAATCCTTTCACCAATAGCGATCACCGCGTGAGGGGGTCACCCCCCGTGAGATTGCACTCACCACAATGTCTATAACCACAGGCCTTTGGATAATGATCTTTAGATCTTTGCCGTCTCCTTAATTCAACCACTAGGTGGTGCAAGACCCGCTCGGTATGTATAACTGGAAGTACTGGGAAGTTTTCAACAGAGGAAATAGTAGTGGCTGAACACTGGTATCAGATACTGAGTTGCAGAGAGTCAGGGGTGAGGGAGGACAGACATTGCTCCTTGGCCGTGAATGGGCAAAGTGAGCGATCTCTTTAAAACCATTGGATGTTCCCGCACAGGTCAGATACCACACTCCCCAGTCTACACAAACACAGAACTGGTTCCAGGATGGAGCCATCCTGGAACCAGTTCTGTGTTTGTGTAGACTGGGGAGTGTGGTATCTGACCTGTGCGGGAACATCCAATGGTTTTAAAGAGATCGCTCACTTTGCCCATTCACGGCCAAGGAGCAATGTCTGTCCTCCCTCACCCCTGACTCTCTGCAACTCAGTATCTGATACCAGTGTTCAGCCACTACTATTTCCTCTGTTGAAAACTTCCCAGTACTTCCAGTTATACATACCGAGCGGGTCTTGCACCACCTAGTGGTTGAATTAAGGAGACGGCAAAGATCTAAAGATCATTATCCAAAGGCCTGTGGTTATAGACATTGTGGTGAGTGCAATCTCACGGGGGGTGACCCCCTCACGCGGTGATCGCTATTGGTGAAAGGATTTCTACGTTTACCTTCACATCCACAGTCTGCATCTTTAATTATGAACTTTCCTGTCTTTTTAAACATTGGTTCTATATACAGTGTTTTATAATATCGGACACTTAGCGCTGCCTCAATAAGTTTAAAAAGTCAAGGATTGGACACGAATTTTTATGATTTTCGGACTTATTGTTTATTACATGTTTTAATTTTAAGGCAGCTGCTTGGGTCTACTGCATCTGATAGCGGAGTGATTCTGAGGCGCGGATTGATGTGAGGCAGAGGCGGAATTTTTTATTGTCCCCACATTTTCACAATTTCCTAGACCTAGCAATGGAAATTCTGGCTGCTACAAATATGAAGTTATGAGCCTCCTCGTGTGTCCTGGTGTCCCCTCCACCAGCGGTGCCTGTAATGGGGATTGAGGTTCACTTGAGTGAGCGAGTAAATAAAGTTAAAAACAATTCAATAAAATTCATACAGATTTTATTTAACACATAGAATATAACATAGTATATAAAAACGTATTGCCAGTGCACTAACATTTGTATGATTTTTTTTGAATAAATATAGCATTTTTAGGACTTTGCACACCTTTTGTTTTAATGCATTTGAAATGTGTTTAGCTCATTTAAACTGAAATTTCAATTGGATCCTGTTTTAAAAAAAAAACACTGAGCACTTGGGCCAAGTGACATTTCATATGCCAAGTTAGATTTTTCCCAGTCATGCTGCTTGCATGAGATGTGCTGTCAGAATTCTGAAGGGGGTGCAGACATATCGTAAGCATTTCCCGGACTGGACTATTATTTTTCTATACCATTGTCAGGAGTAGGAAAAAGTTGTAATTAGAAATTTCATTAGCACCCTATTGCAAAGTGAATCTGTCATTTTGTACCTATGGAGCCTGTAATCTTCTGAACTAGAGAATAGTACTAGTAACCATGTCACTGTAAGTGAAGCTGTCCCCCGAGGGGTCAGATGCTGACAGATTCAAATGCAGGTTACTTGTTTTGGATGAGTCAAGCAAAAAATACTGACAAATTTTATTTTAAACACAATCCAGTCTTGCAAATAGTCCTTTACAGTAAACTTGCCTACAAAACCAGAAATATAACTCCTGTTCTTGGGGAATCAATATATTTTAGGATATGCAGTCTTGTCTTGGCTTAAAGAATTATGTCTATCTAATAATTACAGAAATTCTAATGTGTGAGGATCCAAGGCAGTGGAGTAATACATTCAATGCTGTAGACATACAAGCAAATGTCCAGTTATTTAGGTGAAAATTATATTTTGACTCTTCTGCATCCTTTCCTGAAAGCCAGCTTAAAAGTGTGATTATGCTTCAAGGTTGTACCATAGGGACCACAAATGTGGAACAGCAGATGAAGGACATCAAGGATCACTTGAGAGATAAGGGAAGACGAGCTCCAATGTCATCTGGACCACCACAGAAGAGAGCAGCAGGAGACCAGACAGTTTTCCGGGTGTATAAAGGGGTGAAGACATTTGCATTTTGTAAGAAGAACAGTCTTGTGATCACAGGGGGAATGGATCGTATTATCAGATTGTGGAACCTCTACGTGCCTGTGTAAGAACATGCAACCTAATAAGTCATACTTATCTTTTAGGCCTCTTGCACATGGGAGTAAAAAATGCCACATTTTTTTACTGATTTGAAATAAGATGCATTATTACAGTCAGGTCCATAAATATTGGGACATTGACACAATTCTAATCTTTTTGGCTCTATACACTACCACAATGGATTTGAAATGAAACGAACAAGATGTGCTTTAACTGCAGACTTTCAGCTTTAATTTGATTACATCCAAATCAGGTGAACTGTGTAGGAATTACAACAGTTTGTATATGTGCCACCTACTTTTTAAGGGACCAAAAGTAATGGGACAGATTAACAATCATCCATCAAACTTTCACTTTTTAATACCTGGTTGCAAAAGTGAAATGCATGCTCAATCGGATTCAGGTCAGGTGATTGACTTGGCCATTGCATAACATTCCACTTCTTTCCCTTAAAAAAACTCTTTGGTTGCTTTTGCAGTATGCTTCGGGTCATTGTCCATCTGCACTGTGAAGCGCCGTCCAATGAGTACTGAAGCATTTTGCTGAATATGAGCAGATAATATTGCCCAAAACACTTCAGAATTCATCCTGCTGCTTTTGTCAGCAGTCACATCATCAATAAATACAAGAGAACCAGTTCCATTGGCAGCCATACATGCCCACGCCATGACATTACCACCACCATGCTTCACTGATGAGGTGGTATGCATTGGATCATGAGCAGTTCCTTTCCTTCTCCGTACTCTTTCTGTCCCATCACTCTGGTACAAGTTGATCTTGGTCTCCTCTGTCCATAGGATGTTGTTCCAGAACTGTGAAGGCTTTTTTAGATGTTGTTTGGCAAACTCTAATCTGGCCTTCCTGTTTTTGAGGCTCACCAATGGTTTACATCTTGTGGTGAACCCTCTGTATTCACTCTGGTGAAGTCTTCTCTTGATTGTTGACTTTGACACACATAGACCTACCTCTTGGAGAGTGTTCTTGATCTGTCCAACTGTTGTGAAGGGTGTTTTCTTCACCAGGGAAAGAATTCTTCGATCATCCACCACAGTTGTTTTCCGTGGTCTTCTGGGTCTTTTGGTGTTGCTGAGCTCACCGGTGTGTTCTTTATTTTTAAGGATGTTCCAAACAGTTGATTTGGCCACACCTAAAGTTTTTGCTATCTCTCTGATGGGTTTGTTTTGTTTTTTTCAGCCTAATGATGGCTTGCTTCACTGATACTGACAGCTCTTTTGATCTCATATTGAGAATTGATAGCTACAGATTCCAAAGGCAAATAGTACACTTGAAATGAACTCTGGACCTTTTATCTGCTCCTTGTTAATGGGATATTGAGGGAATAACACACACCTGGCCATGGAACAACTGAGCAGCCAATTGTCCCATTACTTTTGGTCCCTTAAAAACTGGGAGGCACATATACAAACTGTTGTAATTCCTACACCGTTCACTTGATTTAGATGTAAATACCCTCAAATTAAAGCAGAAAGTCTGCAGTTAAAGCACATCTTGTTTGTTTCATTTTAAATCCATTGTGGTGGTGTATAGAGCCAAAAGGATTAGAATTGTGTTGATGTCCCAATATTTATGGACCTGACTGTATCTGTTACCTCTCTAACAGTAAAAAATCCTTTCCACGCTCTAAGTTTAAAAGTTTTTTTCTTTTAAACTAAAATTGTGTCCTCTTCTGAGACCTTAGGCCAGCCATACTCAGATCGAATTTCTTTCCTGCAACCACAGGTTGTGTGAAAGAAATTTGCTGATTCTCTCATCAACACAGACAGTGTTGACGTGGGAATCCTGCCGGGCCATTGTCTTTTCCCGGCGGGGGGTGTCAGGGGAAGCCCCCCTCACTGGGAGAAGGCAGTGATTATCGCTAGCGGCTATAGCAGCCACTAGTAATAATCGCATGAGAATATGGCAGGCTGGTTGTACCCAAGCTGATCGATCAATCAGCTCGGTACATTCAGCCTGCCTATTAACGCTTTGAATCTCGGTTGGTTCCTGCTGAACTGGCCAAGATTCGAACCGTGTATGGCCAGCCTTAGAGTAAACAGTTTATCACAGTTACTGGAGTCACCTTTGATAAACATTTGTACATTGTATTGATATCCCTTCTTAAATACCTCTTCTCCAGAGTGAATCACTATAATCTATTCTTGGATGTGTACAGAGGAGCACCTGCTACGAAAGTACCTCTTACTTAAAGGGCTTTTTGAAACATTTAATAGTTAAGATCATCAGTTACACCAAGGGCATTTTGGGGAAAAAGCCTCCGCTTTCATCAGGGCAGCCGATGTTTATAAAATCGCAAAAGAAGCCTCTTCTAAAGATGATGCATAAGAAAGCCTGCAAACAGTTTGCTGAAGACAAGCAGACTAAGGACATGGATTACTGGAACCATGTCCTGTGGTCTGATGAGACCAAGATAAACTTATTTGGTTCAGATGGTGTCAAGGGTGTGTGGCGGAAACCAGGTGATGAGTACAAAGACAAGTGTGTCTTTCCTACAATCAAGCATGGTGGTGGGAGTGTCATGGTCTGGGGCTGCATAAGTGCTGTCTGCCCTGGGGAGCTACAGTTCATTGAGGGAACCATGAAAATAACTAAACTCAGCCATTAATGTCTAAACCCCTGGCAAAAAAAGTGAGTACACCCCTAAGTGAAAATGTCCAAATTGAGCCCAAGTGTCAATATTTTGTGTGACCACCATTATTTTCCAGCACTGCCTTAACCCCCTTGGGCATGGAGTTCACCAGAGCTTCACAGGTTGCCACTGGAGTCCTCTTCTACTCCTCCATGACAACATCACGATGCTGGTAGATGTTAGAGACCTTGTGCTCGTCCACCTTCCATTTGAGGATGCCCCACAGATGCTCAATAGGGTTGAGGTCTGTAGACATGCTTGGCCAGTCCATCACCTTTACCCTCAGCTTCTTTAGCAAGGCAGTGGTCGTCTTGAGGTGTGTTTGGGGTCGTTATAATGTTGAAATACTGCCCTGTGGCCTAGTCTCAGAAGGGAGGGGATTATGCTCTGCTTCAGTATGTCACAGTACATGTTGGCATTTATGGTTCTCTCAGTGAACTGTAGCTCCCAAGTGCCGGCAGCATTAATGCAGCCCCAGGCCATGATACTCCCACCACCATGCTTGACTGTAGGCAAGACACACTTGTCTTTGTACTCCTCACCTGGTTGCCGCCACACACGCTTGATACCATCTGAACCAAATAAGTTTATCTTGGTCTCATTGGACCACAGGACATGGTTCCAGTAATCCATGTCCTTAGTCTGCTTGTCTTCAGCAAACTGTTTGCGGGCTTTCTTGTGTATCATCTTTAGCAGAGGCTTCCTTCTGGGACGACAGCCTTGCAGACCAATTTGATGCAGTGTGCAGTGTATGATCTAAATACCAACAGGCTGAGCCCCCATCCCTTCAACCTCTGCAGTAATGCTGGCAGCACTTATTAGTCTATTTCCTAAAAACAACCTCTGGATATGACGCTGAGCATGTGCACTCAACTTCTTTGGTCGACCGTGGCAAGGCCTGTTCTGAGTGGACCTGTCCTGTTAAACCGCTGTATGGTCTTGGCCACCTTGCTGCAGCTCAGTTTCTGGGTCTTGGTAATCTTCTTATAGCCTAGGCCTTTATGTAGAGCAACAATTCTTTTTTCAGATCCTCAGAGAGTTCTTTGTCATGAGATGCCATGTTGAACTTCCAGTGACCAGTACGAGAGAGTGAGAGAGATAACACCAAATTTAACACACCTGCTCCCCATTCACACCTCAGAACTTGTAACACTTATGAGTCACATGGCACTGGGGAGGGAAAATGGCTAATTGGGCCCAATTTGGACATTTTCACTTAGGGGTGTACTCACTTTTGCTGCCAGCGGTTTAGACATTAATGGCTGTGTGTTGAGTTATTTTGAGGGGACAGCAAATTGACACTGTTATACAAGCTGTACACTCACTACTTTACATTGTAGCAAAGTGTCATATTTTCAGTGTTGTTACTAAGGATGAGCCAAACACCCCCTGGTTCGGTTTGCACCAGAACCTGTGAACAGGCAAAGCCTGGTATGGATTTTGGGGGAACCCCCACGCAATTTTTTTTTATTTTGGTAATATTCATACCAGATCCAAAGGGCCTGGTAATGGATTGGCGGGGAGACCCATGCCATTTTTTTTAATGGGTTTTATCTATATTGCCGAGACCCGACAATTCATTACAGCCACAATCAGTTTTAAAAGACTTTTTTTCCTTTAGAAATGTCATTTTGCTGTGGTACTGTTCTAAACATGGGAAAATAGGCATACTATAGACACCCCCTATGCACGATATTTAAAGGAATATTTTAATTTTTATTGTTTCACTTTAAGCATTATTAAAATCACTGCTCTTGAAAAAACATCAGTTTTTTAAAACTTTTTCTGCATTGATACATGTCCCCTGGGGCAGAACCCAGGTCCCTAAACCCTTTTTATGACAATAAATTGCATATAAGCCTTTAAAATGAGCACTTTTGGTTTTTCATGTTAATGTCCCATAGACTTTAACGGTGTTCCACGGCTGTCGAATTTGCTGCGAACACCGCATATTGTTCGCTGTTCAGCAAACAGGCGAACACCCGATGTTCAAGTCGAACTTCCGTTCGTCTCGAACATCACATGAAAAGATATAATAAAATATATACAAAAATGTAAGGGGTGTACTCACTTTTGTGAGATACTGTAAATATCAAGAAAAACAGGATACAATCTCCAATATGCAATTTCCTTTACTTCAGAATAATATCATTACAAGGTAACAGACAATGTAAAAAGCGACTGTACAGTTTCAAGCATCCCTGCTCTTTCTCGAGCTGTCAGTATCTGTCTGATGCCAAAAGTTTAGCTAAATACCCACACAGGGTGTAACCATAAGGTGTCCCTGGTTTTTATTTAGCTTTATGAAAATAAAGAATTGGGTATACTGGCGCTACCTGAAGAAATATTAAATATCAGTCAGTATGTTTGGAAATTGGGATGACCTATAACTAGGCACCCCCTACCTGTAGTTGTAATTCTAAGAGGTATACAGTATGTACAGGTCCCCCTTATTTACAATATAGGTAGTTCCACAGCCATTAAGTAGATACGTTTCCAATACTCAAATATACAAAGGTTATAATAGGCATCAAATGTCGCACAGCTTACTGGATCCTACTGTATCTGGGAAAGAGACCAGAAACTGGATTCCATATAGTGCATTTACTAAGAACCATATGCAAACACAGTGATGTATGTATATATAATATTATTCTAATCCATTACATTCCACATAATCATCATAGATTGCAATTGCATAGACCAAAAACTGCTCGATAGCCCAGGAAACAACAACAATTGGGTTTTCAACAAAGTTCCATATATTGATGTAAAGTGACTCATGCAGATTCCCACAGGTGACTTGGTGCTGCAATAATTTGTCAGGTGACTCTCGTGCTCCCCCTTTGGTTGCTTACTCACCAGCTCCCAGAACCCCAGCAGGGGTATAACGCTTGTGGTGTGATACGCAGGGTTGCTTCCTTCTGACGAATCTTTATGTTATAATCAGCTCCCCAAGCCCCCCAGCGGGGTAATTCACCTGTGTTGGGAGATAGATCGCCTTGCTGCCAGGTGTTATGCTGGGTATCTCCTGTGCCTTTAAATCCTTGAAGGTGTTGCTTCCACTCATATGTTTAGGAAAAAAAGAGAGCTTCCATAGCGTAATACCGTATGGCCACTTTATTTAAAAATTACATCAGAACCAGCACCGTTGGTTTGTAAAAGAAAAATTTTTACAAAAATTAAAATTAAAAATGACAAACCAAAAATTAAAATGTTAAATTAAAAAATAATAGATTTAAAAATAATAATGATAGAGTTCCAAAACAAACAAAAATTAAAAGAAAAAAGAAAAAGAAAAATATAGGTGAATCTACCAAGTCCAGGCACTAATTGTATATTTCTGTCCGGATGGATTAGGACAGCAAAGATTGCCAGACAAAGTACAAACTTAGTGTTTGCATATGGTTCTTAGTAAATGCACTATATGGAATCCAGTTTCTGGTCTCTTTCCCAGATACAGTAGGATCCAGTAAGCTGTGCGACATTTGATGCCTATTATAACCTTTGTATATTTGAGTATTGGAAACGTATCTACTTAATGGCTGTGGAACTACCTATATTGTAAATAAGGGGGACCTGTACATACTGTATACCTCTTAGAATTACAACTACAGGTAGGGGGTGCCTAGTTATAGGTCATCCCAATTTCCAAACATACTGACTGATATTTAATATTTCTTCAGGTAGCGCCAGTATACCCAATTCTTTATTTTCATACTTCTACATAGTACCCCACCAGGTACCTTATGTAAGGGAGGCAGCAACCTTAATTTCTGACCCTATACACGCATCCTAAAGCGCAGTTTTTGTTCTGCTTACCATTTATTTAGCTTTGTTTACTAATACACATATAGGCTACATAGGCGTGCGCACAGGGTGTGCCAGGTGTGCCTGGGCACACCCTAATCACCCCATGTGCATTAGCATTATCCAGGGACAGCACCAGGTGGGTAGTTGGGGGTGCCAGTGGCCAGTGTAAATGCCCCATTCTATTAAAGGCTAGGTTCAACAGTAGGAAAACGTTACACCTGTATTTAGGGCGTAACGTAATATGCTCCCAATCAACTGTCTCCCACCACCAGAGCCTCCTTTCTGCGACAACAGGTGGCATTCATGTGTATTTGAGATTTGGGGTGCACACCCTAATGCAATAGCACCTATGATAGGCTAACATTTTGAAACAAACATATTGGAACAAACATGTATAACCACTCCACTATAACCATATTGCAGATTATCACTATAACTACGTATCAGAACTATATGTAGCACTGACCCCTGAAGGAGCTGCTGATTTATTTTGGGCCTGTCCTCTGCTTTGTTTCCCCTTTGAATATCTCAGTCCCCCTGACACAGCTGTGGTGTGACAGTGTGCAGTCAAATCGAAATCATAAAGGCAAGTTCACAATACTCAATATAATATACCTGTCTGTAGTTGCCTTACCCTCCTCTCAGCTGGTGATGAAGAGGAAAACAACACTCACACAGTTATACTTGAATAACAACCTTATTTACTGTAGCTGTTTTAGAAGGTTTAAACTACAATGGTTGTACTGTCAGACCAACATAGTCTGACAGTCAACTGAACTTTATATTATAAAGATACAATACAGGTATAAAATGTCTGAAACAGTATATGAGTGGTGTAGTAAAGTAAATAGAATAACCGTCAGAGTGAATTTCTCTCACTATGAGCACTTTCCTATTTCCTGCACACTTTATTACTACACTAAATCAAAGACTAACTTGATAAAGTGTAGTACAACAATTTGAGAGCTCCCTTATTTAATATAACTCTACCCCAATATAGTAAAGGGACACAAGGCCTTGTGTTTTACTAAACAGTCCTTCTTTTCTTCTGCTCGCAAAATAGAGTAGGTTTGTAATCCATATGGTTAATGGCTCCTGATCAAAGTAGACTGAAATGTAGAAGCAAAGTCCTGGTGCAATTGCACTATAGCTATCTTTGGTGTCAGCGACTCAGTACTAAATGCTCAATGAGGTGCAGGCCCGAAGCCTAATACTAACTCAGTCTAATCCTCTTGACTTAGCTTGTGGAACTATGGGTCCCAGCAGCTCTGTCTTGTGCAGAGGAATGTGTAAAAGTACATCAAGAAGCTTTTGGGCAACAGCCCTCTCACCCAACCAGGACAGTGTTGTCAGAAGACTCCGTTCTGACTGTACAGGGTTCTGTCTCCGGTCCACAAGTTCTCAGTCTATTCGCTGTGGCCATGCCGTTATGCTGTACCACTTCACAGACGACCAGGAGTCCTCGGTTACCTCCTTCAAGGGTCTTTGGAACGATCACACTGCTGCTCCAGCACGCTGTGATGTAAGGCCGGATCAAAGACTGCTCACAGACGACCGAGAGTCCTCGGTTACCTCCTTCAAGGGTCTCCGGAACGATCACTCTGCTGCTCCAACACACGGTGATCTAAGGCAGGATCGCTGGCTGCTGTTCCGCTCCGCACAGGGTAGGCCGCAACTCTGTGGGACACACACACCCACATAGCCCTCTGGCAGGCCACGCGTCCCAGGAACAAGAGACCTAAGATGGCCGCTCCCAGCCCTTTTATAGTCTTCCCACAATGCAGTTCTGTTCCTTGAGGTTTGTGGGAGTTACTGAGCATTAAAAATATAAAAAAGCCTTCGCGCTACTAAATGTGCTGAAACAAACTAATAAAAATAAACATCAAAGGTGAAGTGATAAATAATGAAGTATAAAGTGCATAAAAGTGCAGTGTATTAAAGTAAATCACAGCTGTCTGCAGCAGAACCTAAAGTGTGTCACAATCCACTCACAGTAAAGTAAAAGCTAGAAGTGATCCCGCGCTACAGCAAAAGCACAAACAAATTAAAACATATAAATGACCCTGCAGTGTCTAAAAGTGAACAAATGATGATCCTCTTACAGTGTAAAAATATAAATAAACAGATGAATCCAAAGGCAAGAAGAGTAATAATCGTCTCTTAAAAATAAAAATAAATAATAGATAATAAAATAAAGTGCATTAATAAGTGTCTGTGCAAAAAAATGCAAAGAAGGTCCAAAAAGACAGTGGGCACGGAGAGGTAAAAATCCAAGAATGAGCTCACAGAGCCCTCACCTTCATAACTTGAAAATACAGCATGTAATGGACAGGGATCCGTTGTGTAGTTACCACTTCAGCCACCAGGGGGCCCTCTGTTCCACTGTATGCACGGCCAAGTGTCACTCTAGGCCCATAGGAAGGGAGTAATCCTGTTGTGTAATCCGATATCCACCACTAGAGGGTCCTTTACATCACTAAAAGAGCGACCTCAAATAAATATCCCATCCAAGTCCTCATCCGACCTCGTCACCTCTTCTCATAGGACTTCTGCACACTCTCAGCTCGCACCAAAGTCAAATAAAAATGTCGAGGGCGACATTTTTATTTGACTTTGGTGCGAGCTGAGAGTGTGCAGAAGTCCTATGAGAAGAGGTGACGAGGTCGGATGAGGACTTGGATGGGATGTTTATTTGAGGTCGCTCTTTTAGTGATGTAGAGGACCCTCTAGTGGTGGATATCGGATTACACAACAGGATTACTCCCTTCCTATGGGCCTAGAGTGACACTTGGCCGTGCATACAGTGGCCCCCTGGTGGCTGAAGTGGTAACTACACAACGGATCCCTGTCCATTACAAGCTGTATTTTCAAGTTATGAAGGTGAGGGCTCTGTGAGCTCATTCTTGGATTTTTACCTCTCCGTGCCCACTGTCTTTTTGGACCTTCTTTGCATTTTTTTGCACAGACACTTATTAATGCACTTTATTTTATTATCTATTATTTATTTTTATTTTTAAGAGACGATTATTACTCTTCTTGCCTTTGGATTCATCTGTTTATTTATATTTTTACACTGTAAGAGGATCATCATTTGTTCACTTTTAGACACTGCAGGGTCATTTATATGTTTTAATTTGTTTGTGCTTTTGCTGTAGCGCGGGATCACTTCTAGCTTTTACTTTAAGTTACTGAGCATTGTGGGTAGGTCAAGTTAATGTCTAAATGTAAACAAACAGAACACTTCCATGTCAACTTGAATAATAAAAGAAATAAAGATGCAGTCCTTTTATATTTTGGCCGCTAGATGGCGCCAGATGATAAGATATAACATAACATTAAGTTACATCAAAAATGTGACCCGCTACACATATATCTCCAAACATAAACACACATTATCAACAGTGTGTGTGTATATATATACAGTGGCTTGCGAAAGTATTCGGCCCCCTTGAACTTTTCAACCTTTTGCCACATTTCAGGCTTTAAACATAAAGATATAAAATTTTAATTTTTTGTGAAGAATCACCAACAAGTGGGACACAATTGTGAAGTGGAACGAAATCTATTGGATATTTTAAACTTTTTTAGCAATTAAAAAACTGAAAAGTGGTGCGTGCAAAATTATTCGGCCCCTTTACTTTCAGTGCAGAAAACTCACTCCAGAAGTTCAGCGAGGATCTCTGAATGATCCAATGTTGTCCTAAATGACTGATGGTGATAAATAGAATCCACCTGTGTGTAATCAAGTCTCTGTATAAATGCACCTGCTCTGTGATAGTCTCAGGGTTCTGTTGAAAGCCCAGAGAGCATCATGAAGACCAAGGAACACACCAGGCAGGTCCGTAATACTGTTGTGGAGAAGTTTAAAGCCGGATTTGGATACGAAAAGATTTCCCAAGCTTTAAACATCCCAAGGAGCACTGTGCAAGCGATCATTTTGAAATGGAAGGAGTATCAGACCACTGCAAATCTACCAAGACCTGGCTGTCCCTCTAAACTTTCAGCTCAGACAAGGAGAAGACTGATCAGAGATGCAGCCAAGAGGCCCATGATCACTCTGGATGAACTGCAGAGAACTACACCTGAGGTGGGAGAGTCTGTCCATAGGACAACAATCAGTCGTACACTGCACAAATCTGGCCTTTATGGAAGAGTGGCAAGAAGAAAGCCATTTCTCAAAGATATCCATAAAAAGTCTCGTCTAAGGTTTGCCACAAGCCACCTGGGAGACACACCAAACATGTGGAAGAAGGTGCTCTGGTCCGATGAAACCAAAATCGAATTTTTTGGCCACAATGCAAAATGATATGTTTGGCGTAAAAGCAACACAGCTCATCACACTCAACACACCATCCCCACTGTCAAACATGGTGGTGGCAGCATCATGGTTTGGGCCTACTTTTCTTCAGCAGGGACAGGGAAGATGGTTAAAATTGAGGGGAAGTTGGATGCAGCCAAATACAGGACCATTCTGGATGAAAACCTGTTGGAGTCTGCAAAAGACCTGAAACTGGGACGGAGATTTATCTTCCAACAAGACAATGATCCCAAACATACAGCAAAATCTACAAAGGAATGGTTCACAAATAAACGTATCCAGGTGTTAGAATGGCCAAGTCAAAGTCCAGACCTGAATCCAATCGAGAATCTGTGGAAACAGCTAAAAACTGCTGTTCACAAACGCTCTCCATCCAACCTCACTGAGCTCGAGCTGTTTTGCAAGGAAGAATGGGCAAGAATTTCAGTCTCTCGATGTGCAAAACTGATAGAGACAGTTGCGACTTGCAGCTGTAATCGCAGAAAAAGGTGACTCTACAAAGTATTAACGCAAGGGGGCCGAATAATTTTGCACGCCCCACTTTTCATTTTTTTATTAGTTAAAAAAGTTTCAAAAATCCAAAAGATTTTGTTCCACTTCACAATTTTGTCCCACTTGTTGGTGATTCTTCACAAAAAATAAAAATGTTATATCTTTATGTTTGAAGCCTGAAATGTGGCAAAAGGTTGAAAAGTTCAAGGGGGCCAAATACTTTCGCAAGCCACTGTATATATATGGTATATATATGGTATATATATGGTAGATTAGGAGGACTGGTAGATTAGGAGGACTGGTAGGAACACCAAGTATTTTACACAAAGGAAGCAAAACAAAGAGAACAGGATACTTTTTAACAGATGTATATGGTACAACAGACACATATCAGGAAGATAAAATGTTTTGGTAACATGTTATTTAGGATAATATGACTATCTTTCAGGACCCAAGTTTGAACCTGGTGAGTCTGGCAATGTCTCTTCTTGCTGAGTCATCTGAGATGCTGGACAGCACTCTGTCTGATCCATTGAATAATCCTGCCTTGTTCTTTGTTTTTGCTGAACCTTGAACTCATTGCTCCTCCCATGACCTTCCAATTTAAGCAATGCCTTTTAACTTCCTGTTTGCCAGATTATTGTGCTCTCTCCAGCCGATCTCTTGCTTACCTGTATGTGTTCTTATCACTACTATCACTCTTTACCAATTTGACTTGTTCCTTGACTATGTTTGTGCTTGATCCCAACCTGCTATTCTCTTGTTACCAACCTTTGGCTTGTTTACTGACTACAAGACAAAAACAGAATGGCGCACAAGAGGGTACCGAAACACACTGATAACACAACTAAAACTCTATAAAATCCAGGAAGTATACATATGCAGCATTAGTGGCAGCTCCCTTGAGAGCAAAGCAGTCTCTGGAAGAACTATGGGAGAAAAAGAAGGTGTGCCAAAAACTAAGTGCAGCAGAAGATGCAACAAATGGTATATTTAATTAAATATACCATTCGTTGCAACTTCTGCTGCACTTAGTTTTTGGCACACCTTCTTTTTCTCCCATTGTTTACAGACTATGCTTCTGCTTGATCCCTACCTGCTATTTCTGCTACTGGACTCCAGCTTGCTCACCTCCTGGTAGGGCGATCCTAAGGACTGTGACCTGGTACTAACATGCAGCAAAACCCATCTCCACCATCAGGAGCTCTGGTGCACATCGGTTAGTGCTTAGACCCTGCACTTAGGGTGAGCCTGTGTATTCCACTAGGGTGACCTGTTGCCGCACTTATCCAGCTGGTCATGGGAGCCTCTCTACAGCTGTAGCTACTGATCTCTGAGCCTGACCTCCGAACGTGACATAATATTTAATTTATAAACCTATATTTTGCATTGCAATTTGGTAATGTAGGTATTAAGTGCAGGCACCTGCAGCACCATCCAAAACCTTCCTGTTGCAACCAAATTTTGGGTCAATCTGACAGACAAAGCTCCAGTACTTCCGGATAGTGCCGAATGCTGCCTGATCCTTTCTGCCTTGTACACATTTCTGTTGGCCAGTGAGACGACCCATCATAATAAAGTTGGGGGGGCTAGAAGTAGAGGCACGCTCCATAGTACTTTGAAGTGCTGGAGATTCTCCGGAACAGACTGGCATTTGGCTATAACAATAAGGCATTGGAGGCTTCTACAAGTGTGTAGTCTGTGAAATTGATTTTATATACAATTGTATGGTGAGTTTCAAAGCTGACGAAAAAGTAACCCTTGCTGTGGGGCCACCTCTGCACCGCAAGAAATAAATACTTGTTTTGTCTATGGGGACAGGGATAAGGTGAAATCCTTGCCTTATTCCTTTCTCCCACAGTCTTTCTCCTCTTCGTAAGCCCAGTCTTCTAAAGCCACTCATCTTCACTGCCCAATAAGTCACAATTCTTTGATGTCATTACATACAATGTAAGATCTGCAGTCTTTCATTGAATGTGAGGACCTCCAGGGCTTGCTTATATCCATAGGTGTGCACAGACTATTGCAGTAGGGTGTGCACCTCAAAGCTCAAATACATATGTGTGTATGCATGTGTATCTATACTGATGGTGCCAGTAGAGCAGTGGATGCGTCAGTAGGGCAGGAATTGGTGTCCGTAGGGCAGTGGATGGATGGTGTCAGTAGTTTTTATTTTTTTTATTTTTTACAATTTTATTTTTTGTATTCGTTTTTACAATTTTTGTTAGGAGCCCCGTTAGGGGGCTTTGGTGAAAAAACAGGGGTTGAAACAGGGGGAATCTGCGCCACACAGGGTGATTAGGGTGTGCCCAGGACACCTGGCACACCCTGTGCACACACCTATGCCGATATCCCAAGGGCGTCAGAGTGTGCTGACTGTCAGGATAACAAGGGATAAGGTAAGTAATTTTGTATGTTTCGGCTATGTTTTCTTACTCGTGTATATAGTTATATTTGCTGATGAGTTTTAAATTTTTAATGAACCCATTACTCATTTCTTTAAATCCAGGCGAGCTACGGGTATGCTTCGAGGTCATACAGCACCCATATTCTTTGTGGAGGTCTCTTCAGAAGATAACAAGATATTCTCTATTGCCACAGATTGTACAATAAAGGTAAGATGATCTCACTTTGCTTTGGCATACACTGACATTCTATGGCTGGAGCTCTTCCTGCATTAATTCAGGCCATCCACTCAATGCTTTTAATATAAAATTGATCTCGGAGTGAACACATGAACATGACTTTATTGCAAGCATTTTAATAGCACACATTCCTGCTGAGATGATTTGCACTTTACTCAGTAGAATAGCCAGGTGCAAGAATACACTTAGCCCTGTTCACATTGGCGCGATTTGACAGGTCAAATTGCATGTCAAATCTGAGCCTATTGCCGACAATAGGAGCGTCCCAATCGGTGCGACGTCAACTGCGGCGCTTCACCAATTTCCAAAAGTAGTTCCTGCATTACTTTTGTAGGCGACTTTAGGGGAGATTTCAATAGACATCTGTGCATGAACTCGCACAGATGTCTTTCAAGTCGCTCCCCGAAGTCGGACTGAAATGCGGCTTTAAAATTGTGCGAGTTCAGATGAACTAGTACGATTTCAAAGCTGTGTTCAAAGTGAGCGAAGGCTTAAAGTGGAAGCAAACCCATCAATTTAACAGTTTCAAAAAACAGTTACATTCCCAGCACGTGCCAGGAATGTAATTGTCACATTGGTTGTGCTCTCAATCAAACTGTCAAACCATCCAATGGCTGGTGTCATAACCGATCACGCAAGCAGCATCATGGCAGTCGAAAATTAAAAAGAGGCCAAGATGGCAGCTTCCTTGGCTGAAAAGGATAGGACGTTTTACCTCCATTTTAAGGGGGGGCTTGAGAGGCACTCGGCAGCTGCTGGAGCAGCGGCCACTGAATACAATAGCTGGCAGTGGGGATTCCTCTAATAATTCTATTTGGTGTGGATGGAGAAATCAAGCAATTTTCTCTCGTTCAGCTACGAGGGTTGAATGAGAGAAATCTACACATGTACGGTCAGATTTACTCATTAAAGCAATACAAAGTGCAATAATGATGTGTACCAAGCAGTAACACATAAATAGATATCAATGATATGCATTCCTTCTTGAAATTCAAGAAATAAGACAATTTCAATGATAAACACTTTATGTTTATGGGCTCGGCATGTTGTATTGTTTTAATACATGTGAAAAATTTAAAGCTAGTGAATTGCAGTTCTCCACAGCATATCATAGCTGGTAATGATAGAGGCAAATAAAGACACAGCATGGCTCCCACTAACTCCAGTAATCCTAAAGATTGGTAGGCAAAAACATCACAGGAATGAGAAGGACAGTGCATTTCTGAAAAGATCAACAGATACATCAGACAAAGCATATTGAGGACAGCTTGTAAACCAATATAATGGAGGATTTTCCACACCTCTTTCCTCTGACAGCACTACCTTCACTTCACTCTCCTCACTAGTAAAACAAATAGGGACATCTAGTGCCCTCCATTTAAAGGAGCATTTATTAGGCCACTCAGAATTGCACTTACATTAGGCAAGTAGAAAGACAAGCACATCAATATACTGGTCAGCTGCATTCAAAGCGGTCTATCCAACTTACAACATTCCCATCCTCTTGATGGCTTCTGGAATAGCTCCGTACACTTGCGTGATGACGTCACCCATGGGCCCTATGTTCATCCTCAATAGGCTGTGTAACTCTGACCTTCTGTAATTTAAAAGATACATTCATGAGGGTAAGAATCCAAATCGGACACACGGGTGTAGGTGGACGAGCAATAAGGTGGTGGTTTGAAATAGAGACGTTTGATCACGTTGGGCTTTATCACCTTTATGACTGATGTATATGGACACAAGTTGATCATATATATCATTTAGTTTTTTTTTCAATTGTTGATTTTTATGAACACAATCTCACTTATTATTTGATGGATATAGTTTGTTTTGTTATAAAAAGAACACTGTGAGTTATACATTTTATTATATGAATGACTTACTATGGTATTTATATTTTGTATGAGATATGTCTTGAAGTTAAAGTGTTTATTATTGGATTTTAAACACTATATGAGGCATATATGAGTTTCTTTGGGTTAATACATTTAAGTGGTGTATGAAGGGGAAGCACTGCATATTTTTAACATTTTTTTTTTTTTATATTTACTCTCATGTGTGAAGGGTGTGAAATGATGATTGATTGGTGTGAACAAAGCTCCTTATAATAGTTTTTTGTAGTTGCTGTGCTGTGAAATACATTGATATCTGCTGTCTTGTAGAATTAATGGTATGATATTTATTAAGACGTCTACTACTAAATGCTTTATCTTGCTCTCACTTAAAGTGGAGTTCCGCCCCCCCCCCCCCGCCCCCCACACACACACAAAAATTAAAAGTCAGCAGCTACAAATACTTTAGCTGCTGATTTTTAATATTAGGACACTTACCTGTCCAAGGATCCCACGATGTCGGCACCCCGGCCGATTTTCAGATCGGCTCTCGGGTGCTGCAGCAGCCATTCGTGGTAAGGGAAACTGTCAGCCGGTTCCCTACTGTGCATGTGCACTTTCTAACTGACCCGATGGCGGAGGAAGGAGGAGGGGGTGGAACTTGCTAGGGATGGGGCCGCAGCGCAGTCTCCCGGAAGTGGGGACGGGTACCTGTCAAAAACAGGTATCTGTTCCCCCCTCCCCCCTGAAAAGTGCCAAATGTGGCACCGGAGGGGGGAGGAAACAGATAAGCGGAGCTTCCACTTTTGGGTGGAACTCCGCTTTAAGGGGTCACTTATCTGCTTTAAGGTGGAACTCCAGCAAAAACATTTATTTTTGGATGAAGTGGAGAAGTGTTTATGTGGTACCTATGGGACTTAAAAATAACATTTGACCCTTTTGCCTAGTGTGAAGAAATATAAATTGGTAGAAAAGACACAGTAAAAGTGTATGTGGGCAAAATCTGACACACTTAAATTATAATTAAAGGCAAAACTTTTTTTTAGTTTTGGTTAGAGGGAGGGTGGATTAGAACACCTATTAGTTTTTAGTACTGACCATGTCCCTGTTAGGGAGATTCACCCTCTTTTTTTTGTCCTGTTTACCATCATTATTGAAAGTGAAAGTAAAAGAAAATTCCTAGTTTTGGGTTGTCCCTAGAAATATAATAGAGGGGAAATTTTCCAATGAGGACAGTAGTCCTGGTGACCCGGGGGGGGGGGGGGGGGGGGGCAAGAGATTTCTCTCATTTTTCCTCTCACTTCCTGTTTTGCCTATGGGACAGGAAGTGAATATAAATCTCCCCAATTGGACAAAGAAGGTAAACATAAACCTTCCAGGGGTTATAGCCCTCCCTTGTGCTATCCAAAATGAAAAAAATAAAAAAAATTGCCTATAGTTCTACTTTAAAGAGGAGTTCCACCCAGGGGGCCGTCAAAAAAAAATAAAATTAAAAGTCAGCAGCTACAAATACTGCAGCTGCTGACTTTTAATTGGACACTCACCTGTCCCTGGGTCCAGCGATGCGGGGGATCGAAGCCCCGCTCGTCCCCCCCCCTCCGCTCGTCGGCGTCGGCATTTCAACTGTGGGCGCCGGGCTGTGGCTTCACAGCCTAGCACCGCATGCGCGAGCGGCGCCGCGCGCCGTGATTGGCCGCTCAATCACCTGGGACCTGTAATGGGTCCCAGATGATTGACAGGAGGGAGGGAGCAGAGCGGAGCCCTTCCTGTGCCGAGGAGGAAGTGATGTCACCAGCCCAGGCTAAGGAACAGGCAGACTACGAGGGACCACCTAGCAACAGGCATTTAGGGGTAAGTGAAAAAAAAAAAATATCCAAATGTTTTTTTGTTTTTTTGTTTTTTAGAATTTTTCCAGGTAGTTTTGTTTTTTGGGTGGAACCCCACTTTAAGCATAGCTCTGCAGTAGCTTAGTTTTTTGTTCCAGTGATAACTTTCCCATCCGGAAACAATAAATGATCCCTACCGCAATGCAAATTGCAGTGTAATGAGAATTGCAGGGAAGCGTTTATTGGTAGCTGTCACTCAAAGAATACCTTTTGCTCAGCTAGTCTCTGCATAGAGCTTATAATGTTCTTGTGCTTGATTGTTACTAGTAAAAATGTCACTTTATGGTATATTTTATTTTGTGAGAAAATAAATAAGCATAATAATCTGTTTATAAATTAGGAAAGTTAAGCAAAAAAAAAAAAAAAAAAAGTTCAGCGTAGAAATGTTTCATGTTCCCTCTAGTGGCTGTTTTTAACAGTGCTGTTTCCAACAAAACTCATTGAGGGATAAATGAAAGTGATTGTAAAGGATAACCTTGTAAAACAACCTATTTAGTCAAAATAGAAATGAAAAGCAAATCATTTGTGTATATAAAAAAAACAAAACTGTATAAATACCTTTTTTTCCTTTATAAGTGAATTGCCAGTGAATGGCTGTGCAGTGGTGGCGTATCAGGACAGGTCTGATCATTGGAGGAGAGCATATGGAGTTCCCTGCATAGCTAGAGAACTGACCACAGTGTGTTCTTTTGCTTAGTGTGGTCAGTTTTTAATAGGAAAGCAGAGGGACTGGCAGGAACACCTGGGATTTCACAGGAAGGAACCAATACAAAGAGAACAGAAGACTTTCTCATACAAGTACATGGTACAGCAGGTACTAAGGTAGGGATGACAACACTGTCTTAGGGTTTGTTGTCTTAGAGCCAGTGCTGACAGCTCACTACAGGAAATTAGAAGCTCAATGCATTCCTAACAGGATAATTAGATACTTTCAGTACTTGCAGTATTTTCAGAGACATAACATTGGGAAATGTGAAGGAATTGGATAGTTGTGTTGGATATGATTCTTATGCCCCGTACACACGATCGGACTTTCCGACAACAAAACCGTGGATTTTTGTTCGAAGGATGTTGGCTCCAACTTGTGTTGCATACACACGGTCACACAAATGTTTGGCCAACATTTACGAACGTAGTGACGTACAAGGCGTACGTGATGTCTCCATTACGAACAAGACCGATCGCTTCTGGCTCGTACTTGATTCCGAGCATGCGTGGACTTTTGTCCGACGGACTCGTGTACACACGATCGGAAAGTCCGACAACAAACATTTGTTGGCGGAAAATTTGAGAACCTGCTAGCCAACATTTGTTGGCGGAAAGTCCGACAACAAATGTTTGATGGAGCATACACACGGTCGGACTTTCCGCCAACAAGCTCACATCTAACATTTGTTGTCGGAAAATCCGATCGTGTGTACGGGGCATTAGACTTTGCCCACACAGACTTTTATTTAGATTGGCACATGTGTATTTTTCAGTATTTCATATACAGTTTATTATACTATCAGGTAAAAGGGTCTTTTGTTAATTTCTAAAAACCTCACATAATACTTGCCTGTGAGCAGTCATTTACTGTACTGTATTTAATAACAGCCACTTTGTTTCAGATATGGGACATGCAAAGCCAGACCTGTTTGTTTACTGCCTGCTCAAAATCAACTGGAATCAGAGGGGAACTTACTGCTGGCCTTTATATCCCAGATATTAAAGCACTTTGTGTTACCACTGACTCCATCGCCCTTCTGCAGGTCAAGCTAAAGTAAGGAAATATCTAAAAATGCTGTGCAATGAACTGAAAAGCCTAATTTCCACTATAATGTAAGATGTACAGTATGTTAAGAGTGAACGCTGGGTGACCATAGCACTTTTTATATCTCCTAAGAATTCCTCAGGCATAATGTTCTTGATAAAGTTGTAGATTCTGCCCCAGCTCACCAGAGAATCTCAGTTTTCCTGCTGTATTTTCCATCATGTACCTAATAATGCAGCAAAACGGTCCTCTTTCATTCCTGGCATCTGTAAGAGTTTGAGAATGGAGCCAGGTGTTGGGGATCATGTAGCACCTGTGCTTATGTGCAGGAGTTACATCATCAGTGCCCATCCAATGGACAAACATAAGCTTTGAGTTAGAGGTGGAGGAGATGGTAGGGGAAGTAGAGGTTGCTGGTGCCTGGACCTGTCATCATTGGAATAGGGCACTATGTGAGGATAGTATGCTACAATAGGTAAGTATGCTGTGCCTTAAAGTGGTTTTAAACCCCATTTGTGAAAATGAGCTAAGCACATATATCTGTAGTGTTTACTTATCTCTCTCCAAAGCTCTAAGTGTCGTTTCCGACACATGAGCTAACATGAGCGCACAATTTATGTGGAGGAGGGAGCCTAGAGGGAGATTAGCAGAGAGCTTGTATATTCAGAATACAGCTCTGCATGTTCCTTTGTTCATCTGCCTATGTGGAGGGGGTGTGTCCCTTTCCTCCAATCAGCTCTCACACAGTGTAAGTCCAGTCTCCCCAACCACCCCTATGTACTGCTGAAAGATGAGGAAAGGTCTTTAACACAATCTGCACTTTTCAAAGGATGTACAAAGGGGAAGACAGCAGAAATACAAGTAAAACTTATGTAGGAGGATTTGTTTTAGCACTGTGTATCATCAGAGGCTGTTCACTTCGCTGGGTATATGTGAGGGTTTATATCCACTTTAAGGCAAGAGCCCACACCACACAGTATATTTTAGTTCTGCTTTAAAATATATACGTATTCTTAGCAAATAGTAAATAAGCTTTAAATAAAACCCACTAAAAAATATACTGCTTTTAAACATATACATATTCTTAGCAAATATATACTGATTTAAAATATATACATATTCTTAGCAAATAGTAAATAAGCTTTAAATTAAGCTCATGAAAAAAAAACAAAAAAAAAAAACATGCAAGACAAAGGCATAATGAGCTAGTATGCATAGCATACTAGCTCATTATGAAATACTCACCTTAGATTGAAGCCCCCGCAGCGGTCCCGGCATACTGCCCTGCCCAGCGACATGTCTCCTGGAGTTATTTCCGGGTATTGCAGCCCCCGACACTGTGATTGGACAGAGCCGCGATGACGTTGTAACGGCACGTCAGCTGAAGCAACAGCACGAACGTGTCGTTGCTTCAGTGCGCATATGCCAATGATGTCGGTACATGCTGATACAGGGGATATCTCCTAAACCGTGCAGGTTTAGGAGATATCCACAGTAGCTACAGGTAAGCCCTATTATAGGCTTACCTGTAGTGAAAAGTGGTTTGTAAGGGTTTACAGCAGCCACTTTAAAATAAGCCATTTACTGACCTCTGTAGTTAAAGCCACTGTGGCGCAATTAATCCTCAATGTCCACAATATAAGTTAAGCTGGTTCTCAGCACTCATAATTAGGAGCAATATGCTTCTATACTGTCTCATGTGCTGTTCTGTGAAGTTTTAAAGAGACAGACTTGAATATTAGTTGGAGAGGGCCTCAGAAGATGGGATTCATGTAAGATAAATGCAGTGGGGACCAGAGGGTTGGGGAAGGTGTTATGAGTAAGTTTACAATTTGTGTGAATAGGTGAATTATGCCCTTTAATTAAAAATTGAAGAATGCATGGCACAGACAATTGTTATAAGAGTGGGTTGGAAGAACATATGAACCAAAGTTTGCACATGTATTTACAATCAAGCAAGAATTGCGTACAATGGGGTATGGTAAGCAACTGAAGGGGTGTGGTAGTGCTGACATCTTGGTGGGCCATAAGGATGGGTCTAGAAAGAGGAGATAGGTCATAGGACTTTGCAGGTGAAGAATGAGCTGCACAGACTAGAGAGAAGATAGAGGAATATACAGGTGGGGGAAGCATATAGGCAAATTGAACTGTACAAGGGGACCATTAATAAGAGAGAGATATCTCTTGGGGGAGGGGAGAGTTATTGGGTCTGCGGATAGAAGTGGAGAGAGGGCAAAATGCTGCAAATGAGAAACCGTGAAATAGAGGTAAAATACTCAGAGAATGAGGAGCTAATAATGGCACTAAATGCCCACAATGCAAGGGGAGAAGTGGAGAGAGAAAAGCAGGGAGAGGGTATAGCATGCAGATACGGGATAAGTGAACCTAGGCTACAGTACTTTTAAATCCACAGTAATGGGTTGATTTACTAAAACTGGAGAGTGCAAAATCTAGTGCAGCTTCTAACTTCAACTTGTTCAATTAAGGTTTGACAAAAAAAAAAACTGGAAGATAATGGGTTTCTATGCAGAGCTGCACCAGATTTTGCCCATTCCAGTGTTGGTAAATCAAACCCTATATTTGAGATGGTGGTGTCTCAGCTATAGACGCCTATACCTTTAGTAGCGGATAGCTGTACAGCTACAGTAGATGTTACCTTTTCGTTTTTTTATATTTTTTACACTTCTAATGCTGCGTACACACGAGCGGACTTTCCGGCAGACTTGGTCCGGAGGACCGGACTCCGTCGGACAATTCGATCGTGTGTGGGCTCCAGCGGACTTTTTTTCCCCAAAAGTCAGACAGACCTAGAAATAAAACATGTTTCAAATCTTTCCGACGGACTCGAGTCCGGTCGAAAAATCCGCTCGTCTGTATGCTAGTCTGACAGACTAAAACCGACGCTAAGGCAGGTATGGGCTACTGGCTATGAACTTCCTTATTTTAGTCCGGTCGTACGTCATCACGTACGAATCCGTCGGACTTTGGTGTGATCGTGTGTAGGCAAGTCCGTTCGTTTGAAAGTCCGGCAGACCAACGCTGCAAAGTCAGTCGGAAAGACTGTCAGACCTAATCCGTCGAAGTCCGCTCGTGTGTACGTGGCCTAAATGTTTCAACCGCTTACAGCAATATTCATTCACCCAGTTGCGTCTGGTGGTATATTTCTGGCGGGGGGCGGCAAACAGTGTACCCACAGCCAGACACCCCCCCCCCCCCGCAACCAAGTCCGGTCAGTCGGACGGTTCCCAGCCCGGCAATTACCCGATCTATGGTGCGGACAATGGGCAGCAGCTTCCCCTTGCTTCTTCTCTTCTGCATCATGGTGTCTCCTCCCTCCTCCTCCTAGGCCAATTGGAACGCTTCTCCTTTCAGCCAATCGGGAAACGGGTCTCACGACCCGCTTCCTGATTGGCTGGGAGGAGAATCAGTGTGACAATTTTGAATATTCATTTGCTATTGTCATACAACTGGATGGGCTCGGGCTCAGTGCTCACCCTTTTTTGAACCCTAATAGAGCCTCTGAGCAAAATATTACAGCGCACACATGCAAAAAAGACATTTGCCTCCAGCAGGGCTAGTTTAAAACACCTAGACAATCTAAAAAATATTAGCAAAAAATATGGGGATTTGGTCACACCATATTGCTATATGGTGCTAAGCCCACTTACTGCGACAAAGTACCCCATGATTAGTGGGTCCTACACTATCCATAGATTCAGAGATCATGCTTCTCTGAACTATGAGAGCAATACACTCTTCTATATGGGAGAACTTTGAGGTCTCCACCCATGACACAAGTGGACACTAATGAGAGGCATTTAATGAAAGAGTGGGGTACTCCGCACCCAAAGGGATTTGGTCAGAATCCATACAATAAACAAGTCTTTTTTGCATGTGTGCGCTGTAATATTTTGCTCTGCTGTATGGTCTTATGGCTGCACCAGCTTTAATGCATCTTTTAGGGTGTGCCCCCCAAATATCTTGTTTGTTTATTGTATGGATTCTGACCAAATCCCTTTGGGTGCGGAGCACCCCACTCTTTCATTAAGTGCCTCTCATTAGTGTCCACTTGTGTCATGGGTGGAGTCCTCCCATATAGAAGAGTGTATTGCTCTCATGGTTCAGAGAAGCAGGATCTCCCAATCCATGGATAGTGTAGGACCCACTAATCATGGGGTACTTTGTCGCAGTAAGTGGGCTTAGCACCATATAGCAATATGGTGTGACCAAATCCCCATATTTTTTGCTAATATTTTTTAGATTGTCTAGGTGTTTTAAACTAGCCCTGCTGGAGGTAAATGTCTTTTTTGCATGTGTGCGCTGTATTATTTTGCTCTGCTGTATGGTCGTATGGCTGCACCAGCTTTTATGCATCTTTTAGGGTGTGCCCCCCAAATATCTTGTTTGTCTAATAGAGCCTCTGGCACTAATCATGTGCTTAAAAAAAAACCCTGATTGGAATCCATGCGTCCAGGGCCCCACATGTAGATTAGGGGGCCGGACGCATGGATGGGGGGGGCGGCATCTGTGTGCCCCGTATGGACGGGCCGCCACTGCATTCAACTTGTGCCAAAAGATGTGGGTTTGAGTTTCCCAGCTAATGATGAAAAACAGCAAGTTTTTAAAGCCGGGACCTCATAATTTTAGAGTTTCTTTGCAGAAATTGTCACTAATGTCTGGTACACACGATGAAATTATTGTGTGAATGATCATCCGTTTTTTTTTTCTATGCTGATCTCAGATCGAACCTGAAGAGTTTAATAAAGTCACGAAAATTCTCGTACGACAGAATAAAAATTCGGAAGTGATTTCATGTGTTGTAGTGTACTTGTATTGCATTTTCGAACGACAACTGTACTGATTAAACGAAAATCGTCCGATCTGGTATCGTACGAAAAAATTTTTTGTGCATGTCCGATCGGATAATAGCAGATGAACCGTCATGATCGGCTTTCGAAAGCTCTGTACTAACGACTCGATTTTTGTATGATCGTTTCAAACGCGTTATTTTTCGTACGATTTTCTGATCGTGTGTACAGGGCTTAAGTCTATAGGTAGTACCAGCAAGCAAACAATATTTTTAGTTAAGTACACAGACCATAATGACAAATCCTTTAGGGAACTGAACTCAACCATGCACTTCGAAGTCTATTTCTCTGAAAAATAAGCCACTGAGCATGCGCTTGCTACCTGCAAGCAAATTGACATATGTATTGGTGCTGACCAGCTGGTAACAACTTATGCCGCGTACACACGAGCGGACTTTACGGCGGACTTTGCCCGGCGGACTGGATTTCGTCGGACAATTCGATGTGTGTGGGCTCCAGCGGACTTTGTTTTCTCAAAAGTTGGACGGAATTAGATTTGAAACTTGTTTAAAATTTATCCGTTGAAATCGAGTCCGGTCGAAAAGTCCGCCGTCTGTATGCTAGTTCGACGGACTAAAAAGCCACGCTAGGGCAGCTATTGGCTACTGGCTATGAACTTCCTTGTTTTAGTCCGGTCGTACGTCATCACGTACGAATTTGACGGACTTTGGTGGATTGTGTGTAGGCTAGTCCGTTCATTCAGAAAGTCCGTCGGAAAGTACGTCGAAAAATCCGCCGGGCAAAGTCCGCCGTAAAGTCCGCTCGTGTGTACGCGGCATAAGAAAAACCTCAGGGATGTGAACTTGCAACCTCATGGCTTTAAAGTTGCTTCTAGGCAGAATAAGCTACTGAGTTTGGGGTTGACAGCAGCAGGCAAAACTGACATTTGTTCCCAGATATTGAGGCCATGGGCAATTATTCTCTGAAGTGTACATTTTCAAAGCTGTTCCTCTACAGACTAAACCATCTAGCTCAAGCTCTGTCAGATTGGATGGACAGCAATTTTCAAGTCTTGCCACAGATTCTCAATTGGATTTAGGTCTGGACTTTGACTGGGCCATTCTAACACATGACTATGCTTTGATATAAACCATTCCATTGTAGCTCTGGTTGTTTGTTTAGGGTCGTTGTCCAGCTGGAAGGTGAACCTCCGCCCCAGTCTCAGGTCTTTTGCAGACTCTAACAGGTTTTCTTCTAAGATTGCCCTGTATTTGGCTCCATCCATCTTCCTATCAACTCTGCTTTGATCTAAACCATTCCATTGTAGCTCTGGCTGTATGTTTAGGGTGATTGTCCTGCTGAAAAGTGAACCTCCACCTCAGATTTAAGCCTTTTGCAGACTCTAACAGGTTTTCTTCCAAAATCGCCCTGTATTTGGCTCCATCCATCTTCCCATCAACTCTGACCAGCTTCCCTGTCCCTGCTGAAGAAAAGCATCCCCACAACATGATGCTGCCACCGCCATGTTTCACAGTGGGGATGGTGTGTTCAGGGTGATGTGCAGTGTGTTAGTTTTCTGCCACGGATAGCGTTTTGCTTTTAGGCCGAAAAGTTCAATTTCGGTCTCCTCTGACCAGAGCACCTTCTTCCACATGTTTGCTGTGTCCCCCACATGGCTTCTCACAAACTGCAAATGGGACTTCTTCTGGCTTTCTTTCAACAATGGCTTTCTTCTTGCCACTCTTCCATAAATGCCAGATTTGTGGAGAGCACGACTAATAGTTGTCCTGTGGACAGATTCTCCCACCTGAGTTGTGGATCTCCGCAGCTCCTCCAGAGTTACTATGGGCCTCTTGGCTGCTAATCTGATTAATGCTGTCCTTGCCCGGCCTGTAAGTTTAGGTGGACGGCCATGTCTTGGTAGGTTTGCAGTTGTGCCATAATCTCTCCATTTTTGGATGATGATGTGAACAGTGCTCTGTGAGATGTTCAAAGCTTTGGATATTTTTTTTTATAACCTAACCCTGCTTTAAACTTCTCAAAAACTTTATCCCTGACCTGTCTGGTGTGTTTCTTGGCCTCCATGATGATGTTTGTTCACTAGGGTTCTCTAACAAACCTCTGAGGGCTTCACAGAACAGCTGTATTTATACTGAGATTAAATTACAGACATGTGGTCTCTATTTACTAATTAGATGACTTCTAATTGGTTCCACTAGATTTTAGTTAGGGGTATCAGAGTAAAGGGTGCTGATTACAAATGCACGCCACACTTGTCAGATATTTACTTGTAAAACATTTTGAAAACCATTTATCATTTTCCTTCAACTTCACAATTATGTGCCACTTTGTTTTAGTCTATCACATAAAATCCCAATAAAATTCATTTACGTTTTTTTGTTGTAACATGACAAAATTTGGAAAATTTCAAGGGGTGTGAATCTTTTTTCAAGGCACTGTAATTCATTTATAATATTCAAAGCAAACTCACCCATCCATTCATGTCTCTATGCTTTATTTTGTTGAGAAATCATTTTGAAAAGCACAACCCTAGCATTTCTAGCCACACTCATCTTGAGTAAGGGCAGAAGATTCATGTAGTATGTACTTCCTGGAATCCATCTGCCCTTAGCTCAGGCATGTAGACTAGAGGGCGTGCTTAGCTGAGAACCCACCTCCCCCATTCAGATGAAAAAAAAAAATTGCCCATGAAGACTCCTGGGATGTATGACATCATTTATTATATTTACTTGTTTAAACAAGTAAATATAATTTACCTTCCTATCTCTTTACTAATGCTAGTGGAATAAGTATTAAAAATAGTTATCGTTGATTCAAAGAGTTTAGTTCTGCTTTAAAAAGCAATTGTAAAAACGACATGTACAGATTTACTGTAGTATGAATGAGAAATATTTCAATTACCAAAGGACTGAACAGGCCACCTAATCAGGACAATCTAGAACGAGGGGTAGAAGTGATGCAGAAGAGTGCAGAGGCTGATAGGAAAGGGTAGGGGCTAAAAGATATGAGTGTTGGTGAGGCGATGCCGGGCATGTGAGGACATGGCCAGTACAATTTCTGCCAGTGTGACAGCTGCTTATATCATGGGGAAGAGTGGAAGGAATGACCATGTCGGTGATGCGGGGGAGTGACAAGGTCAACCTTTACTATACTATACTATTACTTTACCATCTCACGTTATGTTAGAGGTATTGATGTGACTTTAATGTCACTAGCTGATCTTTAGGGGAATACTTCTAGGCATCCCCCCACCTTCTTTACTCAGACTATACACTTTTCATGCCATGCTTTAAGCTTCTGTCACTTGCTGGATCTGCAGTCTTCTTCTCACCCTTCTGGGAGTAGTCCATCATACAGTATATTCTGACCAGAAGGGCAATTTGTAAACATTGCTTGCCATACTTCATAGTTCTCTGATCTACTGCCCAAGGGTTTGAAGGTGACTGTGAGTGATTATTTCCTGGTTGATGTTTTTGTGAAGCTCCCAGGACAGTACTTTATTCTCTATACCATGACAATTATGTCCCATCTTTACTTCTGCCTGAATTTAGATGCAGACGTCCTGCTTTGTGTCCATTAATGCCCCGTGCACACGGTCGGACATTGAACGGACATTCCGACAACAAAATCCATGTTTTTTTTCCAACGGATGTTGGCTCAAACTTGTCTTGCATACACACGGTCACACAAAGTTGTCGGAAAATCCGATCGTTCTGAACGCGGTGACGTAAAACACGTATGTCGGGACTATAAACGGGGCAGTAGCCAATAGCTTTCATCTCTTTATTTATTCTGAGCATGCGTGGCACTTTGTGCGTCGGATTTGTGTGCACACCATCGAAAATTCCGACAACGGATTTAGTTGTCGGAAAATTTTATAGCCTGCTCTCAAACTTTGTGTGTCGGAAAATCCGATGGAAAAATGTGTGATGGAGCCAACACACGGTCGGAATTTCCGACAACAAGGTCCTATCACACATTTTCCGTCGGAAAATCCGTCCGTGTGTACAGGGCATTATAATTATCAGTTGTGCTGAGTGCTATAACATGTGTTTAACACTTATTACTTAATCATTTAAGATGTTGATCAAAGCAAAACTACATTTTGTTTGCCTAATGAATACTTTTCTGACAAATCTGACTTTGTTATTAAAATTACATTGTTATCATCACTACAACTGTCATGTTTAAAATGCTGCTATATGAAAAAGACATATGAGACCCAGTGTATGGACAGTATGGTAGCCTGCTGACATGATAAGATCCTCAAGCAGTGTAACTCTGAAAGGAGACACAAAGGTTGAATCCAAAGTAGTTTAACTTTATTTCAGTGCGATACAGAGGATGTTATAGTGGTCCTTTGAATTGTAAGAGCCTTCACTACAGGAGGTCCCAGAGTTACGAACCTCCGACTGACTCCTAGTTACGAACAGGAGGCGGTGTGGCGTTCTGCGCATGCGCAGCCACATTTCGACAGCGGGCACATCGGAAAACATTGGAAAATATCGGAAAACGACATCTGCACATGCACGGCTACTTGACAGAACATCGGAAAACATCAGAAAACGACGTCTCTGCCGTTCTGCGCATGCGCTTCCGACTTACGAACAAATCCGACTTATGAACAAACCGGCAGTCCCTAACCCGTTAGTAAACAGAAAAGTGCAGCGCTAAGTATATATACAGCGTATAAGATCTTGGCAGGAGTGGGATCCTACCATGTGACTTTAACATAAATTGGTGAGCAAAAATGTCAAATATAAAAAATCAAATAATAAACAAACAGCATATGTTGCAAATGCATGTGAAAAAAAGATCTGAAAAAAAGTCCAACACAGAGATATTCAATCCATAGGTAGATATAAAGCACCCATCCAAGAGAAATGTGAAGAAAAAAACGCCAGTAGATGATCCACCATGAAGTGAGTATATAGATTCTGCTTACCGGACGTTGATGACTGCTATTACGGCAGTCTCGCCCAGCATAGGGATTAGGGTCTCCCAAAAGAAAGGGTGCAATACAGGACCAGCAGCTTTAACAGTCGGTCGTTACTGGAAACATAAAACAAAATACTCCCATAGCGTAAAACCGTATGATAAAAGGGGGGTTTATTAAGATAAATGAAATCACACTTACAATGTTGTAGAGAAACTGTAGCGTAAGGGATATCAAACAAAAACGGCGGTGTCTCCGTGTGCCGTGAATCACTTCCTATGCTCGTAAGCCCATCCAAGAACGTGATGACGTCACCATCGTAGGCTCCTCCCAGGGACACATATTTAGCTGTTGTGATATATATAACGTCTTTATAAATAAAGCCAAGTTTCATAAATACAGTAAAACTTGTGAGTAATGCGGTTTACGAGCGTTTCGCAATAATAGCTTTTTTTTTTTAAACCCTGACTCGATTTGCGAGCGTGGTCTCGCATCACGAGCAGGATTCAAACTTCTGGGGTGTGCAGTACTGCATGTGGCCAGAGGTGCGGGGGCGGTGACGCTCAGAAACACTCCGTTCCCGGCTCCCCCCCACCTCTGGCCACATGCGGTACTGCATACACTAGCAGTGACACTGGAACAAATTATCTGAGTTTCCATTGATTCCTATGGGGAAACTCACTTTGATATATGCATGCTTTGGATTACAAGCATGCTTCTGGAACGAATTATGCTCGTAATCCAAGGTACTACTGTAAACAAAAATATTGCTTTTGGACAAACAGAAGTGCAACTTTAAAATATAAAAAAACAAACAAACTGTAAACTCTATTGGCTGTAATGCCATTGTACATACAGTGGGGACAGAAAAACACAGAATTGTTGACATTTTTGCAGATTTATTAAAAAAGAAAAACTAAAATATCACATGGTTCTAAATATTCAGACCCTTTGCTGTGACACTCATATATTTAACTCAGGTGCTGTCCATTTCCTCTGATTATCCTTGAGATGGTTCTACACCTTCATTTGAGTCCAGCTGTGTTTGATTATACTGATTGGACTTGATTAGGAAAGCCACACACCTGTCTATATAAGACCATACAGCTCACAGTGCATGTCAGAGCAAATGAGAATCATGAGGTCAAAGGAACTGCCTGAAGAGCTCAGAGACAGAATTGTGACAAGGCACAGATCTGGCCAAGGTTACAAAAAAATTTCTGCTGCACTTAAGGTTCCTAAGAGCACAGTGGCCTCCATAATCCTTAAATGGAAAAGGTTTGGGACGACCAGAACCCTTGGTGAGAGAGGTAAAGAAGAACCCAAAGAACCCAAAGATCACTGATGCTGAGCTCCAGAGATGCAGTTGGGAGATGGGAGAAAGTTGTAGAAAGTCAATCATCACTGCAGCCCTCCACCAGTCGGGGCTTTATGGCAGAGTGGCCCCGACGGAAGCCTCTCCTCAGTGCAAGACACATGAAAGCCCACATGGAGTTTGCTAAAAAACACCTGAAGGACTCCAAGATGGTGAGAAATAAGATTCTCTGGTCTGATGAGACCAAGATAGAACTTTTTGGCCTTAATTCTAAGCAGTATGTGTGGAGAAAACCAGGCACTGCTCATCACCTGTCCAATACAGTCCCAATAGTGAAGCATGGTGGTGGCAGCATCATGCTATGGGGGTGTTTTTCAGCTGCAGGGAAAGGACAACTGGTTGCAATCGAGGGAAAGATGAATGCGGCCAAGTACAGGGATATCCTGGACGAAAACCTTCTCCAGAGTGCTCAGGACCTCAGACTGGGCCGAAGGTTTACCTTCCAATAAGACAATGACCCTAAGCACACAGCAAAATAACAAAGGAGTGGCTTCACAACAACTCCGTGACTGTTCTTGAAGGGCCCAGCCAGAGCCCTGACTTAAACCCAATTGAGCATCTCTAGAGAGACCTAAAAATGGCTGTCCACCAACGTTTACCATCCAACCTGACAGAACTGGAGAGGATCTGCAAGGAGGAATGGCAGAGGATCCCCAAATCCAGGTGTGAAAAACTTGTTGCATCTTTCCCAAAAAGACTCATGGCTGTATTAGATCAAAAGGGTGCTTCTACTAAATACTGAGCAAAGGGTCTGAATACTTAGGACCATGTGATATTTCAGTTTTTCTTTTTTAATAAATCTGCAAAAATGTCAACAATTCTGTGTTTTTCTGTCAATATGGGGTGCTGTGTGTACATTAATGAGGAAAATTATGAACTTAAATGATTTTAGCAAATGGCTGCAATATAACAAAGAGTGAAAAATTTAAGGGGGTCTGAATACTTTCCGTCCCCACTGTATTACCTGAATAAATTACCAACATTAAATATTGAGGGAAAAAAATAAGAAAAGCCTTTTTTTTCTTTTTTTTTTCTTTTTTTTCTTTCAGCAGCTTAGTGGATGTCCCCTGCTTATTCTTATGTGGTAGTGCAGTGTTCATTTTGACTTTAAATTTTGATTTTGTTTTAGTCCTAGTCTTTTGACTAAAATACTATTTTAGTTTTATTCGTATTTTAGTCATCTGAATTGTTTTAGTCTAATAAAGTAGTGTTAATTTAGTTGATGAAAATATTTTCATCTATAAAATTAACACTGCTTTGCATGCTATCCCTTAATATGTTTTGTCATTTGTACCAATCATCAGTTATAAATTTTGTGCTTGCACCTGCCCAATACACTTCCAACAGATTTGCATATATTGAAATATATCTTCTGTACATGATATTCTGATGTCCTGTGCACTGTGCACAGCTTGCTATTTATATGACTGTTACCTTATAATTAACTATCATAATATATTTTGCACTCAAGAAAGAAGTTCTTATCTGTCTTACAAATCTGCATTCCCATATCTGTTTTCCAGTAGGCATGTCTCATCCGCTTTTGCTAAATTCTGAAATTTATACTGAAAATATTGCTTTCAAAGTCCCACTAAGTACATCTAATACAGCATTGGGATGCATTTTTCCTGCTTCCTACACAAGTAAATGAATGATCAGAGCACAGAAAATACACAGCATGGGAATGCACTATAAAGAAGATTGCCCACACTAAGTGGGTCTACAATGAGTCATTTCCTTCTACACTGCACAAGCCTTTCGTTCAATGCTTTCATATGGCCGTGGTAAATAAAAGCTGGATTAGTGAAAAGAACATCCTGTATGTTTCCAAACATGTCTTTTCATCAGATTGCCATTTATGAGATTTTCAGAAAAACTTATGAGACTCGTGCCTAAAAGCACTTTCAAAGGATAAGTCAACACAAAACTAAAATGCCATTATTTGGTGTACACTAACTTCACAGAAAGCAATCTATTTTATGAAAGCAGGCTGAGAGCACTACAAGAAAGAACATCATATGCATGTACTATATCACACTGACACAGAAAGATGGGGTTAGTCTCAGACATTGCTGCCTGATGTCAGAATGGTGGGCATTCTAGGTGGTCTATAGGTACAGCTTGGTTGCCTGGAGGAACATAATAAAAGGAAACCTCTACTGAGAAAATATTAAGGCTGCCTTTGCTGTCTTCTCTATCTAAAATTGCTCGTTTTCAGGCTGTTGTACTAATCCAAAAGCTTCAAAAGGCAACTTCACTTTTAGTTCTGCCAGCCGGGCCAGAACGACACAAACACAGGCAAGTGGATTCATCGGTTGGAAAGCAGTGCATTATTTCACACCTGTATCTTTGCTCAGATCCACAAGAAACAAAAGGGGAGGGAAGCTTTCTAAATGTAGTAGGTAAAATAATCTCATTCTTTCATTGTTTCCATCTGGTGTATAAACATTAGCAATGTGTGTAGAGCGCAAGAAGTGCAAGTTCATACTTTAGGAAGACCATAGACAACATGGCCGTCCCCCAAGACACTTTTGAACAGATTAGATGGCAATTATATCTCTTTGGGAGCAGTAGACAACAGTGGCTAATTCTTATGCCTCGTACACACGATCGGAATTTCCGACAACATTTGTGCGACCGTGTGTATGCAAGACATCTTTCAGCCAACATCCGTCGGAAATAAATCCCAGGATTTCTTTGTCGGAATGTCCGATCGTGTGTATGTGGCATAAGAAGGAAAAAAAATGCATTTTCCTCCTGAGAGTCATGTTCTAGAAAGATGTTTTAGAAAGATATATTCACTTTATTGTGTTCCAAAGAGATGTTTTCATCTTCAAAAAAATCAATTTTTTGTTCAATATGAGTAGAATATAGAGAGAAATGTATTTTGATTAGTGCTTTGTAGATTGTGCTAACAGTCCTTTTCTTTACTGGGCTAGATCCATAGCACAGCCGCACCTGGATACTTCTCATAAAGAGCCAGTTCTCTGCTGCAAATACAACAAAGCCTTCCGGCAAGTGGTAACCTGCTCAGAGGGATCAGTAAGTGCTTTTTAGAGGAGCTGAAATTCAGTTGCTAATATTGTCTTTTGTTTTTAAGGCTGTAAGTCAGGATCATAGGTTATACAATGACAATAAATTATTACAGAATAGTAATGTTTGTTTAGATCACGGGTCTCCAAACTGCGGCCCAAGGGCCGGATGGGGCCCTTCGGTAGTCTTTATCTGGTCCTTGGGACATTATTCCTCCCAATGATATGAGGCACTGTTCCTTCCACTAACGCCAACAATGGGGCACTATTTCTTCCACTGATAAAAATGATGGGGTACTATTTCTCCCCTCAATACCAATGATGAGGCACTACTTCCCCTCCTACTGACCACCAACACTGAGGCTGTGTTTATTCGCACTGACACTAGGCCCGGGGCATTGTCTACCCCCACTGGCCACAATCCAGCCCCCCTAAAGTCTGATATAGTATATAGATCTGGCCAAATATTGCTGTGTGCCATCACCCCTTAAATACATAAATAGAAGAAATACCCTTCTTGGGAATAGGACTATGAAGGCTCAAACTAAAGAGTATTAACAGGTTAACAGTATTAACAGGAGTATTAAAAGGTTTTGGTCATTTATTGGTACAAAAAAGTTGAAAGGCATCCTAGATTAGACATCCTAGAATACACATTGATCACATATATATATATATATATATTTATGGTCGGAGCCCTATGTCCGATATGGACATAGAAAACACTTATAGTAAAGATAAGACTTACCATCGGAAATAGACCTAAAAGTGTGGACTTACCATATGAAATGGACCTGAAAGTGTGCCTTGGTCTCATGGCCGGTATGCCAAAATAAGGGGGCATACCCTGGTTTATGAAATGATTATTCTGTAAGAGAAATGAATGAAATGAATAGTTTGAGAAATGCTATGAAATGGGGATGGGAGGGTGGGTATCGCGCACAGGAAACCGACAAGCACCACAGGTGAGCGGTGCTGCTTAAATACCCCCGGGCTCCTCCCATAAATTCAGGCCACCATACTGGCCTTCCTACTTATGGTCGGAGCCCTATGTCCGATATGGACATAGAAAACACTTATAGTAAAGATAAGACTTACCATCGGAAATAGACCTAAAAGTGTGGACTTACCATATGAAATGGACCTGAAAGTGTGCCTTGGTCTCATGGCCGGTATGCCAAAATAAGGGGGCAAAAACATTCAGGTAGGGTTATAATTTTTATTGGTTTTCAGTTACTTATTGAGCCAATTTGGAGAATCTCAGTTTGTGGATTGGGGATGTACCGGGCGAAGCAGGCTGATTTCCACCTGCCTAGTCTTTTGATGATGTGATCTGGCACCCCGTGGCGGGACGCCGCGGAGGCTGCTCCGATGCGGAAAGAGTGTCCGGAATACTGACTGGGGTTAAGGTGAAGATTGCGGAGAAGTATCCTTATGTGGCTCACAAACTGAGAGGCGTTTAAGGGTTTGACTGGAAATGGTAGAAGGGGACTGCTGTCTGGTTGCTCAGGCAGGAGAGATAGGAGTCGGTTGAGTACAGCGACTGGACACCAGCTGTTGTTGGTTCTGTAGAGGTGGATGTTTACTCCCGAGCCCGTTTGCTGGGTTTTAGAGACCTCGAGGTGCAGGATAAAGTGGTCTTGGTGTCGAAGCAAGTGTCGTCTGCATAGTACTTGGTCTGTGGGTTTGTTAGAGGTGAATTCGCCAGGCCGCAAGAACCCATAGTAAGCTAAATATATGGCTGCTTGTAAGACCGTGCTGGGGAGCAGGCCGAATGGCGAAGTAGCCAGAATATTTGACATGTCCCTAAAGATGGGCCCAGTAATGGGCAAGCGCTTAGTGCTGATGACTGGTTGTTGTCTCTGTATTCCCCTTAGGATGGCTCGTATAGCGTGAGATGAGAACAGTGACGATTTCGTCGGGTCTTCAAGCGCCATGAAATGTTGAATGCCGGCTAGGTATAACCGGATGGTGTTGTAGGATAAGGCTAGCTGCGTGTGGCAGTATGCCGTGAAGGCCAGTACCTGTTTGACATCTGTTGGTTCTTTGCGGCTGGGCGTGAGGAATTTATTAAAAGCTTTCCAAGCTGTCTGGTAGGCTTTGAGTGTGTTGCGGGAGAGGGAATTATTTATGAGTTGCGTAGCTCCGTGTAGATGTTGCATTAGTCCAGGGTCAGTTGTGACCAGACGGGGATAGGGGCCGACATTGGATCGGCATCGGGAACCTGTTTGAAAAAGGAGGAATAATTGAAACGTGATAGTGCGTCAGCTGCTGAGTTGTATCTGCCGGGAATGAATTCACTGTGTATGTTGAACTGGTGTTGTAAAGACAGTTGTACCAACCTGCGCAGGAAGGACATGACTGCTAGGGACTTGGACCTGCCTCTGTTGATGATGTCTGCCGTGGCCTGGTTATCGGTGGTGAAGACTACGGTTTGTCCTGTCCAGTGGTGGCCCCAGAGTTGTGCGGCTGCCACTATGGGATAAAGCTCAAAGAGGGCAGATGTTTGGGAAAAGCCGGGTATCAACAGTATCTGTTGAGGCCAGGGTCCTGAAAACCAATGATGGCCAAAAATTGCCGCGAAACCTGTGGAGGCTGCAGCGTCAGTCACTACCTGGGGTGAATGGATCGAAACCATAGGTATAAATAGAGATATGCCATTCCAGGCGGACAAGAATTCCTCCCACATTGATAGGTCCGCTATAGCTGCGGAGTCTAATTTCAAAATCTGATCAGGGTCTTGAGTTTCTGACAGGAATCTCAGCAGGCGTGATACAAATGTGCGGCCTTGTGGGATAATTCGCATAGCGAAGTTGAGCATACCCAGGAGAGACTGCAACTGTTTTTTGGTACAGCCCTTGGTGTGTGTAAACTCGTGAAGGACTGCCCTAATGCGTGTTAATTTGTCGGGGGGGAGACTGGCCTGCATTGCGCAGGTATCCAAGCTGACCCCGAGAAAGGTGATGATGTTTGCTGGACCATCGACTTTGTGCTCGGCGATAGGAACGTTGAGGTTTCCAAAAATAACTCTAAGTTTGTCGAGATCTGCTGGGGTTTTGTTGGGCGGTTCTATCAGTAGGAAGTCATCCAGGTAATGGATGACTTCATGGCATTGGCCCTTGTGTAATAGTATCCAAACGAGGGACTGTGCGAATGTGTCGAAGAGCCACGGGCTACTCTTCGAACCGAAGGTGAGTTTCGTAGCAAAATAATATGCTTCCTTCCATTTGATGCCATGCCAGCACCAAAGGGATGGGTGGATGGGCAGGAGTTTGAAGGCATCCGATATGTCGGCTTTGGAGAGCCAGGCACCTGTGCCTGCTTTGATGATGGCTTGTATTGCCATGTCAACGGAGGAATATTTTAGGGAAAACTCTGCGGAGGGGATCAGGGAATTGAGACTGGGTATGTGCGAAGAATGAGGCGCAGACAAGTCGTACACCAAACGCAATTTATTAGAGAATTTGCCCTTGACAAGCCCAATAGGGCTGACTCTCCATGTGCTGAAAGGGGGGCAAGTGAAAGGGCCTATTACGTAGTCTCGATCTACCTCTGCCTGTAAGAGCTGATCTATGGCCTGTTCGTCGATGGCTGCCGAACGAAGATTGGCGCATTCGTGAGTACTATGGGGCAGTGCGATGAGGCCGGTGTGAAAGCCTACTGTGAAGCCTTGGATAAGGTAGGTGGCCAGGGAAGGGGTGGGGTGTGAAGTGAGATACAGTCCTAGCCATAAGATGTTGATTCGGCTTAGTCAGGCCCTCTTGTGTTGCTTGACTTCACACAAATTCCTAGGGTGTGCTCTTTGGCATATAGTGCAGATGTGAAGTAGACGGCATTGGCTGAAGTTGCAGGACCCATAGTTGTAGTTGTTACAGATGGCTGCCCCTCCCACGGTTCGGACTGGGCGTCCGAGTTTGTCCACCTGAGGCGTTGGTTCAGGGATCGACTGGCCCTGTACTGTACCTGAGGTAGAGGGGAACTCGAAGGGCCGTCTGATCGCCGTATTGGCACACCAGGTGGCAGTGTGGGTGGAAGACTGGCAAATTGCACACAGAGGTGAGCGTAAGCCGGCAAAGTGGCGGCAGAAGAGCTCTGTGTCCATGAGACTCCAATCTGTGGTGACCTGGTATTGTGCGAATCTGGCGGCGGCCTTGGCTGAGAAGGAACGATGATAATCGTAGAATGCGAAACCTCCATACTTGTGGCCCAAGTCTACCACAGTATGGAGGTATAAGTCCAGCTCTTCCCGCCTGCTAGGGGTGGCTGAGCACAGGACATCTCTGAGCATGCCAAAGGCCAGGGTAAATTCGGGGACTGATAGCTTGCGGTTCAGCCTGGGGTCTTTGGCTTTAAGGACCACCGATATGTCACCCCAGGAGTAGGCCTTATTTTCTGCTAAATCATGCACGGAGATCAGGAGAGAGGCCAGGTTGACGTCCTTGCCGTCTAAAATGTCCTTCCTGATACTGGTTGGGACCAGATGGGAGGGGTAGACAATGGCGCTTGAGCCTGAGGTACCTGTAGGAAGAGGTGTCAAGGTCTGAATTGCCGTTGGGTCGGGGACAGCCGTGGCCGGTCCGGCCTCCAGAAGTGCCACTCTGGCTTGGACGTCTGCCACTGAGGTGGATAGAGATGACACCATCGTGTGTAACTGCGAAATGGCCGATGATATGGACTGGAGGGATGCCTGTTGGGTACTGGGTCCTGCTGCTGATGGGGGGAAGAGGAGTTTGAAGAGCTCGCCTTTCCTCGCTGTGGCGGGGAAGGGGACACCTCTGCGTCTGAGCTCTGCCGTCAGTTTGGGGATAGTCCATCCCCTGAGGGATTGCACGCTGCCGCTTTCTGAAACCGGAGTAGGTGATAGAGGGGCCGTGAAGTCTTCACTGCCGGCCTGGGACATGGTTGCTCTGGTGAGGATCTCGAGCTTTATTTCCTGGTTGACTGTAACCTATTGGGGGTGAGATGAATTTCAAGTTTTTTTTCTTTGATCCACTGAGTCATACTTACCCGACTTATTCTCCCTTTCCCCCCTTTTTTTTTTTTTTTTTTTTTTTACCTGGGGGGATATCGTCCAACCTGGTGCAGGGTGGACCTACTGAACTTTGACTGACCTGAGGAAGATGAAAGGTGACAATTCGTGAAGGGATTGCTAAGTAACTTGGAGCAATGATTTGTATGGTGCTTGAAATTTGTGACAATAAAATGGTTCGAAATGTTTGCCTTGATTGTGAAATGAATGAACTGCATGACAGAGGTGCGGCCTGGTCGTGTCACGATTTGTTCGACCGTGAACCGGGCTCTGGAGCATGTATTGAAATGAGGCAACTGAAAATATTGGTGCTCCTGGGACGAATCGGTGCTTGTTTGATGCATCTGGATTCGAGTAGGAGTGCAGTTATTAAATGAAATGAGAGAAATGATTGTTTTGACCGAGGCTCGCATTGGTTGTGCCGTGTTAGCGACTGGCAACTAACCGAGCTCTGGTGTAGGTATGAAATGTGATCGGAACCAGTGATGCATGCCGTGACGAATCGGTGCGCCTCGGATGCGACTGGTTTCGAAACGGTGATGCGTTGTGGGAGTGAAATGGTAGAAATTGCATGACAGAGATATGGGTCAATCCCTGGTGTCTGCGATTCAGCTATGATCCGGATTTCTGGAGCATGTATCAGAAATGTGGCCAATCCTGGGCACGCCGAGACGAATCGGTGCATTTTCATGCGACTGAATTCCTGTCGGAACGTGATACGTGGGAATGAAATGATAACCATGACAGAGGTACAATTAACTGATAAACGTAACTCTGGAGCATGTATAGAAATGAAGCCAATCCTGGGGCACGCCGAGATGAATCGGTGCATTTTCATGCGACTAAATTCATGTCGGAACGTGATACATGGAAATGAAATGATAACCATGACAGAGATACAATTGATTGATAAACGTAACTCTGGAGCATGTATAGAAATGAGGCCAATCCTGGGGCACGCCGAGACGAATCGGTGCATTTTTCATGCGACTGAATTCATGTCGGGACGTGATACATGGAAATGAAATGATAACCATGACAGAGATACAATTGACTGATAAACGTAACTCTGGAGCATGTATAGAAATGAGGCCAATCCTGGGGCACGCCGAGACGAATCGGTGCATTTTTCATGCGACTGAATTCATGTCGGGTCGTGATACATGGAAATGAAATGATAACCATGACAGAGGTACAAATGACTGATAAAACGTAACTCTGGAGCATGTATAGAAATGAGACCAATCCTGGGGCACGCCGAGACGAATCGGTGCATTTTCCATGCGACTAAATTCATGTCGGAACGTGATACATGGAAATGAAATGATAACCATGACAGAGGTACAATTGACTGATAATAACGTAACTCTGGAGCATGTATAGAAATGAGGCCGTAATAACTGGGGCACACCGGAACGAATCGGCGCACCTTTTGGTGCGATTGGATTCAAATCGGAGCGCGGTAGATGACTGAAATGAGAAATGATTTGAAATGTCAGAAATGAGTTTTTAGAAATGTTTTCAGAAATGAGAAATGATTTGAAATGTCCGAAATGAGTTTTTTAGAAATGTTTCCAGAAATGAGAAATGATTTGAAATGTCCGAATTAATTTTTTAGAAATGGGTTTGATAATTTGCAATTTGCGACTGGCTATGGCTGTTTAGTAATACCGACATGCTAGAAATGAAGCGGCGTCAGCGTCGCTGTGCTATCGAATTGTGACATATCGAAAGTACGAGCGATATACATTGCAGTTTGTGCGATGCGGGTGAAACAAAATTTAGAACTCACGGTTTAGTGACATGATATGAAAACGAAAAGTCCGACGGGACCTTACCTGTGACAGCCAAGCCAGACGCGTGGTACAACTATAACGAAAACGCGGACTTCGAAAGTTTTGAGTACGGAGTATCGAATACGGGAACTGCGAGGCAAGAACTTGCGGACGCTGGTATGTCGAATAGTCGGCTTAGTGACGTATATCGCGCACAGGAAACCGACAAGCACCACAGGTGAGCGGTGCTGCTTAAATACCCCCGGGCTCCTCCCATAAATTCAGGCCACCATACTGGCCTTCCTACATATATATATATATATATATATATATATATATACACCGTATCTCACAAAAGTGAGTACACCCCTCATATTTTTGTAAATATTTTATTATATCTTTTCATGTGACAACTCTGAAGAAATTACACTTTGCTACAATGTAAAGTAGTGAGTGTACAGTTTGTATAACAGTGTAAATTTGCTGTCTCCTCAAACGCAACACATAGCCATTAATGTCTAAACCGCTGGCAACAAAAGTGAGTACACCCCTAAGTGAAAATGTCCAAATTGGGCCCAATTAGCTGTTTGTGTGTCATGTGACTCGTTAGTGTTACAAGGTCTCCGGTGTGAATAGGGAGCAGGTGTGTTAAATTTGGTGTTATCGCTCTCACTCTCGTACTGGTCGCTGAAAGTTCAACATGACACCTCATGGAAAAGAACTCTCTGAGGATCTGAAAAAAAGATTTGGCCTATGCTATAAGAAGATTGGCAAGACCCTGAAACTGAGCTGCAGCATGATGGCCAAGACCAGGGGTCCTCAAACTTTTTAGACAGGGGGCCGGTTCACGGTCCCTCAGACTGTTGGGGGGCCGCACTATAGTTTAAAAAAAATATGAACTAATTCCTATGCACACATCTTATTTGTAGTGCAAAACAAAATAAAAAACAATTGTAATCAATATAAACTTATCAGTATTTCACAGACTCCCCTCATTACAGAACCACTCCCAATCACATACTTCCCCCATCACAGATCCCCCCATATCAGTCCCCCACCATAGCACAGAGTCCCCCACATCAGTCCCCCACCATAGCACAGAGTCCCCCACATCAGTCCCCCACCATAGCACAGAGTCCCCCACCATAGCACAGAGTCCCCCACCATAGCACAGAGTCCCCCACATCAGTCCCCCACCATAGCACAGAGTCCCCCACCATAGCACAGAGTCCCCCACCATAGCACAGAGTCCCCCACATCAGTCCCCCACCATAGCACAGAGTCCCCCACATCAGTCCCCCACCATAGCACAGAGTCCCCCACCATAGCACAGAGTCCCCCACCATAGCACAGAGTCCCCCACCATAGCACAGAGTCCCCCACCATAGCACAGAGTCCCCCACCATAGCACAGAGTCCCCCACATCAGTCCCCCACCATAGCACAGAGTCCCCCACCATAGCACAGAGTCCCCCAAATCAGTCCCCCACCATAGCACAGAGTCCCCCACATCAGTCCCCCACCATAGCACAGAGTCCCCCACCATAGCACAGAGTCCCCCACATCAGTCCCCCACCATAGCACAGAGTCCCCCACCATAGCACAGAGTCCCCCACATCAGTCCCCCACCATAGCACAGAGTCCCCCACCATAGCACAGAGTCCCCCACATCAGTCCCCCACCATAGCACAGAGTCCCCCACCATAGCACAGAGTCCCCCACCATAGCACAGAGTCCCCCACATCAGTCCCCCACCATAGCACAGAGTCCCCCACATCAGTCCCCCACCATAGCACAGAGTCCCCCACCATAGCACAGAGTCCCCCACCATAGCACAGAGTCCCCCACCATAGCACAGAGTCCCCCACATCAGTCCCCCACCATAGCACAGAGTCCCCCACATCAGTCCCCCACCATAGCACAGAGTCCCCCACCATAGCACAGAGTCCCCCACCATAGCACAGAGTCCCCCACCATAGCACAGAGTCCCCCACCATAGCACAGAGTCCCCCACCATAGCACAGAGTCCCCCACATCAGTCCCCCACCATAGCACAGAGTCCCCCACCATAGCACAGAGTCCCCCAAATCAGTCCCCCACCATAGCACAGAGTCCCCCACATCAGTCCCCCACCATAGCACAGAGTCCCCCACCATAGCACAGAGTCCCCCACATCAGTCCCCCACCATAGCACAGAGTCCCCCACCATAGCACAGAGTCCCCCACATCAGTCCCCCACCATAGCACAGAGTCCCCCACCATAGCACAGAGTCCCCCACATCAGTCCCCCACCATAGCACAGAGTCCCCCACCATAGCACAGAGTCCCCCACCATAGCACAGAGTCCCCCACATCAGTCCCCCACCATAGCACAGAGTCCCCCACCATAGCACAGAGTCCCCCACATCAGTCCCCCACCATAGCACAGAGTCCCCCACATCAGTCCCCCACCATAGCACAGAGTCCCCCACATCAGTCCCCCACCATAGCACAGAGTCCCCCACATCAGTCCCCCACCATAGCACAGAGTCCCCCACATCAGTCCCCCACCATAGCACAGACTCCCCCACATCACAGATCCCCACCATAGCACAGAGTCCCCCACATCAGTCCCCCACCATAGCACAGAGTCCCCCACATCAGTCCCCCACCATAGCACAGAGTCCCCCACATCAGTCCCCCACCATAGCACAGAGTCCCCCACATTAGTTCCCCACATCACAGATCCCCACCATAGCACAGAGTCCCCCACCATAGCACAGAGTCCCCCACATCACAGATCCCCACCATAGCACAGAGTCCCCCACATCAGTCCCCCACCATAGCACAGAGTCCCCCACATCAGTCCCCCACATCAGTCCCCCACCATAGCACAGAGTCCCCCACCATAGCACAGAGTCCCCCACCATAGCACAGAGTCCCCCACCATATAGCACAGAGATCCCCCACCATATAGCACAGAGTCCCCCACCATATAGCACAGAGTCCCCCACCATATAGCAGAGAGTCCCCCACCATAGCACAGAATCCCCCACATCAGTCCCCCACCATAGCACAGAGTCCCCCACCATAGCACAGAGATCCCCCACCATATAGCACAGAGATCCCCCACCATATAGCACAGAGATCCCCCACCATATAGCACAGAGATCCCCCACCATATAGCACAGAGTCCCCCACCATATAGCACAGAGATCCCCCACCATATAGCACAGAGATCCCCCACCATATAGCACAGAGATCCCCCACCATATAGCACAGAGATCCCCCACCATATAGCACAGAGTCCCCCACCATATAGCACAGAGTCCCCCACCATAGCACAGAATCCCCCACATCAGTCCCCCACCATAGCACAGAGTCCCCCACATCAGTCCCCCACCATAGCACAGAGTCCCCCACCATAGCACAGAGTCCCCCACCATAGCACAGAGTCCCCCACCATATAGCACAGAGTCCCCCACCATATAGCACAGAGTCCCCCACCATATAGCACAGAGTCCCCCACCATATAGCACAGAGTCCCCCACCATATAGCACAGAGTCCCCCACCATATAGCACAGAGTCCCCCACCATATAGCACAGAGATCCCCCACCATATAGCACAGAGATCCCCCACCATATAGCACAGAGTCCCCCACCATATAGCACAGAGATCCCCCACCATATAGCACAGAGTCCCCCACCATAGCACAGAGTCCCCCACCATAGCACAGAATCCCCCACATCAGTCCCCCACCATAGCACAGAGTCCCCCACCATAGCACAGAGTCCCCCACCATATAGCACAGAGTCCCCCACCATATAGCACAGAGTCCCCCACCATATAGCACAGAGTCCCCCACCATATAGCACAGAGTCCCCCACCATATAGCACAGAGATCCCCCACCATATAGCACAGAGTCCCCCACCATATAGCACAGAGTCCCCCACCATAGCACAGAGTCCCCCACCATAGCACAGAGTCCCCCACCATAGCACAGAATCCCCCACCATATAGCACAGAGTCCCCCACCATATAGCACAGAGATCCCCCACCATATAGCACAGAGTCCCCCACCATATAGCACAGAGTCCCCCACCATATAGCACAGAGTCCCCCACCATATAGCACAGAGTCCCCCACCATATAGCACAGAGATCCCCCACCATATAGCACAGAGATCCCCCACCATATAGCACAGAGATCCCCCACCATATAGCACAGAGATCCCCCACCATATAGCACAGAGATCCCCCACCATATAGCACAGATCCCCACCATATAGCACAGATCCCCACCATATAGCACAGATCCCCACCATATAGCACAGATCCCCACCATATAGCACAGATCCCCCACCATAGCACAGACTCCCCCCGCCGCCCTTACACTTACCTGTATCACGCAGGACACGAGGCATGGTAGGTCCGGACGGAGGGCGGGACTTTGGAAGTGAGGGGCAGGTGATTGGTTCCTGGGACCGCTCTGATGCCTAGTAACCAATCACCTGCTTCTTAGCACAGAAGGTCCTTTGCCCGGCCTATCATGTTTCCCGTCCTGTGTGATGGAGGGAGCAGAGGGCAGAGGCAGTGCTGAAATTTTAAAGGGGCAGTCCGCGGGCCGGATCAAAAACGCTGGAGGGCCGGATTCGGCCCGCGGGCCGTAGTTTGAGGACCCCTGGCCAAGACCATACAGTGGTTTAACAGGACAGGTTCCACTCAGAACAGGCCTTGCCATGGACGACCAAAGAAGTTAAGTGCACATGCTCAGCGTCATATCCAGAAGTTGGCTTTGGGAAATGAGTGCTGCCAGCATTGCTGCAGAGGTTGAAGGGGTGGGAGGTCAGCCTGTCAGTGCTCAGACCATACGCCGCACACTGCATCAAATTGGTCTGCATGGCTGTCGTCCCAGAAGGAAGCCTCTTCTAAAGATGATGCACAAGAAAGCCCACAAACAGTTTGCTGAAGACAAGCAGACTAAGGAAATAAAATAATAAGGGAATAAAGACGGCGCTGCCCTCAATGTGATTGGGTGAAATAAACTAAATAATAGGTGAACCCAAACTATGTATACATGATGCAATCTCACTGAATATGCAAATGTGACCCAAAAAGATCCAAACAGATCAATAAGCACAAAGCAGATGCCGTAATCTCAGTGCATACGACACTGCTGCTATAGTGAAAAAATAAAAATAAAATAGAATGCTCCCAGTGAGTTAAATAGAAGAATAAAAATAAAGTGAAAAAATATAAGTGGTAGTACAAATCAAAATTAGATATATATTTCCTCAGAACTCAAAAGTTTTGGGACAAAATAGCGCCAGGGGTGATGATAAATGTTGTGCTAGAAAATAATTAATTACATGTGCATATAGTATTTCTATGGTCTCCGTGTATCATTACCAAATGTGTATAAAATGAGTATAAAATGATTCCTACAATTTCCAAAAGTATTGGGACACCATAGCATATGTGAACCACAGCAACTTATTGTGAACCATAAAAAACTTTTTAGTGACACCCTGTTGACACCCTTCTCATGGGTTAGCTGTCAGTTATATAAAAGAGCATACAGCAGCCATAAATCCACATATACAATAATCATTAGTTCCTAAAAAGTCCATGCAGGGGGTCATCCATTAACGACCAGATAGAGAAGACAAAGTTCAACACTATATATGCTATTAATTATATCCTTGGGGACACACTGCAGTGACTTCCGTGCTTTACACTCCAACAGTGACTTTCAGGTGCTCACCCCCCAATGATACCCCACTCACCAGAGATAAACACCCCTACAGGGGTACCGAGCGACAGAGTGGGTTTCCCGGGGCAGGTGGTATTCACTCCAAGTCTCCTTACGTTCCTCTGCAGCGTTCAATCCTCACTGCTACTCCAGGGGACGGGTGTGTTCTCATATAATCAGGATACTGCAACGTATTGCCACCTTCAGCTCTCCAGTGTACCAAAGGAAAAGAAACACAAGGGGGCCTCCTTGGTGAAGTACGTTGTATCCAATTTATTGCAAAAAATATATATTATAAAAAGAGTCCCATTGCACATATCCACAAATGTACAAGCCAAAAAACCGAAATGCAAGTTTTAAAACCAAGCGCCGCTGTGTGCAGGGTTGGAACCAGCAGCGACGTGAGCGCGTGCGTTCCACCGTGCGTTCCAGCCAGCACTTCCGGGTATGACGTGTGAGCGTGGCCCCGCCTTATTATAAAAAGAGTCCCATTGCACATATCCACAAATGTACAAGCCAAAAAACCGAAATGCAAGTTTTAAAACCAAGCGCCGCTGTGTGCAGGGTTGGAACCAGCAGCGAAGTGAGCGCGTGCGTTCCACCGTTTGTTCCAGCCAGCACTTCCGGGTATGAGGTGTGAGCGTGGCCCTGCCTTACGCGTTTCGTCATAGGACGTTTTCAAAGACGGTGCCGACGCCTACGCTTCACACTCTAATATAGTTCCACAGTACGCCTAACCACTCCCCTTGTTATGGTAATGTCGCTCGGGAGGAGGGTCCAATCCGGCCAATAGACTTCAATTGTGTGTTCATGTCAAGGCAGGATGAGGCAGTAACCTATTGTTTGCCAGACCATTCACCGCTATTGACAATTCAAACATGCACTGCTGCATCAGCCCCCAGCATATACTACTACACATAGACCCGTGATATATGGTCTCAAGGGGACAACATCCCTTAACATATGTGTGTATGTTGAGGCCGCTAGCAGTGACTAATTTATATTGAAAATAAATATTGAGACAAAGGTACACGTATAATTTTGGTCCGCCTTTGTGGAACTATATTCTTGATATTAAAATTAAAGTTAAAATCCATGTATATTTATAAAAACTGCATATAGGACATAACTTAATGAGGTCCTCAAAATTAAACAAACATAACATAATATAAAACTCCTGAGAGCCAGAAAGAGTTGTTATTACAACTACATGCATTTATCTTGCGATCCACCAAATTTATTAGACATATTTAAAATATTAAAATCTCTATATTATATCAACCCATGTACGGTGTGTGCCCATCTACCAGCATGAATAATAATTAAAAATTATAATTACTTAAAATATGGTTAAAAATTTTTAATTAAAAAATATATATATAAATATATATATGAAAGAGATAGTGGTGATCTAGTGTATGAGTGTATACTTAGAATTAATTAATAAAAATATTATTATATGAGTATAGGACCTTCCACGGCATGGGTGATCCACCCATATTACAAACTGTGGATAGATCCCTTGATGTTGTATTATCTTTCTCTGCACGATTCAAAAGTATCGGGACAGCCCCATAAACCAGATATGATTGTAACCAGATGTTAGTAGAGACAGAGGGGAAAAAAGGGCCAGTAAGTAGTGGAGTCCTAGAGTGTTGGGGGTTAGTATAGATTTCAGGTGTCGTCTTTCTAGTTGTTATGTGTGGTCAGGATTGGGTCGGACTATGGTCTAGGGGTTAGCTATATAACAATTCAAATCTATATCCAGATTAAGCCCTCTGGGGGCAAGGGAACCTAATCGGTATATCCAACTGGTTTCGTTTCTGGATACTGAAGTCTCTCTGTTTCCTCCACGCCAATGTTCCTGGACAGAGTCAATACCATAAAAAGTGAGTACACTTGGATCCCTATGATGGACCTCATCAAAATGTCTGGATAGACTATGATTGGGAAACCCCTTCCTAATGTTTTTGATATGTTCCCGAATCCGGACAAATAACTGACGGGTAGTTCTTCCCACATATTGGAGGTGGCATGGGCACTCCACCACATATGTGACATGTGTGCTTCTGCAAGTGATTAACTGGTTAATTTTGTATTCTTTATGATCAGTGCATGATTTGAATGTGTTCTTTCTCCTAGGTTGTTTTTTAGCTACTTTGCACGGTAAGCATCGCTGACACCTGAAGAAACCCTTCAATTCCGGACATATTTTAATAGATCTCGGGGGGTCAGTAACGTTCTTCACCAGATGATCCCTTAAATTAGGTGCTTTTCTGTATATAAATTTAGGTTTAACCGGTAGTAGTTTTGTTAGAGTGAGATCCTCCTTGAGTATGGGCCAGTACTTTTTTATTATTTTCTCAAAGTCTCTGTATTGGCTGTTGAACCCTGTGATGAACGCTACTTCTGATACCTTCTCAGCTTTCTTTTTCTGTTTGTGAAACAGGGAAGTTCTGTCCACCTTCATGATATCTTCTTTTAGTTTCATAAGTTTCTCCCTGTCATACCCTTTTTCTTGAAACTTGTTAATTAAAATGTCAGCCTGTTTGTTAAAATCTTCAACTAGATTACAATTCCGACGTATCCGTAGCAGCTGCCCTTTGGGAACATTAGTCTTCCATCTTGGGTGATGGCAGCTGGAGGTAGGGATATACCCGTTCCTGTCTGTCGGTTTGAAAAAAGTGCGAGTGCATAGCTTGTCTCCTGTTTTAAAAATCTCTAGATCCAAGTAATCGATTATCTCTGAGCTCCACTTCCCAGTAAACTTGATACCATATTTGTTATTGTTGAGGTTGTCCAAAAATTTAGTGAGGCTGTCTGTTGTTCCATTCCATAGGATGAACAGATCATCTATGCACCTTTTATACATCTTGATCTGAGGTATGTTTTTACTATAGATGTATTTTTCTTCCCAGAGGTCCATAAATAAGTTAGCTACGCTAGGAGCATAGCGTGCTCCCATTGCAACTCCCTTTGTTTGTACATAATATTTTTTATCATGCCAAAAATAATTACATTCCATCGCCATTTTAAGGCCCTCCAGGATATAGCCAATTTGTTCCTGCTTCATGCTTGTGTTCATGTGTAGAGCTCTTTCCACACCACGTAAGCCGTCCTTCTGTTCGATACTGGTGTACAAGGAATTAACATCTACTGCAACCAGTAACCATTGTTCCACTCCTTTGATCTCTTGTAATTCCTGTATTAATTGCATGCTATCCCGCAGGTAGGATTTCCCTTCTTTCACTAGTGGTTTGAGGAATTTATCCAAGTACTCTCCCAACCTGGAAAAAATGGAATTGATTCCACTAATTATGGGCCTACCTGGTGGCTTTTCCAACCTTTTGTGGATTTTAGGTGTGTGGTATATGACAGGGGTTTTGGTTGAGTTGGATATTAGATATTCCGCTTATTTACAATTTAAGATACCTTTGGTCTACCCTTTTTCTACATAGGATTTCAGCTTCTTTTCGTATTTTTTCTTCGGGTTCCCTTTAAGTGTTTTATAGGTATTTTCTATACTTAGCAGATTGTTCATCTCATCTTGATAGTCCTTCTTGTTCAGGATGACCAGGCCTCCACCCTTATCTGCAGGCCTTATTACTACCTCGTGTTTTTTTGCTATACCTTTAATGGTATTCCAGATGTTGTTTGGCCTTATCTTCTTATTGCCCATTATTTTGATGTCTTCCTCTACCATTTTTTTAAAAGCATTAATACATTGATTCCCTGGTGTTTTAGGATTAAAAATAGAATTATTTTTGAGATTCGTCTGTTCAAATTCTGACTCAGCCCTTGTTATTACTCCAGGATTCATCGCAAAGTGTTTCTTAATGTTTAGCTTTCTTAAAAATTTTTGTAAGTCAATAAAAGCCTCGAATTGGTCAAATGGTTTGTTAGGGGCATACTTGAGTCCCAATTCTAACACCCTCAGCTCTTCTTGCGTGAACGTCACATTGCTCAGATTGAAAATGCCTTGTCCTAGTAATTTCTGGGCCTCTTTCTTCTTCTTGCCTCCTCGTTTCCCTCTTGCCTGTTTTCTCTTTCTGTGTGTCTGTGTGTAGGTCCTGTATTCGTCTCCTGTTGTATTCCCTCGTGGTTACGGTCCTGGGATTTGTATCGTATTCCTGATGTACGTTGCGGTCTCTTGTTCCCCTTGGACTCCAGTATCGGTCTTCCTGTCGTGGTCCTCCTTCCATATTGCGTCCCCTCCATCCATAATTCCTGTACGGGATACGAGGTCTCCATCTGCCTGGGGGTTTGTCTTGATAGGTGACTCGGGGAAAAACCTTCCTTCCACTATCCTCTCTTCCATATTCTGGGTATGGTCTTCTGTACTCATCCCTCAGGGGTGGTCTTCTGTACTCTTCCCTCAAAGGGGAGTAACGGTTATTCACAGGTACATTGTATCTGTTATTAGGGGTCCTATAATTAGGGGGTCCTCTGTACACATCCCTTCTGTTATCCCTTCTGTCTACTGGTATATTGGGGATATTGTACACAGCTGGGCTGTGTGGGGGGTTGTCTATTCTTCTTGGTGTGCTAAGGGATGGAATGGGTATTGCTTCCTCTGATTCCTCCTCCATAGAAAGATCTTCTAGTGGGTCATCATCCTCTTCTCCACTAGTTTGCCATTTATAGACTTTCGAATTTTTGTAATCCATTACATCTCTTTTAAATTTTTTCTGTTTCTTAGCCTGTATATTATTATCATATTTCTTGATGGACTCTTGTAACGCCTTTTCCCTATCCTTGTATTCCTTCAGATGAGTGAAGGGTAGGAGTAAATTTTTTATTTCGTTAATATTGCTCTCTATCGTACGCATTTTAAATTGTCTTCTCTTGATGATATTTTGGAGTAATTCTCCCTCGCATTTATTAAATAGGGAGTACCAGTCTCTCATAAGGTCAGTGTTATCTATCCCATCGTTGGGATGCATGTCCCACCTAAGCCTTCTGGGGGTGATTTTTTCAGTGACATACATTTCCAACGTGGAGATGTCCCACCACACCCTCAGTTGTTTCTCTAGGGTGTGTTTAAGTTGTTTGAGCAGCCCATGCATGTCATTATTGTTTGAGACCTGCTCTTGACTAAAAATCGCCTCTACATCTATATTTCTGGTATTAAAGTAACCAAAAATGTCCATAGCTGCAGACAGAAAACCACCCAAGAGTGGTATTTGTAAATATAAGTGGAGGAGTCCGCGCTTAGGACAGTGTGAGAGCTGCTGCCTATTCCTGATTGGTACCCCAAAGAGGTCCAATATGAAAGTGAATAAAATAATAAGGGAATAAAGACGGCGCTGCCCTCAATGTGATTGGGTGAAATAAACTAAATAATAGGTGAACCCAAACTATGTATACATGATGCAATCTCACTGAATATGCAAATGTGACCCAAAAAGATCCAAACAGATCAATAAGCACAAAGCAATGTATGTCACTGAAAAAATCACCCCCAGAAGGCTTAGGTGGGACATGCATCCCAACGATGGGATAGATAACACTGACCTTATGAGAGACTGGTACTCCCTATTTAATAAATGCGAGGGAGAATTACTCCAAAATATCATCAAGAGAAGACAATTTAAAATGCGTACGATAGAGAGCAATATTAACGAAATAAAAAATTTACTCCTACCCTTCACTCATCTGAAGGAATACAAGGATAGGGAAAAGGAGTTACAAGAGTCCATCAAGAAATATGATAATAATATACAGGCTAAGAAACAGAAAAAATTTAAAAGAGATGTAATGGATTACAAAAATTCGAAAGTCTATAAATGGCAAACTAGTGGAGAAGAGGATGATGACCCACTAGAAGATCTTTCTATGGAGGAGGAATCAGAGGAAGCAATACCCATTCCATCCCTTAGCACACCAAGAAGAATAGACAACCCCCCACACAGCCCAGCTGTGTACAATATCCCCAATATACCAGTAGACAGAAGGGATAACAGAAGGGATGTGTACAGAGGACCCCCTAATTATAGGACCCCTAATAACAGATACAATGTACCTGTGAATAACCGTTACTCCCCTTTGAGGGAAGAGTACAGAAGACCACCCCTGAGGGATGAGTACAGAAGACCATACCCAGAATATGGAAGAGAGGATAGTGGAAGGAAGGTTTTTCCCCGAGTCACCTATCAAGACAAACCCTCAGGCAGATGGAGACCTCGTATCCCGTACAGGAATTATGGATGGAGGGGACGCAATATGGAAGGAGGACCACGACAGGAAGACCGATACTGGAGTCCAAGGGGAACAAGAGACCGCAACGTACATCAGGAATACGATACAAATCCCAGGACCGTAACCACGAGGGAATACCAACAGGAGACGAATACAGGACCTACACACAGACACACAGAAAGAGAAAACAGGCAAGAGGGAAACGAGGAGGCAAGAAGAAGAAAGAGGCCCAGAAATTACTAGGACAAGGCATTTTCAATCTGAGCAATGTGACGTTCACGCAAGAAGAGCTGAGGGTGTTAGAATTGGGACTCAAGTATGCCCCTAACAAACCATTTGACCAATTCGAGGCTTTTATTGACTTACAAAAATTTTTAAGAAAGCTAAACATTAAGAAACACTTTGCGATGAATCCTGGAGTAATAACAAGAGCTGAGTCAGAATTTGAACAGACGAATCTCAAAAATAATTCTATTTTTAATCCTAAAACACCAGGGAATCAATGTATTAATGCTTTTAAAAAAATGGTAGAGGAAGACATCAAAATAATGGGCAATAAGAAGATAAGGCCAAACAACATCTGGAATACCATTAAAGGTATAGCAAAAAAACACGAGGTAGTAATAAGGCCTGCAGATAAGGGTGGAGGCCTGGTCATCCTGAACAAGAAGGACTATCAAGATGAGATGAACAATCTGCTAAGTATAGAAAATACCTATAAAACACTTAAAGGGAACCCGAAGAAAAAATACGAAAAGAAGCTGAAATCCTATGTAGAAAAAGGGAAGACCAAAGGTATCTTAAATTGTAAAGAAGCGGAATATCTAATATCCAACTCAACCAAAACCCCTGTCATATACCACACACCTAAAATCCACAAAAGGTTGGAAAAGCCACCAGGTAGGCCCATAATTAGTGGAATCAATTCCATTTTTTCCAGGTTGGGAGAGTACTTGGATAAATTCCTCAAACCACTAGTGAAAGAAGGGAAATCCTACCTGCGGGATAGCATGCAATTAATACAGGAATTACAAGAGATCAAAGGAGTGGAACAATGGTTACTGGTTGCAGTAGATGTTAATTCCTTGTACACCAGTATCGAACAGAAGGACGGCTTACGTGGTGTGGAAAGAGCTCTACACATGAACACAAGCATGAAGCAGGAACAAATTGGCTATATCCTGGAGGGCCTTAAAATGGCGATGGAATGTAATTATTTTTGGCATGATAAAAAATATTATGTACAAACAAAGGGAGTTGCAATGGGAGCACGCTATGCTCCTAGCGTAGCTAACTTATTTATGGACCTCTGGGAAGAAAAATACATCTATAGTAAAAACATACCTCAGATCAAGATGTATAAAAGGTACATAGATGATCTGTTCATCCTATGGAATGGAACAACAGACAGCCTCACTAAATTTTTGGACAACCTCAACAATAACAAATATGGTATCAAGTTTACTGGGAAGTGGAGCTCAGAGATAATCGATTACTTGGATCTAGAGATTTTTAAAACAGGAGACAAGCTATGCACTCGCACTTTTTTCAAACCGACAGACAGGAACGGGTATATCCCTACCTCCAGCTGCCATCACCCAAGATGGAAGACTAATGTTCCCAAAGGGCAGCTGCTACGGATACGTCGGAATCTTAATCTAGTTGAAGATTTTAACAAACAGGCTGACATTTTAATTAACAAGTTTCAAGAAAAAGGGTATGACAGGGAGAAACTTATGAAACTAAAAGAAGATATCATGAAGGTGGACAGAACTTCCCTGTTTCACAAACAGAAAAAGAAAGCTGAGAAGGTATCAGAAGTAGCGTTCATCACAGGGTTCAACAGCCAATACAGAGACTTTGAGAAAATAATAAAAAAGTACTGGCCCATACTCAAGGAGGATCTCACTCTAACAAAACTACTACCGGTTAAACCTAAATTTATATACAGAAAAGCACCTAATTTAAGGGATCATCTGGTGAAGAACGTTACTGACCCCCCGAGATCTATTAAAATATGTCCGGAATTGAAGGGTTTCTTCAGGTGTCAGCGATGCTTACCGTGCAAAGTAGCTAAAAAACAACCTAGGAGAAAGAACACATTCAAATCATGCAATGATCATAAAGAATACAAAATTAACCAGTTAATCACTTGCAGAAGCACACATGTCACATATGTGGTGGAGTGCCCATGCCACCTCCAATATGTGGGAAGAACTACCCGTCAGTTATTTGTCCGGATTCGGGAACATATCAAAAACATTAGGAAGGGGTTTCCCAATCATAGTCTATCCAGACATTTTGATGAGGTCCATCATAGGGATCCAAGTGTACTCACTTTTTATGGTATTGACTCTGTCCAGGAACATTGGCGTGGAGGAAACAGAGAGACTTCAGTATCCAGAAACGAAACCAGTTGGATATACCGATTAGGTTCCCTTGCCCCCAGAGGGCTTAATCTGGATATAGATTTGAATTGTTATATAGCTAACCCCTAGACCATAGTCCGACCCAATCCTGACCACACATAACAACTAGAAAGACGACACCTGAAATCTATACTAACCCCCAACACTCTAGGACTCCACTACTTACTGGCCCTTTTTTCCCCTCTGTCTCTACTAACATCTGGTTACAATCATATCTGGTTTATGGGGCTGTCCCGATACTTTTGAATCGTGCAGAGAAAGATAATACAACATCAAGGGATCTATCCACAGTTTGTAATATGGGTGGATCACCCATGCCGTGGAAGGTCCTATACTCATATAATAATATTTTTATTAATTAATTCTAAGTATACACTCATACACTAGATCACCACTATCTCTTTCATATATATATTTATATATATATTTTTTAATTAAAAATTTTTAACCATATTTTAAGTAATTATAATTTTTAATTATTATTCATGCTGGTAGATGGGCACACACCGTACATGGGTTGATATAATATAGAGATTTTAATATTTTAAATATGTCTAATAAATTTGGTGGATCGCAAGATAAATGCATGTAGTTGTAATAACAACTCTTTCTGGCTCTCAGGAGTTTTATATTATGTTATGTTTGTTTAATTTTGAGGACCTCATTAAGTTATGTCCTATATGCAGTTTTTATAAATATACATGGATTTTAACTTTAATTTTAATATCAAGAATATAGTTCCACAAAGGCGGACCAAAATTATACGTGTACCTTTGTCTCAATATTTATTTTCAATATAAATTAGTCACTGCTAGCGGCCTCAACATACACACATATGTTAAGGGATGTTGTCCCCTTGAGACCATATATCACGGGTCTATGTGTAGTAGTATATGCTGGGGGCTGATGCAGCAGTGCATGTTTGGATTGTCAATAGCGGTGAATGGTCTGGCAAACAATAGGTTACTGCCTCATCCTGCCTTGACATGAACACACAATTGAAGTCTATTGGCCGGATTGGACCCTCCTCCCGAGCGACATTACCATAACAAGGGGAGTGGTTAGGCGTACTGTGGAACTATATTAGAGTGTGAAGCGTAGGCGTCGGCACCGTCTTTGAAAACGTCCTATGACGAAACGCGTAAGGCGGGGCCACGCTCACACGTCATACCCGGAAGTGCTGGCTGGAACAAACGGTGGAACGCACGCGCTCACTTCGCTGCTGGTTCCAACCCTGCACACAGCGGCGCTTGGTTTTAAAACTTGCATTTCGGTTTTTTGGCTTGTACATTTGTGGATATGTGCAATGGGACTCTTTTTATAATAAGGCGGGGCCACGCTCACACGTCATACCCGGAAGTGCTGGCTGGAACGCACGGTGGAACGCACGCGCTCACGTCGCTGCTGGTTCCAACCCTGCACACAGCGGCGCTTGGTTTTAAAACTTGCATTTCGGTTTTTTGGCTTGTACATTTGTGGATATGTGCAATGGGACTCTTTTTATAATATATATTTTTTGCAATAAATTGGATACAACGTACTTCACCAAGGAGGCCCCCTTGTGTTTCTTTTCCTTTGGTACACTGGAGAGCTGAAGGTGGCAATACGTTGCAGTATCCTGATTATATGAGAACACACCCGTCCCCTGGAGTAGCAGTGAGGATTGAACGCTGCAGAGGAACGTAAGGAGACTTGGAGTGAATACCACCTGCCCCGGGAAACCCACTCTGTCGCTCGGTACCCCTGTAGGGGTGTTTATCTCTGGTGAGTGGTGTATCATTGGGGGGTGAGCACCTGAAAGTCACTGTTGGAGTGTAAAGCACGGAAGTCACTGCAGTGTGTCCCCAAGGATATAATTAATAGCATATATAGTGTTGAACTTTGTCTTCTCTATCTGGTCGTTAATGGATGACCCCCTGCATGGACTTTTTAGGAACTAATGATTATTGTATATGTGGATTTATGGCTGCTGTATGCTCTTTTATATAACTGACAGCTAACCCATGAGAAGGGTGTCAACAGGGTGTCACTAAAAAGTTTTTTATGGTTCACAATAAGTTGCTGTGGTTCACATATGCTATGGTGTCCCAATACTTTTGGAAATTGTAGGAATCATTTTATACTCATTTTATACTCATTTTATACACATTTGGTAATGATACACGGAGACCATAGAAATACTATATACACATGTAATTAATTATTTTCTAGCACAACATTTATCATCACCCCTGGCGCTATTTTGTCCCAAAACTTTTGAGTTCTGAGGAAATATATATCTAATTTTGATTTGTACTACCACTTATATTTTTTCACTTTATTTTTATTCTTCTATTTAACTCACTGGGAGCATTCTATTTTATTTTTATTTTTTCACTATAGCAGCAGTGTCGTATGCACTGAGATTACGGCATCTGCTTTGTGCTTATTGATCTGTTTGGATCTTTTTGGGTCACATTTGCATATTCAGTGAGATTGCATCATGTATACATAGTTTGGGTTCACCTATTATTTAGTTTATTTCACCCAATCACATTGAGGGCAGCGCCGTCTTTATTCCCTTATTATTTTATTCACTTTCATATTGGACCTCTTTGGGGTACCAATCAGGAATAGGCAGCAGCTCTCACACTGTCCTAAGCGCGGACTCCTCCACTTATATAAGCAGACTAAGGACATTGATTACTGGAACCATGTCCTGTGGTCTGATTAGACCAAGAGAAACTTATTTGGTTAAGATGGTGTCAAGCGTGTGTGGCAGCAACCAGGTGAGGAGTACAAAGACAAGTGTGTACTGTGACATACTGAAGCAGAACATGATCCCCTCCCTTCAGAGACTGGGCCGCAGGACAGTATTCCAACATAACGACCCCAAACACACCTCCAAGATTACCACTGCCTTGCTAAAGAAGCTGAGGGTAAAGGGGATTTACTGGCCAAGCATGTCTCCAGGCCTAAACCCTACTGAGCATCTGTGGGGCATCCTCAAACGGAAGGTGGAGGAGCGCAAGGTCTCTAACTTCCACCAGCTCCGTAATGTCGTCATGGAGGAGTGGAAGAGGAAGTGGCAGCCTGTGAAGCTCTGAACTCCATGCCCAAGAGGGTGTGGGCAGTGCTGGAAAATAATGGTGGCCGCACAAAATATTGAGTTTGGGCCCAGTTTGGACATTTTCACTTAGGGGTGTACTCACTTTTGTAGCCTGTGGTTTAGACATTAATGGCTGTGTGTTGAATTATTTTGAGGGGGCAGCAAATTTACACTGTTATACAAGCTGTACATTCTCTACTTCACATTGTAGCAAAGTGTCTTTTCTTTAGTGTTGTCACATGAAAAGATATAATAAAATATTTCCAAAAATGTGAGGGGTGTACTCACTTTTGTGAGGTACACTATATAAATATATATATATATATATATATATATATATATATATATATATATATATATATAACAGAAATGAAATGAGAGAACAGTGATTATCGTGGAGCAGTCCCAAAGGGATATAGATGAAGACATCTGACACGCTTCGAGGATTCTTCTTCAGAGGTGTCTGTAGCAGGAAAACACTGCCTAACGATGGAGATATATGAAAGGATATCAACCGCTGCATATAAAACCAGGAATAGTTTCTTAAGTCATCAGTATGAACAATTCCGCTAATAGAGGGAGGCGAATGCCACGGGGGCCCACCTGATGAGGTCTCCCATCAAGGCCATAAAACGAGAAGCTTAATTGATATTGGTGTAGTACAGTAATACCTTGGATTGCGAGCACTGCTGGTGTATGAAGTACTGTATGTGGCCAGAGGTGCGGGGACGCTGGTGGCTCCCAGCACTTCCTGGAGAACTCAGAGACGCCCAGAGACACTAGCAGACACACTTGGGAACTGTTGACACTTTTGGGTGCTCAGACGCACATTACGCCTGCCCAACCCCGCTGGGAGTGTCTCCGAGCATCTCCGAGTTCTCCACGAAGCACTGGGAGCCACCAGCGCCTCTGGACCTCTGGCCACATGCAGTACTGCACACACCAGCAGGTTTATTACATGAATTGTACTGTAAGTATATCAAGTCAGCGCTCACATATCAAGTCAAAATTTAAAAAAAATGTTGCTCCTCTTTCAAAATGCTCGTATACCACGTTACTCGCACACTGAGGTATTACTGTATAAGAAAATTGATAGATGCTAATAGATGCTAATAGAAGGCTATGAGGATCTGAGAAGAAGCCAGCTGGTCAGGACACCCTCTCAGATAGTGAGTCAGATCAATTATGGGTAAAAGACCTCCCGAGTAGATATCTTCATTCTTATGGAAGATCCTTTAGTTAGACATGGCGTCTGCAGCACAGCAGCACTAAGCAAAACCTAATACCAATGATGCGGGACTACTCCCTCTCCTACTGACCACCAACACTGAGGCTGTGTTTATTCTCACTGATGCTGGGCCCGGGGCATTTTCTAACCCCACTGGCCACAATCTGGCACCCCTAAGGTCTGAAGGACATTAAACTGGCCCTTTGTTTGAAGAATTTGGATTTCCCTGGTTTAGATGGATTGTTTAGCAATGGCATTGTATATGGAAACTGATTTTTGCTTTTTTTGCAGGTAGTTCGAATTTGGGATTTTGAGACTGGGAAGCAAGCTTTTGAATTTAATGATGCTCATGGAGATGCTGGTATCACATGTATGACCTTTGATCCAAGTGGAAGAAGGTATGTTACAGGAGCACTGAACTCTGCGTTACTCCTGACCTTTGAACTTTGTGTTATATACTCCTGACCACTGCACTTTGCCTTACATACTACTGGCCTCTGAACTCTGTGTTAATTACTCCTGCCTCGACTCCCCCCCCCCCCCCCGTAATCTGCTTTACTTACTCCTGACCCCTGCACTGTGCATTACATACTACTGACCTCAATATTACTTACTCCTGACCCCTGCACTGTGCATTACATACTACTGACCTCAATATTACTTACTCCTGACCCCTGCACTGTGCATTACATACTACTGACCTCAATATTACTTACTCCTGACCCCTGCACTGTGCATTACATACTACTGACCTCAATATTACTTACTCCTGACCCCTGCACTGTGCATTACATACTACTGACCTCAGGATTACTTACTCCTGACCCCTGCACTGTGCATTACATACTACTGACCTCAATATTACTTACTCCTGACCCCTGCACTGTGCATTACATACTACTGACCTCAATATTACTTACTCCTGACCCCTGCACTGTGCATTACATACTACTGACCTCAATATTACTTACTCCTGACCCCTGCACTGTGCATTACATACTACTGACCTCAGGATTACTTACTCCTGACCCCTGCACTGTGCATTACATACTACTGACCTCAATATTACTTACTCCTGACCCATGCACTGTGCATTACATACTACTGACCTCAAGATTACTTACTCCTGACCCCTGCACTCTGCGTTACATACTACTGAATTCTGGGCTCTGTGTTGCTTACTCCTGACCCCTGCACTCTTCCTTAGTTCTACATTCTGCATTACATACTAGTGACCTCAAAACATTGTGATACTTACTACTGACCCTTGAATTCCTCAAACCCTCCTTACTTTTGCACAGGGCTCCATGCTTGCCTACCCCTGCTCCATTCACTTGGACTGCCGGGGGGCAGTAAAAACAAGGAGTTGAGATGCAGTTTTACTGCCCACGTAAAGTCCCCAATACATCTAGACGTTCGACTATTCAGGTCAACGGGGGCATGCTGCAACTGCTAGCCAAACGCTTGATTGCTTTTCAGAGCGACTACTAGTGTTAATCTAGTCTAAAGCATAAATCTTTGAGGAACTTTGCACTTTTGCACTTTAAGGGTTTTTGGCATGTTATAGCTGTCATTCAAAGCAGTGGGTTCTTTTAGCATTACACTTCAATTACTGAATTCCTTGTTCATTTTTACAGAACACTGAATACATTGCATTGTTTTCAATTGATTTTATTGAGCCATAGGCCTTAAAGTGATTATAAAGACAGAAGTTTTTTTTACCTTAAAGTAGAACTATAGGCAAAACTTTATTTTTCATTTTGGATAGAGTAAGGGTTACAACCCCTGACAGATTTTTTTTTCTCCATCTCTGTCCCATTGCAGAGATTTCCCTTTATTTCCTATCCCATAGCCAAATAGCCAAAGTGAGAGGAAATCCCTGCAAATAAAGGAAATTCCTTGGGGACCCCCAATTCCCCTCTATTACTTCTCTGGGGACGACCCAAAATTTGGGATTTTCTTTTACATTCACCTTCAACGATAATGGTACACAGGACAAATAGAGAGGGTAAGTCTCCATAACGGGGGCACAGACAACAATAAAAACTGACAGGTGTTCTGATCACTCTATCCAAAACAAAACATAAAAATGTTTCACCTTTAGTTATACTTTAATGTTATCTCTGCATTAAGGTAGAAAACCTTCTGCAAGCAGCTTCACCCCCCCCACCCACCCAAATATATTTACCTGAGCCTGATCTCAATCCAGTGATGTGCACAAGAGCAGATGCTCTCTCGGCTCTCTCTCTCTGCTCACTGGCTCAGACACAGGAACCATTGGCTCCTGCTGCTGTGAGGAGGGAGCGTGGGGCCAAGGCGCGTGTCTAATGGACACACAGAGCAGGATTTGGAGCAAGCACGCACAAATGCGCCTATAGCAGACGGCTTACTATGGGGACACTTGGCTGGGGGAGGAGCCAGGAGTGCTGGTGGGGGACCTGAGATCAGGAGAATTGGGGCTGCTCTGAGCAAAACCATTGCACAGAGCAGGTAAGTATAACATGTTTGTTATTTTTTACATAAAATGTTATCCTTTACAATCACTTTAATATTTGTAATTTTAATACATGAAACCAAAGATACCAAAATACTGCAATGCCACACCGCTGACCTCAAAGCCACTCTGCTCAAAATTCCTTGTAATCAAAACAGAATTTAAGTGCCTAACAATGGTAAATATTAGGGTTGTCCCGATACCGATACTAGTATCGGTATCGGCACCGATACCGAGCATTTGCCCAAGTACTTGTACTCGGGCAAATGCTCCCGATGCTTCCGCCGATACCTGGAAGTCAGTGGTGATCGGCGCGTGGGGGAGTTACAAGATTCTCCCCCCGCCGGCTTTCAGCTGCTTAGTGACATACAGCGGTGATCGCTCACCGCTGAGTGTCACTGCATCCTCCTCCATGCCCCCTCCTTTCCTCTCTTCCCCTCCGCTGTCCCCCTCCGTTCCCCTCTCCTTCTCTGTGTCTCTCCGCTGTCCCCTCCGTTCCCCTTTCCTTCTCTGTGTCTCTCCGCTGTCGCCTCCGTTCCTCTCTCCTTCTCTGTGTCTCTCCGCTGTCGCCTCCGTTCCTCTCTCCTTCTCTGTGTCTCTCCGCTGTCCCCTCCGTTCCTCTCTCCTTCTCTGTGTCTCTCCGCTGTCCCCTCCGTTCCCCTCTCCTTCTCTGTGTCTCTCCGCTGTCGCCTCCGTTCCACTCTCCTTCTCTGTGTCTCTCCGCTGTCCCCTCCGTTCCTCTCTCCTTCTCTGTGTCTCTCCGCTGTCCCCTCCGTTCCTCTCTCCTTCTCTGTGTCTCTCTGCTGTCCCCTCCGTTCCTCTCTCCTTCTCTGTGTCTCTCCGCTGTCCCCTCCGTTCCCCTCTCCTTCTCTGTGTCTCTCCGCTGTCGCCTCCGTTCCACTCTCCTTCTCTGTGTCTCTCCGCTGTCCCCTCCGTTCCTCCCTCCTTCTCTGTGTCTCTCCGCTGTCCCCTCCGTTCCCCTCTCCTTCTCTGTGTCTCTCCGCTGTCGCCTCCGTTCCTCTCTCCTTCTCTATGTCTCTCCGCTGTCCCCTCCGTTCCTCTCTCCTTCTCTGTGTCTCTCCGCTGTTCCCTCCGTTCCCCTCTCCTTCTCTGTGTCTCTCCGCTGTCGCCTCCGTTCCTCTCTCCTTCTCTGTGTCTCTCCGCTGTCCCCTCCGTTCCTCTCTCCTTCTCTGTGTCTCTCCGCTGTCCCCTCCGTTCCCCTCTCCTTCTCTGTGTCTCTCCGCTGTCGCCTCCGTTCCTCTCTCCTTCTCTGTGTCTCTCCGCTGTCGCCTCCGTTCCTCTCTCCTTCTCTGTGTCTCTCCGCTGTCCCCTCCGTTCCTCTCTCCTTCTCTGTGTCTCTCTGCTGTCCCCTCCGTTCCTCTCTCCTTCTCTGTGTCTCTCCGCTGTCCCCTCCATTCCTCTCTCCTTCTCTGTGTCTCTCCGCTGTCCCCTCCGTTCCTCTCTCCTTTTCTGTCCCCCTCCGCTGTCCCCTCTGTTCCCCCCTCCTTCTCTATGTCTCTCCGCTGTCCCCTCCGTTCCTCTCTCCTTCTCTGTGTATCTCCGCTGTCCCCTCCGTTCCTCTCTCCTTCTCTGTGTATCTCCGCTGTCCCCTCCGTTCCCCTCTCCTTCTCTGTGTCTCTCTGCTGTCGCCTCCGTTCCTCTCTCCTTCTCTGTGTCTCTCCGCTGTCGCCTCCGTTCCTCTCTCCTTCTCTGTGTCTCTCCGCTGTCCCCTCCGTTCCTCTCTCCTTCTCTGTGTCTCTCCGCTGTCCCCTCCATTCCCCTCTCCTTCTCTGTGTCTCTCCGTTGTCGCCTCCGTTCCACTCTCCTCTGTGTCTCTCCGCTGTCCCCTCCGTTCCTCTCTCCTTCTCTGTGTCTCTCCGCTGTCCCCTCCGTTCCCCTCTCCTTCTCTGTGTCTCTCCGCTGTCGCCTCCGTTCCTCTCTCCTTCTCTATGTCTCTCCGCTGTCCCCTCCGTTCCTCTCTCCTTCTCTGTGTCTCTCCGCTGTCCCCTCCGTTCCCCTCTCCTTCTCTGTGTCTCTCCGCTGTCGCCTCCATTCCTCTCTCCTTCTCTGTGTCTCTCCGCTGTCTCTCCGCTGTCGCCTCCGTTCCACTCTCCTTCTCTGTGTCTCTCCGCTGTCGCCTCCGTTCCTCTCTCCTTCTCTGTGTCTCTCCGCTGTCGCCTCCGTTCCTCTCTCCTTCTCTGTGTCTCTCCGCTGTCCCCTCCGTTCCTCTCTCCTTCTCTGTGTCTCTCCGCTGTCCCCTCCGTTCCTCTCTCCTTCTCTGTGTCTCTCCGCTGTCCCCTCCATTCCTCTCTCCTTCTCTGTGTCTCTCCGCTGTCCCCTCCGTTCCTCTCTCCTTTTCTGTCCCCCTCCGCTGTCCCCTCCGTTCCCCCCTCCTTCTCTATGTCTCTCCGCTGTCCCCTCCGTTCCTCTCTCCTTCTCTGTGTATTTCCGCTGTCCCCTCCATTCCTCTCTCCTTCTCTGTGTCTCTCCGCTGTCCCCTCCGTTCCTCTCTCCTTCTCTGTCTCTCCGCTGTCCCCTCCGTTCCTCTCTTCTTCTCTGTGCCTCTCCGCTGTCCCCTCCGTTCCTCTCTCCTTTTCTGTCCCCCTCCGCTGTCCCCTCCATACCTCTCTCCTTCTCTGTGCCTCTCCTCTGTCCCCTCCGTTCCCCTCTCCTTCTCTGTCCCCCTCCGTTCTCCCCCTCCGTTCCGCCGCCCCCCTCCTCCTTCCTTTGTGTATGGATAGAGTCAGCTGACTCTGTCCATTCACATAACTGAAACCCTTCTAATCTCCTGTGATTACGATGTGTCAGTTTATCAATGGAGAGGAGCCGCTGTCTTCTCTCCATTCATTCTCAGTGCAGCTGAGGCTGCAGAGAAAGGGACTGGGGAATCTCTATCCTCGGTCTCTTTCTCTGTCTCAAGGGGGAGATATCAGAGGTCTGTTAAGACCCCTGATATCTCATCAAAGCCCCCCAACAGGGCTGATTTAAAAAAAAACAAAAAAAAAAACATTTTGCAATAAAGAATAAAAAAAATATTATTGTAAAAAAAATAAATTGTAAGTAAATAAATAAAAAAAACACACACATACACCGTTCACCCCCTTCCCCCTCCCCCCCCCAAAAAAAAAAAAAAAAACTGTCACGTGACATTAAAAAAAAGTATCGGTAATCGGTAACGGCGAGTACTTGAAAAAAAGTATCGGTACTTGTACTCGGTCCTAAAAATGTGGTATCGGGACAACCCTAGTAAATATGTTAACAAATGGTAGCCATAAATGTTACAACAAGATTCTATATTCAAACATGTTGATGGCAGAATTTCATCTCGCATGAACAAATTTCATAAAGTGAGTGGATCAATCAAAAATTGAGGATTTCATTGAAAAGCATTAATTACCGTATATATACTGTCTAATAAACATTTTGCATTTACTAGGTTGATCACTGGAGCAAGGGATGGCTGTCTAAAAGTGTGGAATTACAATAACGGACAGTGCCTGCACACCCTGAGAAGAGGTAAACAATTGCTTCCTGTATGTCCCTACAGTGACAGATGTTTTACCATGTCACCACATATAGTGTAAATTTGTCTTTAAATATGAAGGTATTTGTTCTTTTTAGAAAGGTGATCTTCATACCACCTCCCATATTGTTTTTGTTTTTTTTGGGAACAATTGTGAACATTTGTTTTTCTAATAAAGGAATTGTCAAAAACTGTCTATGTGTTTTTATTTCTTTTTGACCCTTTTTTGGTGAATGAGTAGGGGTACAATGTACACCCCCTCAACCCCCTCAACCACTGGCCATGGTCGTGAGTCCCTTGTCCCTATCACAATGGGGACAATTTACTTTGAGGTGGGAAGGGCAAAAAAGTTTAGTGTGTCTGGTATGGATTGGGGTGGGGGGGACCCCACACCATTTTCTCCCCGGTTTTGTAATGCCAGCAGTTCCTTTTTTACATTTAGCTGTCAGCAGGAAAGCCCGCTGACAGCTGATGACTCATCTGTTGTTAAGGACGCGGCAGTCGGCTTCCCGGCCCACTCTTTAAAGCGATTGTAAACCGCAGATGTAAAAAGATAAACACCTGCAAGGCAATGCCATAATGTGTTAGTATGCATCGCATACTAGCATGCTATGAAATACTCACCTTGGAAGGAAACCCTCCAGCGCTGTACTGTCACTGCTGAGAAGGCTGACATATTCCCCCGGTCTTTTTTCTGGGTTTGCGCGCTCCAGCCAATCACATATGTTACATAGTCTAGCTAAAAAAGACACATCCAGTTCAACCAATAAAAGGAAAAAAGAATAAATAATATATGTATGTGTATATATATATATATATATATATATATATATATATATATATATATATATATACACTACCGTTCAAAAGTTTGGGGTCACCCAAACAATTTTGTGTTTTCCATGAAAAGTCACACTTATTCACCACCATACGTTGTGAAATGAATAGAAAATAGAGTCAAGACATTGACAAGGTTAGAAATAATGATTTGTATTTGAAATAACATTGTTTTTACATCAAACTTTGCTTTCATCAAAGAATCCTCCTTTTGCAGCAATTACAGCATTGCACACCTTTGGCATTCTAGCTGTTAATTTATTGAGGTAAGCTGGAGAAATTGCACCCCACGCTTCTAGAAGCAGCTCGCACAAGTTGGATTGGTTGGATGGGCACTTCTGGCGTACCATACGGTCAAGCTGCTCCCACAACAGCTCAATGGGGTTCAGATCTGGTGACTGTGCTGGCCACTCCATTACCGATAGAATACCAGCTGCCTGCTTCTGCTGTAAATAGTTCTTGCACAATTTGGAGGTGTGTTTAGGGTCATTGTCCTGTTGTAGGATGAAATTGGCTCCAATCAAGCGCTGTCCACTGGGTATGGCATGGCGTTGCAAAATGGAGTGATAGCCTTCCTTATTCAGAATCCCTTTTACCCTGTACAAAGCTCCCACCTTACCAGCACCAAAGCAACCCCAGACCATCACATTACCTCCACCATGCTTAACAGATGGCGTCAGGCATTCTTCCAGCATCTTTTCATTTGTTCTGCGTCTCACAAACATTCTTCTTTGTGATCCAAACACCTCAAACTTGGATTCATCTGTCCACAACACTTTTTTCCAGTCTTCCTCTGTCCAATGTCTGTGTTCTTTTGCCCATCTTAATCTTTTTCTTTTATTGGCCAGTCTCAGATATGGCTTTTTCTTTGCCACTCTGCCCTGAAGCCCAAAATCCCGCAGCCGCCTCTTCACTGTAGATGTTGACACTGGTGTTTTGCGGGTACTATTTAATGAAGATGCCAGTTGGGGACCTGTGAGGCGTCTGTTTCTCAAACTAGAGACTCTAATGTGCTTATCTTCTTGCTTAGTTGTGCAACGCGGCCTCCCACTTCTTTTTCTACTCTGGTTAGAGCCTGTTTGTGCTGTCCTCTGAAGGGAGTAGTACACACCGTTGTAGGAAATCTTCAATTTCTTTGCAATTTCTCGCATGGAATAGCCTTCATTTCTAAGAACAAGAATAGACTGTCGAGTTTCAGATGAAAGTTCTCTTTTTCTGGCCATTTTGAGCGTTTAATTGACCCCACAAATGTGATGCTCCAGAAACTCAATCTGCTCACAGGAAGGTCAGTTTTGTAGCTTCTGGAAGGAGCTAGACTGTTTTTAGATGTGTGAACATGATTGCACAAGGGTTTGCTAATCATCAATTAGCCTTCTGAGCCAATGAGCAAACACATTGTACCATTAGAACACTGGAGTGATAGTTGCTGGAAATGGGCCTCTATACACCTATGTAGATATTGCACCAAAAACTAGACATTTGCAGTTAGAATAGTCATTTACCACATTAGCAATGTATAGAGTATATTTGTTTAAAGTTAGGACTAGTTTAAAGTTAGCTTCATTTAAAAGTACAGTGCTTTTCCTTCAAAAATAAGGACATTTCAATGTGACCCCAAACTTTTGAACGGTAGTGTATATATTTATATTTATACACATACATACATACACACATGTATAGTCCTATATATACAATCCTATAACCACAGTTGATCCAGAGGAAGGTAAAAAAAAAAGCTCTTGGGGAGTCTATTCCACATTTTCATAGCTCTTACTGTGAAGAAGCTTTTCCGTGATTGATATGCTGGGCCTTCAGAGCGCATGCGCCAGTGATGTCACCGGCTGCATGCAGGGTGAATATCTCCTAAACAGTGCAGGTTTAGGAGATATTAATTTTACCTATGGGTAAGCTTTATTATAGGCTTACCTGTAGGTAAAAATGACCAAGTGGGGTTTACTACCACTTTAATAACCAGCTGAAACTCACACTGGACATAATGTACTAACGTGCCGCAACCGCACTGAAAACATGCCACAACCGCATGCCGGTGCAGTTGCGGCGCGTTACCATAGGCCCATAGACTTGAATGGAAGGCATTGAAAGGCTTTGAACGCCTCGTCACAACGATATGCTAACGCTTCATGTTTTTATAGTGTGAACAGCACTGTGTGCTGTCCATTATATCAATTTCTGCTTTCAACGCCAATGTGAACTTAGCCTCAACCGGATATCAACCGGATATTTGCATGTGAATGTTGTAATGAAGTTAGATTGTGGAAGAGCCGGTGTTGCGAGATATTCTTTGATTATAAACAGCAGTTAATCTTCTCACACCTAAAGCTTTCACAAGCTAATCAGCTAGATCTGCTGTAGTGACATACATAGAGGACAACACCGGACCTTAAAGCCCAACTGTGCCCACACTGCAAGGGCTTTCATAGCTTGCTTTGTCTAGGGAAGAGAAGAGACAGTATTACTTACCTGATCCTCAGCTTTCCTGGCAGATGGCATTCCCCATGCTCCAGTGGACTGTCCCTAAATGTTATCATGTCCAATATTGGGCTATAGACCCTGCTTTTGGTCTTGATGACATCAGGACCCTAGACTGCTGCAGAATGGGGAAGAAGCTGTGGGTATTGGTCTAGCTGCTGGGAGGAGTGGAGGATCGGGTAAGTAAATTTTTTTTTGTTCCCCTAGACCATGGGTCTCCAAACTTTCTAAACAAAGGGCCAGTTTACTGTTCCAGACTTTACGGGGCTGGACTGTGGCCAGTGGGAGTAAAAATGATCCTGGTGTTAGTGGGACTAAGCAATGCATCTTTGGTATTAGGGGGAAGAACAGTGCCCTATCGCTGGTGTCAGTGGGAGGAATAGTGCCCCATCATTGGCGTCAGTGGGAGGAAAAGTGCCCCATCGTTGGTGTCAGTGGGAGGAATAGTGCCCCAACATTGGTGTCAGTGGGAGGAATAGTGTCCTATCATTGGTGTCAGTGGGAGAATCAGTGCCCCATCATTGGTGTCAGTGGGAGGAAAGTGCCCCATCATTGGTGTCAGTGGGAGGAATAGTGCCCCATCATTGGTGTCAGTGGGAGGAATAGTGCTATATCATTGGTGTCAGTGGGAGAATAAGTGCCCCATCATTGGTGTCAGTAGGAGAAATAGTGCCCCGTCATTGGTGTCAGTGGAAGAGATAGTACCCTATCATTGGTGTCAGTGGGAGGAATAGTGCCCCGTCATTACGATCAGTGAGAGGCATAGTGCCCCATCATTGGTGTCAGTGGGAGGAAGAGGTCCCCATTGCTGGTGACAGTGGGAGAATTAGTGCTCCATTGTTGGCGTCAATGGGAGAAATAGTGCCCCACTGTTAATGTCAGTAGCAGGAATATTGCCCCATTGTTGGTGTCAGTGGAAGGAATAGTGCCTTTTTATCAGTGGATAGAAAAGTGCCCCAAGGGCAGGATAAAGGCAAGCAAAGGGCTGCATCCGAGCCCCCGGGCCGCAGTTTGAAGACCCCTGCCCTAGATCAAGATGAGCAGTGCAGGCACAGCCCCAATGCAGAGGATTATTTTTTAGTTGCCCAGATTTAGTCTTTAAACATGATATTATTACAATTCAACAACAGAAAAAACAAGTGTTTACTGTTCCGTAACCCCTTATGCAGCTTTCTTTACCATTGAAACACAGGTACTCTTTAGGGGGAACAGGGGGAACATACACAGGGATTCACATCTAGGTGCAGCTTCTGTATGTGAGAGGACATGTGAAGAGTCAGGTGGAATTATTAGAGGCAATGTAAACTTGTGTTGATGTCATTGCGATCTGATTTAATATCCCTTTAATCTTTTTCAGCAAACAAGTCTGATGAGATCTGTGACTGCACATATATAGAAATAAATAGAAACAAGTAAGATAATTTATTTACAACTGTGTATACTATGGATATACTACTTTTATTTGTTTTGCCTTTTGCCTCCTTCAGGACAGCTCTTTAATACATACCGTATATAGTTCCACATGTTTTATCTCTTTTAGAAATTCTGCAATTACTGAAAAATACTAAACATGGCAGAAATTCAGAAGCTCCTAATGTCATGTAGTGTATTGGGCTGGTGGCAACACTGCATCTGATTGACTACATTCCTAAGCAGTGTTGTCAGCCCCATCTGAGTTCTCTCCTGGATTACAGATCTATGTGTTGACATCCCCACCTCCTCCTTTCCTCATCTCTATAACTTTAACCACTTCAGCCCTGGAAGAATTTACCCCCTTCCTGACCAGAGCATTTTTTTTTTTGCGATTCGGCACTGTGTCGCTTTAACTGACAATTGCGCAGTCGTGCAACATTGTACCCAAACAAAATTGACATCCTTGTTTTCCCACAAATAGAGCTTTCTTTTGGTGGTATTTGATCGCATCTGCGGTTTTTATTTTTTGCGCTATAAACAAAAAAAGAGCGTCAATTTTGAAAAAAACGCATTCTTTTTTTACTTTTTGCTATAATAAATATCCCCCAAAAATATATTAAAATTTTTTTTTTTTTCCTCAGTTTAGATCGATGTGTATTCTTCTACATATTTTTTGGTTAAAAAAAATCACAATAAGCGTATATTGATTGGTTTGCGCAAAAGTTATAGCATCTACAAAATAGGGGATAGATTTATAGCATTTTTATTATAATTTTTTTTTTACTAGTAATGATGGCGATCTGCGATTTTTATCGTGACTGCGACATTATGGCGATCACATCGGACAATTTTGACACATTTTTGGAACCATTGGCATTAATACAGAGAGCAGTGATTACTGTAAAAATGTCACTGGCAGTGAAGGGGTTAACACTAGGGGGTGGTGAAGGGGTTAACTGTGTTCCCTGGGAGGTGATTTTAACTGAAGGGGGAGGGACTAACTACAGGAAGTGATGGATCGTGGTTCCTAGCTAATAGGAACACACGATCTGACACACCTGTCAGAACAGAACACACATTCGTCCCTGTTCTGTGTCTCAAGCTCACGATCGCTCGTGGCCAGCGGTCATCGCGACCAACGGCCACGAGCATCTGCACCCCCGCTGTGCACTGGGCGCGCACGTGCCTGCTATCCGGACCCAGCGAGCCCACGTACAGTTACGTGGTTTCGCGCAGGGGAGCCAACCTGCCACAGTAAAACTGCGGTGGCTGGTCCAGAAGCGCTTAAAGTGTTATTCCACCTCGCAGCCAAACTGGACTAGCACCTACTTTGTATTTGTTACATGCCCCCATTTACATAGCAAAACATGAAAAGGATATTTAAAAATCGAAGCTTACTTTTTTTTAGATGTTCTATTCTGGACCCTCCAGCAAGAAAAAATCCTAAGTAGTTCTCTTTGTTTATGAGGAGGCTGGGCGGCTGTGTTTGCCTTTATCCTGTCTGTACTGTGCAGGCAGAACTTCATTATCAATTGTTACTAGATTTGAACACTGTCTGCCCTAACAAAGGGTTTAAATTGTAGAAGCTGGGCTTCTAGCATTGCACGTTAATGAAGACAGACCTGGGACAGGCTCATTATAACATTTTTCAAAAAGCCAAAAAACCAAGCAGTCAGCCATGACAATACCTCACGAGAAACATCCAAAAGGTGAGAATTAAAAAAAAAAAGAATTAGGCAAGCTGCGAGAATGAGAACACATTGCAAACATATAGTTGGGCTTTCTCAAATATGACTGCAAAAGTAGAAATTTGCTTTTAAACCTTTGGCTGCCAGATCCTGACATCATACAGACCTGCATTCCCCCTTCTGGTATAAGCTCAGGGTCACTTCAGTGATCCGCAGATCAGAGCTGTTGACTTCAAATTTGACATTCTCCCTACCCTCTGCTGCCGCCACCGGCCTTGATGTTTCTCCCCACTGCTCCCCCCCTCCACAAACTACCCCCCCCCCATCATCACTCTGGTTCCTGCCTTCCACACAGCACCGATGCCCACTGCACTGATCAGGTGGATATCAATTCAATGGTACTCTTAGTTAACTGGGCCGGGTTCTGCAAAGCTCAGCCCAGTAAATTTCCTACTCTGGCTTGAGTTGATTTTATGAATAGAAATTCCTAAAATATATTACTTATCTCACATATTACCTTACAGTATGTGTGCCACCTTCAGGCTGTTGTATGCACAATTTCCTATGCGTTATTATTTCTTTTTTTCTTTTAATACTTATCATTACACAGTCAAATCATAATCTCTACATTGTCTTGAGCATGGTCTTCATGTTATATGTGCAGGATTCCAAAAAGCTCAGTCCAGTTTTGCACTGAGCCACCACTACAGAGTGGGTTTTGCACGGAAAACTTATTGAAAAGCAACTTTTACATTGCAATGTAAAGGAATTTTTTATTTGTTTTTAAATTTGTTGAAAAAACACATGATTCGGTGATTGGAATAATGTATTCACTTCATCCAATCATCTGCAAGCAAAAATCCTTTTACAAAGATATTTCTTTGTAAAAGGCATTTTCACTATGTTTCACCCAAATAACTATGATAGGTAAAAATTCACTTTGCAAAGTGAAAATTAACTGGCTTTACTTTTTTAGTATATCATTATATATGTATGTTATAGTCCGCCATTGTAGGTTATGGGGGCTTTCCACAGTATTTACCTCATTTTCTGAATGTCTCAAATCACATTCTTGTGCAGCTTCCTCTGTTCCCAATACCACATTAGTAGAACACTGCTTGTAGCTAAGTGCAGTCTATATTCTCAACTGCAGGTGGCGCTTGTGCACAGTGGCAATGCAGGTGGAGGAGTAAGTCGAGGGGAACCTAGTTCCTCTATGGTTTCCTTGGTCACATTGAGGCTGCATGCGATTGGATGCTGGCAATTCATGTGACTTTGCAGGCCGTCTTGGATCAAGCAGAGTCTGTTTAAGTACAAACACAAAAGGTGTAGCACTAAAAAAGTTTTTTCTAAAGGAGATTACAAAGTATAAAGTTCATAATGATAAGAGTCCCGATAATGTGATTCCGAAAGGTGAACAAGAAATCTTGTGAAGAATCCTCCACCAGCAGGTGTGCACACACTGCTTCCTACCGTAAACTGTGAACCACCCTATAAAGTGGTCACTGGCGCTCTTTACAAATCAGATCACTCCAGGTGACTTCGATATCAAACGCCAAAAAATTCCTTCCACATCAGATAGACTCCATATGACAGAGACTCCGCCAGATGGTATAATATCATCAAAGCAGATAGACATCTCATGGTGCAGTATGTTCGAAAAGGTTGGGTTTATTAAAACAGTCTCCAAAATACACACTCACCGTTCAGAAAAAAAAACTTGCATGTGAATCAATGCATCATCATCTTGTTGGTTTCCAACCAACAAGATGGCTGACCTCGGTGCTCAGCGACGTCACATGATCCTAGCTGTTTAAGACCCTAGAGTCTAAGACCCAGGTTTGGCACGCAATTTGCGAGTGGCAGTGTAGAGACCGGATACCAGTCTTTCAGGGACAGTACTTAGCATCAGGGAAAGGTTCTGGAGGAGAAGGGAAAGTGCCTGGACACAACACCATCCTTTCCTGGAAACGTCCTATTTGGGTACGGACTAACCAGACTGCATTCCGCTCCTTGAGACAGATGCTGTCGACTTCCCTGAGACTTCCATCTTCTCACACATCGCTGTTACATCTTGTGAGTTTTCCCGGTTGGGTTGCCTTCCCGTCGGACCCCTTGTGTATTGCTGAACTTCCGTTACCATACATTCCTATGTTTGCACCAGGACTCTGAGTGTTTTCTGCCTCCCGCACCACACTGCACCTACCCACATGCTACCTGTCCTAACTAAATCCCCAACTCCCCAATTAAAATAATTTTCAATGCTGTGTGCAACCTTTTTTTTTTTTGAAAGGTGTTTATTAGCTGGTAGTCCATGAAGGAACAGAAAGACCCTAACAACATTCATACATACATTCAAACCCACAAGACATACGACCCCATATCAACAGTAGATTTTTAAGGTCCCCCAACATAGCGGATGTTCCATACAAAGCAATCCCTGGTTATTGTGTTGGCCACCTTCAGATCACTGTTCCCGAGTTACATTGGTGGAGGACTCACTGAGTGAGTTATGAGGAAAGGACATCCCCCCAGAAATCCTCCGAGACATCCAGCCATGGTTGCCATATGTGGTGAATTACTTAGGGCATGCCCTACTTTTATATATCAATTTAAATTTGGGGAGGACCCCATGAACATTAATGCTGTGTGTAACTTTACCTTTGTTACTATACCAAATGTTTAAGCATAAGTAAAGAGGATGACAATGTAAGAATTAAATGGATATGTCATATTTTAATTTTCTTTCAGATATATTGTGGCTGTTGGATGGGATCGAAGGATAAATATGTATATTGTGAGTATGCTTTTTTTATAGTGGTAGATCTGTGAATTTTACATTGTGGAAAAATCTTCCATAAAATCAGTAGCAGGACATTAGGAGTAAGTAAAGATCATCTTTATCCAGCTGTAGAAGATTGCCACTCATTAAATATTGAACAGAAAAGAAAGAGGGCGCACCAACCTAGTGCATTACCACTGGTAAACTTTAATGCAGCATAAAAACAGTAAAAATTATACTCACAAACGAGCTAGTATAAATAGCTTTCAAAAGGGCGCAAAAGCGCTGTTTCTGTGGATCGACACCCCAGGACCTGTTGCCGAGAGGATATGACCAGCGCAAATGGCTGATGGCTTACGCGTTTCGGGGGAGCACCCCTTTCTTCAGAGCCTAAGCGGGCAATGGTTGGTCTCTCGAATTGCTCTCTCTATAAATGTATGTGCCTGTGTCTACCCCACCCAATTAGTGACGACGCCCCCTCCCACAGGTATTAGGCACCACCCACCCATTCGGGTTAACCCTCTCTATCCCATCCCTCTGAGTGTGATTCCCCGTTTGTTAGCCAAAATATAGAGGGCAAACATCACTCAATGTAATCTGCTAAAGAGATAATGGTAGTGGTAATACTAGTATAAAAAGAAATAGATTATTTGAAAAAATAAATAGATATAAAAAGATATAAAGTATATAGAAACACTGGACCAGTAGGTCAATTCCACTCTCACCATATGCTATGTGCAACAGGGCAGGGGAAGAGGGATTGGGTGCGCCAAAACGAAGACATCTCGTTTTCATGCAGCTCTAATTGTGTCCCCATGCCCCCGATCTACTGGGGTGAATTATGCCGGGCTCCTCCGGCTCCCAGGAGCCCTAATGGTGCCGCATGCCATGTGTGGAGCCCTAATGGTGCCGCATGCCATGTGTGGAACGCACGCTATTCAACAGGCCGGGAAGTGCGGGCATACCTGCGTTCCACCCGCAACTTCCGGCCGATCGTGGCGTCATTACCCCCTCCTCCACATGCATCAGAGGTCACTGTGCGCCAGGAACACGGTCCGGAAGCGTGGGTGTGTTTGCGTTCCACCCACTGCTTCCGACCGTCAACCTGTGGTGAATGATGCGCGCGCATCTCAGTACGGCCGCGCGCTCTCTACCAATCGCTCCACTACCAACATTATCAACATTATCATCATTGGCAGAGGCGCGATCTGGCAAAGCAGGACAGGCCGCGTTCTGGCGAGGACTACTAGCAGTGCTCAACCCACTTTTCTCTAAAGAAACATTGATGGGAAATGAAGGGGAAAAGGAATGTATATTTTAAAAACGTAATTAATTAATTAATTAAAGGAAAAAAAAAATAAAAAATTAATTAAAGAAAAAAAAAAATATATATACAAAAAAAAAAAAAAATATATATATAATAATAAAAAAAAAATTAAAAAAATAATAATTAAATAAATAAATAAATAAAAAATATATAATAATAATAATAAAAAAAAAAAAAAATTATAAAAAAAAAAATTAATAATAATATAAAAAAAAAAAATTATTAAAAAATGTAAAAAACAAATTTAATAATGCAAATAATAAAAAAAAATAAAAAAAATTATATAGAATTGAAAATATTATAATGTAAATCTCGATTCCCAAATAAGGAAGTGGAAAAAAGGGGATAATGGAAAATGCAATCCATGTGTTGTTGTACTCGCGGTACATAGACAATATTCTTATCATCTCGAGTGGTACCGATGAGGAGCTGAAAGGATTTCTTGCACATTGTGCAGGAAACCCATATGGGATTTCCTTTACCCATGTGGTGAATGACAAGTCCCTGGTTTTCCTGGACCTAGAGCTACAGGTGGACAACACTGAGACCATCTTCTCAAAAACCCACTTTAAACCGAGTGCCGGGAATTCATATCTCCACGCCCGGAGTCACCATCACCCTAGATGGATTAGGAATGTCCCCTTTGGCCAGTTTTGCAGGCTTAGGCGAACCTGCACACTGAAGCAAGATTATGAAGAACAGAGCCTCATCCTTAAGAATAAGTTCAAGGAAAAGGGCTATGAAGAGGAGCATATTGAGGAGGCATTCCAAAAGTACCTTGTGTTGTACGACAACACTTGTGTTGGCGAAGAAGAAAAAAAGATAAACCCACATGTGGACGAACAACCACAAGTACGGTTTTGAACTAGGTACAATAACAAGGCCCCCATAATACAAAAAATCCTCAAAAAGAATTGGAGAATCCTTGAATCAGATCCCATCTTAAAGACAAGCCTTCCTTCGCATCCTAATTTGGTCTTTAGGAGACCGAAGGACCTTAGGAGCATCATTGCCCCTAGTAGGATAAGAAAACAAAGAAATGGAGGACTCAGCAGCACCTGGAGTACAATTTTTGACCAGAAGGGCAGTTACAGATGTGGGAGCAGCAACTGTGGGAACTGCGTGCATATGTGCCACAGAAAGAAAGAAGTCTTTGGAACAGACGGTAGGGTCCACAAGATTAAGCAGTTCATCAACTGCGGTACCCCGTATGTCATCTATGGTCTCCTGTGCCCCTGTGGCCTCCTCTATGTTGGACGGACATCAAGAGTTATGAGGATAAGAATGAACGAGCACAGGAGTAGTATCCTGACAGAAAAGGATAACTACTCAATACCGAAACATTTCAAAGAAACCCACAATAGCAGTACAGAGGGCCTCAAAGTGTTCGGCATAGAAGCAATGCCGAGCGACCTAGATAGTGGTAAAAAATATCAAATGCTGTGTAGTAGAGAGGCCTTCTGGATATTTTCCCTAGGAACTTTGGCCCCGAAAGGTCTGAACGAGGAAATTGAACTACACAATGTAGCATAATTCCTTCAGTTCCCGTCCAAGCTTTCGAGCCATTGTTAACATCAGTTAGAGAATTCTGATGTGACTTCTCTAGTGTGTCCTTCGCCTCCACTATGTTGGTAGGGGCTCACTCTTGGGGTTTATGGGATGCACTAAGGTCAAGGACTAGGAATTGGGTAGACCATTTGGCAGGTGTAGTAATAGGTTTTAGCCGTTAGGTATTTGTCTAGAAGCTAGTTATTAGGTTTAGGCTGTGGTTGGTTTTAGATAGTTGCCTATTGGCCTATTTGACTACATGATGTACTTTTTGTAATTTTATGTAATTTACCGCCAATGTAATTTACCGCCATTGGAGTTTATTGTCTATTCCCACCAGATGCTAGCGGGCAATGGTGCCTCTCTTTCTCTCTCTCTCTTGTTTATGGTATGCCGGTCCGCAGAGGTATCTTCCAGGGTATATGCTGAGGTGATGGTTACCACTGTCATTTGGCACAGTATGATGTATTATTATATGGTTTATATACATATTTGTCACTATATTTTTTTTATATATAATTTACATCCACATGGAGTGGGGTGCAGCCTTTCAGTAGGAACACTCTATAGCTGTGTCTAATGGCGATTAATATTGGTATAGGCTGATGGGGTTCAGTATTCACGTTGAGATCTCATATGTATTTTTAGTATTTTATACTATGAACTATTTATCATTTTATAATCCTTCCTCCTCTAGACTAATATCGTGCTGATATCATGACGACTAATTGTTATGGACTTCCATGTGTTGTTTTTTTAACATTAAGTATATTATATGTTATATTTTAATCTATGAATTTTATGGATATATGATTTACTGTACCTTGGAGGGATACTTCTGCGGACTCCTAACAATTTTACATTATAATCAACATATAGGCTTGGATTGCATTTTCCATTATCCCCTTTTTTCCACTTCCTTATTTGGGAATCGAGATTTACATTATAATATTTTCAATTCTATTTAATTTTTTTTTATTTTTTTTTATTATTTGCATTATTAAATTTGTTTTTTACATTTTTTAATAATTTTTTTTTTTATATTATTATTAATTTTTTTTATATAATTTTTTTTTATTATTATTATATATTTTTTATTTATTTATTTTTTTTTTTAATTATTATTTTTTTAATTTTTTTTTATTATTATATATATATATTTTTTTTTGTATATATATATTTTTTTTTCTTTAATTAATTTTTTTTTTTTTTCCTTTAATTAATTAATTAATTACGTTTTTAAAATATACATTCCTTTTCCCCTTCATTTCCCATCAATGTTTCTTTAGAGAAAAGTGGGTTGAGCACTGCTAGTAGTCCTCGCCAGAACGCGGCCTGTCCTGCTTTGCCAGATCGCGCCTCTGCCAATGATGATAATGTTGATAATGTTGGTAGTGGAGCGATTGGTAGAGAGCGCGCGGCCGTACTGAGATGCGCGCGCATCATTCACCACAGGTTGACGGTCGGAAGCAGTGGGTGGAACGCAAACACACCCACGCTTCCGGACCGTGTTCCTGGCGCACAGTGACCTCTGATGCATGTGGAGGAGGGGGTAATGACGCCACGATCGGCCGGAAGTTGCGGGTGGAACGCAGGTATGCCCGCACTTCCCGGCCTGTTGAATAGCGTGCGTTCCACACATGGCATGCGGCACCATTAGGGCTCCACACATGGCATGCGGCACCATTAGGGCTCCTGGGAGCCGGAGGAGCCCGGCATAATTCACCCCAGTAGATCGGGGGCATGGGGACACAATTAGAGCTGCATGAAAACGAGATGTCTTCGTTTTGGCGCACCCAATCCCTCTTCCCCTGCCCTGTTGCACATAGCATATGGTGAGAGTGGAATTGACCTACTGGTCCAGTGTTTCTATATACTTTATATCTTTTTATATCTATTTATTTTTTCAAATAATCAATTTCTTTTTATACTAGTATTACCACTACCATTATCTCTTTAGCAGATTACATTGAGTGATGTTTGCCCTCTATATTTTGGCTAACAAACGGGGAATCACACTCAGAGGGATGGGATAGAGAGGGTTAACCCGAATGGGTGGGTGGTGCCTAATACCTGTGGGAGGGGGCGTCGTCACTAATTGGGTGGGGTAGACACAGGCACATACATTTATAGAGAGAGCAATTCGAGAGACCAACCATTGCCCGCTTAGGCTCTGAAGAAAGGGGTGCTCCCCCGAAGCGCGTAAGCCATCAGCCATTTGCGCTGGTCATATCCTCTCGGCAACAGGTCCTGGGGTGTCGATCCACAGAAACAACGCTTTTGCGCCCTTTTGAAAGCTATTTATACTAGCTCGTTTGTGAGTATAATTTTTACTGTTTTTATGCTGCATTAAAGTTTACCAGTGGTAATGCACTAGGTTGGTGCGCCCTCTTTCTTTTCTGTTTTTTATAGCTTGAATACCCATTGTTCAAATGAGGGCTGCAAGACGCTAGGCATTACTTCTATAGGTGGCTGCACCACATATCCAGTTCATGGACACCTGAGCGCAGGAGAGGTCTTTTTTCTTGTGTTTCACTCATTAAATATTGCCATTTATTAAAAAAAAAAAAAAAAAAAAAAAGAAAAGACGATATTCCGCTTGGAAGTAATTATGGGCTATTGAGCCTCTTCAGGTTTCTCAGCTGTAGTGGGAATATTTTTATTTTTGTCACTTGTATAGCATGGTAGACATTTCTATGTACAGCAGTGTATTACAGAACACTTTACATCAGTCCCTACCCCAGTGGGGCTTACAAGCTAATGTCTACACACAGATACTAGAGACAGACACCATGTGAAATCCAAGTGTTCCTGTATGTTTTATATTGTGGAGGTTAACTGTATCACCCTGAGGAAAACCAGAGGCAGGGAGAACATAAAAATGATATGGACATAGGTTGCTTGATAGAAACAGACCCAAACCAGAAAACAACACATTGGGGGTTATTTATGAAAGGCAAATCCACTTTGCACTAAAAGTGCACTTGTAGTTGCGCTGAAGGTGCACTTGGAAGTGCAGTCGCTGTAGATCCAAGGGAGACATGCAAAAAAAAAGAAAAAACTGAATTTTAGCTTGTACATAATTGGATGATAAAATCAGCAGAGCTTCCCCTTATTTCAGATCTACCCCTCAGATCTAAAGCGACTGCACTTCCAAGTGCACATGTACTGCAAAGTGGATTTGCCTTTCATAAATAACCCCCAATATTCACTATAGCCTACAGTGCCTTGAAAAAGTATTTATATCCCTTGAAATTTTCCACATTTTGTCATGTTACAACCAAAAACAAAAATGTATTTTATTGGGATTTTATGTGAGAGACCAACACAAAGTGGCACATAATTGTGAAGTGGAAGGAAAATGATAAATGCTTTTCAAATTTTTTTACAAATAAATATGTGAAAGGTGTGGTGTGCATTTGTATTCAGTCCCCCTGAGTCAATACTTTGTAGAACCTCCTTTCACTGCAATTACAGCTGCAAGTCTTTTTGGGTATGTCTCTACCAGCTTTGCACATCTAGAGGGTGACATTTTTGCCCATTCTTCTTTGCAAAATAGCTGAAGCTCTGTCTGATTAGATGGAGAGCGTCTGTGAACAGCAATTTTCAAGTCTTGCACAGATTCTCAATTGAATTTAGGTCTGGACTTTGACTGGGCCGTTCTAACACATGAATATGCTTGGATCCAAACGATTCCATTGTAGCTCTGGCTGTATGTTTAGGGTGATTGTCCTGCTGGAAGGTGAACCTCCACCTCAGATTTAAGCCTTTTGCAGACTCTAACAGGTTTTCTTCTAAAATTGCCCTGTATTTGGCTCCATCCATCTTCCCATCAACTCTGACCAGCTTCCCTGTCCCTGCTGAAGAAAAGCATCCCCACAACATGATGCTGCCACCGTCATGTTTCACGGTGGGGATGTTGTGTTCAGGGTGATGTGCAGTGTTAGTTTTCCGCCACAGATAGCATTTTGCTTTTAGGCCAGAAAGCTCAATTTTGGTCTCATCTGACCAGAGCACCTTCTTCCACATGTTTGCTGTGTCCCCCACATGGCTTCTCACAAACTGCAAATGGGACTTCTTATGGCTTTCTTTCAACAATGGTTTTTTTCTTGCTACTCTTCCATAAAGGCCAGATTTGTGGAGTGCATGACTAATAGTTGTCCTGTGGACAGATTCTCCCACCTGAGCTGTGGATTTCTGCAGCTCCTCTGAGTTATAATGGGCCTCTTGGCTGCTTCTCTGATTAATGCTCTCCTTACCTGGCCTGTCAGTTTAGGTGGATGGTCATTGCTTGGTAGGGTTGCAGTTGTACCATACTGCTTCCATTTTCGGATGATGGATTGACCAGTGCTCTGTGAGATGTTCAAAGCTTGGAATATTTTTTTATAACCTAACCCTGCTTTAAATTTCTCCACAACTTTATCCCTGACCTGTCTGGTGTGTTCCTTGGCCTTCATGATGCTGTTTGTTTGCTAAAGTTCTCTAACAAACATCTGAGGGCTTCACAGAACAGTTGTATTTATACTGAGATTAAATTACAGACAGGTGCACTCTATTGCTGAATACAAATGCAGGCCACACGTTTCAGATATTTATTTTTTATATTTTAAACATTTTGAAAGCCAGTTATCATTTTCCTTCCACTTCACAATTATGTGCCACTTTGTGTTGATCTATCATATAAAATCCCAATAAAATACATTTACGTTTTCGGTTGTAACATGACAATATAAAAATGAAAATTTCAAGAGGTATGAATACTTTTTCAAGACATTGTATTCTGCTTTTTTGAGTTTTTGTGCTACATAGGAAAGGTCTGCTTTTTACTTCTAGCCCCAGGGATGCCAATTTAGGTATTAACAACTTACCACCCGCCCACAGTAGATTCTGCGGATGGCCAGCCCAGGCAGGATGGACAACATACCTGGACGTGCCTGTCTTCTGGGTTTGGGGCATATATGCGTGCCCCCCTGCCTACACGTGCTGTGATAGGACACAGCACGAGTTTGGCAGCAGATTTCAGCCAATGATTTTGGCTGAAATAAACTGATTGGTTGTGCCCAATCACATACAGAGTTCTGTGTTTACAAACCCAGAACTGTGTGTGCACAGGAACAGTCATCTGGCTGTTTCTTCCCCCTGAAAAGCAGGGAGAAAAAACAGCCAGATAGTAAAGTAAAGGCAGCACACATTACACATTGTTAGGCACACAGTTAACCCCTTTATTGCCCCTGTATGTTTACCCCTTCCCTGCCAGTGTCATTAGTACAGTGTTAGTGTACAGTTATGTCACTGATCATATTTGTGTGAAGAAAATGATATAAACTTCATTTGCATTCAGTGTTGTATGAGCACGCAATTGGCAGTTAAAGTAGCTCAGTGCTGAAGAGCAACAAAATGCCCTGGTCATGAAGGGGCAATACCTTCCAGAGATCAAGTGGTTAATTATGTAAACCTCTTTACATGCATTACATATTTTTTTAGGTTTGAAGGCTGACTCTACACACAACGAACATAAAAAACAGAAATCTGGGCGGGGCTTGTCACTATTGAAAAATGTGGGCGGATCTTGTCACTATTGGAAAATGTGGATGGGGCTTAGCACCATTGGAAAATGTGGGTGGACTTTACATTATTGGAAAAATGTGGGCGGGGCCTGTCCTTATTAGAAACGTGGGTGAGGCCTGTCACTGTTGGAAATTAAGTGGTAGGCAACCTTTTGAGAAGTGGAGATCTACCTGGACAACATGGAGCGATCAAAGATCACCAGGGTGCTGCACCCTTTTAAAAAAAAATTAAAATGAAATTAACTAGCAAGCCCTCAATAAAAAGTAAAGATGGGATGAAGAAAACTTTGAAATATCTAATAAAACGAATGTCGCTGTAGAAATATACATTTAGACTACCTTAAAATTTAGCTTCAGTGAGAAACTTGGCCTTCACTTTCATTCACAATTTTTTTTTTTTACATGTCTGGGGAGTAATTGGTTACTCCCACAAGGCTGATGCAGGAGTTCATCATGAAAGGAGAACATCTGGTACTGCATGCTGATTTGTTCGACTAGTCTCAGGCCCGGTTATCTACCCTGAATTCTGGCCAGTGTAAGTAATATGTAGGGCAGTGTACAGGGGTCAGTAGGATGTAGGGCAGTGTACAGAAGTCAGTAGGATGTAGGGCAGTGTACAGAAGTCAGTAGGATGTAGGGCAGTGTACAGAAGTCAGTAGGATGTAGGGCAGTGTGCAGAAGTCAGTAGGATGTAGGGCAGCGTACAGAAGTCAGTAGGATGTAGGGCAGTGTACAGAAGTCCGTAGGATGTAGGGCAGTGTACAGAAGTCAGTAGGATGTAGGACAGTGTACAGAGGTCAGTAGTATGTACGACCATGTAAAGAGGTCAGTAGGATGTAGGGTAGTCTGCATAGCTCAGTAGTAAGTAGGGCAGAGTACAGAGGTAAGTAGTAAGTAGGGCAGAGTATAGAGGTCAGTAGGATGTAGGGCACTGTACAGAGGTCAGTAGTAGGTAGAGCAGTATACAGAGGTCAAAAGGATGAAGAGAAATGTACAGAGGTCAACAGTATGAAGAGCAGTGTAAATGGATCGGTAGGGCAGAGAGTTTAGAATGGCAGAGCACAGGAGATTAGGAGGACCCAGTACTTGGTGGGGAGGGAGGTCAGGAGGGTACAGCGCAGGGGGGTCAAGAGGGTACAATACTGGGGGGGACAGGAGGGCATGGTGCATGGGGATCAAAAGAATTTTGTCCCTCCCACATTTTCAACAGTGACAGGTTTGACCCCGCCAACATTTTCAACAGTGATAAGCTCACATTTCCAATAGTGGCAAGCCCTGTTCACATTACCAACAGTGACAGGCCCCGCCCACGAGGTGTACAGCTCACTTCTAATCCGCGGCTCCACCTTAATGTTGATCTTCACCTAGTCCTGGGCATTAGTAAGTGCGTACATAAGAGAGGTACACCCATGTGTAGCATGAGTAGGCCCCACCCTCTAACCTTCAACCAAACTTTGAAGTCATCCTTTGGCTGGTGTCATAGCTGGTCACATGTGCAGCAGCATGGCAATTGCAGGTCTAAACAGATGTTAAGATGGCACCGTCATCGGTTGTAAAGGACAGGAGGGTTTAGTTCTGCTTTAACTACACTGGAGGTCAGAGACCTGTCTATGCTTTATGGAAGGGTTGCTTGGCTCACAAGACTGGTTGAAATTAATTAGAAATCTCTTGGCAGATAAAACATATACGTACTTTTTATTCAGCTGATTACCTGAAGTTGAGTTTTGACTCTACATTTACCTTTCCCTTATCATTCTATTAAATCACAAGGGCAACATTAGCATTTTGCCAGAAGAGCTTGTGTATTTGTGAGCATTTAAGGGCCTTTTTATTTACTAGTCACATTCAGTCAGCTGTATCTTAAAACATTTTCTGCAGCATATACATATTCTTCACTTGGTCCTAGGTATCATACAGAGGATGCTTTGGTAACAAAGCAAAACTTTGTTTCCCGATTGCGGATTGGCATGTTTTATATATCAAGGGTTCTTTCTCTAAGGTCCCACAGTTCTCCTATGTCATTATAGAATTCAGCCCTGTGCTTTGAACACTGATAAACTGACTTTGTTGTTTTGCAGGATTCTGATGATGATCTTCATCATTTCCAAGAGCCACAGCCAGGATGGAAGGATGACTTGGTAAGGGACTTATAACAAAAGGCATTGGTAAACATACTTTTTTTTGCTATACTCTGTGTGGACTATATAGACACAACTAGGTTTGAACTACAAAGAATGGTATGCCTCTATCCATTGTAGCTCAGGTAAAACCAAGACCGATAACAAAAAACTGTATTTTATGTTTTATGCTTTTGATTTTTGTTTTTTTGTGCATATATATAAAAAAACAAGAGGCCACAACATTTGGCCAGTAAAGATTGCCGAGGTGTACAGTCATGAAGCAAGTGATTATGGAAAGGCCACAGCAATTGGATAGTAAGAGACAAAGTTATATTCTCATGGCTACATAAAGAAAGAGACCTAAGAAAATGTATTAATAAAGAGAACAGTGGTTATAAAGCCTAAACATGTTTTTACCTTAATGCATTCTTTGCATTAAATTCAAAAATGTTTAGGCATCAGTATCACCCCCTCACCTCCCCTTTTACTTACCTGAGGGGGTGGGACGGAGCCCTGCTGTCTGTGTCTATAGACACAGACAGCAAGGCTCTGGAGCGAGTCTGCACGAGTGCCCCCATAGGAAGCAACTTTGTATAGGGGCACTCGCCAGAGAGGTGGAGCCAGAAGCGCCAGTGGAGGACCCAAGAAGATGAGCTTTGGGGCCACTCTGTGCAATTCCACTACACAGAGCAGGTAAGTACAGTATAAACCCGTTTGTTATTTTTTTATTTAATTTTGCATTTACAATTATTTTAAGTAGCCACCCCAGCAAATAAACTTATGATTAGTGCGAGATCAGAATGAAGCAACTTTAATGCAAAATAGTCTTTTTGGCTACCAGGAAAATAGTAGTGTAACACCCTCCTCTAGTTAGGCTGCTAGGCTAAATCTAGTTTTTGTAGTCTGAAGAGATAGGGGATTGGCGCTGTTCACTGATAAAGAATGATAATAAATAAATCAATAAACTATACAAACTCCTAACAAAAGGAAAACATAACACCCCAATACTAGGTGGGTAAAACGTGTAACACAATGTAAATTATTATTAAAAAATAGATATATGTGCTGAGAATGGTCAAAAAATGTGCAGAGTACCCAAAATACAAAAGTTTTTTACAAAATAAAATTAGTAAATAGAACTCCAAGCATTACCAAAGTAAATGACAAAAAACACAAAGAATGTGTATGTGTGCAATGAAAGGTATGAGTGGGTATACCTAAAAAGGGGACAAAACACCGTGTTGCCCACTGAAAATTAGTATGTGTACTAGTGAAGCTGAATAGTTTTGAAAAAAATGTGAGAATATATATAAACTAAAAAAGGGACGATCGGCATGTAGTGTGCAAACAATCTTAGTGCACAAAAAATCAAAAAAGTGAAAAAACCAAAAGGAAAAGAGAGTCCAAACAACCAGATAAATTATTTCAAAAAATATATATATAAAAAAATATATATCCGTGAATGAAAAAACAGTTCTTATGCAGCAAGCTGATATATCTTCAAAGGTTGCGGGTAGGTCTGTCCCAATGAGTATATGCTGTCCCGTGTGGAGTCCCCTCTAGTGCCCCCACTCACCGGATTGCCCAACCCCTGCAGGGGTAATGAGCATGTAGATGTTGTTTGCACACTACATGCCGATCGTCCCTTTTTTAGTTTATATATATTCTCACATTTTTTTCAAAACTATTCAGCTTCACTAGTACACATACTAATTTTCAGTGGGCAACACGGTGTTTTGTCCCCTTTTTAGGTATACCCACTCATACCTTTCATTGCACACATACACATTCTTTGTGTTTTTTGTCATTTACTTTGGTAATGCTTGGAGTTCTATTTACTAATTTTATTTTGTAAAAAACTTTTGTATTTTGGGTACTCTGCACATTTTTTGACCATTCTCAGCACATATATCTATTTTTTAATAATAATTTACATTGTGTTACACGTTTTACCCACCTAGTATTGGGGTGTTATGTTTTCCTTTTGTTAGGAGTTTGTATAGTTTATTGATTTATTTATTATCATTCTTTATCGGTGAACAGCGCCAATCCCCTATCTCTTCAGACTACATAATTATCGGATCGCACCCTTGGTGCTTTCTCTTTTAGGGGGGCTGCAGTTCGGTCACAGGCCCGTCCTAAGCGCGGAACACCATTATATATAAATCTAGTTTTTGGCTTTCCTGTAGTGAGTGGAGCAGTGATCTATTGGTTTTGTCTGTTCATGGTTTCCTAAGCTAGGTGTTTAATTCCTCCACCTGCTTCTGGAAACATTTTCCAGAATATAGGGCAGAGAGATTCAAATGACCAGTATGATTATTTATCATGTCCTTGCCAATCCCTGGAAGGAGGCATCCAGAAGGTGGCTGGGGTGATAAAGGCTTGGGAGGCCTTGTCAGAGTGTTCTTTCCTCTCCAGGGAGGGCTACAGTTCTTCTGAGGCTGCTACCTCTAATGCCGCGTACACACGGGCAGACTTTTCGACCGGACTGGCCCGACAGACTTTCTGACGGACTTTCGACTGACTTTTTGACGGACTTCTGACTGACTTTTGAACGAATGGACTACACACGATCACACCAAAGTCCAACGGAATCGTATGTGATGACGTACGACCTGACTAAAATAAGGAAGTTGATAGCCGGTAGCCAATAGCTGCCCTAGCGCGGGTTTTCGTCCGTCGGACTACATACAGACGAGCGGATTTTTCGACCGGACTTGAGTCCGTCGGAAAGATTTGAAACATGTTTCAAATCTAAAGTCCATCAGATTTTTGACCGAAAAAGTCAGCTGCAGGTTCGATGGAGCCCACACACGGTCGGGTTGTCTGCCGGATTCGGTCCGTCGGACCAGTCCGGTCGAAAAGTCCGCCCGTGTGTAGGCGGCATAAGAGAGAGAGAGACAAGAAATTGTAGTCTGGGACTCAGGAGCTGAAATGAGGGCCTTGTGAAGATTGTCAAAGGATTATTTATTGGAGGACACTGTCCTGAAGTCCTGCTCTGGAGAAGGATCCTTTATTTCCCTTAATGAGTAAGTAAAGATCTTGCTGTGGACTCTTAAGTGTGCAAGTGCTAAAAGGAAACTAAGTGCCAAAGGATGTTATGCAGACTGGGACTGCTCTTACAGAGTCCTATATATACTGTCTATTTCCTGTTACTTCCAGGAAAGGCTGCTGTGATGGAGTCACTTTGGGCGGGGGGGCCTGTGGAACCTAGAATCCTTTGGGGTGGTTGGGAAAACCTTGTTTCAGCTCTCCATGCACCTCCTATGTCTAAGTTACCCTTTGTCTCTAATAGGGACACAGGGTGACCGGGAAATCCAGTCTGATCTGTACTAATCACTGTACAGCCACACTGGAATGTTGTGTGTATATAGAGTACTGTCCTATGAGATGTGAGAAGGTGGACTCAACAGCGGTGATTACAGTGTAATACAAACTGCGCATTTGCCGGTTTTCCCACTGAATGCTGGATTCCGTAGCGCTGGGGAGAGGCTGCAAGTTGTAAGTTTTTCACTGCAATCGGAAAATCACACAATTACAAGTTCTTAAAAAGTGCCAAGCTGCATCTGGTGGGTGTGATGGCAGGCTAGTGACAAGCTGCATCTGGTGGCTATGATGGCAGGCTAGTGACAGGCTGCATCTGGTGGCTGTGATGGCAGGCTAGTGACAGGCTGCATCTGGTGGCTATGATGGTAGGCTAGTGACAGGCTGCATGTGGTGGCTGTGATGGCAGGCTAGTAACAGGCTGCATCTGGTGGCTTTGATGGCAGGCTAGTGACAGGCTGCATCTGCTGGCTATGATGGCAGGCTAGTGACACACTACATCTGGTGGCTGTGGTGGCAGGCTAGTGACAAGCTGTATCTGGTGGCTGTGGTGGCAGACTAGTGACAGGCTGCATCTGGTGGCTATGATGGCAGGCTAGTGACACTTTGCATCTGGTGGCTGTGATGGCAGGCTAGTGACAAGCTGTATCTGGTGGCTGTGCTGGCAGGCTAGTGACAGGCTGCATCTGGTGGCTGTGATGGCAGGCTAGTGACATGCTGCATCTGGTGGCTGGGATGGCAGGCTAGTGACACGCTGCATCTGGTGGCAGTGGTGGCAGGCTAGTGACAAAGTGCATCTGTAGGCAGGCCACAACAGTGACACGCTGCATCTGCTAACAGGCTAGTGACAAGCTACATCTGGTGGCTGTGGTGGCAGGCTAGTGACATGCTGCATCTGGTGGCAAGCTTCAGTGGCAAGTGGCTCCCACTGATATACTGTAACAATAGAAATAATGCACTTCAATCATCCCGACACCATATGGTGTCAGGATAATTATTCTTCCACGAAACCGGTCTCTGGTGCCAAAAAGGTTGAATACCACTGATTTAAGACATGAACTGGCAGCCTTGACTTGCAAAAAGTGGAGACTCCATGATGTTACTACATGGAGGGTCCATAACAGTTTTCCTGCAAATCATATTTTCCTTTACATTATCTTTCAGATTTATTTTAACTAAGGTAAATATCCTAAAATAAGTTCTTCAAATACTGCAGTGAGTTGTAGACAAGTTATTCATGATCCTGAGCTCATAAATATTCAACTCTTTTTTCTACACCTTCCCCAAAGCCTTCTGAATTCTCACTAATATTGCTTATATTGTACACTAAAAAATGAACAATTTATTAATTAAAACTCCTGTACGCGTGGGTGCCATGCATTTTAAAATAAATACAGTATGAAAAATATTCAATTCTCATTTGACTTGCACAGCAGATTGTTATGTGTTACATTCTTATAGGCATGATAATTGCATTTGTTAAGGAGAATGTGGTAGTGTGCAGGAGTATTGTTTTTAACAAAATGACTCCGGTAATACAAAAATTGTGGTACTTCTGCTATGAGTTTTTTTTTTTTTTTGCTATTTTTTGAATAGGCTGCCTAAACACATTAAACACACAGATGGTGCATACACCATTTTTAGAAATGCAGCATACCACAATGCATGGTAGTGCATTACTGTGCTTTGTGGTGCGCTGTAGCACAGGTGTGTTGGGATGCCATTCAAAATCCAGAATGAGTGGCACTGCAGGGCACCAATACACATAACTTGTGAATCCAGCCTGCTGAAGTAGCTCCTTATAATTTAGTTAAGGGCTTTCAGTGCACACTGGGCGTTTAGCCGTTGTGCGTCAAATCCCGGTGTTGTCTTATGCCCAGGAGGCACAGGTGCAGCATGTGCAGCTGTATGCATTCAGAGGCGTATGCCTGGAACCTCCAGTTTTGCATTGCAGGTATGCATTCCTGAATGGATGCTGCCCTAAACACAGGTATCACTTTTTACAGCATACAGCTGCCATGCATCTTAGCCTGTAATATATTCTGACAGGCTGCTGGCAGTGGGGCTGGATGCTGCACCTGTGACTCCTGGACATACAAAAATGCTGGAACTTCATGTACAGGGTCTAAACATCCAATATGCATGAGGCCTTATGTTTACATACACTATACTAAAATATACCTACAACGTACACAATTAACAATATGGGTCATAGGAATGCACAGCCTATGGCTTTAGGGTGTGCACCCCAAAGCTCAAACACATGTGCATGTATATATACTGACAGTATCAGTCGGGTAGTGTACAGTGTCAGTAGGGCAGTGCACGGTTATTATTTTTATTACTTTACAATTTTATTTTTTTGTATTTCTTTTTTACAATTTAGGAGCCCCATTAAGGGGCTTTGGTGAAATATCAGTGGTCTGAACAGGGGAAATCTGTGCCACATGGGTTGGTTAGGGTGTGCCCAGGCACATCTGGCACTCCCTGTGCGCACACGCCTATGATAAAGGTTCAGTCTATTGTTAACATTGTCAATTTACAATAAAATCTGTACATTTTATAAGATCGAGTATTTCATTTGTCACATCAATACGACAGCACTGACTATACTAAGCAGTAACTAGCTCTGTTTGGATTTATGAGAGTTATGAGCACAAATACTTTTCCATGCTCAGAGTGAATATACAGTATCTAGTGTGAAGGATTGTGGGAAACAGCCTCAGAGTTCATGTTGTCTCTTCCATTGTAGATACGAGGTCACCGTGAAGACATTCTGTGCATTGCTCAAAATCCACCTAATCTCCTTGCCAGCTCGAGTTATGACGGAGAAATTATTATCTGGAACATGATCTCAGGTCACATCCACTGCCGGATAAACACAGCGCTTCACATTGACTCTGCAGGAATAAAACGTGAGTTATAGTAAATAGCTCCACTAAGCAAATATCAGAATTCTATTATCACTGCAGTTCTGGCTGTGAAGAAATTTAATTCGTTTTTATGGTGTCCTTCTGTGTCTGTGATGTAAATAGGCAGAAATGTGATTAATTATAAATCTTTCTCGGTATACCACAGTTAATCAGTTGTGAAACAATCATAGGTACCCATGATACAAAGGGAGTCTTTTGTGCTCTGATGGAAATATCACACACACAAAATCCTCTAAATGGTGTTCAAGCCAAGCTGAACTACAGGGAAAGGTAATATCCGCCACTGCAATGGGGCTGCCAACGCAATACAGGATTTAAATGCTCCTTTAGATCTAGGGGCCTTAAAAAGCACTTTGCTAAGGCAGGCCATACATGGGTTAAATTTCGAAAGAATTTTCTTTTGAAAATCTCATCTAAGAATTTTCATTCGTATTTCGCACCATTAGTAGGCTGCAGCAACAATCAAATTTGTGTAATCGGACACGTTGGAATTTTTTTGAAAAACAAACGATTTTCTAATCAATGATGGGAGAATCGTGTGAGAAATGTAATCGAAAAAGAAATGCGCATGTGCAAGAAAAGAAAATTCCCAGAAAGAAAAGAAGATTCCCAGCCATGAAAATAGTTTTCTGTAGCAACATTAGGTGAAAGTGAAGGCTTTGATTTGCCAAGTTTTGAAATCAATGGTAGCACCATCGGATCACAAAACGCACAAATTTTCTGATTTTCAAAAGAAAAATATTACGGAATTCGACCATGTATGGCCAGCCTTACCCAAACCCTTCGGTCCTGCAGGCTGCCTCCAGGTTGTAAGACCCACAGCCTCTCCTCTGCTCTCCGACATCAACAAGTCCAATGTAGAGCTCATAGCCCTGCATTGGACATGAGGATGCCAAGGGGCAGTCTTCTGCAAGAGTGTTGAGAAGTAGAAGAGAGTGCCGGCTGCCGGGGGAATAAAGAATAAGGTAAATAAAACTGGTCCCCTAGACCTAAATAAGAATTTAAACCTAGCGGTATGGGGGCACCCCCACTGCAACGCAGGATTTTTCTTTTCCTCGGAGATGGGCTTTTATTTTTACTGGACAAATGAAATGATAATTGGCAACTCCAAATAGAATAGCAAAGGAGGGAAATAAATTGACCTCTATATACCCAATTCAGATTTTATTTGCCCTGAGGGGGAGGGGCCCACTGTGTCCTCACACACTGCACACATGGAGGAGCTGCTGCCAACCCACAACCCTGGAGTTCCCCTTAAAAACAATACCAGACCTGAAGGACCTGATATGGATTGAGGGGGGGGGGGGGGGGGGGCAGCACGCTGTTTTTTTTTTCCTTCACTTTTTTATATTGCCGGCAATGTTTTTTGTTTTTTTTTACTCAGCAGTCAGCGGAGAAGCCCATTGACAGCTGATGGCTCATCGGTTGTTAACCACTTCACGCGAATCGCAGTACCCGTACGTCGGTACTTTGATGCTAAATACCAGGGTTATGACAGCCGCTAGCTTCCATAACCCCTGTATTTTCGGGAACGGCGTGTGTTTCTCTTTAGGATAAAAGTGATCTCCGTGGCAGAATCGCCGCAAGATCACTATTATCGGCGGCGAGAGAGGTCCCCCCCCCTCCCACCGCGCTCCGAACCCGCCGGTAGCGGCGTAGACGATCGGGTCCTCTCCCGTGGATGCCTGGCTGCCGACTTAGGGGAAGATGGCCTCTGCTCAGCTCCATGGCATGGGAGGGAGGAAGCGACGTCAAACGTCCCTTCTGCCCATAGCTCTTAAAGGAGAATTTTTTTTTTCCAATTGTTTTTTTTTTTTTTTTTTGTCAAAATTAAAAACTAAAAGTAAAATAAATAAGAATTTTTTTTTTTTAAAGCGCCCCGTCCTGACGAGCTCGCGCGCAAAAGGGAACGCATATGTGAGTAGTGTCCGCATATGAAAACGGTGTTCAAACCACATATATGTATGCAATAAAATCATAGAGAACAAAACATAATCACACCCGATACCCAAAAAAAGTCTCTAATCACTTATTGCAGCAGCGCTATGTGTCAGGATAGTCAAAGACACATAAGGAGTGACATCAAAACTTTTAACCATAAAGGAAATCCAGGAAGGTTCAAGTAGCTGTGGTCTATTGTAGTGGAGAGCCTCTTTCACCAAGGAAAATCACCACGTGCAGGGGGTATTACCCCAATGGAATTGCACTCACCAAAAGATCAGCATACATAAGCCTTTATATTAAACGCTTCCTTTCTCCTTCATCAAACCACCAGATGTCAGTCATATTCATAATGCAGAATCAGTGGGAGCCCCAAGCGTGTCACTAGTCACGTCGCCTGCCACCAGATGCCATCAGGTGCCCCAGCGGAGTCCCTCCTTACATGCAGCCTGTGTCACATAAAATGCAGCCTGTGTTACCACCAAATTGCAGCAGCATGTGTCACCAAATTGCAGCAGCCTGCCGGGAATATTCTCATATCAGAAACTTGGATTCCTTGCTACAATGAGCTTATTTGTTTCCTGTGATTCAGGTGTTCTATTTTCTCCAAGGATACTAGATTCCAGCACACCATACAGCAATGGACATTTTCACACACAGCATGCTCCTGCGTCTCTCATTCCTACTCAAACAGCTCCTCTCTGAGACTTTCAGCCCACTTGTTCAAACCACACATGTGAGATTTTGCCATGATGTTAGAGCGAGAGCAATAAGATTTCCTCTGTAACTCAAAACTGGTAACCTGTAGAAATTTTTAAACCTCGCCTATGGAGATTTTTAGGGGAAAAGTTTGTCGCCATTCCACGAGCAGGAGCAATTTTGAAGCAAGACATGTTGGGTATCAATTTACTCAGCGTAACATTATCTTTCACAATATAAAAAAAAAATTGGGCTAACCTTACTGTTGTCTTATTTTTTAGTTCAAAAAGTGTATTTCCTCCAAAAAAAGTGCGCTTGTAAGACCGCTGCGCAAATACAGTGTGAGAAAAAGTATTGCAATGACCACCATTTTATTCTCTAGGGTGTTAGAAAAAATATATATATAATGTTTGGGGGTTCTAAGTAATTTTCTATAAAAAAAAACATATTTTAACTTGTAAACAACAATCGTAAAAAAGAGGCTCGGGGCTCAAGTGGTTATGGACACAGTGGCCAGCTTCCCAGCCCCGCTCCTTAAGGCTCGATTCACACCTATGCATGTTGCTTTTGAGCGTTTTTGGAGGTTTTTTTTTCATGCTTGCCACGTTTTTGAGCCGCGTTTTTGCCGCGATTTTGCCGCGATTTTGCCACGATTTGCGTTTTGCGTTTTTTTTTTTTTTTTTTTACATTTTTTTTTTACAGTCTTAAAAAAAAAATTAAAAAAAAAAAAATTAAAAAAAAAAAAAGGCAAAAACGCATCAAAAACGCACCAAAAACGCATCAAAAACGCTGCAAAAACGGTGCACTTGCGTTTTTGATGCTTGTCCATTGAATTCTATTACATGCAAAATGCTGCATTTTGCATGAAAAAAAGTCCCTGACCCTTTCCAAAAATGCAGAGAAACAAAAAGGCATTGATGTGAACATGTTCCATAGGAACCCATGTTAAAAAATTCCCGTGCATTTCTGCAAAATGCAAAATGCATCAAAAAACGCGCTAGTGTGAATGGAGCCTAACACCCGGCTTTCACGGTACCCTGATTGGGCAAAGCTTTGCCCAATCAGGGCTTAGAATGCACTGTGCAGCGTGCAGCGAACATCCCGCCGAGCGCCCCGCAAATTCCGGTGTTTGTAGAACGGGCGTTCAGGCGATGTTCGGGCCAAACTTTTGCTCAGCCCGAACTGTTCGCCTAACACTACTTGTTAGTATTACTTCCTTTGCCAGCTTTTTGTTGCTCTGTCCCAACTTTTTCGAGCCATGTTGCTACCATAATTTCAAAGTTACCTTATTTTTATCTTAAAATGGTACATTTTCTCTAAACATTTGATTTGTTTTCTATTGTTTTCTATTGTGAATGAAATATGGGTTTTCAAAATCATTGCATTCTGTATGTATGTACATTGCATTATGTATTTATGTATTTATGCTGCTTTTTGTTAAGCAAGATCTCTGTCACAGAGCATAAACTTAGCTGGAAAAACACATATCCGCCAGAATGTTAAAGCATATTCCAAATACAACTCTGTAAAAGGGAGACTGTGCTACCCTAGGCATCTCTGAATAGCAAACACTCTGCTTTGCCACCCTCATTATCAGCTATTGTTACTTTTATTCAAAGGGAGAGGATTGCATGTTTGCACTTCCAAGAGGCTATGAAGTCTATTGTGTAGCCTACCTCTCATACCTGCCCTGGGAAGAAAAGTGATAACCAAAGGATGGCCAAAGGATTAAAGTCTATTGCTGCCATGGGCTGGATAATTTAATTACCTGCACTGTGGACATTATGCGCAAAAAAAAAGACATAGGGCAAAGAAATACCCACCAGGATGCCCATAGGCTTCCTGCATATGATCGTTTGCCCATTACTTTCTTACCATGCTGTGCTCTGCACTGTGTCTCTGTGTGGAATAAGCCATTTGGCAGATGCACAAGGCTTTCCTTCCTTATGTCAGTGCTGCCACCCTGATGACTGGTGTAGAGGAATATTCAAGAAGTAGCAAGAAAGGTGGAGAAAGGACAGGGCCATAGATTGAATGAGGTAGAGGCAGGGTACGTCTTCATATGCAGTTTCCACTCCAGTAAGCAGCACACTAAGGCCTAAGGACACTAAGGATTAAAGTAGAATTATAGTAGCCAGGAATAAGTGTCAGGATGAAAGGATGAAGCAACTTCTATGTACATGCAAGAAAGTTACATCATCCCAGCCTGGCCAATCAAAACAGCCCTTTGACTGGACCCAGGAGATGGGGAAAAGCTGGAAACCAAGAAGAGAAGAGCAGACGTAACATTGGTGGGGGAGGGCACTTTGAGAGGCAAGCGCACCATAATGTGCAAGTATACTGTGCATGCTTGCACATTATAGAAAAAGCTCTTATAAGGCCTAAACATTCTGCTTTACGTGAGCCCAGCAAGATTTATTCCTAGGTTTGTGAGTTCCGCCACTGTTGTAGATGATACCGCCATACATCTGTTGTCATGATTACTATAAGCTAATTTGTGTGTTACACCAGACTAAAACATCTCCACATTTAACTTTTAGTCTACTGTAACACAGTTTCCATAGCAACCTTATGTAAAAATAATACAGCAGAAAAAAATGTAAGATATTTATTTGGAGCCAATTTTTGCTTATTTTTTGTTCTGTTTCTTCTACTTCACTGAATCACTGAATGTTTAACTAAACTTTAACCAAATGTAATTACTTGGCCCAATTGCTTCTGTGAAAATATGTTTTCCATAGCACATTTTTTTTCTCTCACTTATATTTTCACAGTTTTCTGTACTAAACTACTTTATAATGCCAAAAATATAACTTAAAGTGACACTAAACGATACCCTTACTCTCCAAAAATAATCCATATAATATACGTCCACTACTTAATGGCCTGTACTGTAGTATATTTTTCATGAAATTGTTCGTTACTGTGTTTTTCTGCCTCTACAGGTTAGTTGCAGTCATGTGCACTGCATGTATTCCCTTGTCCATCTTGGGAGCAAGCAAGAGAGGGTGGTTACAGTCCTACATACAGCAAGATCATGGAAGACAAACGTAGCCACCTTTTAACCACTTCCCACCCAGCCTATAGTCAATTGGTGGAGTGACCTGTCACCAGACACATCCGATGAATGATCAGTGTACTGGCTCGCTGCCAGGATCATGTGACCACTGTTAACCCGTCACAGCAGGTCACATGACAGTTGTACACAATGGATGGCTTCCTTTCATGCATTGTGTACAATTCTGTTGCTGTGATTGGTCAATTTGATCACATGGTACAGATAGGGCCAATCACAGCCCATCTGTATCATGTGATTAGCTTTGATCAATCACAGCTAATAACAACAAAACAAATTGAATGATTCCGCTTCATTCAGTAAAGTGCTTTCTTATAGCAGTGTAATTCACTGCTATAAGCAAACATAATGTGTAAAAAACAAAAACAAAATGAAAAACCTGATTACTTCGCCAGAGTAGTACAATGTTATTATGGTAACATTATATTGCTCTGGCCACAGTGTGTTAAAGAAAAATCGTAACAAAAATAAAAAAAATAAAAAAAGGAATGAAAAAAGTATAAAAAATGATAACTTTTTCATACTGTCACCAGTCAGTGTCCCTGATTACTGGCACACCAGTTATATGATGACGCTGTAGTGCATTGGTGACAGTATGTAAAAAAAAAATTGTGACATTTTTTTATTTTTTTTATTTCTTAATTTTCCAAAACATTATAACAAAAAATTACAGCCTTGCCTCTTACTAAATACCGTGAACTGTCTACTTTCACTTTTACATTTGGGGGGTATTTCTATTGTCCTGGCATTTTAGGGCCTTAAGAAATTACATAGGCCGTCAGTACATCAGGATTAGGGATGAGCCGAACAACCCCGGTTCGGTTCGTACCAGAACCTGCGAACGGACCGAAAATTTGCACGAACTTTAGAAGTTCCCATTGAAGTCTATGGGACTCGAAGGTTCGAAATCAAAAGTGCTAATTTTAAAGGCTAATTTTCATGGTATTGTCCTAAAAAGGGTTTGGGGACCCGGGTCCTGCCCCAGGGGACATGTATCAATGCAAAAAAAAGTTTTAAAAACTGACGTTTTTTCGGAAGCAGTGATTTTAATGATGCTTAAAGTAAAAAAAAAAAAAAGTGAAATATTCCTTTAAATATCGTACCTGGGGGGGTGTCTATAGTATGCCTGTAAAGTGGCGCGTGTTTCCTGTGCTTAGAACAGTCCCTGCATAAAATGACATTTTTAAAGGAATTAAAGTCATTTAAAACTGCTTGCGGCTTTAATGTAATGTCGGGTCCCGGCAATATGGATGAAAATCAGTGAGACAAACGGCATGGGTACACCCCCCCCCAGTCCATTACCAGGCCCTTTGGGTCTTGTATGGATATTAAGGGGAACCCCGCACCCAAATTAAAAAAAGGAAAGGCGTGGGGCCCTAAGGCCCTATATACTCTGAACAGCAGTATACAGGCGGTGCAAACAAGACAGGGACTGTAGGTTTTTTGTTAAGTGGAATCTGTTTGTAATTTTGAACTGATACATTTTTAAAGTGTAGCTCCAGCCAAAAAATCTGTTTGTAAGCTTTTTGGAAAACATAGGGAAGGGTTATCACCCCTGTAACATTTGTTTTGCTGTCTGCGCACCTCTTCAGAACATTTCACCTCACTTTCTGTTCCAATGACACATGTTTTTTGAAAATTTGGGGTTTTTAGTGAAACAAGGTTTGGTGATAAAGCATCAGTGAAGAGGAGACACGTTTTTCCCATATTAATTCTTACAGGAGAGAATTTCCCTTCTTAGGGGTAGATTTCATCTCACTTCCTGTTGTCTCCTTTCGTTTGCAAGTAGGAGTTGTTTGTAAGTTGGATGTTTGAAAGTAGGGGCCTGCCCTGTATACTCTGCAGAAATTGGGGCCTTAGGTGTTGGTGTTGCCACAACACTGTAAGCCCTCACAGTTACTCTTGGTGGGCGCAGGAACGGGCCCTGCTGTGAAATATTAGATCAAGAATTGTAATTACATGCCATTTTGAACAGGGGCAGAAAAATTGGGCCTTTGGTGATGGTGGTGGTGCTGGTGCCACAACACTGTAAGTCCTCACAGTTACTCTTGGTGGGTGCTGGAACGGGCCCTGCTGTGAAATATTATATCAAGAATTGTAATTACATGCACCTGTTGAACAGGGGCAGAAAAATTGGGCCTGTGGTGGTGGTGTTGCCACAACACTGTAAGCCCTCACAGTTACTCTTGGTGGGCGCAGGAATGGGCCTTGCTGTGAAATATTAGATCAAGAATTGTAATTACATGTCCCTGTTGAACAGGGGCAGAAAAATTGGGCCTTAGGCACTGGTGCTACAACACTGCAACCCCTCACAGATGCTATAGTTGGAGCGCAGGAATGAGCCCTGCTGCAAAGTATTGCATCAAAAATTGTAATTACACGCCCCTGTTAAACAGGGGCAGAAAAATTGGGCCTTGGGCACTGGTGCTGGTGCCACAACACTGCAACCCCTCACAGATATTCTAGTCGGAGAGCAGGAATGAGCCCTGCTGCAAAGTATTGCATCAAAAATTGTAATTACATGCCCCTGTTAAACAGGGGCTGAAAAAATTGGGCCTTAGGCACTGGTGCTGGTGCCACAACACTGCAACCCCTCACAAATACTTTAGTTGAGCGCAGCAACGAACCCTCCTTGCAAAATATTGCATCAAAAATTGTAATTACACACCCCTGTTAAACAGGGGCTGAAAAATTGGGCCTTAGCCACTGGTGGCGGCGCCCAGAACCAAAAAAATTCTTACAAGCTATCAGCATGATCATTGAGGAGGAAGAGAATAGTCACTCAGCATAACAGGATAGTCACTCAGCACCAGCACAGGCAGTCTTGAAGGGATCTGACATTTCAAACAAAATTATTCGGTTACATCAGCATCAGGTGCTTGATAGCTGGTGGTGATCCAAGACTGATTCATTTTTATGAAGGTCAGTCGACCGACCGAGTCGGTGGACAGGCGCACCCTGTGATCGGTTACAAAACCTCCAGCAGCACTGAATGTGCATTCCAAAAGGACGCTGGATGCAGAACAGGCCAGTAGCTCAATTGCATACTGTGCAAGCTCTGGCCAGTGATCCATCTTCAAGACCCAGTAACCCAGAGGATTTTTAGTGGGAAAGGTGTCAAAGTCAGATCTTGCCCCTAGGTATTCATGCGCCATGTAAAACAGACGCTGGCGATAGTTGCTGGAACCGATCATACCTTGGGGCTATGGACTAAAAAATTGTCTGAACGCATCGGTCAGACGGCCACCTTCTCCACCGCTCCTTCTTTGACTGACCGAAGCCTCAGCAACACATTGTCCAGGAACAGGAGTTTGTAACCTCCCAGTCTCTGGGAATGCGTTGCACAGACCTTTCTGCAAGGCCCCCCGAAGATGTTTCATCCTCTGCTCCCTCTGCGACGGCAAGATAAGGTCCGCAACCTTACCCTTGTAACGTGGATCAGGGAGGTTTGCCAGCCAGTAACGATTCCTCTCCTTGATACCACGAATACGAGGATCCTTCCGTAGGCTTTGCAGGATCAGGGAGGCCATGCAGCATAGGTTTGCTGAGGCATTCGGTCCGGAGTCCCCTGGGTCACTAAGGACGACATGATCCGCAGCCACCTCCTCCCAGCCACGTACAAGTCCATGGGTTTCTTGGGACTGTAAATGATCCCTTAAAGACTGCTGCTGATGCTGAGTGCCAGGCTCCACCTCCATGCTGACACAATCATCCTCCTCCTCCTCTTCCTGTGTGATCGTCGGGCACGCAGGAACACTGTTTGGATAAAGGGGGCCTTGAGAGGTAAGGAAGTCCTCCTCTTCCTGCCTCTGTTCTGCCTCAAGTGCCCTGTCCATTATTCCACGCAGCGTGTGCTCCTACAGGTGGACAAAGGGGGACAGTGTCACTGATGCATGCACTGTCACTGCTCACCATCCTCGTGGCCTCCTCAAATGGTGACAGAACAGTGCATGCATCCCTGATCATGGCCCACTGGCGTGGGGAAAAAAAACAAGCTCCCCTGACCCTGTCCTGGTGCCATAGTCGCACAGGTACTCATTGATGGCCCTCTTCTGCGTGTGCAGCCGCTGCAGCATGGCCAACGTTGAGTTCCACCTGGTGGGCATGTCACAGATTAGGCGGTTCTTGGGCAGGTTAAATTCCTTTTGGAGGTCAGCCAGCCGGGCACTGGCATTACATGACTGGCGGAAATGCACACAGACTTTCCTGTAAGCCCGGGTACCTTCCCAAGAACTGCTGCACCACCAGGTTAAGGACGTGACCCAAACAGGGCACATAGGTCAGTTGTCCCTGTCGGAGGGCAGAGAGGAGGTTGGTGCCATTGTCGCAAATCACCATACCTGCCTTAAGCTGGCATGGCGTCAACCACCTCTGAACCTGCCCCTGCAGAGCTGACAGAATCTCTGCCCCATTGTGGCTCCTGTCCCCCAAACACACCAGCTCAAGCACCGCATGGCATCTTTTGGCCTGCGTACTTGCGTAGCCCCTTGAACGCCTATGGAGCACCGCTGGTTCCGAGGACAAAGCACAGGAAGAGGCCATGTCTGGGCTCACGTTATTGCCTTCCTCTAGCTGAGTACCATCATCAGAGCCTTCAAAACGCTGGGCATCCTCCTGGAGCATGTACCCAACGCTGTGGTCAAACAGTTCGGGGTCTCCTCAGGAGGACATGGTGGGGCTAGGGAAGGAGTGACTGATGCCATTAAGCTGAGGGAAGAGGCCGCATTGGCAGCTACTTTGCCAGACAACGTACCCTGAGCCTGGGTGAGAGAGGATGAGGAGGATGAGGACGGCTTGGTCATCCACTCTACCAAGTCTTCTGCATGTTGCGGCTCAACATGACCAGCTGCCGAAAAAAGGCCAAGCGTGTCCCACGGCCACGTGCTGATGAGGATGCACCGTGTCCATGACCAGCACTGTTGCCTCTAGACACAGAGCCTGCTTGCCCTCCTTTATTGGCTTGTGGCTGTCTGCCTCTCCTTGTTGGCCTTCCAGACATACTGCAGTGAGATGTAGCTGCACAAAACTGGAATGTTTATATATATATATATATATATATATATATATATATATATATATATATATATATATATATATATATATATACATACTGATTATACAGCAGCTAGCAGAATGCCTGCCTGTGGTATTAATAGGATCAGAAGAAGAACACCAGCACTTTCTTCAGGTAGCTATACTGTAGGTGCAACTGTGCAGGGTACACAGTACACTAACTGTAAATACTTCAAGAGCCTGCCTGTGCTATTAATAGGATCAGAAGAAGCACACAAGCACTTGTCTTCAGGTAGCTATAGGTGCAACTGTGCAGGGTACACAGTACACTAACTGTAAATACTTCAAGAGCCTGCCTGTGCTATTAATAGGATCAGAAGAAGAACACAAGCACTTGTCTTCAGGTAGCTATACTGTTGGTGCAACTGTGCAAGGTACATAGTACACTAACTGTAAATTCTGACTGTGTATAGGCTCCATCACACATTTTCCATTGGAATTTCCGACACACAAAGTTTGAGAGCTTGCTATAAAATTTTCCGACAACAAAATCCGTTGTCGGAAGTTCCGATCGTGTGTACACAAATCCAACGCACAAAGTGCCACACATGCTCAGAATAAATTAAGAGACGAAAGCTATTGGCTACTGCCCCATTTATAGTCCCAACGTACGTGTTTTACGTTACCGCGTTCAAAACGATCGGATTTTCCGACAACTTTGTGTGACCGTGTGTATGCAAGAAAAGTTTGAGCCAACATCCGTCGGAAAAAAATCCATCTATTTTGTTGTTGGAATGTCCGATCAATGTCCGACCGTGTGTACGAGGCATTACAGTAAAGAACCCTTTATGTAGTTTAAGGTTAAACCTGTTTTCTTCTAAATTTAATGAGTGGCCACGTGTCTTGTTAAACTCCCTTCTGTGAAAAAGTTTTATCCCTATTGTGGGGTCAGCAGTACGATATTCGTATATTGAAAACATATCCCCTCTCAAGCGTCTCTTCTCCAGAAAGAATACGTTCAGTGGGTTAAACCCACAAGTGCTTTTTTACCACTACTATTCCTTTATATTGGCTTTTGGAATTTACAAATGCAGCAATTTAGAATATGGATGAAAGGTTTATCGCTGGAAAACACTTTTTCATAGATAAAAAGTGTATTTTATAAACAACTATATAGATCAGACCAAAATGCGGGACAAATCAGGAAGAATGAGGGACAGAGGGACATTGCTCAAAATCAGGGACAGTCCCTCAAAATCAGGGACAGTTGGGAGCTATGGTATTAATAATAAGAAAACTTCATATTGTCCTCTTAGGAATGGTCAAAAAGCCAAAATACTCAGAGAATGAAAGTTTTAACCGGTCATGGGCATTGAACCTGCTATAAAAACCTAATTTAAATACTTGGGGTGTATGTAGTACACCTGGCTACAACCCTTCTCCTCCCAGCAGCTCTCCAGTCTCATTTACTGACAATTACCATCTGTCATTTAGACAATGATAAAGAGCGTCCTCAGCTAACATGTCTCCACCAAATTACACACCCTGATGCATTTTGCCCTACCCACCAGGGATCCAATAATTAGGCCCTGGTGGGCAGGGCAAAATGCATCAGGGTGGGTGGTTGGGTGGAGACATGTAAGCTGAGGCCACTCTTTATTGTTTATTCCCCTGGGCTGGTCGGGAGTAGTGGCGATCCTTTCCTCTTTGCATTCGTCAGAGTGCGCCATATGTTTTGTACACACTGCAGAGGTCTCCCTCATATTTTCTCTTCTGGTCGACTGTTTTAGCCTGTAGTGTTAGGCTATTTTCTCTATTGGTTGAATGTTCTTTAACTACTTGACCTCTGGAAGATTTACCCCCCTTCATGACCAAGCCATTTTTTGCTACACGGCACTGTGGTACTTTAACTGAGAATTGCGCGGACAAGCAAAGCTGTACGTAAATGAAATTTATGTCCTTTTTATCCCACAACAAAAGGTTTCTTTTTGGTGGTATTTGATCACAGCTGTTTTTTTTTATTTTTTGCACTATAAACTAAAAAAGGCCAATAATTTTGATTAAAAAAAAATTGATATATATATTTTTTACTTTCTGCTATAATACATATACAATAAAAAAAATTTAAAAATCTAATTTCTTCATAAATTTAGGTCAATATGTGTTCTGCTACATATTTTTGGTAAAAGAATCCCAATAAGCGTGTATTGATTGGTTTCCGCGAAAGTTATAGCGTCTACAAACTATGGTGTGTGTGTATATATACTAGAATTTTTTTTTATACATATACTAGTAATGGCAGCGATCAGCGACTTATAGCGGGACTGCAATATAGATATCTGACACTAACTGACACTTTGTGGGAACCAGTGACACTAATACAGTGATCAGTGCTAAAAATATGCACTGTCACTGTACTATTGACACTGGCTGGGACAGGGTTAAACATCTAGAGCGATCAAAGGATTAAATGTGTGCTTAACCAGTGTTTTTGTGTACTATGTGTGCTGCTTTCACTGAAAAATCGATCACATCCCCGCTGTCAGGACATATGTAAACAATGCAGAGCTCCTTCCAGCCTCTCTCCTCCATCGGCGGGTGCCGGTGGACATCCATTGGCCAGCATCTCTGATCGGCTTCTGCTGTGACAATCACATCAGAAGCGGCGTGCTCCCCCTATGCTGAGATGCAGAATCATACATGTATGATTCATAGCAAGGTCCATAAAAACATGGATGAGCGAGTTTGGGATAGGGGACCTTGACTTGCCTGCACCTCAACCCCATAGAACACCTTTGGGATGAATTAGCGTGGAGACTGCAAACCAGGCCTTCTCATCCACATCAGTGCCTGACCTCACAAATGCGCTTCTGGAAGAATGGTAAAACATTCCCATAGACACACTCCTAAACCTTGTGTACAGCCTTCCCAGAAGAGTTGAAGCTGTTATAGCTGCAAAGGGTGGACCAACTCTATATTGGACCCTTCGGATTAAGACTGGGATGCCATTAAAGTTTATATATGTTTAAAGGCAGGCGTCACAATACTTTTGGTAATATAGTGTATATACGTGATTCTGCACAGAACGGCCGCCCTGTAGCAGTAAATCTGCTATGGGGCAGTCGGCAAGTGGTTAACAATTGGGGAGTAAATGTTCTTAACCACTTGCTACCCGCCCACCGTCATATGATGGCGGGACGGTGCAGCTGTTATCCTGGACCGCCGTCATATGACGTGACGGCCTTCCAGGCCCCCCGCCGCGTCACTCGGGTCCCGGTGCGCATGCCCGGCGATGTCCGCCGGGCACCCGCGATTGCCTGGTAACTGAGCAGGACCGTGGATCTGTGTGTGTAAACACACAGATCCACGTCCAGTCAGGTGGGAGGAGTCCGATGGTATGTTCCTTGTACAGAGGAACACCGATCGGTCTCCTCCCCTTGTGAGTCCCCTCCCCCCACAGTTAGAATCACTCCCTAGGAACATAATTAACCCTACAGCGCCCCCTCCTGGTTAACCCCTTCATTGCCAGTCACATTTACAGTGCCTTGCAAAAGTATTCGGCCCCCTTGAACTTTTCAACCTTTTGCCACATTTCAGGCTTCAAACATAAAGATATAAAATTTTAATTTTTTGTGAAGAATCACCAACAAGTGGGACACAATTGTGAAGTGGAACGAAATCTATTGGATATTTTAAACTTTTTTAGCAAAAAAAAACCTGAAAAGTGGTGCGTGCAAAATTATTCGGCCCCTTTACTTTCAGTGCAGAAAACTCACTCCAGAAGTTCAGCGAGGATCTCTGAATGATCCAATGTTGTCCTAAATGACTGATGGTGATAAATAGAATCCACCTGTGTGTAATCAAGTCTCTGTATAAATGCACCTGCTCTGTGATAGTCTCAGGGTTCTGTTGAAAGCGCAGAGAGCATCATGAAGACCAAGGAACACACCAGGCAGGTCCATAATACTGTTGTGGAGAAGTTTAAAGCCGGATTTGGATACAAAAAGATTTCCCAAGCTTTAAACATCCCAAGGAGCACTGTGCAAGCGATCATTTTGAAATGGAAGGAGTATCAGACCACTGCAAATCTACCAAGACCTGGCTGTCCCTCTAAACTTTCAGCTCAGACGAGGAGAAGACTGATCAGAGATGCAGCCAAGAGGCCCATGATCACTCTGGATGAACTGCAGAGAACTACAGCTGAGGTGGGAGAGTCTGTCCATAGGACAACAATCAGTCGTACACTGCACAAATCTGGCCTTTATGGAAGAGTGGCAAGAAGAAAGCCATTTCTCAAAGATATCCATAAAAAGTCTTGTCTAAAGTTTGCCACAAGCCACCTGGGAGACACACCAAACATGTGGAAGAAGGTGCTCTGGTCCGATGAAACCAAAATCCAACTTTTTGGCCACAATGCAAAACGATATGTTTGGCGTAAAAGCAACACAGCTCATCACACTCAACACACCATCCCCACTGTCAAACATGGTGGTGGCAGCATCATGGTTTGGGCCTGCTTTTCTTCAGCAGGGACAGGGAAGATGGTTAAAATTGAGGGGAAGATGGATGCAGCCAATTACAGGACCATTCTGGATGAAAACCTGTTGGAGTCTGCAAAAGACCTGAAACTGGGACGGAGATTTATCTTCCAACAAGACAATGATCCTAAACATACAGCAAAATCTACAAAGGAATGGTTCACAAATAAACGTATCCAGGTGTTAGAATGGCCAAGTCAAAGTCCAGACCTGAATCCAATCGAGAATTTGTGGAAAGAGCTGAAAACTGCTGTTCACAAACGCTCTCCATCCAACCTCACTGAGCTCGAGCTGTTTTGCAAGGAACAATGGGCAAGAATTTCAGTCTCTCAATGTGCAAAACTGATAGAGACATACCCCAAGCGACTTGCAGCTGTAATCGCAGCAAAAGGTGGCTCTACAAAGTATTAACGCAAGGGGGCCGAATAATTTTGCACGCCCCACTTTTCATTTTTTTATTAGTTAAAAAAGTTTCAACAATCCAATAGATTTCGTTCCACTTCACAATTGTGTCCCACTTGTTGGTGATTCTTCACAAAAAATAAAAATTTTATATCTTTATGTTTGAAGCCTGAAATGTGGCCAAAGGGTGAAAAGTTCAAGGGGGCCGAATACTTTCGCAAGGCACTGTATACAGTAATCAATGCATTTTTATAGCACGGATTGCTGTATAAATGTGAATGGTCCCAAAAATGTGTCAAAATTGTCCAATGTGTCCGCCGCAATATTGCAGTCACGATAAAAATTGCAGATCTCCGCCATTACTAGTAAAAAAAAAATAAAAATGCTATAAATCTATCCCCTTATTTTGTAGATGCTATAGCTTTTGCGCAAACCAATAAATATACGCTTATTGCAATATTTTTTACCAAAAATATGTAGAAGAATACGTATCGGCCTAAACTGAGGAAAAAATTTGTTTTTTACAAAAAAAAATTAGATATTTATTATAGCAAAAAGTAAAAAATATTGTGTTTTTGTGTTTTTTTCAAACTTGTCACTCTTGTTTTGTTTATAGCGCAAGAAATAAAAACTGTAGAGGTGATCAAATACCACCAAAAGAAAGCGCTATTAGTGTTGAAAAAATGAAAACAATTTCATTTGGTTACAGTGTTGCATGACCGCACAAATGCTATTCAAAATGCGACAGCGCTGAAAACTGAAAATTGGCTTGGGCAGGAAGGGGGTGAAAATGCCCTGTATGGAAGTGGTTAAAGTGATTATAAAGCTTTGTATTTTTTTTTTTTATTATTAAAATATTAAACATCTCATACTTACCTGGTCTATGCAATGGTTTTGCACAAAGCAGCCTTGATCCTCTTCTTCTTAGATCCTTCGCCGTCGCTCTTGGCTCCTCCTTTTTAGCGAGTGCCCACCATAGGGAGCTGCTTTCTATAAGGGCATGTCTATAGACACAGATAGGGTTGTTGGGGCCTGCCACCCTCCCTCTTCACAGAATTTGATTGACAGTAGTGTAAGACAATGGCTCCCACTGCTATTAATCTGCCCAGTGAGGAGGGAGAGAAAGTAGAGAGCTGGTAGGTACCTTATCATATGGGGGGTCAGATCAAAAGTTTTTAGTAGAGTACAGGTTCACTTTAAAACTCATTATGATACAATGTAAATGTAAGGTGTCTTTTTTATATATATATATATATATTTTTTTTTTTTAATTTATTTTTATTTTTTTATTTTTTTTATGTTAATAGTCTTTGCATTTATTTGCAGACATCTGCAGTGTTTTAATCTGAATGTGTATTTTTGTTACAGTGACAGAGCGGAGTGTCAGCAAGATTCTTTTTCTGAAAACAAGGACAGTGCGATTACAGGCAGCTGGTTCCTTGGTCTCCAATGGACCTCTTGGTAATGTACAATAAATTTTAATTAGTGGCCTTCGAGACTTGTATTCAATAAACACACACAAAAAAACAAAATTTTATGTGTTATATAGGTTTGGTCAATTTCTGGAATTTGCTGCATGGAGGGAAACTGACTGCAAGCTTCAAACCAGTAAGTGTTGGTCTGATTCTGTGCAAGCCATTCCACTGAAAAACATGAAACTATAATAAATACATATATACAAATATTTTCAGTGAATACAATTTTAAATAAATTGAAATTTTGATCTGTCTTACCTCTATGGATTGTTCTTTTTCATTCTTTAGTCTAAAGCTGGGACGCAGATCAGCAGTCTTGCTGTAAATAAAGACAATTCACTGTTGTTTGTAGGAGATTATATTGGATACATTTATACTTATGACATTAAAGACTATTCTATATACGGGCCTGAGCAAGATCGTCCAATGAGTAAGTTTAACTTTTTTTTAATATCTTTAAAATACCTTAGATGTGAATACATTTTAATAACCCGCACTGTTCAACAGAAAGCAATGGCCAATATCTTAAGTATTCATATAAAAAATTCACATGACTGAATTTTACTTCTTGAATGGGATCTAGATGTAGAAGAATTTTTAACCACTTGACGACCGCTCACTGTATATGTACGTCATTTTTTTGAAGATGGATATCTCGGTAACGGCAGCAGCTGCTGCCACAACCGAGGTATCCATCTTTACAGTGAGCGGTTCTGTACACGATAACGGTGGTCTCTGCGGCGGGTTCGCCGCGAGATCACCGTTATCGGCGGCGGGAGAGGTGCCACCCCCCCTCCCGCCGCTCTCCCGCGCCCTCCGCCGCTTACCGGAGCCGTCGGTAGCGGCGGAGGAGATCGGGACCTGTCACTGCCGAGGTACTGAGACGAGTGAGGCCAAGATGGCCCCCACCCGTCTCTGTACCACGTGATGGCCGGAGCGACGTCGTTATGACGGCTCCGCCCACTTCTCTTAAAGGCACAATTTTTTGTGTCATTTTTTTAAACAACTTTTTTTTTTTTTTTTTGCATTTTAGTGTAAATATGAGATCTGAGGACTTTTTGACCCCAGATCTCATATTTAAGAGGACCTGTCATGTTTTTTTCTATTACAAGGGATGTTTACATTCCTTGTAATAGGAATAAAAGTGATCCAAAATTTTTTTTTTTTAAAACAGTGAAAAAATAAATAAAATAAAGTAAAATAAATAATAATAAAAAAAAAAAATTTTTTTAAAGCGCCCTGTCCCGACGAGCTCGCGCGCAGAAGCGAACGCATACGTGAGTAGCGCCCGCATATGAAAACGGTGGTCAAACCACACATGTGAGGTATCGCCGCGACCGGTAGAGCGAGAGCAATAATTCTAGCCCTAGACTTCCTCTGTAACACAAAACATGCAACCTGTAGAATTTTTTAAACGTCGCCTATGGAGATTTTTAAGGGTAAAAGTTTGACGCTATTCCACGAGCGGGCGCAATTTTGAAGCGTGACATGTTGGGTATCAATTTACTTGGCGTAACATTATATTTCACAATATAAAAAAAAATTGGGCTAACTTTACTGTTGTCTTATTTTTTTATTCAAAAAAGTGAATTTTTTCCAAAAAAAGTGCGCTTATAAGACCGCTGCGCAAATACTGTGCAAAAAAAAGTATTGCAATGACCGCCATTTTATTCTCTAGGGTGAAAAAAACCCATATATAATGTTTGGGGGTTCTAAGTAATTTTCTAGCAAAAAAAACTGTTTTAAACATGTAAACACCTAAAATCCAAAACGAGGCTGGTCCTTAAGTGGTTGTTAAAGAATAACATTCATGTATATTTGAGATCGAAATGTGTCCTTTTATATTAGGAAAGTAGGACAACAGCAGGTGGAGCTCCAGGTTCCTTTTCATATATTTATGGGTCTATTCTTAGCTTCTCTGTTGCAAAAAAGCCTACTGTTCACTGAACCCAACAGCTCAAGCTTACATCAGCACACCCAGTTGCTCTTACCTCATCCTTTCTACTGTGTTAAGGATTTGGAATGTGTTTTGTTTAGGTTCCTTGATTTTAATGAAGGACACCTGAATCTTATATTAAAAAAGGGTTTGTCTTTTTTACAGATAGGGTTTACATAAATTCTATTTACAAAGGAAAGGAAAGAAGGTTTTAGGGGACAAAGGTATCAAAAGAAAGAGAAGAGGCGGTCTACCATCTAGGCTAGCAATACTCTTTCCTCGTACAGGCAGTCCCTGAGTTATGAACACCCGAGTTACGAACGACTCCTACTTACGAACAGACCTCAATGCCGGCCGCTTGTGCTCCACGCTGGTCCTGGATACCTCCGAGCAGCTATCTTGTAGCGCCGAACACATCCCACACTGCAGTACTACATGTAGTGCATGCCCAGAAGCGCCCGGAACATCCCACATCCCTGCACAGGCTGAAGTTACACTTAAAAATGCACTGTTCCGACTTGTACACAAATTCCACTTAAGAACAAACCTACAGTCCCTATTGTGTTTGTAACCCGTGGACTGCCTGTACAACTCTTATGCACAAGAGGCCTCTGTCTGTTCTTGGAAAACTCCCATCAGATGGGTTGCAGCAAATTGTAATTCTATGCTTGCAGGATCAAGGAGGACTGCAAAAATGCAGCAACAATGAACAGGTGCGGGAAGTAAAATCCCCTAGGGAGTTATACTGGCTAATATGCAGCCCTCGGCACTCAGGTATTCCTTCATGGGAAGACCAATTAGTGTCACTGCTTAGCAGATCTTTCATGGCTGTTTTATGATCCTAATCTGCCCTAATACAAAGCTACTTGTAGTCTTCTTTTCAGGAGGCATATGTTAGTTTTATATCAAAGTTGCTGAGATCAATTTTATCACCTCCAATATAGGTTCTCTGGAGGAATATTTAATCAAGGAGAGAGAGTATGAAGGGTAACAGCTCCTGCTGCACTTTCTCTTAAAAAAAACAAATAATGTTTTGTAACACCAGTGTCGTGGGTGCATCTTATATTAAATGTTTTTTTTTTTTTAAATAAATATTTTAAACACAAACTAAAAAAAAAAAAAAAAAGTACAATTTGTAAACTTGAAAGAAAGATACAACAGGCCTAAACATTATAGTTTCTTTTTAAAGAGACCCTGTCAGGACTCTTCCTGTGAGAGAAGATGTAATAGCTTCACCTCTGTGGCAGCCTGTGTTACCTTACTTCCCTACTTTTACCTACTTGAGTTCCCTGACATGGCAGTGTGAATTCATATGTATTTTCAAATGTATGCAACACAAACCTGAGATTTAACATTATTTAACCTAGTTTTTAACCGTAACCACTTGCCGACCGTGTCACGCAGATATACTGCGGCACAATGGCACTCCTGGGGGAAATCCGGTATGGGTACGTCCTACCAGCTTTCAGCCACCAGAGGGTACGTGCGTTGGTGGGCACGATTGCTGCCAGCCACGTGCGATCACGTACACGAGCACCACCACGGGGATTTGTGTGTGTAAACACACAAATCCCTGTGCTGTCAGAGGAGAGGAGCCATATAGTTTCTTCCTTCTAAGTAGGAAAAACAATATGGCTCCTCTCCTAGTCACTCCCATCCCCACACAGTTAGAACATGCTGAGGGAACACACATTTAACCCCTTGATCGCCCCCTAGTGTTAACCCCTTCCCTGCCAGTGACATTTACACAGTAATCAGTGCATTTGTATAGCACTGATCTCTATATAAATGCCAATGGCCCCAAAAAAGTGTCAAAAGTCTCCTATCTGTCCGTCACAATTTTGCAGTACCACTAAAAATCGCAGATCAACGACATTACTAGTAAAAAAAAAAAAAAATGCCATAAATCTTTCCCATAGTTTGCAGACACTATAATTTTTGCGCAAACCAATCAATATAAGCTTATTTTTTTTTTACCAAAAATATATAGAAGAATATATATTGGCCTAAACTGATGAAGATTTTTTTTTTAAATATTTATTATAGCAAAAAGTAAAAAAAATTTTTTTTTTTTAAATTGTCGCTCTTTTTTTTTATAGCGCAAAAAATAAAAACCGCAGGGCTGATCAAAAACAACCAAAAGGGAGCTCTAATTGTGGGAAAAAAAGGGCACAAATTTAGTTTGGGTACAGCGTCGAATGACTGCACAATTGTCAGTTAAAACGACGCAGTGCCAAATTGTAAAAAGTGCTCCTGTCAGGAAGGGGGTAAAATTTTCCGGGGCTGAAATGGTTAAGATGTTGAGAATGTTCTTTGTGCTGACTACGTGGAAAGTGTACGGGGCACATTTTGTATTCCTTTGTACATTGCCCTGCCCACGCGTACCTTTCCTTTGTTGCTAGTTTTAAATTAATCCAAGCAGCTAACATTCTTGGTTTGTCTGTAGTTGGTCCTCCATATAGTCTGATGCAGAATCTAGCAAGGGACTATGCAGTATATGTTGCATGCTTTACCTACCGTATTTATCGGCGTATAACATGCACAGGTGTATAACACGCACGTTAACTTTACGAGGGAAGTTTCAGGGGAAAAAAATTACATTTTAAATAAGGAACTTTGAAGCAAAATATGGGTCAGTGCCCATCTGCAGTCTCACCATTGCCACCAATGCAGCCCCATCAATGGCCATCTGCAGTCTCACAAGTGCCATCAATGCAACCTCATCAGTCCACATCAATGCAGCAGCCTCACCATTGCCATCAATGCAGCAGCCTCACCATTGCCATCAGTGCAGCCTGATTGATGCCCATTTGCAGCCTAGAGGGGACATGGAGGGGGGCGGGACGAGCGCCGAAAGATTATATACAGTGAGAATCTCCTATGATAGACAGAACAGTGGTCCAATGGTGGCCCAGGAGACGGGACTTCCTATTACAGAGGCCGCCAAGTAAACAGGAGATTCTCACTGTATGTAATCTGACAGCGCTCATCCCGCCCCCCTCCCTGTCCCCTCCGAGGCATCTAAAATTGAAGTATTGGCGTATAACACGCACATACTATTGCACCCAATTTTTAGGGTGAAAAAGTGAGTGTTATACGCCAATAAATACAGTATTTAATGTCAAACTAATGCATAATAGTTACATGTTTTCTTTTGCAGCTGTATGTCACTGGAGAGCACATGTGGACATGATCACAGAGTGAGTACTGTATACTTTGCTTCTTTTAATAGATCTGTATATCTTACGAAAAACAAAATGGTCTACATAAATGCTATGGGTCAGTTATGAAAAGGCAGAATTGTTGCACATATAAATCAGTCATACTCCAGTCCTACATTTTATCTTCTGCAGGTTAGAAACTGAAGCGAGGCACTCCATCTAGCAAAATCCATTTTTTCTAGAAAGATATACCATCTTTCCACCTATACATACATATACCATGGAGAAGCCTTCTACCTTCAAGATTGAAAAATAGGGAGATTTCGGGTTTGATTTTCTAAATGCAAATAGGCTGTTCATTTTGCAAGGAACTATGCCCCAGAGTTAGTGAATGTGATGAAGTTTCACTGTGCAAATAATAGACAATCAAGTGCAAGGAAAATAAAAATAAAAAAACACAATTTTGCTTGCATATGATTGGATGATGGTAGTCAGCAAAGCTTTACGTCATTCACTAAGCTCTGGGGCAAAATCCCTTGCAGAGTACAACTTCCCTTGCAAAGTGAACAGCCTAATTGCCTTTAGTAAAAACCATCCTAACCTCCACAGAATGGGTCCTTTGGAGTCCTTATCCTTGTCTGGCACAAAGAAAATGATACACTTTGACCAAGGTTAAAATATCTAATAAAGATAAATCGTTTTCCTATAGTTTAACTTTTTTATTTTTTTTTTTATTTTTTTTTTAGTATTTTTAGAAAATAATCTAAAAGGATGATCTTGCTTCAAGCAAAAAGCATATTGGAGTGTTACACTTACAGGAGAAGTCCAGCCTGAGCTTTTTAGGCTGTGCTTCTCCTCTGGGTCACAAGAGTGCCATTCGTTTTACATTCCTGTAAACCCACTTTCAGCGGAGAGCGGTCTGAAGTCCGCTCTCCGCTGACGTCCCTGCTATCAGTCAAGGCAGCGCGTCATTCCGACTTAAGAAGTCTGGACCCGCCAGCTACCTTGACTGATGGCAGTCTCATCGTCTCAGCGAGCCGCTCCCCACCCCTCCATAGCTCAGTGCTCCAGTGAGCGTGGAGAAGCAGAGTAGGAGAGATGCTGACTGACAGGCAGCATCTCTCCGCTCGGGGATCTGTGAGAATCGAGCGATCGGCGATGTTCGGTGACTCGGTTCTCAGTGCAGAGACGGCAGGGGACAGCTGCAGCATCGGTCTGATGCAGCATCCACGTAGGTAAGTATGAATCTAAAAAAAAACAAAAAACCCATACTTCTCTTTTAACCACTTAAGGGACCGATCCTCTTTCTGAGATTTGTTGTTTACAAGTTAAAAACATTTTTTTGCTATAAAATTACTTAGAACCCCAACATTATACATTTTTTTCTCTAACACCCTAGAGAATAAAATGGTGGTCATTGCAATACTTAAAATAAAAATGTTATGTCATTAAAAAATATAAATAAAATGTTGCTTTAAGAGCTACGGTCTCCATACCACCCTGCAATGGTATGGAGATGGGTGGAGGCCATCTTCCCCTCACTCGTCTCCATACCAAGCCAGGAAGAAGACCCGATCACCTCTGTCGCTACCGATGGCTCCGGTAAGCGGCGGAGGGCACTGGAGAGCGGCGGGAGGGGGGGCCTTTCCTGCCGCAGATAAAAGTGATCTTGTGGCAAATCCATAGCAGAAACCACTTTTATCGGAAACCGGACTGCTCACTGAAGAAGGGGATACCAGGGTTATGAAAGCTAGCTGCTGCCATAACAGCCGGTCCAGAAGTGGTTAAACAAACATGCAAAGCAGTGTGTGGTAATGCACTTAAGCCTATCAGAAACGCATTTAAATAAATCCAATGTGTCCAAAAAACTTTAAATTGCTGAATGCTGTTTTCTGATTGGCTCTAAGGGCTTACTGCCACAAGGAATGTTGAAACAATTTTGTTAAATGCACCCCCTATTGTTATCAGTATTGTGCATAACAATAGGATTAATCATTTTAGATTTTTCAGAAAACGAAGCTGCATTTTCGAAAATCATTTCCAACATTTGCATGGACTTATAGATGTGATTTGTGCCAACTGATGACTGGGTTGGTGTTGCTCTAATAATAATAATCTTTTTTCTTGGAGTATGTCCATGTATATAATTTTAAAAGTGGGAGACATTTGTGTTCCTTGTCAAAGCAGTCTAGCTCAAAATCTGTTGTAAACACTGCCTACTCAGCTATGCATCAGCTGCCTACTGTTGGCAAATTGAAATTTCACAGTTTCTTTGTGAAAGAGCTGTGATCCTGATTAGTATACTTAAAGTAATTGTAAAATCTTGTTTTCTTTTCTATTAAAATGACAAACATGTTATACTTACCTGCTCTGTTGCAGTGATTTTGCACAGGGCAGCCCGGATCCTCCTCTTCCTGGGTCCCTGGCTAGGGTTTTTGGCCCCTCCCTCCTGTTGAGTGCCTCCACAGCAAGCAGCTTGCTATGGGGGTACCTGAGCCAAACTGCAGCTCCAGGTATCCATTCAGACACGGAGCTGCGGTTCGGCCTCGCCCCTCTCTCTCCTGATTGGCTAACTGAGTTTGACAGCAGTGGGAGCCAATGGCGCTATGTCTCTTAGCCAATCAGGAGGGAGAGTCCCGGATGGCCAAAGCACTCATGGACATCACTGGATAGAGATGGGGCTCAGGTAAATATTGAGGGGACTGCTGCACACAGAAGGCTTTTTATCTTAATGCATAGAATGCATTAAGATAAAAAAACCTTCTGCCTTTACAACCACTTTAAGATTATTGAAGTAATCTATGGGAAGGAAATACAATAAGGGGAATATACTCAGACTGGAGCAGCCAGAGTTTGGAGCAGCTGTGCATGGCAACCAATCAGCCTCTATCCTTCATTTTTATAGGTTAAATGAGCAAGCTGAAGATAGAAGCTGATTGGTTGGCATGTGTAGCTGTTCAACCCCCCCCCCCCCCCCCAATGTGTCCATCGTTATAATCTGGGCAGAAAAAAAAATATTTGCAGCACCAACCTTATTCCTCAACTGCATATACAGTAAATAACATTTGTTAAGTCTGGCGGACCTTAACAATTTGCAGTGGTTACCTTATTCCACGGGCCCCCTCCAAACAGGACAGTTGGGTGATAGTGTGAGAACAGGACAGAGGGGTTGGGTGATAGTGTGAGAACAGAACAGAAGAGTTGGGTGATAGTGGGAGAACAGGGCAGAAGGGTTGGGTGATAGTGTGAGAACAGAAGGGTTGGGTGATAGTGGAAGAACAGGGCAGAAGGGTTGGGTGATAGTGGGAGAACAGGGCAGAAGTATTGGGTGATAGTGTGAGAACAGGACAGAAGGGTTGGGTGATAGTGGGAGAACAGGGAAGAAGGGTTGGGTGATAGTGTGAGAACAGGACAGAAGGGTTAGGTGATAGTGTGAGAACAGGACAGAAGGGTTAGGCAATAGTGTGAGAACAGGACAGAAGGGCTAGGTGATAGTGTGAGAACAGGACAGAAAGGTTGGGTGATAGTGTGAGAACAGGGAAGAAGGGTTGGGTGATATTGTGAGAACAGGACAGAAGGGTTAGGCGATAGTGTGAGAACAGGACAGAAAGGTTGGGTGATAGTATGAGAACAGGGAAGAAGGGTTGGGTGATAGTGTGAGAACAGGACAGAAGGGTTGGGCAATAGTGTGAGAACAGGACAGAAGGGTTGGGTGATAGTGTAAGAACAGGACAGAAGGATTGGGCGATAGTGTGAGAACAGGACAGAAGGGTTGGGTGATAGTGTGAGAACAGGACAGAAGGGTTGGGCGATAGTGTGAGAACAGGACAGAAGGGTTGGGCGATAGTGTGAGAACAGGACAGAAGGGTTGGGCGATAGTGTGAAAACAGGACAGAAGGGTTGGATGATAGTGTGAGAACAGGACAAAAAGGTTGGGTGATAGTGTGAGAACAGGACAGAAAGGTTGGGTGATAGTGTGAGAACAGGACAGAAGGGTTGGGTGATAGTGGGAAAACAGAACAGAAGGGTTGGGTAATATTGGGAGAAGGAGGCTGGATGATATTGGCGAAGGAGGGGCAGGGTGACAGGGAGCTGCCTGACATTGCTGGGTTGGGGGAGATGATGATGCAGGCGGGTAGGATGCACTAAGCAGCAACTACAGAAATGCTGCCAGCCAGCCTGAATGATGGTAGTAGCGCTTCCTCCGTACATGTTCCTTGGCCTAATCACAGTGCCAGAGATTCTGCAACATCAGATGATAACTTAGGAGCAGGCTGGTTGTGGTGCTCGGGGGCAGGCTGCTGCTGTTGTGCTATCCCCAGTGTCCTGCTGACTCTCCCCCTTCAAGTAAGTGGCTGGAGGGAGTACATGTTCTCTGGGAACTGATAGGGGAACAGCAAGGCTTTGTGGGAGGAGGGCTGTAGGGGGCTGCTGAAAATTGAAAGACAGGCAAATCTGATCGGAGGGAGTAACTAATCAGGAGGTTGCATTGGAATGTTTTTACAATCTGATAGGCCTGCAGAGAGGAGGAGGAATTAGAAGAACTACTGGTGGCAGAATCCCCCATGGGCAAAACAAAATTATGACTAAGGCATTATCCTAAATATAATGGTAAACTGTGCAGGGAAAACAAAACTCTAACCTAGCTTTTATATTATTAAGGATGGCTGTAAATTTAGATCCTTATACTTGCACAAAGTTTTATATCACCTCTTTTATATAACCTTTTGTGCTGTGGATGCAATGGTTTATATAAGCTCATATGCCATATGTTTCATAATAATTTATTTCTCAGGTTGGAAGTGATAGATGAAGATAAAGTAGTCTTGTCATCATCCTTAGACTGCGCAGTAAGGCTCTGGAGCCTGAATGGAGAATTTATAGGTAAATGGGTTTTGGTTATCTATATACATTACTATGTGTATAATATAAAATATTGATATATATATATATATATATATATATATATATATATATATATATATATATATACAGTAGATCAGTCATGTTCTTCATGACTCTTCATGAGATTTAGTAACTGTTATTCTGTGCTGTTCTCTATTAAAATGAAACTGAACCCTCTTATCCTTTACAGTCAGGGAATTGCTATCTTAACCTAGTGAATGATGATTATGAGGAATGACATTGCTAACGGGGCTATTGATGGGATGAACTCTTTTTGGCTGGAGTTTTAAATTGGTGAAGCAAACAGGAAATGAATTGTGGGTGTATGCTTTAGGTCCCCTATTGTTAAGTAGGAGGAAGAGACCAATCTACTTTCACAGTCAGACATGGAGGGGAGGGGCAGTATTTTAATCATGGAGGACTTCAGCTATCCTGATATTGAGTGGGTAGACAGAACTACGCACTAAACTAAGGCTTGCCTTTTTTTGAAGGAGATGGAGGACAATTTCATGACTAGAAATAATGCTCTGCTGAACCTACTAATTTCAAACAACACAGAACTGATTACAGATGTGGAAGTAGGCATAATTTAAGAAATAATGATCACAGAGTATTTACATTTGCCATATATTACAGGAAAAGGAGATATGAATATAAGACAAGAACACACAATTTCAATAGAGCCAACTTTACTAAGCTGTGCTCCATAATACATCACACTAAGAGCCCTTTCACACTAACTGCACGGTCGCAACAGTGGTAAAGCATCGCTAGTTTTAGCGGCACTTTACCTTCATTTTAGCGGCACTTTACCATCGTTTTAGCAGTGCTTTTCGGTAGCTAGCGGGTGCAATTAACCCCCTCTAGCGGCAGAGGAAAGGGTTAAATGCGCCCGAAAAGCGCCACTGCCGAAGCGCTTTGCAGGTGCTTCGGCAGCGGTGCCCATTCATTTCAATGGGCAGGGGCGGTAGAGGAGCGGTGTATACAGCACTCCTAAACCGCTCCAAAGATGCTGCTTGCAGGACTTTTTCTAACGTCCTGCAAGCGCACCGCCCCAATGTGAAAGCACTCAGGCTTTCTCACTGGGGCTGCAGGGGAGGCATTTTTCAGGTACTATTTTTAGCCCTTTAGCACCTGAAAAACATCTCCAATGTGAAAGGGGTCTTAATGGGATCAAATTAAAACAAAGAACAAGCAAGAAAAGTGGGAGTGCTTTAAAATGGAGCTCCAGGCTCATTCAGAAAAAAATGAAAAGTCAGCAGCTACAGATACTTATACAGATACAGATTTATATTAGGACACTTACTTGTCCACGAATTCAGCGGCGTCTTTACCTGGCCTGATTTTTTAATCGGCTCTCGGGTGCTGCCACTGCCATCTCAGCTAAGGGGAGCCATCAATGAAGCCTTGCGGCTTCACAGCTGATTTGCTACTGCCCATGCATGAAGCGTGCTGATCTTTGTGAATGACCCAGCGGTGGGGGGAAGGAGAAGGGGGCCTCGGAGTTTACCCCAGAATAGTTAGCTGGAAGTGGGAGCGGGTACCCGTCAAAACCAGAAAGAGACAAACAAGTGGAGTTTCCCCTTTTGGGTGGTGCTCCACTTTACTGACATGGCATTACTCAGTACGTTCCAATGGGCAACAAATATAAAAGAACAAAGGTTAAACAAACCTGGGTGGCTAATTTCCAACATAAAAAGACTTATTTATGAGAAAAAAATGTCCTTTATACATTTAAGGCAGAAAGATCAGCACTGGCATTCCAAAACTACAGGTAATGCAATAAGAAATTCAAGCGAGCGATAAGGGCAGCTAAAATAGATTGCGAGTGACACATTGTTGAGGATAATATAAAGAATACCCAAACATTTTTCAAATATACTAATAGTAAAAAGGCTGGGGCAGAACATATTGGCCCCACCATGGATGATCAGGGAAATTTGATAATAAGTGACAGGGTGAAGGCAACTGTATTAAATACATTCTTCTCCCCCACTATTACCCTATTCATCCACTATTTTCCCAGTCATCCACTCACTTCACGCTTTTCATCTCCATAAGTGGAAAGTTCTGTAATGCATTGAGGTGAACTGAGCAGGGTTGGTAACACTTGAGGAAATTTGTACAACAGGATCAACATTTTTTGCACTTATCATACAGATATAACAAAATGTTTAATTTTTAGAGTTCATGTTATATTAGAGACTCTGCAAATCCTTTTGTTGAACTCAAAACCAAAGTTCATTGACATATAGTATATAGGCATAGATAATGTGGCTGAGCTCATAGTTTCAGCTATTAAAATGTTTCAAACAATATAAAACCACTTAGCAGAAGCAAGGAAATAACATCTCAGGTCAGCCAATGACCTAACGAAAAACTTAAGACTGGAACAGACATAAAATGTGAAAAGCAACAACTGCCGCAATGGAAAAATCAGAGGGTCGGTATCAGTAATAGCTATAACATGGATGCTTTAAATCCATGGTAATAAAATAAGAATAAATCCTGGAACAAGATGCAAACTATCTCTCACCAATTGTAATCCTTCTCTAACCAATCCTACATTTTATTTTGTAATGCTTTAAAATACACTTTGCGATTTTATCCCGTTTAATTGTAATTTTGGATCCCTCCTATTCTAGTTATTTTTACGCTAGCCATTGCACAAAACTAAATTAAAGCGGACCTTGAGTCATTTTTTCAACTTTCCATGTATTAAATCTTCTGCCCTTGTTGTTTTAACTTTGGATAGTAAAACATATTTTTTTTTCACCAGTAATTACCTTATACAGCCCACTTCCTGTTTCTTGTCTTGAAAAAAGCCTAGGCGTATGGCATCATGCACAGCTCTCTCACTCTCGTGAGAGTTTGCCAGGAAGGGAGGGGGGTGAGTTTTAAGAGGGCCAATAAGAGCTGCAGAGCTGGAGGTATGCCTCTGTGTGTCTGTCTAAATCCAGCAAGTGAACAGGCAGCAGCTTCAGCTGCCCACAGTTAACATGGATGCATCCAGACTCAGTGGAGGGAGATTTCTGCAGCATATTTGGCAAGTACAGAATCACAGTATATATATAATAATATGCAAAGTGGTTGGAGGGAAGCTTCAGAATGGCAAATATGTTTTTATTACAAATTATGTGAGAAGACTGCAGTTGCTCTTTAAACCGATTAAATAAAGAATGAAGGTAGTACCTGTATTTTAATTTGATTTTCATTAGCTACAATATTAAAAAATGGAACACAGCTGGATCAAAACTGCAGCATGTGGTATGTTTAAAGCTGAACTCCCATAAAACACACATATAAAATACATATTTGAGAGCTGATTTACTTGGCGAAGGATTTGTATTTTTCTCCATCTACTGTATATCTCAGATCTTCAGAGCTGTGTCACACAGCACAGCCCCCTGCAAGATGCTGATTATATATCAAATTCTGGGTCTTCACTCCAATAATTTGTTTCTGTTCTGATCTGCCTGGACTTCAGCCTTAAACCATGAATCAACATAGAAAGGATCACTGATAAACGGTCAAATCAAAGAACAGTTTAAAGTACTGGTGTCATAGGAAAACAGTATGGTGCAACAGCATCCTGTAAGAAATAATGAGCTTCATTGCCCACCACTAATACTAGATTTTCTGTTTTGAAATACATGTTTAATGCCTGCCTTGGGGTACCAGCATCTTCCTTGCACTCCCACCTTCTTAACTCTGTATCTCGGTCATATGACTTAGATAACCACCATCACTAACACTACATCATCTTTAGCTGTAGTTTCTTTGAGTCCTGCATAGCAGTCACAAAGAGAAGGCAGCAACAGCTCATGGTAAGTTAGTCATAATGTAATTGTTGCTCCTTATAATAAATTAACAATAGACAATGTGCTAAACATTTCTTAAAGCTAAACTCCAGAAATTACCTTTTTTTTAAAAATTACATTATTCCAGGTTGGTTACATCTAATTCTTCATAGCTCACATCCGGAGGGCTGTTAGGGAATGCAGAAATTCACTATAGTAGCCTGTGCTATATACAGTGCATCTGGAAAGTATTCATATCGCTTCACTTTTTCCACATTTTGCTATGTTACAGCCTTTTTCCAAAATGGATTAAATTCATTATTTTCCTCAAAATTCTACAAACCATACCCCACAATGACAACGTGAAAGAAGTTTGTTTGAAATCTTTGCAAATTTATTAAAAATAAAAAAACAAAAAAAATCACATGTACATAAGTATTCACAGTCTTTACCGTGACACTCAAAATTGAGCCCAGGTGCATCCAGTTTCTGCTGATCATCCTTGAGATGTTTCTACAACTTGGTTGGAGTCCACCTGTGGTAAATTCAGTTGATTGGACATGATTTGGAAAGGCACACACCTGTCTATATAAGGCCCCACAGTTAACAGTGCATGTTAGAGCACAAACCAAGACATGAAGTCAAATGAATTCTCTGTACACGTCCCAGACAGGAGTGTATTGAGGTACAGATCTGGGGAAGGGTACAGACAAATTGGCCCCAATCATCCTGAGCACAGTGGCGTCAATCATCCCTAAATGGAAGAAGTTTGGGACCACCAGGACTCTTCCTAGAGCGGGCCAAACTGAATGATTGGGGGAGAAGGGCCTTAGGGAGGTGACCAAGAATCCAATGGTCACTGTAACAGAGCTCCAGTGTTTCTCTGTGAAGAGAGGAGAACCTTCCACAAGAACAACCATCTCTGCAGCACTCCGCCAATCAGGGCGGTATGAAAGAGTGGCCAGACGGAAGCCACTCCTCAGTAAAAGGCACATGACAGACCACCTGGAGTTTGCCAAAAGGCACCTGAAGGACTCTCAGACCATGAGAAACAAAATTCTCTGGTCTGATGAAACAAAGATTGAACTCTTTGGCCTGAATGGCTAGCATCATGTCTGGAGGAAACCAAGCACCGCTCATCACCTGGCCAATACCATCCCTACAGTGAAGCATGGTGGTGGCAGCATGATGCTGTGGGAATGTTTTTCAGTGGCAGGAACTGAGAGACTAGTCAGGATTGAGGGAAAGATGAATGCAGCAATGTACAGACACATCCTTGATGAAAACCTGCTCCATAGCGCTCTGAACCTCAGACTTGGGCGAAGGTTCATCTCGCAACAGGACAACAACCCTAAGCACACAGTCAAGATAACAAAGGAGTGGCTACAGGACAACTCTGTAAATGTTCTTGAGTGGCCCAGCCAGAGCCCACACTTGAACCTAATTGAAAATCTCTGGAGAGATCTAAAAATGGCTGTGCACCGACGCTCCCCATCCTCCAACCTGATGGAGCTTAAGAGGTCCTGCAAAGAAGAATGGGTGTAATGATTAAGCGCATGTGAAGTGTGCAAAACGCGTCTACCCAGCATTCTGATTCGTCGTTTTTTTGGATGTCCAAATAAAAAGGATTTTGATTTACGTTGTTGTGTGGCAATTTCTTCTAATTTCAAAGAAGAATGGGAGAAACTGCCCAAATATAGGTGTGCCAAGCTTGTAGCATCAAAGGAAGGTTGTAGGACTTTAAATGAAGCATGTAACTTATAATGCCTCGTACACACGACCGGACTTTCCATCGGAGTAGACTCTGACGGTCTTTCCGACGGAGTTCTGACAGAGTTCCGCTGAAACGGACTTGCCTACACACGATCACACCAAAGTCCGTTCCTTTAGAACGCAATGATGTACGACGGGACTAGAAAAAGGAAGTTCAATAGCCAGTAGGCAATAGCTGCCCTTGCGTCATTTGTGGTCCCTCGGACTAGCATACAGACGAACGGTTTTCCTGATAGGGATTGAGTCCATCGGAAAGATTTGACACATGTTCTATTCTAGGTCTGTCAGAATTTTAGAAAGAAAAAGTCAGATGAAGCTCACACACGATCGGAATGTCCGACGGAATGATTCCGTCAGACCTTTTCTGCCGGAAAGTCTGGTCGTGTGTACGTGGCATTAGGCTTAGTGCTTCCATCCCTATTTTGTGGGGAAGGAAAAGAGGAGGTTGGGACTTTAAATGAGATTTGAACAAAAAAAGAGATAGCATGATTTTACTTCTATATACATATATTGGTTATTAGTGTGCTTCTACACAATAGCAATCTCTTTTTTTGTTCGCATCTCATTTAAAGTCCCAACCTCCTCTTTTCCTTCTCCAGCTTGTAGCATCATACTCAAAAATACTTGAGACTGTAATTGGTGCCAAAGGTGCTTTAACAAAGTATTGAGCAAAGACTGTGAATACTTATGTAAATAGGATTTTTTTCATTTTTTAATATTTAATAAATTTGCAAAGATTTCAAACAAACTTCTTTCACGTTGTCATTATGTAGAATGTTTATAGAATTTTGAGGAAGATAATGAATTTAATCCATTTTGGAATAAGGCTGTACATAACAAGATGCGGAGAAAACAAAGCGTTCTGAATACTTTCCGGATGCACTGTACAGCCAGACTTGCTACCTGTATACTGAACACAGCAGGTTGCTTGGCACCTCTACCATTCAGAGAACAGCTTGTATTTTTTCAAAGAATGCAAGGCATCCTCTCATTGGACAAAGTGATGATTGTGATGTCTTTCGACCCTCCTCTCTGTTCCATCCAGTCAGAGAACACCTTGTATTCATTGAGGCTGGGTTCACACCATGGCCGCATGCGACTCCCACCAGGAGTCCGGTGCATCCTGGTTCACTTTTTCAGGTCCGATTTCAGCCTGAATTTTTGGACCTGAAACAGACCAAAAGGGGCTCCTGTACAAATTCGCACCGGAGCCGCAGAGGAGATATGTGAACTGGCTCCATAGAGAGACGGTCAAAATCTCCTGCTATTGCAAAATGGATGTGGAGAGCCTGCAGTCAATTCGCAATGGTGTGAACCTAGCCTAAAAACAATGTAAGATGTTTTCTGAATGGCAGAGATGCCGAGTGACTGGCCCCTTGTGTTCAGTATACAGAAGGCAAGTCAATGAAGCAGCACCAGGAAGAGAACACTGGCTGTATGTAGCATACAATTCTACTTTAAATTTCTACATCACCAGCATCCTTTGGTATGTGAACTTTGAAAGATTAGATGCAGCCAAGCTGGGCTGTAAGTTTAAAAATAAGATCATTCCTAGAGTTCAGCTTTAATGACTACACCTAGAAATGAATGTATTAAATAAATTAAATCAATGAGTGCGGGAGACCAAAAAATGAATAAACCCACTTGATGATCATACAATATTAATAAATGAATACATGCAATCTCTGTAAGCTCACCATGAGCATAGAGAAGTTTGGTCTCAGGGACAGAAAACCTCCCCAACAGACTTTGTTTGTAATGGGTGAGACTGTTATGTTTTCATTCATTAATATTGTATGGGAATGAAGAAGAGATTTATTGAATATATTGATTCTCCCACGCATAATAATTTGGTTAAAGGCATACACTTTTAATCAATTTATTTTTATGTGTATTAATATATGAAATGTCAAGAACATTGTGTGTTGTTTTTGGTAATTAAAGTGACTGTAAATACTTTTTTTTATCTTAATGCATTCTCAGCATTAAGGTAAAAAACCCTCCATGGTCAGCTTCTCCCCCAGCCCCCCTTATACTTACCTGAGCCTGATCTCGATCCAGTGCTGTGCACAAGAGAAGCAGTGCTCTCTTCTCTCTCTCTCTCTTTCCTCTCAGGACATGGCGGCAGCAGTGGGAGCCATTGGATCATGCTGCTGTCAATCAAATCCTGTGAGGGGGGAGCAGAGGGTGGGGCCGAGACACTTTGTGTTAATAGACACACACAGCCCTACTTGGGATCGAGCCCACACAGTGCCCACATAGCAAACGGCTTGCTATGAGGGCACTCAGAAGGGAGGAGTAGCCAGGAACGCTGGCAGGGGACCCCAGAGGAGGGGGATCTGGGCTGCCCTATGCAAAACCATTGCACAGAGTAGGTAAGTATAACATGTTTATTATTTTTTAAAAATGAACCTTTAGAGTCAATTTAAGAGCATTGATTATGCACTTTTCTTGTAGCCAGAATAAGAAACACGGATATTAAAACATGTCCAGTGCCAGTGTACATAAGTCCATTCAGTGTAGTGATGGGTACCTGCTAGACTAAGCCATCCTAAAGTGATATCAATTTTATTGTGATAGTCACAGATGGGTCTATTGCATGGTTCCAGCTGGCCTTGGCATTTGGTGCTTTTAGTGCAACATGTGCAAACTCCACTCTCTAAAATGTTTTCAAATGTCAATACACTCCCTCCCTGGCCACTGGGCTCGCTTTCACTGACCTTAGTTCACATACATTGCAATACATGGTTGAAGAAGAAGTTTTGTGTTCTTTGTTTTTTTTTCTATTAGAAATAATACTTAAAGGGGTTGTAAACCCTCATGTTTTTCACCTTAACCTTTCACCTCACCTGAAATAACCTGGCAGTGACCGGCCCCCCAGCCACTCCCCCCCCCCCCCGTTTTACTTACCTGAGCCCCGTATTTCTGTCGCCGTGCTCTCCCTCTCTCGACAGGGTCCCTGCTCTTGATTGGATAGATTGATAGCAGCGCAGCCATTGGCTCCCGCTGCTGTCAATCAAATCCAATGACGCGAGCGCCAGGGGGCAGGGCCAAGTCCAGCATTCGTGTCTGTGGACACGCAAGATAACCCCCTGGGAGAGCGCTTCTCCTAGGGGGTTATCTGATATGAGGAGGAGCCACTGGGGGACCCCAGAAGACGATGTTTGGGGCCACTCAGTGCAAAACAAGTTACTCAGTGGAGGTAACATGTTTGTTATTTAAAAATAAAAAAAAACCCTTACAATCACTTTAACTAGGTGGATGCAGCATGGGTCTGATGCTGCATCTGTTCCCGCCGGCTCTAAGACTGAAAACCAAGCTGTCACTCTTTGGTAATTTGATGACAATGACAGAGACAGAGACAATGACAGAGAATCAGACAGTGACCCCACTTATAATAGAACATACAGCACTGCTACTATAAAGCAACAGTGAAAAACACTGGCTGTACACTATAAAGTCTGTTGGTACGATCTCCTTTAGATCTACCAACAACAATGTAGTGCAAGGGCCTCAGTGACTGGATACAAACTATGATATGTTTCGTCTTTATATTATTTGTTTTCACAATTTTAAAAATTGCACCAGAAACTGTACAATCAGATTGCATAGTGCATGGCCATGCACTTGAGCTGAATGAGAAAAAGTCAATAAATTTGCCCATCCATGCTAAACAGCATGAATAGAGGAATCTTCACTGACGGTAATCGTAGCTGCCTCTATACAGTACATCAGGTATGTCCAAAGTCTGGCCCGCGTTCCGGTTTCGGACGGCCCGCCTGGTAATTTTGACATGTATATCTTTTGTGGCCCCCAACAAATCCCCGAGCACCGGGGGGCCACAAAAGATATATATGCTGGCTGCCTTGGAGGGGGCAGGGAGGGGGCGGGACGAGTGCCATACATACAGGGCGGCCTCTGTAAAAGGAAGTCTGCGCTGCCATTGGATGACTGTTCTGTCCATCATAGGAGGTGGGACTTTTTATTAAAGAGGCCCCCAAAAAAACAAGAGTTTCTCCTGTATGTCTGTTGGTGCTCGTCCCGCCCCCTTTCTGTCTCCTCCTAGGCTGCAGATGGCCATGTATCAGGCTGCACTGATGGCAATGGTGAGTCTGCATTCATGTCAATGGGGGTGCTGCATTCATGACAATGAGGATGCTGCATTCATGACAATGGGGGGTGCTGCATTCATAACAGGGGGTGCTGCATTCATGACAATGGGGGTGCTGCATTCATGACAGGGGGGGTGCTGCATTTATGGCAGGGGGGGTGCTGCATCCATGAAAACATGGGTGCTGCATTCATGGTAACGTGGGTTCTGCATTCATGGCAACATAGGTGCTGCATTCATGGCAATGTGGGTGCTGCATTCATGGCAACGTGGGTGCTGCATTCATTGCAACGGTGAGTCTGCATTCATGTCAATGGAGGTGCTGCATTCATGTCAATGTGGGTGCTGCATTCATGGCAAAGGTGGGGCTGCATTCATGGCACTTGTGAGACTGCAGATGGGCACTGATTAGGCTGCATTGATGGGCATTGAGCCTTATTTTGCTTCACAGTTCTTTATTTAAAATTTAAGATTTTTTCCTGAAACTTCCTTTTTAAAGTGAAGGTGCGTGTTATAAGCCAATAAATACGGTATATTCAGATAACACGTCTGAGCTCATCTCACACACAGCCACAAAGTTAAGATTATTCTTGTTGGGCAGTGTATTAATGCTCAGACGAACACACTTAGACCAAATTTTAATGGTTTAAAGAATGTCAGGCAAAATGGTTGGCCCTCATGCATGTTCACTTCATCAAATCTGGCCCTCTTTGAAAAAAGTTTGGACTCCCCTGCAGTACATGAATGGTTACTGCATCTGATAGTATAATTTTCCATCTGGCTCAATTGATTCTTAAAGTGGTTGTATACCCTTTTTTTATATTTTTACCTACAGGTAAGCCTATAATATTCACTTTGCATGCAGCCGCTAATATCAGCGGCGTATGCGCTGTGAAGGTCCGGCTGTAGGTCCTTGCCGGAAAGAAGACTCCCGCGCATGATGATATCGTGTCTCCAGCCACTCACAGCGCCGGAGCCGCGAACCCGGAAGACACGCAGAGGGGAAATGTCAGCTCCCTCAGAGGTGACTGGGATCAGCTTCCGACGTTTCGTTCTAAGGTAAGTATTTCATAATGAGCTAGTATGCGGTAGCTCATTATGCCTTTTGCCTTACAGGTTTTTAAAAAAAAAAAATGTGCAGGTATACAACCGCTTTCAAAAGACTTTTGTCGTGCCAGGTAGTGCCAACAGGCCCACTCACAGCTCAAAACTGAGTGGATTCAACAGGAAATTGGAAAATCAAGCTGCAAATGGCTAGCTTAAGACTGGCCAGAATGTCCAAATCTGATTAATTTTTTTTTTTTTCGAATAATCTCTGTACAACCTGGCCAAACCTTCCCTCTTTTCAGCGAAACAAGGAGAGCAAGGTGCTAACCACATATGCTTTACTTCAATCTGTTATGAGTAGCAATATTTTATCAGTGAGTCTAGGTCAGGGGTAGGCAACCTTTTGAGCACAGTGTGCCGAAAAATTTATAGTGTATTTCAAAGAAATTGAGAGTGCTGATTTTATAACAAAAAAAAGTCAACTTCACACTCTCAATCACGAAAAGAAGTGAGAAATTAACATCTGCACTCTCGCCTCACATCAGCCCCGATTCATGCACCTTCAAACCACAGGTCACTGTCCCCCCCCTTCAAATCTGTTTCACCACTGTAACCCCCTGCACATCTGTCCCACTGCTGTACTATCCTGTATATGTGCCCCACCACTGAAACCCCTTTCTCATCTGGCCCACAACTGTACCTCCTGCACATCTTTGCGCCCCCTATTCTCCTCTGCTCCAACACTGAATCCCCCCTGCTCATCTTTCCCACCACTGTAACCCCCTTCTCATCTGGCCCAACACTGTACCCCCCTGCTTTTCTGTCCCACTGCTGAACCCCCTTCTCATCCCTCCCACCACTGTACCTCCTGCACATCTGCCCCACCACTGTACCCCCTTGCTCTTCTGTCCCACCACTGTAACCCCCTGCTCATCTGCCCCATCAAAGTACCTTTTTTCTCATCTGCCCCACCACTGTACCTCCCTGCACATCTGCTCCACCACCGTATCCCCATGCTCTTCTGTCTCACTACTGAATCACCTTCTCATCTGTCCTAACCCTGAACTTATCTGCTGCACCACTGTAACCTACTTTCTCATCTGCCCCACCAATGTACCTCCTGCACATCTGTCTCACCTCTGTACCCCCCTGCTCTCCTGCACCATCTCTGTTCCCTCTGCTCTCCTGCCCCACCACTGTTCCCTCTGCTCTCTTGCCCCACCACTGTAACTCCCTGCTCATCTGCCCCACCAATACACCTCCTTTCATATGTCCCCCAATGCTCTACCCCCCCTGCTCATCTGGCCCAACACTGAACCCCCCTGCTCATCTGGCCCACTGCTGAACCCCCTTCTCATCTCTTCTACTGCTGAACCCCCTTCTCATCTCTTCCACCACTGTACCTCCCTGCACATCTGCCCCACTGCTGTACCCTCCTGCTCTTCTGTTTCACCTCTGAACCCCTCCTGCTTATTTTCCCCACCGCTGTAGCCTCCTGCTCATCTGCTCCACTGCTGTACCCTCTTCTCATCTATGATATGCATGATATGCAGAGTGGTGAAAGGAAGCAGAAATGAGACGCATCTACCTGTCCTGGCACACTCATCCTGCTGATCCACCTCTCGCATCCAACCCACGTGCTTGTCTGTGATGTCTGTGATGTCATATACAAGCATCTGGAATGGATGCGCAATGATGAGCTCAGGTCAGGGGTATTTTCTGAAAGCAGTGGGCCTGTGTGCAAGATCATAAGTTGGGCCCCCGCAGCTGAGAAAAAGTGGTTGGGTGTGATTTTCATTGCGCTGAATACTGGCTGTGGCTTAAAGGGACACAGAGTGCTGGGGTTCAGTAGTAAGTGACACAAAGGTTCAGGAATAATTTTAACAAAGTTCCCAGAAGCTCAACAGTAATTTCACAAACTGTCACCTGATTAGTGAAATCCCTTCTTTCTGAGATTGGTAGTGGCAACCAAGTGAGTCATCTTCCTCCAGATGGTGGACGGGGCTAGCAGGACTGTGATTGGCTTTAGCAGTGGTCAAGACAGTCCTCCTACTAATAGAAACATGGACTGCCCCCCCAGCAGAACCGCACCCAGTCTCTTCCCCATCACAAAAGCTGACGATCGCAACTACAGCAAAGTTAGAGAGCCAAACAATGTTTCCCATCTTTTACAATGTGTGGGGACACAGTGCCTCCCCCTTAGTGCAGGTGCGGTGTGGGGAATTCTGAAATTGGCATGCATTAGTGTCTCACTGACACTTCTCTGCGCTGCTGATGGGGAGGGAGTCGAGTGCCGGGAAAAGAGGCTTGGTGTGCCGCTTGCAGCACCAGTGCCGAGGGTTGCCTACCCCTGGTCTAGGTACTGCAAATGACTGGTAGATAGCTTTCTTTAGAAACCATACCGCTACTGCTGAAGCATGTATTTTTTGCAGCCAGTTGTCAGACTATACAGTAGATTTGGTTGATTGGTTACACTGGGCCAGTGCACTTTCTTGTGATACATAGTTTCTAATACAGATATCAATAGAGACTGTTCAGTTTTTACTGTGTTTGTAATTTTTATACCATGCATTCACTATTCTAGGAAGATACGTTAATCAGCTGAAGAGCTAGAGGGGATTATACAAAATGTCTTCTGCAGATGTAAAAACTTTACAAAGCAACTACTACAAAGCAGAGAATTATTTTTATCCCAACCTATGGGGAAGGATCTTTAATGTAAAATCTTTGAGTGTAGTGATATCTGCATTACCTAGTAGAGGTACCGAAGCATTTGCAAATTATATGGAAAGCTGGCTTCTTTTAGACTTTCTCGCTCGTTATAACTATCTGGCTGTAATCTTCTATATAAGTAATGATGATGATATGCTTCGCTATACCTACAGTGGCTTGCGAAAGTATTCGGCCCCCTTGAACTTTTCAACCTTTTGCCACATTTCAGGCTTCAAACATAAAGATATAATTTTTTTTTTTTGTGAAGAATCACCAACAAGTGGGACACAATTGTGAAGTGGAACGAAATCTTTTGGATTTTTGAAACTTTTATAACTAAAAAAAAAAAGAAAAGTGGGGCGTGCAAAATTATTCGGCCCCCTTGCGTTAATACTTTGTAGAGCCACCTTTTGCTGCGATTACAGCTGCAAGTCGCTTGGGGTATGTCTCTATCAGTTTTGCACATTGAGAGACTGAAATTCTTGCCCATTCTTCCTTGCAAAACAGCTCGAGCTCAGTGAGGTTGGATGGAGAGCGTTTGTGAACAGCAGTTTTCAGCTCTTTCCACAGATTCGCGATTGGATTCAGGTCTGGACTTTGACTTGGCCATTCTAACACCTGGATATGTTTATTTGTGAACCATTCCTTTGTAGATTTTGCTGTATGTTTGGGATCATTGTCTTGTTGGAAGATAAATCTCCGTCCCAGTTTCAGGTCTTTTGCAGACTCCAACAGGTTTTCATCCAGAATGGTCCTGTATTTGGCTGCATCCATCTTCCCCTCAATTTTAACCATCTTCCCTGTCCCTGCTGAAGAAAAGCAGGCCCAAACCATGATGCTGCCACCACCATGTTTGACAGTGGGGATGGTGTGTTGAGTGTGATGAGCTGTGTTGCTTTTACGCCAAACATATCGTTTTGCATTGTGGCCAAAAAGTTGGATTTTGGTTTCATCGGACCAGAGCACCTTCTTCCACATGTTTGGTGTGTCTCCCAGGTGGCTTGTGGCAAACTTTAGACAAGACTTTTTATGGATATCTTTGAGAAATGGCTTTCTTCTTGCCACTCTTCCATAAAGGCCAGATTTGTGCAGTGTACGACTGATTGTTGTCCTATGGACAGACTCTCCTACCTCAGCTGTAGTTCTCTGCAGTTCATCCAGAGTGATCATGGGCCTCTTGGCTGCATCTCTGATCAGTCTTCTCCTTGTCTGAACTGAAAGTTTAGAGGGACAGCCAGGTCTTGGTAGATTTGCAGTGGTCTGATACTCCTTCCATTTCAAAATGATCGCTTGCACAGTGCTCCTTGGGATGTTTAAAGCTTGGGAAATCTTTTTGTATCCAAATCTGGCTTTAAACTTCTCCACAACAGTATTACGGACCTGCCTGGTGTGTTCCTTGGTCTTCATGATGCTCTCTGCGCTTTCAACAGAACCCTGAGACTATTACAGAGCAGGTGCATTTATACAGAGACTTGATTATACACAGGTGGATTCTATTTATCACCATCAGTCATTTAGGACAACATTGGATCATTCAGAGATCCTCGCTGAGCTTCTGGAGAGAGTTTTCTGCACTGAAAGTAAAGGGGCCGAATAATTTTGCACGCAACACTTTTCAGTTTTTTAATTGCTAAAAAAGTTTAAAATATCCAATAGATTTCGTTCCACTTCACAATTGTGTCCCACTTGTTGGTGATTCTTCACAAAAAAATAAAATTTTATATCTTTATGTTTGAAGCCTGAAATGTGGCAAAAGGTTGAAAAGTTCAAGGGGGCCGAATACTTTCGCAAGCCACTGTAACTCTATATGTCATTCTCAATAAACCCATAGAAATAAATAACTTACATTGGGCTTCTGCTATGCAAAATTAATCATATAAAACTGTGGACTCTAGACTTGAGCCATTGCTAACTTGAATGCATATAATATAGTGCTCTCACTCTATTTTCTAAAAATCTGAATGCTTATATAGCTTTTTCTTACTTCCTAGTCCAGCACTTTATTTTCTGAGGCATCAACAATTTTTTAATTTAGGCAATTAGTCTTCTATTTTGATTTTCAGGTTTGATATTTTTAAACAGCTGTTTAGTTCAAAGATCCATGAGCACCCCAAAGTTAGAGGTTCTGACCCTTCAAACTGAGAGGAACCAGCTGTGGATAGTAGTGTGGATTATATACAGATGCCCCCTGTAAGATCATTGGACTAGAAGTACTATCCAGCATAGTTCTATGAAATACTAAAATAAAGGATTACTATATATATCTAATTTTAAATTATTTGAATGATTATTATATCTTTGTTTGAAAAATACCAGAACATTACCACCTGGTACTAAAAAAATGTTTCAGTAAAAGACCTTATACAGTAGATGTATAAATGAACAGATGTTAACATTACAGATTACCAAGTGACTCATCTTGAGTATAATTTGTTTTTTTCACTACCCTAGGAACATTTGGCCAGGCAGACCCATGGGAGGTTTTTACACCGGCTTCTTGGAAGCATCCAATGGTACCTTATGAGATCCTTATTGATCCAGAGAGTATGCCTGTACATCCAGTACTGGAAGCAGATGAGCAGGAAGACCATTCTACTCAAGAAAAAGAAAAAGCTAAAGAAGTTTCAGATATAAAGGTTTGAGAATGTTAATAAGCAATATTATATACAGACTTAAAGAGTAGCTCTGGTCATTATGGAAAAAAAAAGAAAAGCCAGCAGCTACAAATATTGTAGCTACTGACTCTTAATATACAGACATTTACCAGTCCAGGGATCCACCCAGGAAAGTTCTTCGGGTCTCCAGCACTGGTATCTCGATTGTGGGAATCCAGATGTGACTTCCTGGTGTTTTACAGCTGACTTTCCTCTGTGTATGTGCAAGATATGCTGCTGACAGCAATACAGGCGGAGGAGAGGGAAGGAGGAAGATCAGCAGAACTTTCATTTTCTGGGGAAGTTCTGCTTCTTTAATTTGGTTAACAGTAGAAACCGATTATGTTTAGGTGCACAAATGGTATGATGAGTTTGGTCTGGAAGAAGTTGATTGTCCTCCACAGAGCTCTGATCGTAACCTTTGGGACAAATTGGATAGATCTTCTCATCCAACATCAGTATCTGTGCTTTTTGTTTACCTAAACAGGCACAGATTCCCACAGACACACTCTAAAATCTTGTGGAAAGCTGTGGATGCTGTTAGAGCTGCAAGGGTGGCAACTTCATTATAATGTCTATGGTTTTGGTATAGAATGTCTAACCAGCTCATATAGGTGTCCACAGACTTTTGGTCATTTAGCGTATAGTCAATAGGGTGAAACTCTGGGGTTGATTTACTAATGGCAAATAGGCTTTTCACTTTGCAAGGAAAGTTGAACTTTGCAAGATAATTTTCCCCATAGCTTAGTGAATGTGGTAAGTGAAGCTTTGCAAAAAAATACCCAATCACGTGGAAGAAAACAACAACATTTTTGCTTTTGGATCATTGATGTCAGCAGAGCTTCATCTCATTCACTAAGCTCTGGGGAAGATTCTCATTCAGAGTGCAACTTTCTCCGCAAAGTGAACAGTCTATTTTCCTTCAGTACATCAACCCCCCTGTGTCATTTCAAAAACAGTAATATTTTTATTTACATGTTACTGCACAAGATAATATTGAAAAAGAATGCCTCCATTAACAGGACAATGGACTAACATTTTGCATTGAATTTAATTTATCTTAAAGTAAAACTATAGGCAAAACATTAATTTCTTTCATTTTGGATGGAGTAAGGAAGGGTTATAATCCCTGTCAGTTTTTTGGTTTTTTTTTGCCATCTGTGTTGGGGAGATTTACCTTAATTTCCTGTCTTATAGCCAAAGCAGAAAGTGAGAGGAAATCCTTGCAAGTTAGGAATTTTCCTTGGGCCCTCCAGGTCACCAGAATTAGTGCCCGCATTGGAATATTTGCCCTTGATTACGTTTCTGAGGACAACCCAAAATTTGTAATTTTCTTTAACTTTCACGTTCAATGATAATGGTAAACAGGACAAATAGAGAGGATGACTATCCCTAAGGCCCCTTTCACACTGGGGCGGTGGGGGCGTCGGCGTTACAACAGCGCTATTTTTAGCGCTGCTGTACCGTCGTTCTTGCAGCGGTATTCGGCCGATAGCGGTGCGGTTTTACCCCCCGCTGGCAGCCGAAAAATGGTTAAAATCCCTCGTACAGCGCGGCTATAGCCGCGGTATTGCCGCGGTATAGCCGCGCTGTCCCATTGATTTCAATGGGCAGGAGCGGGGAAGGAGCGGTGAATACACCGCTCCTTCCCCGCTCCAAAAAAGCGGTTTGCGGGACTTTTTTCACCGCCCTGCCTGCGCACCGCTTCAGTGTGAAAGCCCTCGGGCTTTCACACTGAACAAACAGCGGAGGCTGTTTAGGGGCGGTTTTCAGGCGGTATTTTTAGCGCAATACCGCCTGAAAACCGCTCCAGTGTGAAAGGGGCCTTTGGGAGGCACAGAGAGCAATAAAAAAAATGGGTGTTCTAATCCCTCTACATCCTCTTCAAAAAAAATTAAAAAATGTGCCTTTAGTTATACTTAAACCACTTGACCTCCAGAAGATTTACCCTCCTTCATGACCAGGCCATTTTGCGTTACTGCATTAATTTAACTGGCAATTGAACGGACGTGTGACGCTGTACGCAAATATAATTTAAGACCTTTTTTCCCACAAATAAAGCTTTCTTTTGGTGGTATTTGATCACCTCCGTGGTTTTTATTTTTTGTGCTATAAACAAAAAAAAAGACCGACAATTTTGAAAAAAAAATATTTTCTGCTATAAAACATATCCAATAAAAAAAATTTGAAAAAAAATAATTTATTCTGCTACATGTTTTTGTATGTGATCCTGCACAGGAGAGTTGCCATATATGTACAGTATACAGTTGGTAAGCGGTTAAGATAGACAACAAGACGTGAATAAAAAGTTTGATCAAAGAAAACAAATGAACAATTATAGTTCTTTAGTCTATGAAAGACCACTTTGTTTTCGTTTCTGAAGCTAAATGGGATTCTTATGGGCAAATCAGCTCATATCCTAAACCAGATACACTTTAATTATTTTGTGTCTTTGCTTGCTTACTTCTAATGCCCCGTACACACGGTCGGACATTGATCGGACATTCCGACAACAAAATCCTAGGTTTTTTTCCGACGGATGTTGGCTCAAACTTGTCTTGCATACACACGGTCACACAAAGTTGTCGGAAAATCCGATCATTCTGAACGCGGTGACGTAAAACACGTACGTCAGGACTATAAACAGGGCAGTAGCCAATAGCTTTCATCTCTTTATTTATTCTGAGCATGCGTGGCACTTTGTACACACGATCGGAAATTCCAACAACGGATTTTGGAGCCTACACACGGTCGGAATTTCCGACAACAAGGTCCTATCACACATTTTCTGTCGGAAAATCCGACCGTGTGTATGGGGCATTAGGCGAAATAAACCTCTGCCATTTTTTTTTTTAAATTGGACCCCAGGAACTTTTAGCCATAATGCATAGCTCCCAACTTTCCCTGATTTCGAGGGACTGTCACTGATTTGGAGCAATGTCCCTCTGTCACTCATTACTCCTCATTTGTCACTCATTTTGGTCTGATCTATATAGTTGTATATAAAATGCACTTTTATCTATCGAAAAGTGTTTTCCAGCGCTAAACCTTTCATCTGATTTCTAAATTGCTGCATTTGTAAATTCCAAAAGCCAATATAAAGGAATAGTAGTGGTAAAAGAAAAAGCACTTGTGGGTTCAACAAATCTTGTTTTTTTGTACAATTCTCCTTTAAGGGGGCGTGGCAAGGGGTGTGTCCTATGCCTGCATACTTTTGCTGATAGGTGTCCCTCATTCCCATCTCAAAAAGTTGGGAGGTGTGCATGATGTGCTAGTATGTATAACATATAATCACATTATGGCACACTTGAATGGCAAACGATCCCCTCCAGCCCTGCACTCTCAGCGCTCCCATTGGTCAGGCATGACTCTTCAACTGCTTAGTTGGCAGGACCATGATGACATCACTCCTGCACATGCACACATATAAAACTGTATAATGATAATGATAATAATAATAATAATAATAATAATAATAATAATGAACACAGACGAGAATGATGGGGCCTCTTCTGTTTAAAAAAATATACTACCTGTCAGCATTATTTTAGGTTTAATCCCACTTTATGAGATTTGTAACTCAGTGGGAGCCATGCTGGGTCTGTGCATGCCTTCATCTTTGTATAGAGGAGCTTACAATCTGAGAAAGAGGAGTGAGCAATGAGCTGGTATTGGCAGGGGGTGGCGGAGGTGTGACAATAGTTCTAGATACGTTTTAAAACATTACACTTCAAACAAAGATTTTGAATATCCAGAAAACAAAAATTTCAAGACTACTAAAAAATCAATTTATAGCAGAACTATTACACAGAAAATGGAAGCAAGCACAACAAATGTTAAATCAAAAAGGATTTTATTGATTACATACAAAATGTTTACAAGCAGTACGGTCATGCATTCTTTTTCTTCACAATTAGGGCTTGTACTCACAAAACAATAAAATAGAACAGAGAAAACATTTTTTGCACCATACAGAAATGTATACCATATGGTAGTTCCGGACGGTCCTTATTATGCTGGATACAGTAAATACCTTGGGCAGTGCTCCACCTATACCTCGTCCTTTATAGTAGCAGCCGGTCCATAATTAGATTAACCGGAGCCAAACCAGGGACATTCAGCCAATGTGCCCAAATTTTATCAAATTTTTTCATACTACCCTTGTGTTGATAAATATATTTCTCTAATCTAGTAGTGTCGTCCATTTGTTTCAACCATTCTCTCACCGCAATGGGTTCTTCCAATTTCCAGTGCCTCAGTATAAGTTTTCTGGTCTGAAATAGGGCCCTGGTTATCCCTATCCTAGAGGGCTCCTCCTCCGGAACATCATCCATGATGCCTAGTAAACAAAGTTTAGGGTGAGCCTTCAACTGAATCTGAAAGACACTGTTAATTGTGTCCAGCACCTCCCTCCAGTGGAGATGTAATTTAGGGCACCTCCACAACATGTGGATCAGGTCACCATGGTCTCTCTTGCATCTAGTACAGGCGGGATCATCTCACACCCCTATTCTCGCCAGCCTAGCTGGTGTGTAGTGTATTCCAGTGCTGTTTCTTGGCCTAGGCCAACAAGGCCCAGGCCTAGGGCGGCACTTTGTGGGGGGGTGGCAAAAAGCCGCCCCCCGCATGCAAAAAGCCCCCCGACCCGTTTTTCCAAGTCCCCGTTCCCGTGGCCGCCTCCTGCACAAATACAGCCCCGGTAGCTGGCTTGCTGCAACACGGCACTTGTAAATATTATGCTCAGCATGCGGCGGGCGGGGAGGGGGTGGGGCGGCAGCATCGAGGACTGGCAGTGGCACCCCCATAAGCAGTCAGTGATTGGCCAGGCCTGCTGACTGGCGGAGGTGGAGCTCAATGCTCCGCCCACTCTCCTCCGGACGGCTTACTTCACATAATCTTCTCCCCAGCCCGGGCCAATAGGAGGAGAGAGAGAGAGAGGATCATGAGGGGAATCCCCAGCCAGCGGCCGGGACAGAAGGTTACCATTACTAGTGTGTGTGTGTGTGTCAAGTGCTCAATATTGAAGTTATTATACTGATAGCCACTGATATGATATGGGCTGCACTGATATGGGCTGCACTGATATGGGCTGCACTGATATGGGCTGCACTGATATGGGCACTGATATGGGCTGCACTGATATGGGCTGCACTAGTATGGGCACTGATATGGGCTGCACTGATATGGGCTGCACTGATATGGGCACTGATATGGGCTGAACTGATATAGGCACTGATATGGGCTGCACTGATATGGGCACCACTGATATGGGCAGTGATATGGTCTGCACTGATGAGCTGCACTATTAGGCTGCACTTGTTGCCCCTGATAAAGCCACACTGATGGGCACTGATGAGGCTGCTCTGATGGGCACTAATAGGCTGCTCTGTTTGCCCCTGATGAGGCCGCACTGATGGCCACTGATAGGCTGCACCGGTTGCCCCTGATGAGGCTGCATTGATGGGCACTGATAAGGCTGTACTGATGGGCACTGATGGGCACTAATAGGCTGCATTGATGGCCACTGACGAGGCCACTTGGTACCCACTTTTAATGAACAGAGCAGAAGAGGTGGAGCTCTAAAAGGAAAACGTGGAGCCTAAATAGGAAGAGGTGTGGTTTATAGATAGGGCAGGTCTTAAACAGGAAGGGGTGTGGCCTTGACAGGAAGGGATGGCACATATTTTAATTAGGGGGTGCATGAGTTTAGTTAGGCCTAGGGCAGCACAAAACCTAAATACACCACTGGTGTACTCGGAAAAGGATGTAGAGTTGGGACAAACTTTGCGCCAGTTAAGGGAACATAGGGGAACTGCCGAGAGCACCTCCTCCCATTGGTCTTCCTCAAAAGCACCTATAACCCCTTCCCACTTAGATATGAGCTCTGCGGTGTTATCAGGGAGCACTTTGGTAAGAAGCGTGGAGTAGCTGCATGAAATGAACCCCTTATATGTGGATACTTCTCTAATATAGGTGTGGGATTCTGAATCCATGCATCCCCATTCGATTGGGCCCCCACTGCGTGTTGAAGCTGGAGATAATAGAACCGCATGGAGGCAGGCAAGTTGAATTCAGGCTGTAATACATTAAAAGAACGCAGTTTCCCATCTCTAAATATTTGTGTCAGATGTGTAATGCCATATTGCTGCCACCTCTTGCTAAATTGTAGTCTCTCCAGTTCCAAGTAGCGCTTGTTCCTCCAAATGGGACTATATCTAGTGAAGCCCTCTACCTGCTGTATTGCTCTGACCTTGTTCCACACTTTTTGCATCAAATTGTAAGTAGGAAAGAGTTTATTTGACTTGGCAAATCTCAGCGCCTCCAGGCCCTCCTCCACCTCCCCGCCTGTTTCTGCCTTCAAAATGTGTGTTATAGGGTCCATCAAGTTAAGTACTGGGGTTACAGGGGAGCTCAGGACCCTAGCTATATGTTGGAGTTGGGAAGCCATGTAGTACAGCCATGGGTTCGGGAGAGCAAGCCCTCCTGCCTCCTTTGGACGTTGTAGCTGTTCTAGTTTAACCCTAGCAGTAGTTTAGCCAGATAAGTGATCTGCAAATGGAATTAATGACTCTGAACTGTTTTAGGGGAACAACCATGGGAGAATTGTGTAGTATATACAAGAGCTGTGGCATCAAGATCATCTTGATCAAATTTATTCTATCCACAGAGGAAATCTTCAGTTTAGACCATACCTTCACCCGGTCTCTGCATCGATTCAATAAAGGAGACAGATTCAGTCTAATATAGTCTAGAGGGTTGGGTGTAATCTGAACTCCCAGATACCTGAATTCCTTGGACACAGGAATGTCTAATAAAGCTGATTCCTGTGGACCAGGAATATTATCCAACGGCATTAACGCAGACTTAGTCCAGTTAATTACTAATCCCGAATAGTGGCCAAACTTGCGAATCATCTCCATAGCCTCCTGCAAGGACGTGGTCGTATTACCTAATAGGAGCATGGTGTCATCTGCATATAACATGCATTTTTCCTGGTGCTCTCCACTCTGTAAGCCCCTGATGTATGCGTTGGCGCGTATAGAGGCGGCCAGCGGTTCAATGGCCAGGGCAAGCAATAAGGGCGATAGGGGGCAGCCCTATCTAGTCCCCCTAAAAAGATGAAAATATTCAGACACCCTCCCAGATTCCGGATAGCTGCTTTAGGGGAGCTATATAAAAGTTGAACCCATGCTATATAGTGTGTCCCGAACCCAAACTTGTGCATTACGACCCATAAGTAGGACCATTCGATGCTATCGCAGGCCATTCAATGCTATCGAAGGCCTTGTGGGCGTCAAGAGATAGCAATGCCCTGTCCCCCATATTATCAGACATAGATTGTAGATTAATAAACAATCGGCGCAAGTTATTAGCTGTGGATTTTTGGGGCATGAACCCTGCCTGGTCCGAGTGGATTATGGATGAAATGGCTTTGTTCAATCTAAGGGCTAGTACCTTGGCCAGTATTTTCACGTCTTACTGTAAAAGGGATATTGGCCTATAAGAGCCTGGGTCTAAGGGGTCTTTGCCGGGTTTCAAGAGTAACATTATTATGGCCTTGGACATAGATGGGGGGGGGGGACACCCTGACATTTTAGCTTTATTGAATACTTCCAGTAACTTAGGTAGTAAGTATTCCCCATAATTCTTATACACCTCTATAGGTATTCCATCTTCTCCTGGTGCCTTGGAGTTAGGGAACATAGCGGCCATTGTTTGAAGCTCCTCCAAAGTCAGAGGGACGTCAAGAAGTTGACGGTCTGCTTCTGACAGTAATTCTATTCCCTCGAGGTAGTCCTGCAGGGAGGCTTCGGTATAAATTTGTCAGGAACAGTATAAATCAGAGTAAAATGATTTAAGAATCATCATAATGTTGTCTGGGGAGTTAGTAACCTTGCCATCAGAGGCCCTAAGGGCGCCAATTGATGGCCATGCCTGTTAAGCACGGGAGATTTCTGCCAGGAGGCGAGCAGTATGTTCCCCTTCCTCATAGAAGGCGAGTTTGCTGAAGAAGTGTTTCCGCTCTGCTGTAGAAGAGATGAGCCTATTTAACACATCCTGAGCTGACAACCAGGCATCCCTACGTTCCTCACTAGGGTCAGCTACAAATTGGGCCTCCAAGTCATGTACCAAACGCTCCACTCCCTCACTCTGTGCAATCAATTTCTTTTTGAATGTATTTATTTCTCTTATAAACCGTCCCCTAAGAAAGCCCTTGAACGTCTCCTACCTCACTCCTGTATCCCGGCCATCTGCCTGCTCCCCACAGAAATCGACAATGTCTTGCAAAAACTGAGGTGGTGACGGTAATAAGTTGAGCCAAAAGGCGGTAAGCTTCCACGGAGCTTTATGCACCTCCTCCACCAGTTTCCTCAGGGCTGTGCAGCATGAGCCTCGTCCGCGAGAACTGGTGGGTGCTTGTCTAGCAATGGATCCAGGAAGCAATTAAAGTCTCCCATGATATAGATTGGCACCTCTGGGCGACCCAGCTGAAAGTCCAAGATCGCCCCCTCAGGACCCGATGACTATATAGAAGCGGGATGTACACAAAGGCAAGTATGCATTTCAGAGAGAACAAATGGCAATGTGAAATAACATACCTCCCCTCACTGTCAATCACAGTATCCAGTTCCTGGTAGTCCAGTGAGCTGTGTATCAATACACTCACTCCCCTGGAAAAGGAGGTGTGAGTGGAGTGATAGGCCTTACCCACCCATCTGAAGTTGAGACATGTCAAGGAATCGGGGGTGAGATGAGTCTCCTTCAGCGCACATATGGCCAGGAGATATTTTCTCATCGAGGTGGAGACCATTGTGCGTTTGAGAGGGTCACCTAGTCCCCTAACATTCCAAGACATCACCTTAAACTTGTTCAACCCTCCTGCCATATTAGAAACACATCTAGGGAATGACAATTTACCACATTCCAGTCCTCCCCGGCTTTCTTTCCGCCACCCACATCCAACAGCCAATAACATTCAACTGGTATTTAAGGTGTAGGGTCCGAGTCTGTGGGTGTTGTACACATTGTACAGTACTGCATGAACAGTTCCAAGCTTTCTGAACCTTTGAGCGCAACTGCACTCCAACTTTGCCATGTACATCCCAGTAGACAATGGCCATAGACATGACCACTAATTGGTGTTTGGCCCCGGTCGCAGCCGCGATCCCAAGGGCACCCAGGATAAGATGTAGAGTGAGGGATTGTACAACTGGCACAACTGTAGGACAACAGGTCCCAATCTCCGCTGGCATCACAACCACCAGCCGGAGAGTCACATCTGGTAAAGCAAAATGCATATAGCACTTAGAGTACATTTTTGTTTTGCTCGTGGCTTCACTCTTGCTCTCTGTGGGGGAACAGAGAGCAATGAATCAACTCTTGTTCCTGGCCTAGTTGAAAAACATTGCACCTACATGTGAAATGGTAAAACAAACAGGGCAGTTATTAATCAAATGTGCCTTCCAGACTGCATTAGGGCATCAAACCCTGCGAAATTGAGGCAAGTCAATCCTCTTCAGCCGGTTGAAAAACACTTTCATTTATATCCAAATAGGCTGAGGCGTTTGCCGCCTGTTCAAAGAAGTGTGGCCTGGCCTCTTGCAGTAATACAAAGTCTTGCTGGGTAGAGCATGGCGTATGGCGCCTGTAATTGTAGCTCTTACTTAACCTCTGTAAACTGGGTTCTCCTCTTCTGTACATCAGATGAAAAGTCAGGGTAAAATGATAAGCGTGCACAATTGAACCTTATGTCTTGCTTCTCTCTGGCCAGATGCAGAATGATTTCTCTATCCCTGTAATGCAGTAGACGTGCAAGGATAGGGCGAGGGGGATGACCCGGTGGAAGGGGTCTCAGTGGGACCCTGTGGGCCCTCTCCACAGCGTAAAGGGGTGTGAACGCATCCTTCCCAAACACCTCCGGCATCCATTTTTCAATGAACTCGGTGGGGTCTCTGCCCTCAATCTTCTCCGGGAGACTCACTATTCTTACGTTATTCCTTCTCATTCTGTTGTCAAGGTCATCTGCTCGTTGGTCCACCGCAGCGACCATTCTGGAATTGTGTTGAGAGTCTCTTATCAGAGGGGGGAGTTTGTCCTCCACATCACTGATCCTGCTTTCAGCAGCTGTGGTTCTTTCCCTGATTTTTTGTATGTCCTGCCTGATTAGGGACACTTCCTCTTTCAGACCACCAAAGCGTTCCTGCAGAGTATTCACTAAGGCAGCGCATTTATTAGCAGCCCTCAGGATCTTATCCAGTGTGGGTTGTGCCTGCTCTTCCTCATCTTCCTCACTGTTCTCCTCCATCCCCTCCGCATGAGCTGCTGTGGTGCTGTGATTTGCGCCCTCTGGAACACCTTCCTCTATAGTTCCCTGTGCTGTGGGTTCCCTCTCATTCTCTCCCCCCCCCCAACCGGCTCATCCAGAGTCAGGGAGCCTGCCAATTTCTGGGCATAGTATCTAATGTCCTTGGTGAGGGGGTCTCCCCCAGCATGCTTAGGAGTTTTGGGGGGTTTATTCACTGTGTCTTTGGGTTTATCAGTACCGCGCTGTCCACGCTGCTGTGGGCCCGAGGTGGCCCATCTTGGATCTCTGAACGGTGTCTGTCTTCTTTGCCCTTTCCTCTCAAAACCATCATGGGTTCTGCTCAAACAGGTACCTCAACGGGTTCCCTCACTGTTCTGAAGTCTGCTGGTGGCTTTCAGGCAGTGTAGTGTCGCCGGGAACAGGATCAATGCAGGGTTACAGGTGAGAGCTCTGTGAGGAAGCTGCTTCTCACATGCCGGTCCGGTCACACCCCCCAAGCACAACAAATGTAAATGTAAAAAAATAGCAATAATGGAGTAGAAAACCAGCCTAGAAAAATAAGAAATTTAGAAAAAAATGTCTGTAGTCATAGTGATCTGTCTTCATCTGTTTCAGCAGCTGGTAAATTGAACTTTTTTGCTCCTGATTCATATCTGCTCAGCTATGAATTGCGGAGGAAAATAAGTGGTCATAAAGGTTAAACTCTTGAATTCTTCCTTGTACCTGTCTTCCATATAACTGTTGGAATCATGGGAACACCATGTTCTCAGAAAAGCTTTAACATGTTATTGTAAATTCAGAAATTATTTTCAATCTTTTTATATTTATGAATGTGGGCTAAACTAAAAAACAATACTGCTCTAATGCTGTAGAAGGTGAGTCCTATGGCTGGTGACATTGTATACTGGTTGGTATGTACACTCACTGACCACTTTATTAGGTACACCTTGCTAGTATTGGGTTGGACCCCCTTTTCCTTTCAGAACTGCCTTAATTCTTTGTGACATAGATGCAACAAGGTGTTGGAAATATTCCTCAGAGATTTTGGTCCATATTGACATGATAGCATCACGCAGTTGGTGCAGATTTGTCGGTTGCACATCCATGATCCACCACAGCTCTATTTTTTGAGCTCTGATGACTGTGGAGCCCATTGGAGTACAGTGAACTCATTGTCGTGTTCAAGAAACCAGTGGTGAGATGATTTGAGCTTTGTGACATGGTGCATTATCCTGCTGGAAGGAGCCATCAGAAGATGGGTACACTGTAGTCATAAAGGGATGGACATGGTCAACAACAATACTCAGGTAGGCCGTGGTGTTTAAACGATGCTCAGTTGGTACTAAGGGACCCAAAGTGTGCCAAGAAAATATCCCCCACCATTACACCACCTCCACCAGCCTGCACTGTTAATACAAGGCAGGATGGATCCATGCTTTCATGTTGTTTGCGCCAAATTCTGACCCTACCATCTGAATGTCACAGCTGAAAGCGAGACTCATAAGACCAGGCAACGTTTTTCCAAACTTCTATTGTCCAATTTTCATGAGCCTGTGTGAATTGTAGCCTCAGTTTCCTGTTCTTAGCTGAAAGTAGTGGCACCAGGTGTGGTCTTCTGCTGCTGTAGCTCATCTGCTTCAAGGTTCAATGTGTTGTGCGTTCAGAGATGGTATTCTGCATAACTAGGTTGTAACAAGTGGTTATTTGAGTTACTGTTGCCTTTCTATCATCTCAAACTGGTCTGCCCATTCTCCTCTGACCTCTGACATCAACAAGGCATTTTTGTCCACACAACTGCTGCTCAGACCAGTCCATCTGGCTCCAACAACCATGCCATGTTCACAGTCACCTAAATTCCCTTTTCTTTCAGATTGTGATGCTCGGTTTGAACTTCAGCAAGTTGTCTTCACCACGTCTAGATGCCTAAATGCATTGAGTTGCTGCCATGTGATTGGCTGATTAGCAATTTGTGTTACCAAGCAATTGAACAGGTGTAAATAATAAAGTGACCAGTGAGTGTATAGCTCGTCGGGCTCAGCTTAGACTACAGGAAAATGATGCCTGGCTGCACACAGGATCAGCAGACTGTAAATCCAAACTGGTAAAATACCAATTTAAATTGGTTTCAGCTTGGTTTTCCACCCATAGACGACCCCCCCCCCCCCAAATGCATTTTGCCTATGTAGGGCTTAAAGTGGTTGCAAAGTCAGAAGGTTTTTTACCTTCATGCATTCTATGCATGAAGGTAAAAAACCTCCTGTATGCAGCAGCCCCACCAAATACTTACCTGAGCTCCCTCTCTTTCCAGCGATGCCCAAGAGAGCCTTGCCTCCCTGGGGACTCGCATTCCTGATTGGCTTTTAGCAGCAGCGGGAGCCATTGGCTCCTGCTGCTGTCAAACAAAGCCAGTGAGCCAATAAGAAGATGGAGGGGGCGGGCAGAGCCACAGCTCCTTGTCTGACTGGACACACAGAGCAGCGGCTCAGCTTGGGTGCCCCCATAGCAAGTTGCTTGATGTAGGGGGCATGCAGCAGGAGGGAGGGGCCAAGAGTGCCAACGTGGGGCCGAGAAGAGGAGGATCGGGGCTGCTGTTTGCAAAATCACTGCACGGCGCAGGTAAGTATGATATGTTTGTTTTTTTGTTTGTTTTTTAATAAAATCATCATCATCTTTTACTATTTTAGCTTTACAGTCTGCTGATCCTGTGTGTGGCAGGGAGCTATTTCTAAATTTATGGCTTTAATCCTGCTAATAATGACAATGCTTTGTCCCTATCTTCTATTTATGTCCCAGCTTTGTCACCCTATCACATGGTCTCCCAATGGAGACTAGATGTGGCCATGCCAACGCACAGTTTACATACAGCAATCATTGGTGTGCATAGACCTGAAGTGGCTGCAAGGAAGCAGCAAGATCAGCAACACTGAGATGCAACAAAGAATGAAAAAAAGTTGACACAAATATTTTATAAAATATGGCAGTTTATGATACATTATGTCTTGGCAAACTAAATGTAATGTATATCTATTTTAAATAAATTATTTGGATTCTTTCAATAAAATTTTGTTTGCATTGAAGTTGCAAGCGTATTTCCCCATGTATAAATTTGCTGCCTTTTTTTATTATAACAGAATGAAGCAAATTATATTCCAAAACCCATACAGCTTACTGTCACAGAAGATGACATTCAAGAAGAAGTTAACAGTCGGGATCTTGGCCATGTACATGGAAAATGGTGAGACGTTTGATTCTGAAAACATATGTATTTATACATTACACATACGGCTGCAGTAGCACAAGCAACAATCTTATGCAGACATCAATACAACACTACAAAGGGAAGGTTATTATCCAACAACAAAATAATTTAATTACAACGTACAAGAGAATATTAAATATTAAATGGCATTTCTGCTGCTAATAAAAAAGAAATATATATATATATACATATACAATTGCTCCACGAGTCATATTGAAATTGAATGCTATTATAAAATACCTTTCCTTTCAATCTGCAGTTCTGTAATTTTATGTAAAATGCAATATGGCTACCTGGAGGCGTTTTCTACCCAGAATGTGTATAGAACACCCGCCATATATGTAATTTCCTGCTTGTGCAATTGACTTACTGGGTTTCCCAAAAGTCTGCAAGATACAAGTCAGATTTTGGGCATCCCCTGCAACAGTGTCATTTTTGGTGAGATACTCCCGAAGGGAAGTCTAAAAGGATACAGACTCTAACACTTTCTTCAAAAGAGCCCTGCAAGTGCAGCAGTTGATTGATAATTATAAAGTCACTCCCATTAGATCTGCTTTCCACAGAGAAACAATCAACTTTTTCTTCAGAATAACAAAGGGTAGGAATTTGCAACAAAGATTGTTAAAATCCTTCCAATGTAAATAGATCACCCAGAGGGAAATTATTTTTTCTCAACAAAAGTGCAGTTACTCTTTTAACCCCTTGGATGCTGTTCAAATTCTGCAAAAAAATTGTATACAGGTAAATTATAAATCCCAGCTGTAAAATACATATTTACTACCCATATATTGGCACATCTTTGGAGACAATGTTTCTCCAGTACCAGTGTGGCCTGTTAATAATTCTTATTTCATTGGACAGAAGGGAGCAAGATTGAAAGATTGTGTTTAAGCAGAAGTCTATTGTTTTCAGCCTCTACTTCCACCCCCCAAAAAAAATTGTATACCATGGTTATAGAAAAGAATCATCCCCTTTTAAAATCATATTTTTTTTGCTCTGCAGCCTGAAATTAAGACAGACAAAGTTTTTGTTTTATCCAGCTGTATTTACTCAGTGCAACCTATAACATCCAAGTGAAAGATATAACACGTCAGAAACAATAAAAAACATTCAAAAACAGAATCACTGATTTGGAAAAAGGATCACTCCCTTCCTAAAAAATCAATTAGGTATAGCTAATCACCTTCTCGATGGCACACAAAGCCATTTGACTTTCAACTGTGATCAGCTGTGGTCATTTTGATTAGCTCAGCATGAAAAGAGCTTTCCTGGAGCATTTCAGTCCCTGGTAATGCAACCGAAGCAAACAATCAACTATGGGTGGCAAGACACTGTCAATAGATCTCTGTGATAAAGTTGTGGAAAGGCACAAGTTAGGAGATGCAGATATAGAGATAGATTATTCCCGCGCTATCATAAATGGAATCGGCTAAAATTGGAAAAGCTGCATGCACTGTTAAAGGTAAACACCTGACCTTGTGAGTGAATCTGGAAAATGGATAGTGCTGCGCTGATCCTAGGTAGTTTTTAAAATAGATAAAAATAAATATAGGTAATGGTTCGCTTAAGACACTCGGATGCGTGATGGTTGTAAAATCAAATAAGCGTGGGTGGTATTAATTACAGGGTGGGATGACTAAAATAGTAGTGGACGTAAAATAGATAATAACCCCCTGGGGTCTGAGCAGGAGTCTGTATCCAACATAAGGGGGCAGCAATAGTGTTGAGTGAAATCAATATAAAAAATATAAATCACAATGCTAATATAAATTAATAAAACAACTAAAGGTGCTATTAGTATATAAAGTGCATAACAATTGGGAATAAATGCATCCACAGTGGGGGGTACACAATATTATTTAGTGCAAATATAAAGTGCAGCGTGAGATGCCTATTATAGGCAGTGAGGTAGTAGTGAACTGCTAATTCATACCGTGCATAATGTGCAAAAAATATATATAGTAAAGAAAAATGAATATTACAGTGTCTCAAATCCTTGTAAAATATTTAGCAGGGAAAAAAACTTTTAAACCCAAAAAACACAAAAGTCCATAAAATTCAACAAAAATGTGACGACAACGTCCTGGCATGCACACGTTGCAGTTAAAGTGCTCAAGTGCCTCACATCCAGTGCTTCTTCGTGTAACACCACTCAGGTTAGGTAGTGGCCCCTTACCTTTAGGTAATAGGGCAACAGCATGTAGCCAAAAAGGACTCTTTAAAATCCGCCTATGAGCTCCAGCGCGTCCCTCTCCAGCCTACGTCCTGGGATGGGGTTCCCTCAGGTATAGTGCCGGGGCGGGGGGTACAAACGATGATAGGCAAAGAAGAAAGGCCAATAGTGTAATCCCGTTTTTTATAAATACAACCTCTTTTATTAAAAATGTATAGGTACTCACATTTAAAAATAAACAACAGCTAATGTCATCCGACGAGCGGCGAGCTCGTATGCCTCTGTAGTGAATGCAGCCTGTCTCGTCCCTGCATTCACTACAGAGGCATACGAGCTCGCCGCTCGTCGGATGACATTAGCTGTTGTTTATTTTTAAATGTGAGTACCTATACATTTTTAATAAAAGAGGTTGTATTTATAAAAAACGGGATTACACTATTGGCCTTTCTTCTTTGCCTATCATCGTTTGTACCCCCCGCCCCGGCACTATACCTGAGGGAACCCCATCCCAGGACGTAGGCTGGAGAGGGACGCGCTGGAGCTCATAGGCGGATTTTAAAGAGTCCTTTTTGGCTACATGCTGTTGCCCTATTACCTAAAGGTAAGGGGCCACTACCTCACTTGAGTGGTGTTACACGAAGAAGCACTGGATGTGAGGCACTTGAGCACTTTAACTGCAACGTGTGCATGCCAGGACGTTGTCGTCACATTTTTGTTGAATTTTATGGACTTTTGTGTTTTTTGGGTTTAAAAGTTTTTTTCCCTGCTAAATATTTTACAAGGACTTGAGACACTGTAATATTCATTTTTCTTTACTATATATATTTTTTGCACATTATGCACTGTATGAATTAGCAGTTCACTACTACCTCACTGCCTATAATAGGCATCTCATGCTGCACTTTATATTTGCACTAAATAATATTGTGTACCCCCCACTGTGGATGCATTTATTCCCAATTGTTATGCACTTTATATACTAATAGCACCTTTAGTTGTTTTATTAATTTATATTAGCATTGTGATTTATATTTTTTATATTGATTTCACTCAACACTATTGCTGCCCCCTTATGTTGGATACAGACTCCTGCTCAGACCCCAGGGGGTTATTATCTATTTTACGTCCACTACTATTTTAGTCATCCCACCCTGTAATTAATACCACCCACGCTTATTTGATTTTACAACCATCACGCATCCGAGTGTCTTAAGCGAACCATTACCTATATTTATTTTTATCTATTTTAAAAACTACCTAGGATCAGTGCAGCACTATCCATTTTCCAAGTTAGGAGATGGATAAAAAAAAATCAAAGGCTTTATCAATGACAGATGTTTTGTTTGTTATAGGTTATGGACTTCCTGTATAAAGCCCTCCTGCATTAAAACTGTGTTTGTTTGCTGCCTTGCTAAATAAAAGTGCATAGCAAACTTGACTTTTCCTGGTTTACATCTGCAAATATCAGTGGAGCCTGCCCCTTACAATATACTGTACAAAATATATATATATTATATATATATATATATATATATATATATATATAGATATATATCTATATATATATATATATTATATTTATTTCAATTAAAGTCCAGGGTTGCAGCACTCAAAACGATTTATTGAACAAAAAATAATAAATTACATAAAACTATTACTATGGAAACACTGCTGTAACTTCATTTTTTGTTCAATGAATTGTTTTGAGTGCTGCAACCCTGGACTTTCATTGCTATGTTTTTGAGGCTGCTTTGTTGCATAATGCTCTACATAAATCAATCCAGGTTGGCTCCCCTTCTTTTCTATACATACACTATATTACCAAAAGTATTGGGACGCCTGCCTTTACACACACATGAACTTTAATGGCATCCCAGTCTTAGTCCGTAGGGTTCAATATTAAGTTGGCCCACCCTTTGCAGCTATAACAGCTTCAACTCTTCTGGGAAGGCTGTACATAAGGTTTAGGAGTGTGTCTATGGCAGGGGTTCTCAACTCCAGTCCTCAGGACCCACCAACAGGCCAGGTTTGCAAGATAGCTGAAATACATCACAGGTGATATCATTTGCTGCTCAGTGATTGCAGTATTCTAGTCTGCAACTCCCCAAGGTAATACTTAAAATCTGGCCTGTTGGTGGGTCCTGAGGACTGGAGTTGAGAACCACTGGTCTATGGGAATGTTTGACTATTGTTCCAGAAACGCATTTGTGAGGTCAGGCACTGATGTTGGACGAGAAGGCCTGGCTTGCAGTCTCCGCTCTAATTCATCTCAAAGGTGTTCTATCGGGTTGAGTTCAGTAATCTGAGCAGGCCAGTTAAGTTCCTCTACCCCAAACTCACCCATTCTTGTCCTTGTGCACTGGTCAAAATCATTTGGTGGAGGGGGGATTATGGTGTGGGGTTGTTTTTCAGGGGTTGGGCTTGGCCCCTTAGTTAAGGCGTCAGCATACCAAGACATTTTGGACAATGCTCCCAACTTTGTGGGAACAAGTTTGAGGGTGGCCCCTTCCTGTTCCAACACAGCTGCTCAGTAGTGCACAAAGCAAGGTCCATAAAGACATGGATGAGCAAGTTTGGGGTGGAGGAACTTAACTGGCCTGCACAGAGTCCTGACCTCAACCCAATAGAACACCTTTGGGGTGAATTAGAGCGTAGACTGCGAGCCAGGCCTTCTCATCCAACACCAGTGCCTGACCTCCCGTATGCACTTCTTGAAGAATGGTCAAACGTTCCCATAGACACACTCCTAAACCTTGTGGACAGCCTTCCAAGAAGAGTTGAAGGTGTCATAGCTGCATAGGGTGGGCCAACTCAATATTGAACCCTACGGACTAAGACTGGGATGCCATTAAAATTCATGTGCGTGTAAAGGCAGGGGTCCCAATACTTTTGGTAAAATAGTGTATGTATAGTAAAGAAGGAGAGCCAACCTGGATTGAGTTATGTAGAGCAACTCACAATTGAACCCTACGGACTAAGACTGGAATGCATTAAAATTCATGTGTATGCAGGCGTCCCAATACTTTTGAGAATATAGTGTGCATATATATATATATATATATATATATATATGTGTGTATATACACTTGCATCTTCTTTGTCTCACGATTGGATGGACACTAATACTGTAACTTTTGTGCATGTACGCTGGAGTAACATTGTCTTGCACTTAGCTCCAGTCTTGCCATCATATAAATGCCAGGATTGTTTTAGAAGTATGCACTACACTCTCCATGTGCAGGCCATGTACACATAAAAAAAAATACTAATAGACAGGTGAAGAAGAATTGCAAATTTTTCATTTATTCTAATGCTGTACTTTACAGGTTACGCCATGAAAAATATACATCGTCACACAAGCCATTGGATCACGGTGGACCCACTGCGTTTCATACACTTCAATTCTTTGATCTTGATAACAGTCCAGTGACATTTGAAAAGCCAGACATGTCAGCTGCTGGTACAGATCTGTTCCAAAGTTATCAGTTTTCCTGACATATGGAGAATAGCCAACATTTTATAGGTTGTTGCTAGTATGGGCAGATGTACAAGGCAAATACTGTATATGTAAGAATATAGTGTGAGGTTCAGATGGTGTACTCATTTTATATCATGTTCTCCCTGTGCCTGTGTGGGTTTCCTCCCACACTCCATAGACATGCTGGTAGGTAATTGGCTCCTGTCTAAATTGGCCCTAGTATGTGTATGTATGAATGTGAGTTAGAGACCTTAGATTGTAAGCACCTTGAGGGCAGGGACTAATGTGAATTTTTAATATATATGTAAAGTGCTGTGTAAATTGATGGTGCTGTATAAGTACCTGTAATAAACAAATACAGTAAAATATCTCCTACTACTTAGCAATTTACCTGTTCATTGGCAGCCACCTCACTTATAGTACATTGATTTCAGCTAATTGAAAAATTAAGCGATTGCCAGCAAGTAGTTATATATCGTAAGGCTTGTTTACACATGTGGCTGTCATTGAACAGTGATCTGCAGTGGACCGCTTTTCAGAGGGCATTTGACAGGCAGTTGGGTGTTGCCTCCTCGCTGCCTGTTTTAACCCTTGAAATCCCACAGGATTGCACCACAACCACATACATTACATGCAGTTGTGGGGTGGTTGCACTTGTGTAGACTTTTTATATCCACTGTACTTGTTCATCCACGGGCCTTAATAAGGGTGTTGATTTGCCATTTTATTAGAACATTCAGTCATAAAGTGACCACCCGCCACTTCTGCCAGCTGACCATAGAGGTAATCAGAGACCGCAATGGCTCTGATCACCTCTATGGTATAGGAAACCGGAAGCGATGAGCATTCATCACTTCCAATTTCCCCGGATGTAATCAGCACCATTTTTAAAAAGGAAAAGCATCTACTCACACCCATCTTGGTGTGATCAGATGCTTTTAAGGGCAGAGGAGATATCTGGGATCTAAAAGACCCCAGATCTCTCCATAAAGAGTACCTGTTACTGCCTATTGCTATTACAGGTGATATTTATATCCCCTGTGATAACAAAAAAAGTGCTAAAAAAAAAAATTAAAACAACAGCACGAGTCAGTCCCGCACACACGCAAACAGAGATCATCTCACATATGTGAGATTTAATTGCGAATGTCAAATCATGGGCAGTAATTATAGCACCAGGCCTCCTATGTAAATCTAAAATGGTAACCTGTAAAAGCTTTTAAAGTGTCACCTATGGATAGTAAAATTAACGTCGTTTGTCGCTGTTGCATGGGCGGGTGCAATTTTAAAGCATGATATGTTTGGTATCCATTTACACTGCGAATATCTTTTAAATTTTACTAAACAATTGGGTATTATATTGTGTTTTTGTGCATTAAAATTAAAAAAAAAACCTGTATTTTTGCCCCCCAAAAAATAGCGTTTAAAAAAACGTGCAAATACCGCGTGACATAAAAAATTGCAACACCCATCAATTTATATTCTAGGGCCTCTGCTTTAAACAAATAATGTTTGGGGGTTATAAGAAATTATCTAGCAAAAAGAAAATACTGATTGTTACATGTAAACATAGTGTCAGTAAAAGGCCTAGTGTTCAAGTGGCTATACGAGAAGATGACAATTCACAAGAACCGCATACTGTACCCTATGGAGAGAATTACGTGGAGAATCTAGAATGACATAACTTTGCAGTGAGCTTATCCTTTAAGGCTGGGTTCACACTAGCTGCAGCCTTGGCTCACAGCAGGGGGTCCGGTGTGTCGGTTCACTGTTTAAGGTGGGAATCAGGTCAGAATTTTGGCTGAATTCACACCTGAAATGGACCAGAAGACACACAGGACCCTTCTTCAATTTCGGACCGCGGCCTCCCCGGAGTTAGGCTTACCTATAGGTACAGTAAATATCTCCTAAACGTTCACCGTTTGGGAGATGTTTAATTTTCATGCAGCTGGTGATGTCACCGACACATGCGCTCTGAAGGAACGGCACACCGTCCTTCAGAGTCCTGTGCTGTGTACAGCAGCTCCTACGTGCATGTGCGGGAGTGACGTCATCGCAGCTTCAGCCACTTACACAGCCAGAGTCCGCGAACCCGGAAGGAAGACCGGGTGAAGATGAAAGCGGCTTCCATTGATCACTGGGAGTCAATATAGACCACTTTGGGGCACCCCAGTTTAAACCATGAGAACAAAAGGTGATAGATGTAAACACTCCTATCAGTGTCGTAGTTTGTCTCAATTCCTGTCACTGGCATTTTTTGTTGCTTAGTTTATTTTGCGTGTAAATGTAAAAAAAAAAAAAAAAGAAAGTAATATACTGTATACTATCTGTACTATATGTATTACCTGCATCAAAATACAATATTGACCTGCTGATATAGGTAGGTATGTTTTTTCAATTTGTGAGCCAAGGTATGTTTGTTAAACAATTGTAACGTCAAAAAAATAAATATTTATTTTACTCAAATGCAAAAAATAAGAAACAAAATGCAAGAAGGTGGCTATACGAGAAGATGACAATTCACAAGAACCGCATACTGTACCCTATGGAGAGAATTACGTGGAGAATCTAGAATGACATAACTTTGCAGTGAGCTTATCCTTTAAGGCTGGGTTCACACTAGCTGCAGCCTTGGCTCACAGCAGGGGGTCCGGTGTGTCGGTTCACTGTTTAAGGTGGGAATCAGGTCAGAATTTTGGCTGAATTCACACCTGAAATGGACCAGAAGACACACAGGACCCTTCTTCAATTTCGGACCGCGGCCTCCCCGGAGTTAGGCTTACCTATAGGTACAGTAAATATCTCCTAAACGTTCACCATTTGGGAGATGTTTAATTTTCATGCAGCTGGTGATGTCACCGACACATGCGCTCTGAAGGAACGGCACACCGTCCTTCAGAGTCCTGTGCTGTGTACAGCAGCTCCTACGTGCATGTGCGGGAGTGACGTCATCGCAGCTTCAGCCACTTACACAGCCAGAGTCCGCGAACCCGGAAGGAAGACCGGGTGAAGATGAAAGCGGCTTCCATCAGTGACAGCGCATCTCTGGAGGGCTTTATTTTCAGGCAAGTTTTACATAATGTGCTAATATGCAATGCATACTAGCACATTATGGCATTGCCTTGCAGGACTTGAAAAAAGAAAAAAACAGCGGGTTACTTCCGCTTTAAAATGACTTTGGGCAGAAATGCTAGGGGGGTTTCAAAGTGATTTGTCAGTAAAATAAAGCATTGATTCATGGATGGATGGGTGAGTTTGCTTGGAATACAAATTAATGAAATAACGTTTTTAGTTTGTGATGCTCACATACAGTGTATTTCTGCTTTAATAAAGTTTCAGATTGTTCGTCACTCTCCCCAAACAAATTCCAATGAAAGTTTCATGCCATCATTTCTGAGAGTCTTTTCATATAATAGGCATTGTTTTGTTTGCAAACAAAGCTAATGCCCCAACACACGATCAGAAATTCCGTCAGAAAAAACTTGGATGGCTTTTCCGACGGAATTCCGCTCAAGCTTGCCTTGCATACACACGGTCACACAAAAGTTCTCTGAACGACCGTCAAGAACGTGAAAATGAAGTTCAATGCTTCCGAGCATGCGTCAAATTATTTCCGAGCATGCGTGATTTTTTGCGTGTCCGAATTGCATACAGACGAACGCATTTTCGGATAGGAACTTTTTTCGCCCGAAAAATAGAGAATCTGCTCTCAATCTTTTGCTGGCTGGAATTCTGCCAGCAAAAGTCCGATGGAGCATACACACGGTCGGAATTTCTGACCAAAAGATCACATCTGACTTTTGCTGGCAGAATTTCTGATTGTGTGTATGGGGAATTAAGGATTCTAATTTTAAATATGCTTGTGAATACTGTCAATGCTTCTTTTGGTATCAGCAGCTGCCATTATTACAATGCTGAGTTATTATAGTAGATGCACTGCAATCGGTTCTTTGGTATTTCTCCTATTGTTTTGTATACTTGCTGGCTCTCCTAGCAGAGTTTGAGATGGGTTATGATGGAAGGTGAGCCGGTATATTTATCCTTCCCAGAAGTGGGTGGGTGGAAGGTCTGAGACACAATGCAGAAAAAGGCTGGTAAACAACAGCAGTAGCAGCACACAGCTGAAAAAAAGACACTTCAAGGTTTTTTTTTCTAGAAGGTGACTATCCAACCCTGGGTGGTCTCTCTGCTAGTCACTTAGGACTAGGGAATGGCATGGAGTTCTACAGAGAAAGTGGCACCAACAGAACTTCCATCATTTACTGACCGCCTATCAACTCCCAGACAGTTATTGACCCTCCGGTCATTTTATGAACCCCTTGGATAGTCCCATTGATCACTGGGAGTCAATATAGACCACTTTGGGGCACCCCAGTTTAAACCATGAGAACAAAAGGTGATAGATGTAAACACTCCTATCAGTGTCGTAGTTTGTCTCAATTCCTGTCACTGGCATTTTTTGTTGCTTAGTTTATTTTGCGTGTAAATGTAAAAAAAAAAAAAAAAGAAAGTAATATACTGTATACTATCTGTACTATATGTATTACCTGCATCAAAATACAATATTGACCTGCTGATATAGGTAGGTATGTTTTTTCAATTTGTGAGCCAAGGTATGTTTGTTAAACAATTGTAACGTCAAAAAAATAAATATTTATTTTACTCAAATGCAAAAAATAAGAAACAAAATGCAAGATGATTTTTTTTTAGTTTAGGTGTTTTTGTTGGTTTGCTAAAAAAACACAATCACATTTACCAATGTAATATTTTGGAATTTATAGTAAACCTGTACACAGTCTTTGCACATTTGGGACTTAAAGTCCACCCTAAAACTAAAATCCCTGCTAGGGATGAGCTTGATGTTCGGGTCGAGCATCAGTTTGACTCGAACATCAGGTGTTCACCTGTTCGCCGAAGAGCGAGCATTATGGGGCGTTCATGGCAAATTTGAGCGCCACGGAGCACCCCATTATGCACTGCGAGATCGCAGTGCATTGCTGTATGATGGTTGGCCAAAGCATGCACCTGACCTGCATGCTTTGGCCAATTACAGCGCGCTCTGCTAAGAGAGCCATTATTGGCCAAAGGCAGAGTGCCTTTCTCCAATCATGGCTTAGGGGGACTAAGGCTGGATTCACACCTATGCAGTTTTAGTGCTTTTTGCATTTTGCAGATTTGCACTACAGTCCATTTAATATGGTTTCCTATGGAACACTTTCTGTAGTGCAAATCTGCAAAATGCAAAAAGCACTAAAACTGCATAGGTGTGAATCCAGCCTAAGTCCATGCCTCACACTATATAAGGCTGCTTACACGGCGGCCGTGTGTAGTGTTATTGGTATGGACAGAGAGATAGCCTGAGTTAGATTAAGCAGGCAGTTATTCGGTTAGTGACTGGCAGATATACCCTGCATCCAGTGTAGCCTATATCTACAGTGCATTCTGTGGTGTACTGTTTCTAATACACTTCAGGCGGTGTATTAATATATACAGTCTCGTGTATATATATATATATATATACATACACACACACACACACACACACACACACACACACACACAGTATCTCACAAAAGTGAGTACACCCCTCGCATTTTTGCAAATATTTTATTATATCTTTTCATGTGACTTCAACACTGAAGAAATTACACTTTACTACAATGTAAAGTAGTGAGTGTACAGCTTGTATATTACAGTGTAAATTTGCTATCCCCTCAAAATAACTCAACTCACAGCCATTAATGTCTAAACCGCTGGCAACAAAAGTGAGTACACCCCTAATTGAAAATGTCCAAATTGGGCCCAATTAGCCATTTTCCCTCCCTGGTGTCATGTGACTCGTTAGTGTTACAAGGTCTCAGGTGTGGATGGGGAGCAGGTGTGTTAAATTTGGTGTTATCGCTTTCACTCTCTCATACTGGTCACTGGAAGTTCAACATGGCATTCATGGCAAAGAACTCTCTGAGGATCTGAAAAAAATAATTGTTGCGCTACATAAAGATGGTCTAGGCTATAAGAAGATTGGCAGGATCCTAAAACTGAGCTGCAGCACGGTGGCCAAGACCATATAATGGTTTAACAGGACAGGTTATACTCAGAACAGGCCTCGCCATGGTCGACCAAAGAAGTTGAGTGCATGTGCTCTGCATCATATCCAGAAGTTGTCTTTGGGAAATAGATGTATGATTGCTGCCAGCATTGCTGCAGAGGTTGAAGGAATGGGTGGTCAGCCTGTCAGTGCTCAGACCATACATGGAACTGCGTCAAATTGGTCTGCCTGGCTGTCATCCCAGAAGAAAGCTCCTTCTAAAGATGATTCACAAGAAAGCCTGCAAACAGTTTGCTGAAGACAAGCAGACTAAGGACACAAATTCCTGGAACCATTTCCTGCGATCTGATGAGACCAAGATAAACTTATTTGGTTCAGATGGTGTCAAGCGTGTGTGGTGGGAACCAGGTGAGGAGTACAAAGACAAATGTGTCTTGACTACAGTCAAGCATGGTGGTGGGAGTGTCATGGTCTGGGGCTGCATAAATGCTGCCGGCACTGGGGAGCTACAGTTCATTGAGGTAACCATGAATGCCAACATGTACTGTGACATACTGAAGCAGAGCATGATCCCCTCCCTTCAGAGACTAGGCCGCAGGGCAGTATTCCAACAGGACAACGACCACAAACACACCTCCAAGACAACCACTGCCTTTCTAAAGAAGCTGAGGGTAAAGATGATGGACTGGCCAAGCATGTCTCCAACCCTATTGAGCATCTGTTGGGCATCCTCAAATGTAAGGTGGAGGAGCACAAGGTCTCTAACATCCACCAGCTCTGTGATGTCATTATGGAGGAGTGGAAGAGGACTCCAGTGGCAAGCTGTGAAGCTCTGGTGAACTCCATGCCCAAGAGGGTTAAGGCAGTGCTGGAAAATAATGGTGGCCACACAAAATATTGACACTTTGGGCCCAAGTTGGATATTTTCACTTAGTGGTGTACTCACTTTTGTTGCCAGCGGTTTAGACATGGCTGTGTGTTGAGTTATTTTGGGGGGACAGCAAATTTACACTGTTATACAAGCTGTACACTCACTACTTTACATTGTAGCAAAGTGTCATTTCTTCAGTGTTGTCACATGAAAAGATATAATAAAATATTTACAAAAATGTGAGGGGTGTACTCACTTTTGTGATATTATATATATATATATATATATATATATATATATATATATACTCTGCATCCAGCGTAGCCTATGTCTACAGTTCATTCGGTGGTGTACTGTTTCTAATACACTTTAGACAGTGTACACAGTATCTAACAAGGTGTGTACAGTTTCTACTACACTTCTGGTAGTTTACACAGTATAAAATATAGTGCAGCCGTTGTACAGTTTCTAATACAGTGCAGGCGGTGTACACAGTATCTAATACAGTGTGTACAGTTTCTACTACTTTTCTGGTGGTGTACACAGTATCTAATACAGTGTTTACAGTTTCTACTACACTTCTGGTGGTGTACACAATACAGTGCAGCTGTAGTACAGTTGCTAATACAGTGCAGGTGGTGTACACAGTATCCAGTACAGTGTGTACAGTTTCTACTACACTTCTGGTGGTGTACACAATACAGTGCAGCCGTAGTACAGTTTATTATACAGTGCAGGCAGTGTACACAGTATCTAGTACAGTGTGTACAGTTTCTACTACACTTCTGGGGGTGTACACAATACAGTGCAGCTGTAGTACAGTTTCTAATAAAGTGCAGGCGGTGTACACATATCTAATACAGTGTGTACAGTTTCTACACTTCTGGTGGTGTACACAGTACACAATACAGTGCAGCCATAGTACAGTTGCTAATACAGTGCAGGCGGTGTACACAGTATCTAATACAGTGTGTACAATTTCTACTACATGTCTGGTGGTGTACACAGTACACAATACAGTGCAACCGTAGTACAGTTTCTAGTACTTTTCTGATGGTGTACACAGTATCTAATACAGTGTAGTGTGGTGTTGCAAAACAAAAAATACATCATGTCCGGAAGGCCACCAAGGAGAGGCAGACGCTTACAGGCCACTAAAAGAGGGCAAGCAGCCTCTGTGTCTACAGTCAGCAGTGCTGGTCGTGGACATGGTGCATCCTCTGCAGGTGGCTGTGGGGCACGCTTGTCCTTTTTTCTGCTGCTGGCCGTGTTATTGAGCCAGAACATGTAGAAGAGTTGGTGGAGTGGATAACAAAGCCGTCCTCATCCTCCTCATCCCCTGTCAACCATTCTCAGAGTAGTTTGCCTTCCAAAGCAGCTGCCAAAGCGGCCTATTCCACTGCCTCCTTGTGCACAGTCACTCCTTCCGTAGCCCCACCATCATGCACGGAGGAGTCCCCAGAATTATTCGACCCCAGTGTTGAGTACATGCTGCTGGAGGATGTGCATCTATTTGAAGGCTCCAATGTTGGTTCCCAGGTTGAGGAAGGGAGTAACGTGAGCCTAGAGAGAGTACTCTAGTACAGTTTCTAAGAAAGTGCAGGCGGTGTACACATATCTAATGCAGTGTGTACAGTTTCTACTGCACTTCTGGTGGTGTACACAGTACACAATACAGTGCAGCCGTAGTACAGTTTCTAATACAGTGCAGGTGGTGTACACAGTATCTAATACAGTGTGTACAGTTTCTGCTACACTTCTGGTGGTGTACACAGTACACAATACAGTGCAGCCATAGTACAGTTTCTACTACTTTTCTAATGGTGTACACAGTATCTAATACAGTGTGTACAGTTTATACTACACTTCTGGTGGTGTACACAATACAGTGCAGCTGCAGTACAGTTTCTAATAAAGTGCAGGTGGCCTACACAGTACCTAATACAGTGTGTACAGTTTCTACTACACTTCTGGTGGTGTACACAATACATTGCAGTCGTAGTACAGTTTCTACTACTTTTCTTGTGGTGTACATAGTATCTAATACAGTGTGTACAGTTTCTACTACACTTCTGGTGGTGTAAACAGTACACAATACAGTGCAGCTGCAGTACAATTTCTAATAAAGTGCAGGTGGTGTACACAGTATTTAATACAGTGTGTACAGTTTCTACTACACTTTTAGTGGTGTACACAGTATACAATACAGTGCAGCTGTTGTACAGTTGCTAATACAGTGTAGGCGGTATACACAGTATCTAATACAGTGTGTACAGTTTCTAATAAACTTCAGGCGGTGTACACAGTATCTAATACAGTGTAGTGTGGTGTTGCAAAACAAAAAATACATCATGTCCGGAAGGCCACCAAGGAGAGGCAGATGCTCACAGGCCACTAAAAGAGGGCAAGCAGCCTCTGTGTCTACAGTCAACAGTGCTGGTCATGGACATGGTGCATCCTCTGCAGGTGGCCGTGGGGCATGCTTGTCCTTTTTTTCTGCTTCTGGCCGTGTTATTGAGCCAGAACATGCAGAAGAATTGGTGGAGTGAATAACAAAGCCGTCCTCGTCCTCCTCATCCTCTGTCACCCATTCTCAGAGTAGTTTGCCTTCCAACGCAGCTGCCAAAGCAGCCTATTCCACTGCCTCCTTGTCCACAGTCACTCCTTCCATAGCTCCACCATCATGCATGGAGGAGTCCCCAGAATTATTCGACCCCAGTGTCAGGTACATGCTGCTGGAGGATGCACATCGATTTGAAGGCTCCAATGTTGGTTCCCAGGTTGAGGAAGGGAGTAACGTGAGCCTAGAGAAAGGGGGTGTTCAAGAAGGACAAGAAACTGGCAGTCATGTTCCCCCAGCTGCAGCATACTGCCAAGTTTGCTCCAGTGATGAGGAGGGAGGGGATGATGAGGTCACTGACTGTACTTGGGTGCCTGAGAGAAGAGAGGAGGAGGAGGAGGCACAACTCCAACGAGGCAGGATGTCCTCTAGGGGGCAGCTTAAGGGCAGCCACCCTATTGCATCACACCGCAGAGCTCCGCAGGTGCAGGGCGCTACTGGCTCCCTACTGACTTTTAAAAGTTCCTTGGTGTGGGTCTTTTTCGACACGTGTGCAGCAGATTGCACTGTTGCTGTTTGCAACCTATATCTGAAGCGGGTTAAGCATGACCAGAACAGCAGCCACTTGGGCACCACATGCTTGACCAGACATATGACAACCTGCCATGCAGTCTGTTGGCAGCAGCACTTGAAAGACCCACATCAGAGAGAAAGGCGGACTTCTCTTTGCACCTCATCTGGGGTCTCCAACCCTACTATACCTCCAGTCCTCTCAAAAACACTGCACTGAGAGGAATGAAGGTATAGCAATAGGTGTCCCAAATACTTGCAGCAAATCTGCTAGCAGTACTTCACCATCTGATTTTAGCAGGCAAATTTCCCTACCCCAGTTACTGAACCGTAAAAAGAAATTCGGTCCCAGCCATCCACATGCTCAGTAGGGGTGCGCATCTTCACTGGCCTCACGATTCGATTCGATTACGATTATCAGGTCCACGATTAACGATGCATCACGATTACTGCGCGCGGTTTTCATCCAAAAAATTTAAGTAGTCAGAAGAACTCCATTTTTTAAATTTTATCTGTTCTTAAAAAAAAGACAACACTCCTTGCATGTAGCAAAGTGTAAACAGTGCAGACAACTTAAAGAGGAGCTCCAGACTGCCCCCAAATGACTACAGGAGATGATCAGAGACTGCGGACATGCTACAGGAGATGGTCAGAGACTGCGGACATGCTACAGGAGATGGTCAGAGACTGCGGACATGCTACAGGAGATGATCAGAGACTGCGGACATGCTACAGGAGATGATCACAGACTGGGGACATGGCACAGGAGATGGTCACAGACTGGGGACATGGCACAGGAGATGGTCACAGACTGGGGACATGGCACAGGAGATGGTCCGACACTGGGGACATGGCACAGGAGATGGTCAGACACTGGGGACATGGCACAGGAGATGGTCAGACAATGGGGACATGGCACAGGAGATGGTCACAGACTGGGGACATGGCACAGGAGTTGGTCACAGACTGGGGACATGGCACAGGAGATGGTCAGACAATGGGGACATGGCACAGGAGATGGTCACAGACTGGGGACATGGCACAGGAGATGGTCACAGACTGGGGACATGGCACAGGAGTTGGTCACAGACTGGGGACATGGCACAGGAGATGGTCAGACAATGGGGACATGGCACAGGAGATGGTCACAGACTGGGGACATGGCACAGGAGATGGTCACAGACTGGGGACATGGCACAGGAGTTGGTCACAGACTGGGGACATGGCACAGGAGATGGTCAGACACTGGGGACATGGCACAGGAGATGGTCAGACACTGGGGACATGGCACAGGAGATGGTCAGACACTGCGGACATGGCACAGGAGATGATCAGACACTTTGGACATGGCACAGGAGATGATCAGACACTTTGGACATGGCACAGGAGATGACAATTCTATGATATGGACTTGTGTCACAGCGCCCCCCCTCCCCCTCCCCACTTACATGCTGCTCTGCCGGTGGGCGATCTGCCTGCTCACCATCTCCTCCCCGATCTCCATTCGTGCGGCCGGTGTTCCCGGTCAGGTCAGGTTCTCAGGTCAGCATCTCCAGCAGTGAATTCTCCCGGGAGAGCGCTCGGTGCATAAAGTTGTTTTTAGTGTGTGTATATTCCGGTCATGTGACTCTCAGCCGTGCCTCCCTCCTCTCACGTCTCTCCTGATGCCAGCCCCGCCCGCCTCTCTTCTGACCTGATAGCTCCAGTCAGTGGGCGGAGCTGACACCAGGAGAGCCTGAGAGGAGGGAGGCGCGGCTGAGAATCACATGACCGGATTATACACACACTAAAAACAGCTTTATGCACGGAGTGCTCTCCCGGGAGGGGGCGGGGCCAGACATCGATTTTTCGGGTCGCATGCATCGATGCCGCATCGGGGACACCCGATTTGCGATGCATCGATGCTGCGATTAATTTCAGCAGCCCTAATGCTCAGTGACTAAATGCTAGCTTGGCCAAATTGCTAGCACTGCAACTGCTGCCTTTTCCACTGGTAGACTCTGCCCCCTTTCCGTGAATTTGTCAAATGTGCTGTACCTCATTGACAGGTTCCAAAACACCATTTATTTTCATGGAAGGCCATTCCAGCTCTCTACCGACATGTGGTAGGCAATGTTTTGGTCTCGTTGGACAGGGCAGTCAGCAGTAAGATTCATATTACCACTGACTTATGGTCCAGCAGGCATGGGCAGGGACGTTACCTTTCCTTCATGGTTCACTGGGTAACTCTGCTGACAGCTGGGAAGGATGCAGGACAGTGTTGTTGGAGCTTGTTCCGCCACCACGCCTCCAAAATGCTAATGGTGATTCTGCCACAGCTCTCTCCTCCACTCCCTCCTCTTCTTCTTCCTCTATGGCCTCTTCTGCAGATTTGTCGACCGTAAGCGTTCAAGGGGCTATGCTAGCAGTCAGGCTAAAAGATGCCATGTGGTGCTTGAGTTGGTCTGCCTAGGGTACAGGAGCCACACTGGGGCAGAGATTTTGTCAGCTCTGCAGAGGCAAGCTCAGAGGTGGTTGACGCCATGCCAGCTTCAGACAGGAATGGTTGTATGTGACAATGGCACCAACCTTCTCTCTGCCCTCCAAAATGGAACACTCGACCCATGTTCCATGTTTGGCACACGTCCTGAATTTGGTGGTGCAGTGATTCTTGAGCAGGTACCCAGGCTTACAGGAACTCCTGAGGCAGGCCAGAAAAGTCTGTGGTCATTTCCGCCGGTCATACAATGCCAGTGCTCGGCTGGCTGACATTCAAAGGGAATGCAACCTGCTCACCAACCGCCTCATTTGTGACATGCTCACCAGGTGGAGCTCAACATTAGCAATGCTGCAGTGGCTGCACACACAGCAGAGGGCCATCAATGAGTACCTGTGTGAGTATGGCACCAGGACAGGGTCAGGGGAGCTTGGCTTCTTTTCTCCACGCCAGTGGCTACTGATCAAGGATGCATGCACTGTCCTGTCACCATTTGAGGAGGCCACAAGGATGGTGAGCAGCAACAATGCATGCATAAGTGACACTGTCCCTCTAGTCTTCCTGTTGGAGCACACGCTTTGTGGAATCATGGACAGGGCACTTGAGGCAGAACAGCGGGAGGAAGAGGAGGACTTCCTTACCTCTCAAGGCCCCCTTTATCCAGATAGCAGTCCTGCAGGCCTGCCAAACACACAGGAAGAAGAGGAGAAGGAGGAGGATTGTGTCAGCATGGATGTAGAGGATAACACTCAGAAGTCTTCAAGGGATGATTTTCAGTCCCCAGAAACCCAAGGAGTTGTACGTGGCTGGGAGGAGGTAGTTACGGGTCATGTGATCCTTAGTGACCCAGAGGACTCAGAATCAAATGCCTCTGCAAACTTACGCTGCATGGCCTCCTTGGTTCTGCAAAGCCTGGGAAAGGACCCTAAGATTTGTGGTATCAAGGAGAGGGATCATTACTGGCTGACAGCCCTTCTTGATCCACGTTACAAGGGTAAGGTTGTAGAACTCGTCCTGCCTTCGCAGAGGGAGCAGAGGATGAAACACTGGGTTACTGGGTCTTGAGGGTGGACCACTGGCCAGAACTTGCTCAATATGCAATTGAGCTACTGGCCTGTCCTGCATCCAGCGTGCTTTCTTAACGCACATTCAGTGCTGCTGGAGGGTTTGTAACGGATCAAAGAGTGCGCCTGTCCACAGACTCCGTTGATAGACTCACATTCATAAAAATGAATCAGTCTTGGATCAGCAGCTATCAAGCACCTGATGCTGATGTAACTGATTGAATTTGATATGGATGTGGGATTCCTTGAAGACTGCTTATGCTGACTATCCTGTTCCTCCTCAATCTTGATGATGCTAGCTTTCAACAATATTTTTGGTTTAGGGCACCACCACCACCCAAGGCCCAATTTTTCTGCCTCTGTTTAACAGGGACATGTAATTACAATTTTTGAGCTAATATTTCACAGCAGGGACCGTTACTGTACCCACCAAGAGTAACTGTGAGGGCTTTACAGTATTCTGGTACCAACACCACCACCACCACCAAAGGCCCAATTTTTCTGCCCCTGTTTAACAGGGACATGTAATTACAATTTTTGATATAATATTTCACAGCAAGGCCCATTTCTGCGCCCAACAAAAGTATCTGTGAGGGGTTACAGTGTTGTGGCACCACCACCACCACCCAAGGCCCAATTTTTCTGCCCTGTTTAACAGGGGCATGTAATTACAATTCTTGATATAATATTTAAATGCAGGGCCCGTTTATGCGCCCAACAAGAGTATCTGTGAGGGGTTACAGTGTTGTGGCAGCACCACCACCCAAGGCCCAATTTTTCTGCCCCTGTTAAACAGGGGCATGTAATTACGAATCTTGATATATTTCACAGCAGGGCTCGTTCCTGCGCCCACTAAGAATAACTGAGGGCTTACAGTGTTCTGGTACCACCGACATTCTGCAGAGTATATAGGACAGGCCGTATAGTATGTATACTGCTGTCCAGAGTATATATTACCTGGGGGGCTGGGGTACCCCCCACGCCATTTAAAAAAAAATTGGGTGCAGGGTTCCCCTTAATATCCAGAACTAAAGGGCCTGGTATGGATTTTGGGGGTGACATCCATGCCATTTTTTTTGGTATTTTTGATATTTGTATCTATATTGCAGGGATCCGACAATACATTACAGCCGCGAGCAGTTTTAAATGACATTTTTTCCTTTAGAAAAGTCATTTTGCTGTGGCACTGTTATAAACATTGGAAGATGCGCTACTTTACAGGTACACTAAGGACACCCCCAGGCACGATATTTAAAGGAATAATAGGATTTTTGATTAAAGCTGCGTACACACGAGCGGAATGTCCGACAGAAAAAGTCAGACGGAAGCTTTTCATCGTCTATTCCCATCGTGTGTTTGCCTCATTGGACTTTTTTTTTCGAAAATTCTGACGGACCTAGAAATGGAACATGTTCTAAATATTTCTGACGGAACCAGTTCCTATCGGGAAAACCGCTCGTCTGTATGCTGTTCCGACGGACCAAAAACGACGCACGCTCTGAAGCAAGTACAAGAAAACACTTGGTTACTGGGTCTTGAGGGTGGACCACTGGCCAGAACTTGCTCAATATGTAATTGAGCTACTGGCCTGCCCTGCATCCAGCGTGCTTTCTTAACGCACATTTAGTGCTGCTGGAGGGTTTGTAACAGATCAAAGAGTGCGCAATCCACAGACTCCGTTGATAGGCTCACATTCATAAAAATGAATCAGTCTTGGCTCAGCAGCTATCAAGCTATCAAGTGTTTCAGTAGCTATTGGCTACTGGTTATTGAACTTCCTTTTTCTAGTCCCGTTGTACGTGCTGTACGTCACCTCGTTCTGGATGGTCGGACTTTGGTTTGACCGTGTGTAGGCAAGACCGCTTGAATGGAATTCCGTCGGAGTTCCGTCGGAGAAACCTTTGGAGTGTGTACAGGGCATTACCGTAAAATCCATTTCTTTGAGTTCATTGACAGAGAGAGCCTTCTTTATTCAGAACCATAGGTTTATATCGCCCCCTACAGGAGTAGGACACTAGGCAGAAAAAAGACTTGGCTACGCCCATGGGCAGTCCTAGGTGATATACACCCCCCTCTCTGCTATAAGCCTTTAGTTATGTAACAAGCAGTATCAGAAGTTTTAAAACTCCATAGAGGGGCGGGTGCTGTCTGTCAATGAACTCAGAGAACAGATTTTACAGTAAGTCAAAAATCCTATTTTCTTATTCGTTCATTGACAGACTCAGCCTTCTTTATTCAGAACCATAGGGATGTCCCAAAGCAGTGCCAAACATGAGGGGTGGGGCAACCAACAAAAAAACAGGCCAACCAGACAACCTGGAACTCAGCGAGAACAACCTGGAGCCGACCTGACCAGAAAAAAAGAAACCCCTTCACGAGGGACAAAAACCTCTAGACCGCAGCCTGCAGAACCTTGTGGCCAAAAGAATCATCCACAGATGCCAGCATATCCACCTTGTAAAATTTTGTGAAAGTGTGCAGCGACGACCAGGTGGCCACCTTGCAAACTTGCGTCATTGACACCTGATGACGGAAGGCCCAATGGCTGTGAAATGAATTTTGAGTGACATCACCCATAGACTTAATATGGTGCTTCCATTGTCAGATGTGTCCTTTGCACCCGCCCACACAGAGAAGCCATTGCTGACAGCTGTGTGTGGGATCGGGTCGGAGCGGCTTAAAAAAAGGTACGTATACTGATTTGTTCTTTACCGGGCTAGATAGGTTAGTGTTAGATCGTGCATGTCTATAGATGCAGGGATTTTAGTTTTAGAGTGGACTTCTACTGTAAAGTGATGCTAAACACACACTGTTTAATTTACATTGTCCCTTCTATTTCTGTATGTGGATGAGTGTGTCTATGGGAGTGTTTGACCATTCTTCCAGAAGCGCAATTGTGAGGTCAGGCACTGATGTGGACGAGAAGGCCTGGCTTGCAGTCTCCGCTCTAATTCACCCCAAAAGTGTTCTATCGGGTTGAGGTCAGGATTCTGTGCAGGCCAGTCAAGTTCCTCCACCCCAAACTTGCTCATCCATGTCTTTATGGACCTTGTTTGTGCATTGTCATGTTGGAACAGGAAGGGGCCATCCCCAAACTATTCCCACAAAGTTGGAAGCATGAAATTGTTCAAAATGCCCTGGTATGCTGACACCTTAAGAATTCCCTTCACTGGAACTAAGGGGCAAGCCCAGAAACAATGGGCGAAAACCCTGGAATTGAGCGTCCAGGTCTCTGTGTCCCCTTCACAGCGGCTCTCTCATCTACTTTTGTTGAATAGAGCCTACTATACACCTAAAAGACTTTTTAAATTTGGGAAAAGGCCTAATGACAACTGTCCCAGATGTCAGAGGTCGGGAGACCTCATCCACATGCTGTGGAGGTGTCCCAAGTTATTTAGATACTGGGAAGAGGTGACCAGAAACTTGGGAAGTATCTTTGGCACTATAGTAGTAAAGGAGGCCATAACCTGCATCCTGGGGCATAGAAGAGCTCGGGGTGAGAGACTGAGCACCACGCTGGCCATCACGTGGGCCTTGTTTCAGGCCAGGAAGATGATAACACTAAGATGGCAATCAAAAGACCCCCCCTCGGTGAAAGACTGGATCTCTACTATTAATGATACCCTGAGCAGGGAAAGAGTGGAGTACATAAAGAGAGGCAACCTTCAGGAATTTGAAAGCATATGGAAGCCATGGCTAGAGAAAGCAGGAGGTCCCTAATAGGCAGGGCGTAGGATTAGACCAAGAGAGGGGCTTAACACAATTATATAGGTAACTGAGGCCCTTGAGGACAAGGAGCGCTATAGCGAAGTGATTTTGGTGTGCATATTTTCTTTTTTTCTTGTTTTTTTTTGTGTCTTATTTTTTTTTTCTTTTTGTTTTTTTCCTACTTTGATTAAATAAATAATCTAGATGGATGCAGGTTAAATTTTGAGGGGGGGTGGGGGGGTTAATTTGGAAATAAGTAAATTTTTTCGTGAAACACTGGGCAGCTCAGTAAAGGACGGGCATGGGGAGCCCATAAGTCTTCTATTATATACCCTTCTCCTGTTTTTTCTATATCTTTCCTATATTTTTACTTCCTCTTATGAGTTCCTTCCCCCTCCAACCTGGCCCAGAAAATGATAAAGTCCCACTTGTCACTGGGCTTTAGCGTTGCTACGGATCGAGCCTAGGTGTTTGGAATAAGGGAGGACTTGATGCTAAAGTGATACATTAAAGTATTCAGAGGGAGGGCACAAAAGGAATTGAGGTAATGCATGATCCACTATGATGTAAACCGGAGAAGGCGACAGTCAATGAACATCGAGCTGATTTAGCCCTCTGCTTATTGGTTTCTGAAGTGGAAAAAAAAAAAAAAAGGGGCAAGCCCAACCCCTGAAAAACAACCCCACACCATAATCCCCCCTCCACCAAATGATTTGGACCAGTGCACAAAGCATGATCCATAAAGACATGAATGAGCAAGTTTGGGGTGGAGGAACTTGACTGGCCTGCACAGAGTCTTGACCTCAACCCGATAGAACACCTTTGGGCTGAATTAGAGCAAAGACTGCAAGCCAGGACTTCTCGTCCACATCAGTGCCTGACCTCACAAATGTGCTTCTGAATGAATGGTCAAACATTCCCATAGACACACTCTTAAACCTTGTGGACAGCCTTCCCAGAAGAGTTGAAGCTTTTATAGCTTCAAAGGGTGGGCCAACTCAATATTGAACCCTCTGGACTAAGACTGGGATGCCATTAAAGTTCATGTGCGTACGAAGTCAGGCGCCCCAATACTTTTGACAATACAGTGTATTATTGAAATCAAAATTGTATTATTTTTTGGCAAAAATGTGGTGTGTGTGGATTTTTGCCAGTCACACCCCTCCAGTCTGTATCTTAGAATAACAGAGAGGCCACCATTAATCTACATGTAATATCCCATCCCCATTGTGTTTAGCCAGTTAGTGGGCATGGAGGAGAGGGAGTGGGCTGTCATTTACCACTGTGTATACACCCACACGTGTGACTCTGTAGTCACATGGGCTGTTCAGATGTGATTGGGAGGAAATGTTCAACATAGACACTTACTGAAAACTGAGCATGTGCAGAGTTGCCACCATACCTGCAAAATCCCTAGCTGAATTGGGGACATGGACAGAAGGTGGAGATAGAGAACAGCAGGATCAACCAGGATTTTTACAGGATACAAAAAACGAATCTCATAGTGACTGAGTATGAACAGCATGTAATACATCCGAGATGTACTACATGCTGTTCATTAATAGTCCTGTGAGCCTCCAGGTGGTTGACCAAATCAGGTCTCCAAAGTAGTGTATCTTACAAATGATCAGCTGCTAATGTTACGCATGTCTCATATACCATGCAAGATAATCAAATCAAGTTATAAAATCCTGCGCTATCAAAATGATAAATATAAATATATAATTAATAAAGTGGTATTGTGCTCTCTCGTGACATGTATAAAATGTCCAAAATACTATACATTAATGTGCAATAAACTTCAATAAACAAATGAATTAATAAGAGTGGGGACTGGGGAAGGGCACAGGACGGAACGCTACACACACCATCTGTTGGGAACGATCAGTACGCCACCCCATTACCGGCCGCCGTCACCTGATCATTACCGCTGTTTTAGAGTGGCGCACTGTAAGCGCCTTGACATTGTGAGTACCCATTGTGGGTTTTTATTGTGATTTTAAATAAAGGTAATACATACTACACCATGAAGTTCTCTTTATATTGATATACCGAGGTATAAACTGGACTGCTGTGAGGAACAGAGGCACAAGTGTAACCTATCCAGGATCCAGTATACAATACTGAACCCATAGAGGTTCTAAGGCGCATTTTGATCAAGCTTAATCGCAAGGTCACACGCCCTAAGGTGAGGGGCTATCATCTGGGGGGAGGACTTATATGAGCACACAGCACTTTCGTTTGTGTTCACTGAAAACATGTCACAGATGCAACACTGAATTACATGGATGTAGCACTGAATCGCATGGATGATATTTCTTTGGATTTTTTTATCTAATATTGTTTGAACATTGCACTATCACTGAATTACAGAGATGCAGCACTGCATTGCATGGATGCAACACTGAATCGCATGGATGATTTTTTCTTGAAATATTTATTTATTATTTGTTCAAATATTGCACAAATGTTTTGGAATATTTATATATATTTTTCACAGGCTTATTGAAGCACTCTTATTAATTCATTTATTTATTGAAGTTTATTGCACATTAATGTATAGTATTTTGGACATTTTATACATGTCACGAGAGAGCACAATACCACTTTATTAAATATGTATTTATATTCATCATTTTGATAACGCAGCGTTTTATAACTTGAGCATGTAATACATAATTTACTGGTAGTTTTCTGTTTTGTGGTTTTAGTGTGTTACCCGTTGATTATATTTAAGATTTAATATCTCAAAGATATAATGTGGGTTAAATGAGAGTTCTTTGACCAAGAGTGAAAGCTTTAACACAATAACAACATTTATTGGTAAGTAGTTGAAAGTCTATCTAATACAGAACCATCTATCTATAGTCTACACCAAGGAAGAAAATATTAGGTTAAAATAAGAGAATTACATGAAGGAATACAGAGTATATTCCTTAAAATATTAATCTACAAACATATTTAGTTACAAGTAAAGGGCAGACCTTTCCCATAATTACCCTTTCTCACCAAGGTTCCACCCTGATGGCTGCTCTCCCAAAAAGTGAATATCTTTCCTCCCATCTAGTCTGTGTATATCAATACAGGCTGATGCCTCATTGGTTGTCATAGCGTGGCTCTGATTGGTGAGCTTTCCTATACTTTGCATAAGTCAGCCCCCTTTAATGCAAATCCTTGTGACTATTCTGAGCAGGAGAGTGACTTGAATTTTCCCGGTAAGTTAAGTATTGGCCTCCCTTCATTGCATATCCCAGCATGGAACCCTTTGAAGGGAGTATGTGTAAAACAATGAGGTTTGAATCCCATTGTTTGAACACAAAAGCCTGGGCACCGACTTGTCTGGTCTTCTCAGAGATTCATGTAAAGAAAATATCTTCCGGACTGCATAGATACAAGTGTAGCAATAACTCTCGGTGGAGCTGCTGGTTTAAGCGGGCTTGTTACCTTCACTCTCCTTCCCTCTGTTTCACCGGCACCGGGTCTAGGGTTAATGAAGGAAGTAGCAGGAAAGAGGCAGAAGGGAAACTGCAAGGAAGCTCAAATACCTCTCTGTAGGATTCTTGACAAATGTCCTTTAGAGTTGAATATTACAGTAGAATGCGCTCCCCTTGTGGGACACACTCCTTGCTCGCCTGGATAGGCCTCTCTCACTTGCCTAGCAGCCAGTACGTAGCACGAACAAAAGTCTCTGCCACAGACTTGCTTGGGATGAACCAGTACGATCCTCTGCCACAGGATGTATTGGTTTTGCGGTGAATGTCAGTCACAGTGCTTGAACCTTTAAGCCAACCCGGCAACACTATGCTGTAAAGTTACTTTAGGATACGTCCTCCAACCGAGTCACCAGGCCCCTCTCCAGACCAGCACTCTGCATGATCCTTCCATGACGGGTCCTCCCCTGGGATTTCCTCGGTTGTCCAGCTTCTTCACTCTGGATAGACAGCTCAGGACCATTCCTCGGCTGCTGTAGTAGGCCCCAGACAAGCTTCTGGGCCCACCCATGCGCCGCAGCAAAGGGGGCCTCCGGAACGGAGGACCACGAGGTAGCACTCTAACGCATACCTGTCGGCCAGGAGGGCCAGCAGGTGGCTGTAAACGACCCTAAAACATGGCGTATGTCCCATAAATACCCTCTCCCAGAATGCAACTCGGAGGACTACCTCCACCGAGTTGTCTCCGGGACAGAAGAGCATCCATACGCTTTGACACGTTGCCCTTCCAACACTAGCCGATAGTAACAACGACACCCACCAGCCCAGTATGGAAACACATGCAACGTCAGCCAAGCTGGAACAGAGGCAAATCTAACTTCCCCTAACGAGCAATTTACTAAATTTACCTATCAGATGGTAGATCGCAAATCTACCAGCGCTACACAAGCTAAATGATATTGATTCCTAATTACAATATTTTACAGCTATTAATGGAGATTTCACATAAACTCATAAGGCAACTTCAAGACACTTAAAAAAAAAAAAAAAAAAAAAGTCCTGTAGTGGGGCCACTGCACTACAAGTGTTAAATGCTCACTAATTCTAGGAGCAGTAGAATGAGCTATAAAACTAACCTTATTCTTTGCTAGGGATGAGCCGAACACCCCCTGATTCGGTTTGCACCAGAACCTGCGAACGGACCGAAAATTTGCGCGAACTTTAGAACCCAATTAAAGTCTATGGGACTCGAACGTTCAAAATCGAAAGTGCTCATTTTAAAGGCTAATATGCAAGTTATTGTCCTAAAAAGGGGTTTGGGGACCCGGGTCCTGCCCCAGGGGACTTGTATCAATGCAAAGAGAAGTTTTAAAAACAGCCATTTTATCGGGAGCAGTGATTTTAATGATGCCTAAAGTGAGAAAATAAAAGTGAAATATTCCTTTAAATATCGTACCTGGGGGGTGTCTATAGAATGCCTGTAAAGTGGCAAGTGTTTCCCGTGCTTAGAACAGTCCCTGCAGAAAATGACATTTTTAAAGGAATAAAAGTCATTTAAAACTGCTTGCAGCTTTAATGTAATGTCGGGTCCCGGCAATATGGATGAAAATCAGTGAGACGAACGGCATGGGTACCCCCAAGTCCATTACTAGGCCCTTTGGGTCTTGTATGGATATTAAGGGGAACCCCGCACCCAAACTAAACATTTTTACATTTTTAAAGTGTAGCTCCAGGCACAAAATCTATTTTTAAGCTTTTTGGAAAACATAGGAAAGGGTTATCACCCCTGTAACATTTGTTTTGCTGTCTGTGCACCTCTTCAGAAGATTTCACCTCACTTTCTGTCCCAATGACAAATGTTTTTTGAAAATTTGGGGTTTTTAGTGAAACAAGGATTGGTGATAAAGCATCAGTGAAGAGGAGACCCGTTTTTCCCATATTAACTCTTACAGGAGAGAATTTACCTTCCTAGGGGTAGATTTCATCTCACTTCCTGTTGTCTCTTTCCGTTTGCAAGTAGGAGTCGTTTGTAAGTTGGATATTTAAAAGTAGGGGCCTGCCCTATATACTCTGCAGAAATTGGGGCCTTAGGTGTTGGTGTTGCCACAACACTGTAAGCCCTCACAGTTACTTTTGGTGGGGGCAGGAACAGGCCCTGCTGTAAAATATTAGATCAACAATTGTAATTACATGCCATTGTTGAACAGTGGTAGAAAAATTGGGCCTTAGGTGGTGGTGGTGGTGTTGCCACAACACTGTAAGCCCTCACAGTTACTCTTGGTGGGCGCAGGAATGGGCCCTGCTGTGAAATATTAGATCAAGAATTGTAATTACATGTCCCCATTGAACAGGGGCAGAAAAATTGGGCCTTAGGCACTGGTGCCACAACACTGCAACCCCTCACAGATGCTATAGTTGGAGTGCAGGAATGAGCCCTGCTGCAAAGTATTGCATCAAAAATTGTAATTATACGCCCCTGTTAAACAGGGGCTGAAAATTTGGGCCTTGAGCACTGGTGCTGGTGCCACAACACTGCAACTCCTCACAGATACTCTAGTTGGAGCACAGGAATGAGCTCTGCTGCAAAGTATTGCATGAAAAATTGTAATTACACGCCCCTGTTAAACAGGGGCTGAAAAATTGGGCCTTGGGCACTGGTGCTGGTGCCACAACACTGCAACCCCTCACAGATACTCTAGTTGGAGCGCAGGAATGAGCCCTGCTGCAAAGTATTGCATTAAAAATTGTAATTACTCGCCCCTGTTAAACAGGGGCTGAAAAATTGGGCCTTGGGTACTGGTGCTACAACACTGTAATTCCTCACAGATACTCTAGTTGGAGTGCAGGAATGAGCCCTGCTGCACAGTATTGCGTCAAAAATTGTAATTACACGCCCCTGTTAAACAGGGGCATAAAAATTGCCACAACACTGCAACCCCTCACAGATGCTATAGTTGGAGCACAGGAATGAGCTCTGCTGCAAAGTATTGCATCAAAAATTGTAATTATACTCCCCTGTTAAACAGAGGCTGAAAAATTGGGCCTTGGGCACTGGTGCAACAACACTGCAACCCATCACAGATACTATAGTTGGAGCGCAGGAATGAGCCCTGCTGCAAAGTATTGCATCAAAAATTGTAAGTACAATGTTAAACAGGGGCAGAAAAATTGGGCCTTGGCCACTGGTGGTGGTGCCCAGAACGAAAAATGTTCTTACAAGCTATCAGCATGAAAATTGAGCAGGAAGAGGATTGTGACTCAGCATAACAGGATAGTAACTCAGCATCAGAATAGGCAGTCTTGAAGGGATCTCACATTAAAAAAAAATCAATCGGTTACATCAGCATCAGGTGCTTGGTAGCTGGTGATCCAAGACTGATTCATTTTTATGAAGGTCAGCCGATCGACCGATTCGGTGGACAGGCGCACACTGTAATCGGTTACAAAGCCTCCAGCAACACTGAATGTGCGTTACGAAAGAACGCTGGATGCAGGACAGGCCAGTAGCTCAATTGCATACTGTGCAAGCTCTGGCCAGTGATCCATCCTCAAGACCCAGTAACCCAGAGGATTTTCGGTGGGAAAGGTGTCCAAGTCTGATCTTGGCCCTAGCTAATCCTGCACCATGTGAATCAGACGCTGGCGATGGTTGCTGGAACCGATCAGACCTTGGGGCTGCGGACTAAAAAATTGTCTGAACGCATCGGTCAGACGGCCACCTTCTCCACCGCTCCTTCTGTGACTGACCGAAGCCTCAACACGTTGTCCAGGAGGACCAGGAAATTGTAACCTCCCATGCTCTGGAAATGAGTTGCACAGACCTTTCTGCAAGCCCTCCCGAAGATGTTTCACCCTCTGCTCCCTCTGCGACGGCAAGATAAGGTCCGCAGCCTTACCCTTGTAACGTGATTCAAGGAGGGTTGCCAGCCAGTAATCATCCCTCCCCTTGATACCACGAATACGAGGATCCATCCGCAGGCTTTGCAGGATCAGGGAGGCCATGCAGTGTAGGTTTGCTGAGGCATTCGGTCCAGAGTCCTCTGGGTCACTAAGGACTACATGATCCGCAGCCACCTCCTCCCAGCCACGTACAAGTCCATGGGTTTCTTCGGACTGTAAATGATCCCTTGAAGACTGCTGCTGATGCTCAGTGCCAGGCTCCACCTCCATGCTGACACAATCCTCCTCCTCCTCTTCCTGTGTGATCGGTGGGCACACAGGAACACTGTCTGGATAAAGGGAGCCTTGAGAGGTAAGGAAGTCCTCACCTTCCTCCCACTGTTCTGCCTCAAGTGCCCTGTCCATTATTCCACGCAGCGTGTGCTCCAACAGGTGGACAAGAGGGACAGTGTCACTGATGCATGCACTGTCACTGCTCACCATCCTCGTGGCCTCCTCAAATGGTGACAGGACAGTGCATGCATCCCTGATCACAGCCCACTGGCGTGGGGAAAAAAAACAAGGTCCCCTGACCCTGTCCTGGTGCCATAGTCGCATAGGTACTCATTGATGGCCCACTGCTGCGTGTGCAGCCGCTGCAGCATGGCCAACGTTGAGTTCCACCTGGTGGGCGTGTCACAGATTAGGCAGTTCTTGGGCAGGTTAAATTCCTTTTGGAGGTCAGCCAGCCGAGCACTGGCATTATATGACCTGCGGAAATGAACACAGACTTTCCTGGCCTGCCTCAGGACATCCTGTAAGCCCGGGTACCTGCCCAAGGACTGCTGCACCACCAAGTTATGGACGTGAGCCAAACAGGGCACATGGGTCATTTGTCCCTGTCGGAGGGCGGAGAGGAGGTTGGTGCCATTATCGCAAATCACTATACCTGCCTTACGCTGGCATGGCGTCAACCACCTCTGAACCTGCCCTTGCAGAGCTGACAGAATCTCTGCCCCAGTGTGGCTCCTGTCCCCCAAGCACACCAGCTCAAGCACCACATGGCATCTTTTTGCCTGCGTGCTTGCGTAGCCCCTTGAACACCTACGGAGCACCGCTGGTTCTGAGGACAAATCAGCACAGGAAGAGGCCATGGAGGAAGAAGAAGAGGAGGGAGTGGAGGAGAGAGGTGTGGCAGAATCACCACTAGTAGAATTTTGGAGGCGTGGTGGCGGAACAACCTCCAACACTACTGCAACCTGTCCTGCATCCTTCCCAGCTGCCAGAAGAGTCACCCAGTGTACCGTGAAAGATAGGTAACGTCCCTGTCCATGCCTGCTGGACCATGAGTCAGTGGTAATATGCACATGACCACCCTGTGCAGCGAGGCCAAAACATTGCCTTCCACATGCCGGTAGAGAGCCGGAATCGCCTTCCGTGAGAAAAAGTGGAGTTTGGGAACCTGCCACTGAGGAACCGCACATTCCACAAACTCACGGAAGGGGGCAGAGTCTACCAACTGAAAAGGCAGCAGTTGAAGTGCTATCAATTTAGCCAAGCTAGCATTAAACGGCTCGGCATGTGGATGACTGGGAGCGAGCTTCTTTTGGCGTTGCAGCAGCTGGGGAAGGGAAATTTGCCTGGTACAATCTGACATCGGTGTACCAACAGCAGATTGCCCGCAAGTACTTGGCTGTGACACACCTAATTGTACACCTTCATTCCTCTTAGTGCAGGTTTCAGGGAGGACTGAAGGTATAGTGGGGTTGGAAATCCCAGCTGATGAGGACCAAGGAGAGGTCCGCTTTGTTCTTTGGTGTGGGTCTTTTAGGTACGCTTGCCAATGAACTGCATGGCAGGTCGACAAATGTCTGGTCAAGCATGTGGTGCCCAAGCGGGTGATGTTTTGGCCCCGCGAGATACACTTGAGACATATGTTGCAAATAGCAGCGTGGGATCTGATGCACTTGTCTAAAAAACGGCCCACACCAAAGAACTTTTGGAATAACCCTGCACATGCGGAGCTCTGCGGTGTGATGCAGTCAGTGTGCTGCCCTTAGGCTGGCCCCTGAAGGGCATCCTACCTCGTAGGAGATATGTCTCCTTCTCCTCCTCTCTCCTATCAGGCACCGACGAGGAGTCAGTGACCTCATCATCCCCACCATCCTCATCACTGGAGCAAAGTTGGCAGTATGCTGCAGCTGGGGGAACATGACTGCCAGATTGCTGTCCTTCTTGGGCACCCCCTCTGTCTGGGCTCATGTTACTGCCTTCCTCTAGCTGGGTACCATCATCGGAGCCTTCAAAACGCTGGGCATTCTCCTGGAGCACGTACCCAACACTGTGGTCAAACAGTTCGGGGGACTCCTCAGGAAGACAAGGTGGGGCTAGGGAAGGAGTGACTGATGCCATTAAGCCGAGGAAAGAGGCCGCGTTGGCAACTGCTTTGCCAGACAAAGTACCCTGAGCCTGGGTGAGAGAGGATGAGGAGGATGAGGACGGCTTGGTCATCCACTCTACCAAGTCTTCCACATGTTGCGGCTCAACACGGCCAGCTGCAGAAAAAAAGGACAAGCGTTCCCACGGCCACGTGCTGATGAGGATGCACCGTCTCCACGACCAGTACTGTTGCCTCTAGACACAGAGCCTGCTTGCCCTCTTTTATTGGCTTGTGACTGTCTGCCTCTCCTTGTTGGCCTTACAGACATACTAATGGCCTGCAGTGAGATGTAGCTGCACAAAGCTGGGATGTATATATATACGGATACTGCAGCTAGCAGAATCAACTGCCTGCCTGTAGTATAATTAGTATGAGAACACCAGCAATTGTCTTCAGGTAGCTTTAGGTGCACACTGTGCAAAGGACACAGTACACGAACTGTAAATACTGTAGCTGCCTGCTTGTGGTATTAATAGGATCAGAACAACAGCAATTGTCTTCAGGTAGCTTTAAGTGCACACTGTGCAGAGGATGCAATACACTAACTGTAAATACTGCAGCTGCCTGCCTGTGGTACTAATAGGATCAGGCGAACACCACCAATTTTCTTCAGGGAGCTTTAGGTGCACACTGTGTAGAGGACACAGTACACTAACTGTAAATACTGCAACTGCCTGCCTGTGGTATTAATAAGATCAGAACAACAGCAATTGTCTTCAGGTAGCTTTAGGTGCACACTGTGCAGAGGACGCAGTACACTAACTGTAAATACTGCAGCTGCCTGCCTGTGGTACTAACAGGATCAGAAGAACACCACCAATTTTCTTCAGGTAGCTTTAGGTGCACACTGTGCAGAGGACGCACTACACTAACTGTAAATACTGCAGCTGCCTGCAGTACTAGTAGGATCAGAAGAACATCACCAATTTTCTTCAGGTAGCTTTTGGTGCAAACTGTGCAGAGGACGCACTACACTAACTGTAAATACTGTAGCTAATAGGACTAATAGGATCAGAAGAGCAATTTTCTTCAGGTAGCTGTAAATACTGTAAAAACACCTGCCTGCCTGTCAGTATGAAGAGAATAACAGGAACGGATCTAGCTAAACTGAATAGAGTGTATATATATATATATATATATATATATATATATATATACATACACACACACACACACAACACCTAGGATGCATATATATATATATATACACAATAGACTGTAAGTGCAGCTAACTGACTCGCCTGCCTACACTAACTTAAATCAAATGACACTGTCTATCTCTCCGCTGCTGCCGCAACACACTACACAAGGCCGCCACGCAGGCGGCCTTATATAGTGTGGGGCGTGTACTAAACCCCTTGAGCCATAATTGGCCAAAGCCACCTTGGCTTTGGCCAATTACGGCTCTCTGTACAGACGGAGCTGTAATTGGCCAAGCATGCGGGTCATAGTGCATGCTTGGCCAATCATCAGCCAGCAATGCACTGCGATGCCGCAGTGAATTATGGGCCGTGACACGCCACTCGAATTTGGCGCGAACTGCCCATAAAGTTCGAAATTCGACGAACAGTAAAACATGCGATGTTCGAGTCGAACATGGGTTCGACTCGAACTCGAAGCTCATCCCTATTGCTGTTGTTCTGATCCTAATAATACCACAGGCAGGCAGCTACAGTATTTACAGTTAGTGTACTCTGTCCTCTGCACAGTGTGCACCTAAAGCTACCTGAAGAAAATTGCTGGTGTTCTCATACTAATTATACTACAGGCAGGCAGTTGATTCTGCTAGCTGCAGTATCCGTATATATATACATCCCAGCTTTGTGCAGCTACATCTCACTGCAGGCCATTAGTATGTCTGTAAGGCCAACAAGGAGAGGCAGACAGTCACAAGCCAATAAAAGAGGGCAAACAGGCTCTGTGTCTAGAGGCAACAGTACTGGTCGTGGAGACGGTGCATCCTCATCAGCACGTGGCCGTGGGAACGCTTGTCCTTTTTTTCTGCAGCTGGCCGTGTTTTCTTCTGATCCTATTAGTACCACAGGCAGGCAGCTGCAGTATTTACTTTTTTTTATTTATTTATTTTTATTAGATAATCTTTATTCAATACATCACATTATACAAAATTAAAAACAAGCATGCCAGGATTTAAATATACCTACTATATATACATTTATGTACACATATAGCCGTGAGAGAGAAGGTATACTCTAATCAATTTCCCTCCCCTCGTTTTTCCCACCCTCCTCCCAACCTATCCCCTCCCCCCTCCCCAAACCATACATCTCTATTCTTTATTAGTTTTAACCACCGTAAGGCCACATCTCTTGTCATTCCCTTACATTGGGTATCCCATTTCTTCTAACCAGGGGTTCCAGAGTCTTTTAAATTCTCTTAGATTCCTTCTCCTTGTATATACTACCTTTTCCTTCCACATTGTTTCTAATACCGTTTTAATCCACTCATCCTTCGTGGGGGGGGGGGGGGTTCTTGCCTGCCATCTCTGAGCTATTAACTTCCTTGCTTGGAATAGGCATCTCCGTACTATTTTAATTTTATAGTTACCTCTATCTATGTTTCCCTCTACTCCCAGAATACATAGTCTCGGCTCTATTTTAAGTTCTAAAGTGAGGGTCTTATTTAACGTTTCCACCACTTCATACCAATAACGGAATAATTTTGGGCATTTCCATATCATGTGCATCAGGTCCCCTGTATCCTGACATCTAGGGCATTTATCATCGATCCTCCCCCCGAACCCAAATAACCTTTTGGGGGTATAGTATGTCCTATGCAATAACATTAAGTGCGATACCTTCTGAGCTGGTGAGACTGAAACCTGGTGTCCTCCCGCCAATATCTCTTTCACTGTTCATCCAAAATTGCACCCAGGTCCCCTTCCCATTTGGCTCTGCATTTCAGTTTTCCTGGAGTCTCTATGATACTTTTACATATATGTGGATACATTTCAGCTATGGGCCCACTGTAGCCACCCGGCTCGCCTAGTCTTTGAAATAAGATGGAATTATTCCAGGATGGCCCCTGTCCTCCAAACTGTTTGTTCAGAGCGTGTTTAATTTGTAGGAAACTATAAAATGAGTGGTCCGGAATGCCAAATTCCTCCTTCAATGATCTAAACGTTTTTAAGGTATTCTGATTATATAACTGGGCTAGGTTATTTATCCCCTTTATTTCCCATGTTTTATTTTCCCTATTGCTTTTAATTCCCGTAGGTTCTTATTATTCCACAGGGGGTGCACTTCATCATACCTCCCATTCCGCTCATGGCCTTAATAGAGTTCCATACTTTTATCATCAATTTAACCGTTGGGGTTCTATACAAAAAGGAGTTTGCCTCTAACACTTCCACTACTGTCCCATGGGGTGCTCCCATAATCATCAGTTCCCCCCTATTATGACCGTTAAGGCCAGCACCTCTCCCCAGATGCTGCATTTGCGCTGCTAGAAAGTAACTCCTTGGGTGAGGTACTGCTAATCCCCTTTCTCGCGATGGAAGTTGTAGGGTTTGTAATCCTATCCTGGGGGGTCCCCCTTTCCAAATGAGATCTCTTAATAATGCAGCTATTTTTTTTAAACCATTTCCGACTTATCCATATTGGCGAGTTATGCATGACATACAGTAACTGGGGGAGCCACAACATTTTAATCAAGTTGCACCTCCCCGTCACTGATAGAGGCAAACCCCTCCAAATTTCAATCTTACTTTTCAATTTCATCAGAAAGGGGCCAAATTATTGTCTAGATATTCACCTGGATCTTTTGCTATCTTTATACCTAAGAATTTTGTCGACTCTACTATTTCATTTGTGTACTGCTTAACGGAGTGTTCTTTCCCATGGGATCTATTGGTAGTAGGACTGATTTCTCCCAATTTATGGATAAACCCGATAGTCTTCCCAAAGCTTGAGAGAATCCATCACTTGGTTGAGGGATCCCTCCATATCACCTAAGAATATGAGGACATCGTTCGCATACAATGCAATCCGCTCTTCCTCCTCTACCCTCCGGAATCCTTCTATTATCCTATTTTGCCTTATTGCTATGGCTAATGGCTCTATTGCCAGAGCAAATATCAGGGGAGATAAGGGGCACCCTTGCCTTGAGCCTCTTTCTAATTGGAACTCGGTTGAATAATCTCTATTGATTCTTACCTTTGCTTTTGGATCATTATAAAGTTTTTTTAACCAATTAATAAAGGAGGGGCCAAACCAAACTCCCTTAGTACCCGCCAGATGTACTCCCATTCTACGCTGTCAAACGCTTTTACCACATCCTAACAGCATAACTGCTCTAGAGCCCATTTCTCTGTGGGGATCTGAAGATTCAAAAAAACTCTCCTAATGTTCATACTGGTTGCTCTATGTGGAATAAATCCCGTCTGATCCTGATGAACTACTTTATGGATGATTTTCCTTAATCTACCAGCCAGGACCATTGCTAAAATCTTAACATCTGAACAGAGTAAAGATATAGGTCTGTAAGACCTGGGTTCCAAGGGGTCTTTCCCCTCCTTAT